>JAWWES010000081.1:44337264-44402593 GCA_035583135.1 Lophotriccus pileatus | reverse complement strand
CTGGGGATAGACCTACACAGACATAGAGTCATACAATAGGCTGCCCACATTTACTTAGAATTTATACAGTTGTTCTCTTGAATACCTCTAAATCCTAAGGAATTTATCATTCCTACATTTCTGTGATGTTCCCATCACTTCCAACATGCCTGTTCCAGTCCTTTAATAAGATTTCTTCAAACTACGTTGGTCATCTGCAAGTATGGGAGGACATGGATACATTAAGTGTGAAGATATCCTTCACTTTGTACTTGCTAGGGCACCTAAGCCAGGGTGGTTGTAGAAGCTAACTGTCCAAGTATTCATTAAGCTTTGCACTTTGTAAGCCCTCTGTTGGTGTGCCTACATTACAAACATTAAAAAAGCTGCTAGCTCAGAGTTAGGTGGAGACAACTTTGTGAACAGTTGCCACACACTGACTGCAGCACAGACAAGCCTTAAGCTCTGTGATCATAGCAAACATGTTGAAAGCCTAGTATATGTTACAATGACATTGAAAAAATCAAATCTTGATTGTCCCACTCTGCTCTGCATTGGTGCAGCCTCACCTTGAGTCCTGTGTGTGGTTTTGGGCACCACAATATAAGAAGGACATCAAACCAGTAGAGTGTGTCCAAAAAAGAGTGACCCAGATGGTGCAAAGTCTCAAGGGCAAGACCTACAAGGAGCAGCTGAGATCACTTGGTTTGTTCAGCCTGGAGGAGAGAAGGCTGAGGGGAAACCTCATCACAGCCTACAACCTCCTCAAGTGAGGCAGCAGGGGGGAGATGCTGATCTCCTCTCTCTGGTGAACTTTAATAAGACATGAGGGAATGGAATGAAGCTGCATCAGGGGAAGTTCAGATTGAACATGAGGAAAAGATTCTTCACTGAGAAGGTGGCTGAGCACTGGAACAGAGTTCCCAGAGAAGGGGTCATGGCACCAAGCCTGACAGAGTTCAAGGAGCATCTGGGTGACACTTTTAGTCATATGATGTACTTCTAGGTAGTCCTGCAAGAAGCAGGCAGTTGGACACTGATCTTTCTTAGTTCCTTCCAACTTCAGATAATCTGCTGTTCTGTGTCTGCTTTATCCATATGCAAAACCACTGCATATCACCTAACACTATCTGGGGAAACAAATCAAATACCATGGCTTCTCATTATTTATGACAATCAGAAACCGCTTTTATACCATGCATTTTCGCTTCTAATAGTTTTGTTATCATGTGTTAAAAACTCAAGCTACACACCAATAAAACAAAACTGTTAATTCCTTCTGTGTACAGTGTCAATAATTGCAGAGAAGAGTTGACAATAACAGATCAACAACCTATTCAACATTAATCAAACATTTATATGTGTAAACTCTTCCTCACAAACTCCTGACTGAAAGACTACTAAAACAAAGCAAAACAAAAAAATCCATTTCTGAAAAGAAAACTTTCTTTTAGTAAGATTGTGCTTTGTGCTAAAAAATTCTCAAGAGAATTGCACTTAGACATGTTTATTTCTGAGACTACACATTCTGATGTACAAGCTTATCTCTTTTAGGTATACACAATTTTCATGTCAGCAATTAAAAGAAATAAGTAGTCTCAGGAATCTCATCCTTAAACTAAAAGTGCTTAAACAAGTCAATTGAGTAATGAAAAATACCCAATATTTTTACCAGAAGAGCCATATTTTATTCCTTGAAAGCTGGAAATTAACATACTGCATCCTACTACCTTTTCTTCTTTGGTCTTTAGAAACACTCCTATTAATTTGATTTAGCATTAAAAAGAGAATAAATGTAATACTGAGTGATGACACAAGACTTCAATGAAGTGGTAAGAAATTTGTCAATTTGAAAAAGATTTAAACCATTCTTATTGTTAAAGTGTTCTACTCAGCAAATTTTACACTTGCATTACATTTCTTTTCTTTAAATGGTACCACGTAATTTTTTATCACTTCAAATATATAAATTCTAAGAGATTCCAACACTTTTTCAGTAGTTTCTCCTTAACCTGTCTTTGGATATTAAATCTCTTTCAAAAAAGTGTTTTGAACTATTTTGCTTCATAAACCACCAACTAAAATAGGATTTTGGCATTTCCACTTTCAGAAATCCTCTATATAATAATAGATTATATTCCAAATCTGTCTCAGCAGTTTTGCATACACTGTCACAGCATACAATCTGACTATTAAATACAGAATTTTAGGAAGTATGTATACTTCACAAGAACTAAAAAAAAAAAGATGGAGATATTCATTACGGATACATTTAGGTTCCCTGACTATAACTGATGCTCATCCTATAGAAGGTACAAATATGCATCTTATAATTTCAGATACCTTATAAATGCAGATTCTCCCTAAAAGCAGTAATGAATGGTGAAATTCATTAGCAGCAGAAGAAATTCATTCAGCAGCAAAAACTTGTACTCTCTTAAAGAATATAAGAATAAGAGTCTCCTACGGAGTTGCTTCAAGTGCCCACCCTGGATGACTTAAAAACACTTGCAAGAGTTAGAAACGTGCTCCCCATTCTTTTAGACAACCAATAAGTTGTGCACCAGGCTGGACTAAGAAGTGCTTAGTTTAACAGACACAAGCAAATGAATGCTTCAAGTGCTGCAATAACCTCCAATACATGTTCCTCTATCGTTAAAATCCATGTGGCTTCTAGGCAGAAAAATACCTCTACCTCTCCCCTCAAATAATATTTGACTGTAATCTCTCACTAGAAAACAGAAACCAAGCAAAAGAGGAATGATAAGGCTCTTCTTTTTCCTTTCCAGTGCTCTTTCTCTCAATTTTTTTAGTATTTTCAGAGGTGAGACTGATCAGAAAACAAGCATTATTAGTATATATAGTAATATCTTTCCACTGTATTTCAAGGAAAATAAACTAAAATTTATAATTTTAAGATCAATTTTAGTCATTTCCAAAATGTAAAGAAAAGATGTGGGCTTGCTTGTGCCAAGGACAGAATAGCAATATAAATCAAATAATCATTATATCTGTATATCTACAGTTTAGACAATAAGACACTATCTACCACTGATTGATGGTATTTACTAATAAGATATAATTTATAAATACAATATCTTTCAATCTTCCTATAACATAATTTTTATTAAAACAATATGCCTTGAAATTTTAGCTGGCCATTAAAATACAGAAGTTTGTAAAAAAAAACATTTTACAGCAAAAACTGAAGTCTGTGACATGCTGGTGTGATTAAAGTTATGCCAAAGATTTTAATATGGTAAGCACACAATTGACTAGTGAGCTTTAAAACTAGGGTAGCACTGAGCTCCTAATCACAAGCATCATTAACTTTAGTTTTAAAACTTATCAGCAGAAAAATACAATTTCACCAACACAGAATTTCTTTTCTATGCAACAGCTTACATTCAGATAACTCTAAAGGAAGGTCAGGTAATATTTATGATGTTACCCTAACTTAGAAGGTAACACAGCACAGAGAATAACATTTATGCCAACTTCACTGCTTGCTACTCAGCAATGTGAAAATCTTGGTAGCAATCTAAAACACAAATAGCCATAATTTACAAATATGGCAGTAAACCACTTCCAAATCCTTTATCAACCTCATTCCAGAATTATAACATAATAATAAAAAATAGTATTTTGTATATCATAAACTCATACTGCAGACAGATGACAGTTTTGACATAGTAAAATACATTAGAAACAGAATACTAAGGGTTTAGCAGAAAAAGGCATCAAGAAAATAAAACCTGGAACATACCCCACAGTAACTTCTCCTGCTACAATCCTTTCTTCATCAACAGCAGCATTTCATATTTATATCTTATATCAACCTAACTTCTGGCATCATTTAACATAATCATGGAATTTGGTCCATTATTTTTAAACTTGTTATCAAGGGGATTTTGCATCTTTTAATTTTTGCACATTATGATGCCAAAATTCCTTCTGCTTTTCAATCACTTACTGTTCTGAAAATACTCATGTATTGTCAATACATCTCCTTTTTTTCACAAATACACCTCCCTACATTATTGCTGACCACATCAGACATTGTAGCAAGATCAATGTCCACTCATATTACAGTCATACCTTCATGTGGCTTTGTAGAATTACTCATAATCTCTATAACTGCTAGCACGAGGATCTGGGATCATGGTATCGATGAAATTAATTTGCATTCAGGTGCAACATGAAATTCCCCTCTGAAATCTATAACCACGAACTTAGAGGTCCTCACATATTCATAAAGTACACCACTAATGTGCATTTCCTAAATGTAAGTAAGTGTTGAGAGGTAAATGAGTGCTGAGGGTTTCCAGGGGAACTGGAACTCTGGAATTTAAAGCCTCTTAATAATTAGATCATTAACTAAAACCTAGCTCAAGTAAATATAAATAGCCATTCTCTTAGAAAAGTCTTAAGGTAGACAGCAACAGATTTTTTCACTAATCCAGTTCTTTTTGTTGGGCAAATAGCAAAAATGTTATGAGAGAATACATTTCATGAGCTTTAGTTGAATTCAGAGATCTAACTGGTTCAGTGAGATGACAGAGAATAAAAAATTGCCAAATCTCAGTGTTACTGCTTAGACCAAAACATAGGGTAGCATTGAGTAAAAGAGGTAGTGTAGCTCTACACTGACAAGCAGGGAAAAGCAGTCATATTAAAACCTATTTCTTGTGAACTGCTCAGAATCTGCAAGCCATCACGTCCTAGCTACTGAGACAGCTAGATTATGTTCAATTCCTCTTTGATCATAGCACAGCCTAGAAACAAAGAATGGTCCTGGAGATACTTTCGAATTTTGAGCCGCCAGTATTTCCCTTCAGAGCCCAACAGAGCAATGTCCTGCCAGTCGCATCATAGCAAATAATATCAACTATATTTAATGCTACATAGAAAATATACATTGGATATTCAGTCTTGGCATAGAAACCATGCAGTACTAGTGATATTCCTTGAACTTGATACTAATACCTCTACATTAACTTACTGTCAGTATAAAACAGTATATTGACTCTGAAATATAATTCAAATTCAATAGGTCAGAGTCTGCTAAAATTCTAGGTACAACAGCACAGAGCTCAATGCTTCTATTTGTACTGTTTCTTGAAACAAACAGAAGTATAAACCTAGACAAAGACTGACAAAGACTAGTTTATGGAGAATAATGAAAAGTAAATTATAGGCAACTCCCTTCATCCATATGACTATGCAAAATATTCCAGAAACCTGTAATGAGGGAGTTTGCTAATCTGTTCTGTTCAATCCACTCTTACATCCCTTGAGCCAAACAAGACCACAGCTGACAGCCAGAGTCCCGTTAAAGTTCAAATGCTGCATATGGCATCTGAAGCGATTACAGGTGTCCTCTCAGAACAAAGCATGCTGAAGGGGGAAATATTTTTTCTCCCTAAAAGTTACAAGATTTCCCCCTTACCACTCTTAACCATAAGCTCAAAGATAGCTATACAGGTTCAAGAGAGCTGTGAAACCTTCACAGAATTACAGACAATTTTGAGCTGAACTGCCTTTTTCTCCCTAAAAACCCCCAAATTATTTCTGGTACTCATGAGGTCAAACTGCATGTGGGGAGGTCAGGAAGGAGCATTTATGACAGACTCTAACTCATCCTACTTACAACAGTATGACATACACACATTTTAAATTCCATGACTACAGATACATTACAAAAAATTTTTCAATATCTGGGAATATTTCTAGAGATCATAATCACGTTCAAATACTCATAGCTATAGACTAACATACATACATACATATATATATATATATATATATATATAGTAAGTTAAATTTCGAGATTCTAGCACCTAAGGATATTTCAAACATTAATTTGATATTTAAGGATTAATATGAAACATCCAACTTCCATACTTTACTGTGTTCTTTTATTACTACCTAAAAGTAGTACTCATCCTAGGTCAAAATTATTTATGAAATACTGTAAAATCTTGGGGTTTGTAAAATCTTGGGGCTTGTTATTCTTATTACTTATCACAAGAAGAGATTTGTACACATATGTACACAAATATCATAAAGCCTGTGTTTTGTATGCTGCTGGAAAAATCTATCATCACTGAAGAGGTTACTTTAATAAAAAAGGGCTTATCTGGGTACGCAGTATTAAAGAGATTCAAAATTATAGGCAGTGAAATAAATCACTGCAAAGGAAGGTGAAGATTAAAATAATTAAACCTAAGAAAGGAATATCAAAGTTGATTCAGAACCACATTTATGAACATCATCTGAAAAAGACTGAATTTCAAGAATGATGCAAAAGCAAGTATGCAACATACCCACATTGCATAAATTATGCATATTTATTTATAACAGATATTTAGTATTCATCAGGAGCATGCTTACATGACAGGACACTTACCTGATGCAACTTCATGAACACAAAGATTAAAAAAATAAATCAGAGACTGCAGAATTTAGAACTGAGAAGGCTAATGGATAGCACAGAACCCAGATTCCAAACCAGCCTAAACATTTCTCTTCCTTATTAACATATTTTTTTTTGCAACATATTAGAGAAATAAAACCATCAACAGTTTACCCGACATTTATAAGTGGCAGATCCTGTTTAGGGATAAAAATTTCACAGGTGACTATCCAAAATCTTATCCTTGATACTTTCTATTGAAAGAAATTCCAAAAGCAAATAGTGGGAATCGAGACCCCCATGCCAACAGTATCAAACTTGTATTTGATACTATTAAATAAAATGCAAGTTCCTCAGCATTTCTTGCTTCAATTGGGCAAATATATAGTTCTAATTAGGGATCAAGCTCATTCGTTCTATTTTTCAGGAGGTTTTTTGATTAAAAAAGAAAAAAGTATCTTAAGAAAACGTCTTACAGGTCAATTAGTTGGTGAGAACTGCATAAATGGCCACTTAAATTAGATAAACTGTTTTATTTGATTTTATCAGTCTTACTGTTTTATCAACATGCCTAATGAAAATTACTAGTTTGACATGATTTGAGAGATATGATACTGTTAATTTTGAATAATGCAGGCTTTTTAATGCACAATCCACTTTCCACGAGGAGCACAGACCAAGAGACCTTGGATGATTCATGGGAAGAGAGCTGTGTAGACAACAGGAGTGAGAAACAGCCCAGCAGCAAAAATAACACCTGCTATTTTTCTGCAAGATGTTGACTATCTTGTTATGTGTGTTCTTGAGTTTTACTTCCAATAGAAAGGAAGCAACAGGTGCCCCTTTGACCAATAGCATAGCAGAAATGATGTATGTGCCCTGAAAAAGTTGTATATAAGCCATGTATTTTCATTAATAAAGTGAAGCACTGTGGATATTACTTCTGTGAGGATAGTCAGTGACTTCCGAGCTCCACTACAACATGATACCTATCTATTAGAATATATATATTAAAAATTATTCTTACCAAAATGACTTGGAAAAGAACTGGAAAAAGATGGATTTCTTCCACGAGGCTGTAAAAACATATTTTAAGATTTTTTTAAAAACAGAGGAATGGAATTCTTTTTTTAACACACTAGACTCACAACAGAAACAGAGTAATAGAATAGCTGTTGCCAAAATCCATGACCCAGAACCTTAGCCTTAGACTAGCTCTCAACAAAAATGAGCTCCACTTCAGATATTAAATAGAAACGGCAATGTCAGACTGTTTTGGAAATTACTTCCAGGTCTGCTTCACTGATGCGAGTCAAGTGAGTGAAACAGTAATTAAGTTAATATTTTCATACTATGAAACAGAGTGCACCATTAACTATTTTAATTAATAGACTCAGCACACATAATGGAATTATAAATATGCTGCGTTTTTCTAAAGCATGCAACATTTACTAGCTTCTTGGGTTCAACATATTTCTATATAATACTTTTGTCAGCCAATTCTCTTGACAATGCTGAGTGGTGACCCTAAAGAAGTAAGCTATATTCTCCTACATTTCAAAATCAGATATAAACCAGCATGTATATGCTTAAAAGAAAGAAGAATATTCTCAAAAATCAGTAATACCTTACATTAATGCAGTATTTTCTACTCTTAGAACACAAAACACTTTATTAGTAAAGCATGTGTATCTCTCACACGCTATGACATATGAATCATATGATTACATACTCTTAACTGTATTATATTGTCTAGTTTGAAGAATGATTGTCACCTTTCTTATACACTACACTAGATGCCTATTCACCAAGCATGACAGAGAACACCAAATTCTGTGTTTCAGAAGTTTTCTCTTTTCTCATTATAACATTACTGAAGTGCTTCCTAAGCAATTGGTAGGTTTAGCCTTGTGATACAGCTAAGATAAGGCTGTATTATGAATCGTCTAATAAACACAAAACACAAACACAGAGAGCATGTCTGGGAACTCACCGTACAACAAACTACAAAATTGTCTTTCAAGAAGTATGTCAGTTAAAAACACAAAGTTATATTAAATCATTCTCTGTGAATAAACATGAGATATATTTGACTAAGATAAGCATCTAATTCCATGTTTGAAGCTTTACTATGTAAAACTCTATACTGGCTTCTGGTACAACAGTAATCAGATTAATTCTGTTTGGTAAACTATTTGTTATAAAGAACTTACCTATTCCTAAAATCACATAGTTCAATTTCAGAGATTTTGTTCATCCAGTAAGAAAAGAGAAGGTATTATTTTACTGGATAGTGTAAGCTAAAGCACTGCGAACTGAAGTGGCTAAAAGAAATTTCACATTCTCCTCTATGAACTTAATGAAAAAACATCCAAGAAAAAAATGCTTCATTGAGGTTAATGTCACCTATCAAGCTCTGGTTGTTCTCATTTCCTTGAATCACATCATGTAAAGGAAATACAATAAGGAATGAAAGCCACGCTAACAGAACAACCATATCTACGAAGAACTAAGAATTACTTCTGAGTAATGCAGATGTGTGCATTATGTATGAATAATGGTGTACTATTTCTTACTGTTTTTCTATTCCTGTGATCCTTGCCTTAACCTAAATAATGATTCTATGATAGAATCTATATGAGTTTGGGCAGGGAACAGGGGCTTAGCATAAGAAGATCTGTTGCACTGTACAGCACTGGCACGTGGACCTAGAAATGAGTAAAACACACCCACTAAATTGTTCAAAATGTAATAAAACTCATTTTATGCACCTATATATACACACATTTAACAAATCTAAGTAATAGCCTTGTTCAAACAAATGTGTTTATTTTTTCTTGCATACAGCAATGTTACACCTAAGAGAGAGAAAATAGTTTATGTAAGGAAAGAAATCATTGTTTCTAAGTTTAGAAGCTTGAATTTAAGGACAATTTCTCTTCTTATTAAGTTGAAGGGAAAAAAATTCCATATGTAGTGGAAAACAGTTCCTTTCGTAGGTCAGGAGAACATGAAAGGTTTCTCCTCTGGGTGCTCTAATAACTCTTAAATAGACAGATATGGCACGTTGGATATAGCCAGTTCATAACAGAGTCCCACCATTGCCGATAGGAAGACATTATATATCATTAACAGAGCCAAATCTATGAGTTAAGTGAAAATCTTAGGCCATGCCTGTAAAATTTTGCTGATGTGCGTATAACAATACTGAACATAAAAAAGCCATTTAAACACCACAGACTCCCAAAAAGAGCAACAACTGTAACAGCAATTGTAGTGACAAAATTAAGTGTTGCCAGCACAAACCTACTTGTGCTTAGGGCTTATTGGAATTACTTACCCCAGCAAAAGCCATTCACTTTGCTACATAAGCAGCATTTAAACTGTAAACACATTAGCAGTAAAACACAATCAAATACCAAGAATAGCTAAGCAATCCTATTTTAGGCAAAACCTAGAAAAAATGCTTTTGTGGTAAAGGGTAAATTATGAAACAATTGTTTCCAAAAACTGCAAGCAGTTGTAACAGTGTAACAAAGTCAGCTTTACTTTCTGCTGAGATAAGCTAAAACAACACTAGAGCCAATATGGCTGTTCTTAAAGGTCACCTGCAAACCTTTATGACTGAAACAAAAAATAGCTGCAGCCTCTAAAGAAAATTATACACATAACTTAGCTAAAGCATAAAGTCACATCAAGCATTGCATTAAGACAAAGGTTAAAGCTGATTTATCCCAACTTTGCATATATGTGCTGAAGAGAGAGGGTGACGTTATCACAACCTTCATTGCTATGTTACGTAGTTTTACAAAGGAAATGTCTTAAAGCCAGAGAAAGAGGAGTTTAGCTACGGAACTTATTTCATAGAATATTCACATTTTAAACCAAAAGTAGTTTGGTTCTTTATAGACTTTTATAAAATTTATATTTAATTAGGTCCTACTCTGTTTGGAAAACATACAGAATCATCACAATTACATAAGCAAATCATATTACTAAATAACAATACTAAACATGTTCTTCTCATTTAAATCTATGTATAAATAAACAACTGGCTCAAAATAACTTGTCATCTGATTTTATAAGACTTGCTACCAGTACAATCTGAATTTTTCATATACTATCAATTTTCAGAATGAGATTATGCATCCAATTTTGCTTTCCAACAATTTGCAAGATATGTTTTCCCAAGATATCCTAAATTACCTTTTTTCAAAACACAGACCTACTTCAGGACACTGAATACCAAAGGCTTTTTGTTACAGGTGTGATCCCTTAAAAATTTAAAAGACAGAGAATGTGATGTTATCAAATATAAGCTTTAGAGAAAAGGTGGGTGGGGGGGAAGAGTGTGAAAACCTGGGTATTACAGACATTCTAAGCTGGACAAATGAGTAGAAATTATTCTGAAGAACAGAACCGGTGGACATGCACAAAGCAAGAACCAAGACATTCATTTTAAAGGGATGAAATGTCAAATCCACAACAGATTTTTGAAGAATTTGGTCAGCTGGTTGATAAAGTATGCTTGAACTTTCAGAACATATAAGGGCCCCTGATAAGGGATCTTAAAAACTAGGCATGACCTTTCATGATTGAACAGGCACATGATTGAACATGACTGTTCAGATTGCAAAGATACATAGCTAAAGGAGACAATATTCTAGAAATTTATTAAGTAGTGTGCTTCTTTTCCACCATAAGATAATGGCATCAAATTAAATGGCAAGTGCCAGATCAGACAAAGAAATCCAAAGAAAGTACCTGAAGATGATAAAACTTCATACACATGTGATTATGCTATAGATTAACTATTATTGTTATTTGTCAAATATATCTTTCAACCCACAAAAAAGAAACAAAAATTACTCCTCAATAGCTACTGTCTACAGAACACCATGAATTCTTACATGGCTTCTGAAAAAAAAACCAACTCACAGGGGTCTGAGAAAGCCTCCTGAAAGTATTCCCACTCACCTGACTCCTTCCTATAGTCTTCTCTGGGCACCTACTATTGAACATAAGAGAATGGACTTTTCAGTGGGTTTACATTTGCTTTGTGCCAAACAGAGGATTCACGGCAGAACTGAATTCACTCAGGTGTGCAGCTCCAACTGTAGCACCCACCCAGCTGACTTTTCCTCATTATCTGCTTATTTTTTATTTGCTACTGATATTACCAAAGGCAAAAATTCACTATTGAAAAAGTAACCATGAAGAAATGGCATTTTCTCCCTTTTCTTAATGCTTTACATAAAAAGAGTAAATATGTGAACCTTCCAATACGACACTTTTCAAACATTCACTTAACAGTAACATCAAATATTAGCTTCACATTTTTACAACTTAGACATTCAGCCATTGATCAGCAACACAAAAGAGGAGACAAAATTACAGGTTTAAGGTTAATAGCTAATTTCTTTACTAAAGGGAAGCTTTTATAAAATGTAACTCTAAGGAGTGGTGTTTTACATTAAAAACGGTGATTAGTATTACAGTCTGTACACGACTAGACTATGAGAACTCACTTGCAATAATGAACTCTGACCACTGCCTTTGATATGAATTACAATCATGTGGGACTTGACAACAGTGTTATTAGCTGACACACAACATTTCAAGAGTCTGTTTCTGGGCAAGTCTTCCTGCCTGGTGTTATTCGATAAAGCAGCATGTATGCAAATATTACACCAAAAAATAGGGACAGCAAAGTTCATACGAACTCTTTGCTGTTTTATATTAGCATTACTTCCCTAATAAGAAAATCAGAGGTTTCACAACTCAATTTTCACAGATGTGTACTAGCATAATCAAAATCGGGTTCTAAATCTACATAAACATTCCCTAAAGTCCTAATAAAACAGTTTCATCCACTGTCAGTCTCTCAATTCATCTGCATTGTAATTTTCTCACTAATGTTGTACACCTCTAACATGTAATTCTGCTGCTCAGTTTGGTTGGATGAGGCCCTAAGGCTTACCTGTTATCAGAACTATTCAATTTTATTTTACTCATAGTCATAGAAAACAAGAAAACACATAAAAACAGAGAAGTAATTTAGAAACAAATAGATCTACTTTTTAAAGTGAGTATTTCAACCTTCAGCTAGGAAATTTAAATGACTAATGAGAAGAGCAAAGTGTTTTTAAAGCAATTAATATAAACCCACATTAATCAATTCTCAAGGAAAGCACTGAAGCGCCAGTCCTGTAGTATAATGGCAAAGAAACCACAGGAGGTTCAAAGACAAACTATGTGCAAAGCTAACAAGTGCTTGTGAACTGAATCATAATTCTATCAACACAAAACAATTAAAAGCACCAAATCAACTCCAAAGAGTTTGGTTTTGGGGTTTTGTTTGGGGGGGGGGGGTTTACTGTTTGTTTTTTGAAACTGTGGGCAAGGATATTAGATAGACCCCTTCAGAATATACTGAAATTGCCTTTAATGGTCTTTAACCAAAAATGTCTATTTTAGCATCCCATAAAAATCAGATTCCATAGTTTACAAGGTTTAGTTTTCAGATATATTAATGTCATCAAATGGTATGAGTTTCTGACTAAAGGTAGGCCAAGTAGTTGCATAAAAGAGCACGCAGCTACATTTCAGAAGGTTATCTGTAAAGCCAAAGGCAAGTTAAAAAACCATGACACAGTAAAAGTTTCCTGCAGTAGCACAGTATAGAATACCTTTCAACAGTCAAATCACATAAGAGCAGCTAATTGGTATACCATATTAGGAGAAACTAAGACATTTATATCAACTCCTCCTTACTATAAGAAGTAGATCAGCAAAACAGCATAAAAGACTGAAAGCAGGAACAAAAAAATTCCCAGCCCTTAATAGATTATGTTTGGCTTCTTATCCACCCATATAACATTAAGTTGATAAACACACAAGAGGACAAAGTATTTTATAATACTGCTCTATTTGAATGCAGACTTTGCGTAGTTAAATCAGATCTCTCCCTGCTGCAGACACTTGCTCCCCCTGTGAGAAGTTCTGTTCCTTCAAGTACTCTTCACACAAGTACAATCCACCAAGAGCAATTAACACAGGAGAATTTTTTTTTTTTTTTAAACAAAGTGAGGGTTGTATCAAACAGCAACTGCTGCATGATGTAAAACCAGGTACAAAAAGGGAGACACCTGACTCAATTGTAGTCTAACCCATTAAGGTCAAAACAGGCAGGAAAACACTCATCCTTTTCTAAAACTGGATTTTCTTCCTGTGGATACTCATCTGGCCAGATGTCCAAACACTTAAAGCATTCACAGAAACACATTAAACTTGTGGGTTTTTACAGCTACCATCTTACACAAGAGGAATTTGCTTGTGAGAGATCTAATTCTGCAGCAGACTAATGGGATATCACTAGTTTTCCACTGCTAAATTGAAAAGTAATAGAGTGAAAGGGCTTCCATAATAGAGAATGCTAAAAATTACCACAACAGTGGAGGAATGGCAGAGATTACAAAGTATTTTTGTATTCTTACAAAATGCTAATTAAAGGCATTTAAAATATGTATTATAATTAGTATATTTTATCATAAGCTTAAAAATATAAAAAATATTATAAAAAACATTGAAAATACAATATTATTCAAATATCTGTGGCTATGCCATATATAACAAACAACCTGTAATAGAAAACAGAAGTGTCCAAAAATGGTAAAAAAATGAAATGTCTCTCCTCTGATATTACAAGTTAGCTAACTTACAATATGAGCTATGAAAAAAATGAAACAAAAAATGGAGTGCATCTGTCTCCTTTCAAGTGCTAAAATAAGAACTGCTCAAATGCTGATGCCTCTGTCAGAAAGCACACTGGTAAAGTCTGAGCTGATGGGAAGAAGAATGATAAGTATGAGATACAAGAAAATTGGTGGATTAAAAAAGACAGAGTAAGAAAGAGAGAATGTGTTAGGTAAACATGTCTGAGAACAAGCTATCATATGGAACAAACTAAATAAATGCAAAGTAGCTCTTATTCTCCTCCCAATTCAGTCTTTATTTCAAAATAAGGTTAATTACAGATATTTTTGAAAGGTATAGAAACAGTAAGGTAAATACTAATTTAACATTTTGTCATTTTACAGCTGTATTGTTACCACCATTTTCATTCATTTTAGTCACAAGAGAAAGCATCCAAAGAGAAAGCCAGGCACTGATAAAACGTAAGCTTGGAGAAGCTAGAGACTCAGTGCAGTGACTTATATCACTCTTATCAGTGCTAAAATGCAGTAGAAATTTTCCACAAAGAACAAACTAAATCCCACAGGACTTGTGTCCAGTGTTATTTATTTACTTCCCATCACAATTTTTGTAGATATTTTCCATCTGTCTAATGAAAGGGGCAAAAGAAAACATATGCCTTGAGTAATTCTGAGCTCCATGAGAACTGATTAATTAGCCACCAAAACAAAACAGAACCGATTTTGATATAGTGTTCACTATAGCATGTACCCAGTTTCCATTCTGTTCACTAGCAGTTTGTACAAATATTAATATATTATTCATCTCTGTCAGGTAGCATTGGCTACTTCCATCAAAAGTTTTTGGGAAGCCAAAGAATCAGGAAGAAGATAGATCAGGGGATAAACTGCACTCCTTCAGAAACTTAGCCAAACAAATGATTTAGTGAAAGTAAAGAAGAGGACCAGTAAGACATGTGAGAAACAGCACAATTACAGATGGGTAATATGGAATCTGGTAGTCAGTATTTAAATGAGAGTACTGGATATACTGGTATTTAAGATTATTAGTAGTTTGTGTAATGTCCAGAGCTGCTCTTTAATAATATTAAGAAAAGAACTCCTGTCTGCTGCCAGATGACCATGAGGATGAGTGTGCAGCCACAATCTACCTGCATTGAGCATAACGGCAAATACATATGATTCCTCAAACAAAAAGAATTCAGCAGGAAGAGGAAATGTGCTGCTAATATAACCAGCACTCAAGATACAGAAATATTCCAGAGTATTAGAATATCTGTGGGTTAATTCTAAAAGTGGATAACTGTTCTATTTTTTTCTATAATACATAAAATACTGCAATAGCATAAACAGCTTCTTTACAATAAAAACTATTCTATACAATCCAAAACATTTAAAATCTCCCTATTTCCTAGTTCATTTGCAGTCTATTTAGTACATTAAAGCACCATTCCCAGTAGAATCATAAACGATTAAAAGAGTAAGTTTCATCTTCTGTAATAAAAAGTGGGAAAACAAATTAAAATTCTTTTCTTATTTTTTTTTTAATCTTGTGCTCATTTCAATCAATCAAAGCAAGACAGTACAGTGCTCAGCAACCTCTTGGCTGTAACATGTCAGACACCACAAACAGAGAACAGTGATTACAAGAACAACCAGATTTTTGGGCATATGCAGCAAAATAGAGAGATGCTTCCTTATTACTACCTACTCACACAGTTTAAGTTCCATGTCATTTTTTTAGAGTGTGATGCCCATCACACTCTCTGCTTTGGAACAAGAAGGAAAAGATATTAAGATATTTTTAAATATATTGAGGATAGCTACACCAAATGTTAAAATCCATATTTAGGAACTTTTAAAAGGTAGCTCTATTTGCAGGAAAACTGACCAGCTTACAAGATAATTGACTGGTCTAAACCTTTAACAAATACATCACCTTTGTCTTAGCTACAAATATGTTTAGCTGGACAAATTTTTTTTTTTTTTTTTACATTTTAATGATAATTCTAATGCTAAAATTCTTACCATTTCGGCTCTAGTGTTTTATTGGCTAAATCCATATTAAAATAACCAGGATCATATAAAATTGACACAAAAGACATAGGATTGTGTTCTATAATGAAAACTCTCTGGAGGTTTTCTAAATCAAAGTAGTAGTCAAAGTAGTACTGTAGTGAGATCTGTTATTGCTAATTCCTAATAGGAAAAAAGAAATTGAAACAGAAAGAACCTAAAGCAACAGAGAATGTGTAGTTAGTTGTATTACCTCACAGAAGCCGGGCTGTGCTCAGTCAGGGCCACCAACAGTTTCAGAGCATACAGTGGTACTGGGTCTGGAGCCATCAGAATGTGCTCATACCTGAAAGGCAAGGTGGAGAAGAGGCTGAAACAGTGAGGAGAAAAAAAAAAAAAGGTCAAGAGACAAAAAAGTTGATATTAAATATGTGTCATTTCCCATTTCCAAACTTTATAATAACCACAATGGAAATACAATGCTGTTTGGAATTGTACAAAGCCAGAACACTCGCTTACAAACAGTATTTTTAAAGCCAGCATCAGATTAACTTTAAAGACAGTATTAAAAAAATTTTTAGAGAGAGATACATAATTATAAAATATGTAACAGTATATACGCCTGTGAATATACATATATGCATATATATATATGCAGGTTGTATATATAACATATGCATGTTTTATAACTATAAATTAGATTAAAATATATTTATAAAACATTCATCTTGTCTACATGCATATGACTTATTTATTGATCTATAGTAAATACTTTAATCTTTCAGAGACAAGTAGAAAATGAGCATCAAAATATTGTGAAGAAGATTTATTGGGTGCTCAGGTAGACAATCAACCAACTTCTTTATGATTAAACTCTATATTTTTCCTGCATGGTGATGTTTCTCAAAACTGGAAAAAAACTCACATTGAGCTTTATATTTTACCTCAAATTTCAAAAAATATTGCTTTCACTACAGCATACTTCCGTTCTCCAAATAATATGAAACAGAAGAGTATTAAAATACTCCAAAACAATGTTTATTGAGAGGTATGGCGGTGAAAATAAAACTACAAGAAAAACCTCTTCAAAACATTTACGATTATCACCTCATGGAAATCTTGATAAGGAAAAACAGGCCACTGAAAAGTAAAATGGACCTTGTTGCTTCTAACATTCCAGTGACGTCCTCTCAACAAACAGGGCTAATTTTATTGTGTTTAAGTCAAAATGTATCTAGATGGCAATAGGATATAATGATGGAAGTGAGAAAGACTCAAAACACAGTGTTTGATTACAAATAGTGTTACTCTAAACATGTGAAAGTAATAGAATAGGAAGTATAAATCTCATTTGTAAAAGAAAAACCATGAAGAATTAATCAAGTACAAATGAAAGAATGATTTATAGGAAAATGTGGTAGGTTACATGCAAAAAAAAAAAATGCTTCCACAAAAAGAAAAAAACTGTAGTGTTCTGATAGGGGGAGGAGGTGAAGTCATACAATTCACTGAGAATTCTACTTCACATCTTCAGATACCCAGTGCTGCCTGAACTGAGGAATCTGGATCAATTCCCACCACCTGCATGCTGACATGTACTCTACTGTGTGCTATCTCTTCCCCTCTGTACAGGCACACCACACCTAGCACTCTGATTTACACAGGAGGGAAGTCTAGAAGGAGATGAGATGCTTTCCAGCCAAGTTTCCCACCTGGTCTATGACGAGGAAGGAGAAACACACCAGCTGTGCAGTCTTGATGTAACCTGTGGGAGTTCCTTCACAGGCACTAACATTCCTACACAGCCTATGTGCAATGTGTCATGCCTACTACACACTAACTTGAATGTGCCACTGTAGAGCTGCAAACCACATGGCAGTATCTACAAATCAAATTATCAGCTACAAGTCAGTGTTGACTTCATGTCTTTAGTGATTAAAATCTCTCTTTTAGAAATAACAGATTCCAGTTCCTCAAAGAAAACTTATTTCTCATTGGTGATTAAAAAGTCCCTTCCTTCATAAAAGAAGAAAATACTGTAATGCATTAGTAGACACTGATCCCATAAGCCCTACATGTGAGCAATACATATTCCTATGAAACATAATGGGACTATTTGAAATTTTTTTTGCAGAGTCCATGACTAAATCTTCCAAGACAAGCAAAGATGCTATGAGCTGACTCAGACACAGATTACTAGAGTCAGTGTCTTAGCAATTAATATGAACACATTGCCTCACTAAAGGCCATTAGGAGCTTTGAATATTATGAATCTTCTCTGAAGAGAAAATACTCTGTGCTTGAGACACCTTATTAAATGAATGAGTCATCAAATGATTGCACTGCCACTTCAAAACACAAAATAGTTTAGTAACAGTAGTGGACATTTTATAAGGATTCTGTAAACTCCAGGTACTACACTGTAAGGAGTTACTTTGTCAATCTTTTCTCTAAGCAATCATGACAAAAGGACCTAAAGATTTAGAGATATGGACTCTCCTAAGGTATTAAAAAAGAGGGAACATTACGTCAAGTCTCTTGGACTTCGTACTTGGAGAACTGGCTTGGCAGTCTACTAAGAACAAGCTACATAATTTTTCAAATGAAATAAACTTTATTTACACATTCGTGTATTTTGCTGGTTCTGGCTCAATTTTCAAATGACATATAACTAGAAATATCAAGAATTAAAATGAAATAGAACTGGATATAAAGCATTTGCCATGTATTCCTTGTCTATAGCTGCAAGTTTCATTTTGGTTATGAAACACTCAGAGGAATGGCCTTTCAGTACAGTAAACTGAAATTTTATGACACTATTTTATTCAATTCAATCAAAACCCAATGAGCAAGCTAACTTTCCGATCTATAAATGCAAAAATATTTAATGGAACTACCATTTTGTGGATGATGCAGAAGATGAGAACAAAGTGGTAATCACTGCACTCCTGCATTTACCTCAAAACCAAGTCCATTTATATTTCATGCATGTGACTCGCATTCTATTTCAATGTTTAACATTTAAACAAATTAATTTGAGGAAAATATTTATAGGAATGAAATATATATAAAAATGTGTACCATTATAATCTTTAGTAAAAAAAAATCAGATCTTAAACCCAGATGTCCCTTCCTTCCATTTTCAACAGCTCTCAGTTCTCAGTAGACTCAAAAGGGGTTGAAATATCCACTTTCCTACACAGACTGGCTATGAACAAATAGCCATCATATACCTCCCCTTTTTTGACTGTCTTCCAGCTGAGTCCCACTCTGTCCCATTCTTTACCCACCAACAGAAAGACTAAACATCACCAAACACCTCTTCAGCCTCCAAATGTTCTCAGTTTTCAAGTAACCCACATTTCTTGGGATAGAGCTCTACATTATCTTCACAAGTAGGTTACACTGAATCTTAAAGCCTGGAACCAAGATCCTGAGCTGCTGCAAGACCCTTTTTCGTACTTTTGTACAACATAACGCATGTAAAGACAGCACAGGTTCAGTCCCCAACTTAAGATCATATTTAGTTTCAGACCAAAAAGCCCTGTCACCCAATAGAGCTAATAAGCTCGAAGCAAGAGGTATACTGGCTGTCTTCCTTCTAATTGTGACTAACATGACACACCCCTCCAAACACACATCCTCCAGGTCAATGAGAAACATGGTATAAGATGGACATATTTCAAGCACAAGATGGACAAGGGCAAGTTTCAGAGCAAGGAAACTGTCTCCCTTCACTCCAGGTCTCTTCCCCTATCTGAAGAAAATTACCTGACAGCTTTTAATAATGCATATACTCTATTTTAAAAGTAATGTTTCCAGCTGCCATTTTAATTTGTACTTATACATTCTATATTTCCCAGAGGAAAAAAATGTGAAGAAAGGTGTGAAAGTTTCTCTCTAGAACTCTTAAGATGTCCTTCCAGTTCTCTATCATAGAGAAGAGTTGACACATCTTGCATGGATAAAACTTTTGTCCTCAAACTGTAAGAGCATTATTCAATTAGCAAGAAACAGCCTCATATTTGGAGAAGGCACTGTGTTTCTAATCATAATCCAGCATCCATTCTTCCAGCCTTCTTCCATTTATTGAATGCAGGGTTGGGGAACAATTTTTTCACTTAGGGCAGTTAAGTATTCATCACTTTTGAGGACCACACATGAAAATACACTGTACTGTCATTAGAATAATGTAAAATATAAATGATGACTCATCACTACTGTACTCATCTTGTGTTCATGCTTTCTTTCCCTCTACACACAGATGTTACCAGGTTACAGTCAGCATGTGCATAATACAGAAGGCTGTCTTTATGCTCACCAGCAAGTCAGCATGAAATGAGAGGCCTCATTTGACCACAGACTTTGTAAATGTTCACATCTGGGTGAATCACGGAGGATTATTACCCGATGTACTATCCCTTTCTAAAAGTTATATGCTGTTCTATATGATATCAGAACATCTTACATGAAGACACAATATCCAAAATAGACAAAAATACGTTGTAGTTAGACTGTTGTAACTTTATTAGCAGAACAAAGAGTAGTATTTAAATCACAGCCCAAAAGCTAGGGGGAATCTTGCTTTGCTCCAAGAGCAGCCAGAGGCACAGTATCAGACATGAGTATCACACAGAAGTTGTGTTTGTGTTCTGTATGACAAAATACTAAATAAACCTAGGCGGACATGTTGGGCAGAGAACTCTGGCAGCAGTTAATTGCTATTCCTCTTTTTGCTTCGCCATTTAAACATAAAAAGGGTAGTTAAAACAAATATGCTGTCAAAACGGATTGAGTATCAAGTTATTCCCCATTACAGGAGCAATATAATACTTACTGAGGCAGCAGTAAATCTCTAATGAGAGACAGAAGCTTGCCGTTTGAGTCGAGGCTCTCCCCCTTCTCCTCAGCCATGACCTCGTGGCTTAAAAGCAGTGATGTGGTTTCTGAGAGCAACCGCAAGCTGAAGAGTCTCCATTCCACTTGAAAATAAAGGTGCCAAGAATGTGACCACACTGAAGCATAATTACAACAAAATGTGGAATTCATGGAAACTGTAGCTGATGCTCCCATATACTTACCATTCTGACTGTGGACCAAAGAAACCAGTGGTGGGAGAATACAGTCTTCAACCTAAAACAGAGAATCAGAAAGATGTGGCTTAGATTATTCACAGACAAAAAAAATAGAACAAAGATACACTATCATCTCTGTTTATTCCACTGCTAGAGCCCTTAATCAAAGAGATGAATAATCATGGATATTCATCCATAATCACATTCATAAAGCCACCAAGTTCATTTTTCACTGGTAAACTGCCATAAGTTAGAGATGTTAATGTACTTTTATATAGAAAACAACAGTAACATTGGTATAATTCTTTGACAGGGAATTTGAATTTAAAATATAGAATTCAGTGCAGATGTAAGATATTAAGAAAAAAGAGTATTAGAGTATCTTAATTCCAATGCTTTAATCCATAAACTACTCATTGAATTAAATTCAGATGAAAAATCCTTCTAAAACAGAACTGCATAGAATTAAAATACATCAGGAAAGATGTACTACCTCTTAATTAAATATCCCTAAGCTTAATACAGATTCTTGAAAAAATTTTAACTTCTTCCATTCTGGTAATACACAGTCTTCCACTAAAATTTAAACTCACATACATAAGATTTGCACTATGAAAAAATATAATCCAGTCAACCCTTTACGGTCCTTGATGATATTGTTACAAATGTATCACCTGTCACAGGACTAGTCAGCTTTGCTCCATTGGAAATCAACTGATGACAAACTAGACTATAGCTCAGTTACAAAATAGTGTATTATTAGTATTCTCTATAAGAGAATTGCTAAGCCATTGTTAAAATGATGCACACCTTGTCCTTGGATTTATTTATACAAATAAAATTGCTGTGTAGGTTCTCACTACACTGTGGACAGAATTTGGCATAACAAGACTGTGTTATAATCCCCCATGTGTTTTGTTTCTGTAATTAAAACTAGAATGTATGCATTCCCTAGATGTATGCAGCTACTAATAAAAAACATCTATAGAAGCTGAAAGTATACATGAAAAAGGTCACTAAATGAAGTTAGCCTCTAGCCAGCAGTAACTGCAGTTAGCAACTATTTCATTGCTGGTTGGAGGACTCTATTAAATTAATCCCTGACATTAAGGGGTTCATTTACTCTAGTTTATTTCACTTATGAAAAAAAACTACAAACTGTCTTTGTTCCATACTTTCAATAAAAGAGTTAAAAGGATTCTGTTTGAGATATGAAGTCAAACTACTCTTGCAAGTACAAATAGCAAGACCTGTATAGATAATGATATATATCATAGTTGTAGCAACTTTTGTAACACTTCATAATTTTGAAATATTTCATGGTCTTTTCAGTAAAATAATAAAAGTACATTGCATTCCAACAACTCCATTAGTGAAGGTTTCTGAGCTGTTCTACAAATGGTAATGTATCAGCTACAACACACCAATGAGGTAGGGAAAAAACAGAAACTGAAAAGAAATGAAGAGGCACGCGTAAGACGTAAATTAAAGGCGTGAGAAAGAAAAGAGGAAAAGAAGTAGCTCTCAATTATCTGAAGCAATGTAGGGTCCTTGGATATTACGAATCACTCAACAGCAGGAGCACTGACTCAGACTTACACCGATTAAGATACAGCAGTATGATGCAACTTCAATCTCTAAAACCTCAAATCTTCTTTCACTTTAATCTAGTATTAACAGCAGTCTTTCCACACTAGTGAATGCAGTTAAGCCAGTCATAAGTCTTTTCTAAGATAAATATATTTTCAGCTGTCATTGTAAAAGAGATGCTTTAGATCTTAAATAACTGTAGTAGATTTTTCTGAACTTTTCCTAACACAAATCTCAATTTCGGCAACAAACTGTTTAGAATGGAATTCTCCAGAGCAGGTGTTTGCCTCCATTCAGTTCAGTGTGCTGGGGAGATCAACTAAATACAGCCCTAATCTTATGAAAAATTATTTTGTTATGTAAAAGCATATCAGAATGCATATGCAGAAGGAAGAAGCATGCATTCAATTTTACATGAACATTAAAGCAGGTACTTCCTAACTCCACAACCCTAATCTTCTCTCCATGCTATTTGTGTCACTGTTTTTTCCACTAATTTTACATTTTACTCATGTGTACACAAATTTATAAACGAAGTATGAACTGTGCAAGTAATTACTGAGCTGAAATAAACTGAAGTGTAATAGTACATAAAGTATGTTTAATAACTTCACCAGTAAACTACAAATGTTTCAGCCATTTATTTACAGAGAAGCATGGTAGTAGTATTTTGGCATAGAAGAATACTCAAATAAGCACTCATTTCTTCTTTTTGTAAATGGTTTCTGATGTTTAAGTGGAATCAAATCTCCATATATGCATGAAGACAATCAGATACAGTTTTTTTTGTCTCAGCCTTTATCACTGAGATGGCTCAAAAAAAGGGAAATACTCTTCTTTAAGCCTAAACAGACTGGATAGGTTGAATATGATCATACCTGTATATCATAAGAGTTCCTACCATCTTTTTAAAGAGCCTGATATCCAGTTCATGTTCAATACCTAACTGCCCAAAGCCAACATTTTATCCCTCTGCAATGATGGCATTCAAAAGCTGTGCTGTCATAATTGGGCTGTCATCAGTACCCAAAATGGCAATGAAATACTAAAACTTCCATACACACTACATTCACATCTCCAAACTATAATACATAAGTACAGGACCAAACAAAAATACAGCTCAAACCTGGTAATCCTGTTTCTGACAAGTGTAAAGGAGTAGAAGGGATTAGGAGAAATAGACGAAAATTAAAGCACAAGTTTATAGTTTTCTAGTGTAGTTTCTAGTAAAGTAGTTCTTGTGTTAAGAGACTTCCTATGCTGATGTTGTATCTGGATTTTTACAGATTTAATTTAATTTAATCTTTTCTCCCATATATTTCTCCAATCCTATCTTAAATATATTTATAATTTTAGCACATGCGATACCTATGGCACTGAATTTTACTCTTCAATTTTGCCTTATGAAAAAACACATCCTTGCTTATTTTAAAGAAGCTAATTTGATACATATTCTTACTTTACAATATGAATAATTATGTCCGAATCAACTTTCCCAAGCCATCTGTAATACCATACTCTGGAGTTTTTGTTTCCAAGTTGAAGTTCTTGTTGTCTCAGGCCCTCATAACATCATCACCCTGTACTTTTTCTTGATCAGCTTCACTCCCTTTCAGAGTGAATGACCACAACTGCATTCAGTATTTGAGGCTTGAGGGCACCATGGATTTACCATGGCACAGTGATGTTTTCTACTTTTTTGTCTGATCTTTTACTAGTTCTTTCTAATAATCTAGTTGTCTTTCTGATTTCTACTGAGCAGAAAGTCATTTCCATAGAAAAATGATGCTAAAAGATTTCCAGAACAGTTTCAAGTAATTTAGAGTTTGACACTGTGCAAGCATGGTTGAAATTATTTTCCCCATGTGCATTATTTGACATTTATCGGTATTGAATTGCATGTAATTTTATTTTTCTTTCACTATGTATCTGGAAACCTTCTGCAGTTTCTCTGTCAGTTTTAATTTTCACTGCTGTGAATAATTTAGTGTCATCAGTTTGTTCAGTCACCTCCCTTTTCTGGATTAGTTGTAAGTAGCAGATGTTGCAACACATCTTTGTAAGGCAACACTCCCGAAATACCTAAATTTTTAAAAACTGATCTCTATTCTCAACTTAGTAAATTTTAACTAGTTAGAGGTTGATCTGTCTGAGGGCAAGAGGAAAAGGCCACTAATGGACTTGAAGTCTTTGTCAAAACCTTTTTGGAAATTCAAGTATTCTATCTAAAACCAAAAAACATCTGCCTCTGTAATGTTCACTAATTTCCGCAAGGAGAACTCTACTAATGAGGTATGAGCACCCATAAATAACTGTATGCACTTTTCTACACTATTTTATTATGTACAAACCCCAGATCTTCGGAGCCTGTATGCTACTTTAATCCTCAAAGAAGAAAGAGGGACAAGCTACAGTTTCAGAGCAGTGAAGTACTCACCACCTACTAGGAAGGGCTTGAAAGAGAGAACTGTAATTTCAGTCCTTCTCTGTATGTCTCCACTGTTCAGGAGATGTCAGACATGAGTACTGCACCCTAAATATATGTGCCAGTTTTGTTAGAAACAAACATTACCTTAGCTTTACTTAACCTCACCAAGCAAAGTCCAGGCTCCACAAGTACCCACTATAAAGCAGAACTTACCTTAATAAGGTTAACATTACCAATAACAAAAAAAAAATTCTCCCTCAATTAAAACTATGTTTTAGACCTCTTCAAATCAGTGCTTAAGACCAAAGCCTTGACACTGGGTGGACACAAAAGGCAAGCAGGCTTAAAGCCTGGTGCATTTGAGAGCTGTGCTGCTCTCAAGTGAAAATCAGATGGCAGAATTAAGCTTACATATAGAAACTATGCTATTCATTATATGCAGCTATTGTTTCCAAATTCACAAATAACTATGTTCATTACTTTCAGGGATTTTTCTAGAGGTATCTTGTTTGTTTTAATGTGCTTTTGTTTAACTTACAACTGGCCATTCACTAAAGACTTGGAATTGATGATCCTTGTGGGTCCCTTCTAACTCAAAATACTCTTTGATTCTTCTGAGAAACATCTTCTCCTCATCCTCTCTTCAAAGCAGAACATACCACAGTGAAGACTGTGAGCTCCCAAAACTGTTTTTTTCCAGTCATGTGTCAGAGTCACAACATCCAGCATCACCTTGACATTTATTCTCATTAAAATTCCACATAAAAAGTTATTGCTGAATGTGACTATGGAATTAAGATTGTGCTGCTTTCACATTTCTTAAAGCATTTGCTGGTGGCACAGCATACACCTTATGTTTTCATATCATCAGTACTCTCTCAGAATGTAATAGAAAAAATAATCTAATGAATGTTAGAAGGGACTGGGAAGAACAATGACACTTCCGTAATTTTTATTTAAAATTCCTCAGAACTTCAGAATTTTTATTGAGGGTTATTATTTATTGAGGGAAGAGACAGCACTGATTGACTGACTCAGTATGTCAATTAGTAGAGAAATGGTTTCACAAAAAAGTCTCATGTCATCGGATTAGTTTAATGGACAGAAAGCCACATGGGGTGTAGAATTTTAATCTACTTGAAAAGGGGAAGTGACTGAAAAAATTGGGTACAATATGTTCATATAGTCATATTCTATATTGACAAAATTAAAGTGTCAGTGGTTAGATCAGAACAGCCTGTGGATGAAGAACATCACTGATCCTGGATCAAGAAAAAAGTGCTTGCAGAAGTTTCTAACCCTTGTGTTGTCATCTTTGGTGAAAGTAATAACTCTCATATTGTCAAACAGTAGATTTCCATGTCATACAGCTTTTCCCTTGACTTCCTATAAAGCAACTCATCATGTTCAGGGTTCTTTTATTTTAGTCTGATTTATAAAATAAGTTTTTAAACCTTGAGGAAGAGAATCACTGCTGACAACTTTTGCCTTAACCAGATAACAACTTTCATGCTTCGGGTAAAAGATCATCTGTGCATTACACAAATCATTTTTGGGAGCTAGTTAGAGTATAGAAAGGAATCCCTCAGGAACTGCCTGCCACAGTGAGCCTCATCACTGCTCTAAGTGCTCTGAATTAGCATATGTCTCTTTTTCAGGCAAATAAATATACTTAACATAGAAAAGAAAAATGCAAATGATACAGTCAGTACAGAATTATTCCATTTAATTATATCTAAATCTTTACCAAAAATTGGAAAATCAATATTATTATAACACTTAGTATCTGAATTCAATAAATATTTTTCCATTTTGGGTAGGTGGAGGAAACAGGCAATTGGCCTTCTGCCAGTTTAAGAAACTGGGGTTTATATTTCAATCCAGTCTGTAGAAACTCTTCTTGATGACCTTCATCATCATATTTGCATACCTGAAAATCTAGTTCTGTCAAAAATTGCACAGTCATAAAAACTGTTAGTCTTTACTTTTTATCTTGTAAAAACGCACACAACTTCATGCAAAATGAAATTACTGCTCACTGCTGGCTTTCACTTGAGCACTTTTAATTAATTTCCATTGACTTTATCACACTTTGCCACATCTAATACAGTCACTCCCAACAGAACTGAAGCTCCTCAATAATTGGCTTCAGGTTGATGGTAATCAGAAATTTGATCACAAAAAAATTAATTTATTCTTTTTTCTTGGTTCAAAGTACAAATACAAAGGCAAATCAAACATGAACTAAAACCCAGAACAAGCAACTCTTTGCTTTTCAAAGCAGGAAAGAACCTGAGATGTTGCTCTTAAATTCCTGCTAATTTATACAATTTCCATTGCAGCTAAACTAAAACCAGAACTCAATTGAAAAACTTTCTCGTTCTGCTTGCTCAATATAACCCTACTTTTTATCAAATTAAACTTCATTAAAAATGCATTTTATTTCTGGTTAGAGACTTTAAAGCAATGTCACTGTAGAAAAAAATGCATCTTCTCAAGAAGGTTTTGGCCTTTCCCCAGCCCCACTCCCTAAAATCTTCTTTGTAACCAACTTTGTCTAAATGAGCACCTGATCTTCTGATCTCAGCCTAGCATTCAAATTTCTCTCCAGTAAAAGAGTTTCCGATTAACCACTGTTATACTTAAATATTGATCTGGAAGCTTGAACGTGTCTTGCTTCAACATTTTAAAACCACGTGAAGTTCTGCTGGGTGCTGGCATTTATATTCATAGATTCCAGTCATGCTAACACAGCAGCAATTAGAAGATATCCCTTGAGTAACAACAATTCCAAGAATAGTCTGTATGCATCATAGAAGATGAAGTATCACTTTTCTCTAAAGTAATGTATGCTGTACATTCAAGTATAATTAGCACACTAGACTTCGTAAATAGTATTAAACTAATTACTGTTCTCGCCACTAGTGGCAGATGTGGTTAGAGATTATTAATTACAATGGACAATTTCTTGAATTTAACATAGAAAATGCAAGGCAATTTCTCCACTTTATTTTGTGTCTGAATGATTATTTGCTGAGTATCACAAGGGCTCTTTTAAATTAGGAAGAGCTGTTATTTATGAAAATGAGTGAAGTAATAGATTTTCTAAAAAAAAAAAAAAAGCTGTTAATTGACAATGATGTAATTCTACATCTGTTGTAAATCAGGGAAACTAAAAAAGTGGTATGCATCAGAAGTACTGGACAAGCACTGGTCAGGGAGGAAGTTTTATCTCTAGCTACATAACTAATATGCTCAGATGGATTTTAAATAACCATCTAAAACTTCCAACACATGGGATGAAGTAAACTGTTCCCCAGAAATCTAGGTACTTCAAAACTCATCTACTGCCAGCCACAGGTTACTTAACAGAGACTAGGATAGTCGCTCTCTGGCTTCACTAAAACATTCTGCTGAATGTGGGGATGGGCGCAGGGAATAAGAGTTGAAAAGAGGAACTATCTCCTTGGTGCTATTCCAGGGAACCCCCCAGACCATTAAAACTTAAACAGGTAGGGGAATTTTATTTAATATGCTGACACATGCTATTGTTATCTCAATAAATGTTGATGGACTCTCACAAAAAAGGGTACATCTTTCTGTCATTATAAGACACGCTGATAACCCACAAAAGTAAAGCAATTGTTTTTTAAAATTGAGGTGATTTTAGAATGATACAAATATAACGCAGTGAAAGGCAGGCTGACAGGCATGTAGGGAGACATCAATAGGCATTCATACTTCACCTACACTTAACATTTCTTTCCTAGGACATTATTTGCCATATTAGTTTAAAGTAAATAGAACTGTTCAGTTCTGTACAGATTTCTCTTCTGACTATTAATTTGTTAGACTTTTCGCATAAGGATCATTTTCGTGAATACACTCTTTTGTGAGCATAATGAAAAAATCCCATTAAACTTATTTAAATTACAATTTATATTTTGGATTAATTTTACTGTTTTCACTTATTAAGACTTTATAATCTACATAGTCAACTAACATGCACACCAAATAGAATTCAACTTCTAAAAATACTCAATTTCTAAGATCACCCATTCTTATCTAGCACAATCCCTAAGATCCCTCATTCCGATACAACACACAAATTTCAATTTGAACCAAATAGTCATCCCAGTAAGTATGCTGGGTTATACTTTTGGTGGAAATTGAGGCACAAAAATGCATTGGTACAGATTACAGTGATTTGTCAAACACTGATTCAAACATTCAGACCTTCTGATTTCCTGACAACTGTTTCACGACATAATTGTTCTGCCTTCAGCGAGCTTAGCTAACAGTAGAATCATTTAACCAAAAACTTCAAAGAAAACAAATCTTAGTGATGTAAGAAGCTTATAGCAGGTGGGTTTGGTAATTGTAATGTAATTTTTGAGTAAGAAATCTGTTACACTTTAAAAAGCAAGTAAACAAACAGCAACAACAACAAAAAAACCCCAAAACCATAAAAGAAATTGATGATCTCATCAGAAACAATACGATGGAACGGACCACCTCAGAGGTGGTCTTTCCAAGCTATTTTAACAGCATAATGACAAATAAAGTGGTGATATTTTCAGCAATATACAGCAACACACTTGCTTTGAAGCTGAAGAAAGACTTATAGAATTAATAACCACTATTTTTAAACTTTAAGTCCTTCTAATTCTTCCTCTAATTTCTCAGCTAAACTGAGTAAACTGCGTCTGAATGCCTTGCTGCTGCTTTGAAAACCTCTCTATAAACAATCAGTATTTTTCCTGTCAAATAGAACCACAATACATTTTAAGCTGCATTTTAAACAGTTTCCAGATCTTCAAAATATTCTATTTATAAATGGAATTAGGCCAATTAGCCTGCCAATATTTAAATTGTTGCCACACTTACAGTCAAGTGATGGATTGTCAACAAGCTGGGATGCTCTGTTACTGCTTCAAAGGTCAAGAAAGTAGTCTTGATGAATTCTTCTGATGCAGCTTGCCCTAATGGTAAAAACCATCATATTTCTTTATAAAATGCAACCATTATAATACCTGCATATCAAAGTACTTCAGTATCACAGGTTACCTCACCTATTGCTCTGTCCAAGTTTGTTTCTCCTGATTCTATTGATCTGATGAACTCCTACAAAAGAAGCAGCATTTATGTTAAAACACTTTAGAAACAAAAATTAAGAAGCATAACCACTGGACAATTACAACAGAAAATTCTTTAAGGAGCTGTGTAAATACAAAATGTTAATGCACCTATAGAAATACTTGCATATTAATTAATTAAGACTGAAAGTACTAATGATCTAGCTGTTCTAATTCTGCAGGTCTGTAATGTTGCTGGGCACTTAAATGTGGAGTACAATAAGGACTATTACTCTGACTAATATCAGGAATTATAACATTTCCAGCTAAATAGACAGTAATGAAATGTCTTTATTTTTAACAGAAAACTGTAATTTCTTAGAAGACTTTGAACTACTCTGGACATGGCTATGTCATAATAACTCACTAGAATGACCAAAGACCCTCCAGAAAATGCAATTTTCTGTTATTTGTACCATCTTTTTGATCTCCATGCATACTACACACAGTATGGATACAGTTACACACAGAAGAACACATAAAAAATGCATACACCTTTCTATAAAATAATCACCCCAATTAGTCACCATTTTAAGGAACAGGGGCAATATAATATTAATAATCTGGGTTAAGTAAATACTTTACAATTAGACTCGCTATTATTTTGCTTTCATTTCTACACATACTGTTTATTTCATGGGGATGGGGATGCAAAAGCCATGTTATTAACATTTGTTAAGGAAGGAAAATTCTCTGCAAGATTTGTAGAATGCTCTTTTTTACTAATACAGCATTTAAGAAAATGGTGCTTGTTTTATATTTCACTACCATTTAAAATTTTGTTATTACATATTAAATTGGCAGAAGTATCTACATGGGCTATCTTTTTTCACAGTATGTAGGAAACATCTGAAGGATTTTTCTCTAATTAAAAATAGAGTTAGAAACTAATTATACATTTCATTGCTTAAGAGCATCTCAGAGGCAGTCATAAAAAACAACTGCTTCTCTAAAAAAAAGTTATCTTCCCAATCATTTGAAAAAAATTACTAGGTATATTATCTAATTAGGCAGTTTTGGAAGAGGGCAAATTATTTTGTTTGTTCACTTTAAGACAGTTTCACACCACTGTAGTCTCAAAACTAATTTGGAAAAATCAAACTAGTTGGTGCAAAATTTGTTCTAAGCTACTAATGCTTATTTCCTTAACTTTGTATTAGAAACACAAGAAAGAGATGCATTTATTTAAGAAAAATGCAACTATCTGGGGTTTCTTAAGCAACGGAGAGAAATGGTATATGAATCTTTCACTACAGGTGAATTCTGTGCCCGATGCACACCAGTAGGAGCCTGCTATTAGCTGTGCCTTTGGGGCACAGCGTGTCCTCCATGTATTTATATTCATAGCACAAAACATGAAAGGACTGTCCCGACTCCCTCTCAATTTCTTTGCTCAATGCTACTGAAAATTACAGTGATGATAGAAGTAACTTCAAAGCAGCAAGGAAAAAAAAACTCACAATGAACAACCATTACAGGAAAATAACTTTTCCTTCCAGATTCCGAACATCTTTCCACTCCTCATAACTTCTTATTGTTAAGAGTAAGATTTTTGAATAAATCACGGGGAAAAAAAAGGATAAAACAAACAAAAACTGAAAGATTGACTTGCTAAAGTCTTAAGAGGCCTCAATTATAGCACAGTACTTTGAAAAAGTACAAGCTGATGTGAGAATGTCTCTTTATAGATGTCAATGGGAACGTTGCTAAACACAAAATTCTAGAGTTACCTGACAGAATTGATAAGTTACTCTTTCAGATGCAATTATATTAGTCATATAATAACACAGTTACACAGTCACATAAAATGGATTAAAATGTGATATTAATTTTTCAGATATACTACTTTCCCTCTTTTTCTCATGTGTAAATTAAAGTAGTGTATGTAAGTTCCTGAATTGCCTTTTTCAATGGAGACAGGACAAGATGCAGGAAATATTGAGTAATCTGCTGCTCCTTGATTTGAGAGGAAAGCAGTGCTAGTACAACTAGCCTGACTTCCTCAGTCAGTACTTCAAACAAGCTAGAGTAACATCAAAAGAAAACTTACATTATAACTGGTCTGTTGTACCTAAATTGTTGACAGAAGAATTTCACGTTCGAGAAGGTTGATTGAAAACTATTAATAAGTCCTCTACTTAGTTACAAATGCTTCAAAGGGATAAAGGGCTTTGCAATTCAACATCTAATGTTTCAACTTTTTTTCATCATTTTAATGATAATTTTTATACAAATATTTTAGTATAGCTAAATTAAACTCACATTTTTTTGAAATCATGACTCAAAGGAGAAAGAGAAGAGAATCTGAACATATAAGTTGAATCTAATTGTTTGTAGTAAAGCACTTCTTCATGCTATTGTGGAGGTAAATCCCCAGTTGTCATTTATGAACTCATGCACTTAACAATATCTGCTTAACTCTGAAGGCACAATTTTAGAATATTCTTTTTTCCTCATTTAGCATAAACAACTGTTTTCCTATGAAATTACATTAGAACTGTACTACTTAATTTCTGCTACACTATCCTATGGCACAGTTAAAAATTCATTTTTTATGGTTAATGTCATAAATAGGTTATAGATCTCAACATGAGACAAATATCTTGGCTCTGTAGCTTTTCATCAACTAAATATAGTGTAACAGTACTGGCAAGAAGAAAAAGGTGACAAAAGGAAACAAAACGTTAAATACAGATTAGACTATAAAATTTCTCTTTTCATTTCTATCCACAAAATACTATAATGAAATTCTAGAGAATATTCTGTGTAATTTAGAGCTAAACTTTTATATGCTAAAATAAATCACAAAGGAAATTCTCAGTTTATCAAATATGTGCAGAGTTTCCCTTTGACCCAGTAGATTACCATAGAAAATATTTTCTGATTATAAATAAAGTTTTGAATATAATCAAAGTTTAAAACACATACTGAGAAAAAGGTTCTCTCTCCAATTTAGAAATTTAATGTAATTTTATTACATTAAAGCAATTCTCAAAATTTTATGCATAGGTATTGTAAAAAATATTTAACTTAGATGGTTATACTCACAAGTAAGGTGCCATAATTGAACAGAAACTCCTTTGTGACTATGTGGGGATGAAATACCTATTCGAATTTAGCCAAAATTAAAAAAAAATATGTTACATACATATCTTATGACCAGAAAAAGTAAACCAACTATTTCACATGTTAAAGAAAAAGAGAAGACAAAATATGTATTTGCTTCTATCACTAGAGATGTTTTACAATGCACAAAAGTCAGACATCTTTAATGCTTTTCATAGCTGGAAAACTCATCAGCATACCTACACATTAACAGAAGTTCTATTTTCTTCATTCTGATCACAATCAGCATAAATCAGATTTTGAAAAAATGCAAGAGTTTGTCTTTTGTTTAACAAATCTGGGGGGGAAAAAAATACCTGGGATGTCACAAGGTGAAGCACTACAGGCATCATAGGAAGGCACATCTTCAGTTGTTTGGCCTGAACTGTTGATGGGTGTTTACGTCCCGACACATTAGTCAGGGCAGTGAGAATGTCACCTACAGAAAGCAACATTTCAGGCTGATTCAACATAAATGCTTCACTAAACAACAGCAAATGACATATATAACATCTCTGTTTCAGTAACCTCTGTTCACTCCTATCTTCTCCCTCCTGCTGAAAGAAGTGTTTGTGCAACTGTATGGTAGACCAGGCTGATCCAGCATTTCCCTTCCCTTGCTCAGTGTTTAACCAGGTCAATTTCCTACTCTGGCTACAGGGACAGGCACGCAAAAGTGACCTCTGGCAAAACGCTGAGGACAGAAATATGAGGTGAGTGGTGAAGTAAAGGTGAAATTACCCTTCTTTGCATAGTGGACTTATACTGTCTTTTGGTGACTACATATGCATGGAATTATAGTATTGAAGTCTATGCAGTTCTACTTCCAGTGAAATAAAAAGCAAAATTCTCATGACTTGCAGCTAACCAAGAACTGAATGGACCATGATAAGTGGGTGACATATGCTGAAGCAGTATGTTTTCCTTGCAGCATAGTTCAACTGGAAAAAAGAAAAAATACCCATCCTTTCCCCCTGCTGAGAAAAGATCCCTCCACCAGCCATGCACACACATACTCTCATACACAAATTTAATCATGATGCAACTGACCTAAAGCTATAGGAATTCTCATAAAAGGGGTAGCAGCAATTCAATGAGATAACTCAGTTGCCTCCACGACAATCCTCAGATACAATAATAAGTGAACAAAACTTTAATTGCAATAGTGAAAATTATGCTTCAGACTTCAGAAGAGACATATAAAAAACAGGAAACATTATGCTAAATTTGTGTTACATTACCTATTGTCTAAGAAAAGCAAGATCTTTTCTGCACAGGATAAAGAAAAAAAGCAGCATGAGAATAGTCACAGCTCATATGCAAAGAAGGAAAATTCTGTCCCTATAACCTGAAAATATTAAAAGCCAAATGCTGTCTTGAAAGAACACTTACTGTATTTTTTCCCTAAAAAGACAGCTGTGCAAAACTGTAAATGGGAAATCATATAGACTTTAAACAGATAAAGGATGAGATTCAGTACTTTATAGGATTTTCAGGCCAGAAAAGGTCCTTCCTTTCAGAATAAGTCAGAATTTAATCATGTTGAATAATGCCAATGCTTTTCTTCTGCTTCCATGGAGTTCAGTTTTCAATATAAGCAGAAATGACAGAGCCTGGAACTGAAGTGGGCTGTAAAAATACCTAGCCTTAAAGACTTGACTCATTCACTGCTGAAGGAAAAGTGTTGCCTAAAACTCTCCCAATAAACAAACCAAAACACTATTTTTTCATCAATACATTTTTGTTTTGAATTACACACAGTATTGTAATTCAGAAGAACTCTCTGTGGTTAGTAACAATTTGCTGAACAATCTACTTTCTATATTGCAAGGACTACATAATCATCACATTAGGCAATTTTGCAGTTGATAAATTGATAGATATGGCTACTTTCGCTTTTAGCATGATCTAAGCAATTTATATGTACTTCCTAGAAATAGGTAAATATTATAAATGCAAAAATAAAATTGCTTATTTATAACAACTGAAAACTTTTAAAATTATCCACAAGATTAACAATTTATTTCATTTGTTTAAGTGTATCTTTAAGGCCAATTTCTACAACTTGTTAATCTATTTGGTTTATAGCTACATCTGGTGGAAGGAGATGGGATCAGTAAGGAGCTTACATAAATGCATATTAAAAAAGCCAGCTAGGATTAATTTTAAATCAACAGTTATACTGCTTTTAACTGTTCCAGTTTTCAAATCTGATTATTTTTCTTAGGAGCCCATACCACCTCAAGCAGAACATGTTGCCTCATCATATTCACAGCAATAAAAAGCCTACTGACAAATGTGGATAAATATGGATACACAATTTAAGATTAAGGAAAACAACCAACACACAGACCTAGTTTGGAAAAGAAAAGAAAGCAAAGTGTAAAAATTATGCTTGATATGAGTTGTCAACAATGGATTCAAATTGTAAATCAGTAGTAAACACATCTAAGCAATTGATATATTATGTATTGTAATAGTAACTATATACTTGCTGTATTCAACTTTCAGATATAGTTGCATATAGCATGATATAAACATATATATGTGTTTATATAACATATATAAACAGTACGAGGTGAATTGCTGTCTCAAACGTTTATAGAATGAGACTTCCATCCTGAAATATAGCCAATATGCAAACCTGATATTTAGTTAGAAAAAAGGGATCAGATGTTTGCAGCAAGGCAAAAATTTGCATTAGCATAGGAAGTAAAATTTCTTTTAAAATAGCAGCATGACATTTAGGTTTGCTAACCTTTGCAGTGCTACCACTTCATTTTCAATATCCTAGCGATAATGTAGAGCAGATGAAAAATATAACAGGTATCATCTCATAAAAAAATAATTTTATGAAAAAAATGCTCTTATGCATGAGCAAATCAGTTTCAGACATCTAAAACAACTGAAGTATCTAGGTTGAAAATTTACAGGAAAATGGCCTGGAGCAAATAGTCAATACATAAGTTTCAGGGTAAGTGACTACCACGTACTCAGAGATATGCCCTGTTGCATCTCTCCCAGCTCTCTGTTTTGTGGGGCAAATTTGCTCTTAGGTTTTACAATGTTTGGAATATCTTTAGAACATTGATAAAACTTCTTGTACATTTGGGCCTCATTCCTGATTGAACTGACAGAGTAAACTTACCATTTCACAAGTACAAAACATTAACATAGGAAATTATGCATTCCAATACAAAATATGTGATAGTGACACAACTAAAAAACTCCAGGAAGCTGACAGAATGCAAACTTTATGTAATCAGACAATTCAGTATTTCCACTTGTATAAGTAAGGAGATATTTGTTTCTTGAGGGAGTAAGCAAGGTAAGATTTGTTCAGTTAGCCAACTGAATTTACCTAGAATTCCTGGCAACTCCCGCACAATGTGATAGATGAGAAGATCCAAGCATTTTGACAGATATTCACTGCCACCTTGCTGCTCTTTTCCTGGTGTGGTCTTTCTGCTGTCTCTTTCAATATAAATCACGAGCCTGCATTTAAACAAGCGCAAAACATTATCTCTCATAACAAAAAAATAACTCTGTATCTCAAAAATACTGAACCAGACATCTGTGGTTAAAATCAGGATGATACATTAGTTTTGGCTCTGTACTTTTTTTAAATTTTAGACTTTCCTTTTAATATAAATTTTAAAAATACCACAAATTACTCAGTCAAGGAACACTAGGGAAGAAACCCTTAAGCTATTTTAAGTAAGTGCAATTCTACTAGTCTAAATTGATATGTGATGCTAATATAAAGAGTGAATCTCTCTGCAAACTTACAGAGAGATTGATTTTATAACTTACTTTTGAAATACATGACCAATGTGTGCAATATGAGCAAAAGACTAAAGGCATTCATTTTCAACTCACAGGAATTCCAAAAGCAAGAATAATTTAAGTCAATGTGACAAGAGATCAATCTTTCAGTCCAGAAAAATCATACTACAGAAGTCATACTACAGCCCATTAAAATGTCAGCATTAGTTGGAATGGCCATATTGGAAGAGATAAAAGTCCAAACTAGCCTTACATCCTTTTTCTAGAAATCTGGTGTTCAAGATTTCTGAAGACTCAGTGCTCACATTCTAACTGGCAAGTGCTGTGTGGCTATGCTGTTCTGCAGAATGACATTTATCACGGTGAAATGGGAACTGATTTATTAGACAGTGGCTAACTTACAAGAGATGGCTTTAATAATACACCTGTTACAGAACGCTTCAGGCAAAATTTTACAATGCTTATGTGAATAGACAGAAGGGCCAGACTTCCCTTTAGGGGCATAATATTGACATCTTTGTTTCACATTCGAACTCCCTCCAGGTCCTGTGCAAAGAACTATCAATCACTGGCGAGTGAAATCCATGATCTGGATTTTAAGAATGTACTTCAGTACTACCTTTTTAAATACCCTTTTTATAATCAATGCTCTTTTATAGGACTATGAAAATAACTTATTTATACTGCTTCCAGTGTACACAACAATACTGCAGGAGTCACAAACACAACATTTTATACTAGGGAGTAATGTCTTCCCAATTTACTCATGGAAATAAAAACTACTTAAAAATGCATTTTGTAGAATTATGTCTCACATGACAGTTACTGCATTCTACAACCTTATCCTGTTCTACAGAGACACAGAGAAGTCAAAAGACCAATTCAGTCACTACTCTTCAGCTCTGCAATAGCCCAGAAGCAACACAATTCAGTTGCACTTCTCAGAGATCACAAGGACATCTTTTGGTTTTTCTTGTAATCTCTGGAAATTGTGTTAAATTACAAGGAATTTTGGTCTGTTTGTTAGAAAAGAACTACCTAAAAACCTGACATTGCACTTCAAATATAATTTTCCTTTAAAAAGCTTTAAATTTTTTAATATAAAAATTTTAGTGTTTTAATTTAAATGGTAAAATCCTTCAAGCCTTTCCAGACAACCAATTAATTTTTACTCAAAAAAAATGTTTAACCTTGAAAAGAAAAGGGCAGAATATCAGAGTTCGTATGGATTTTTTTCTTTAAGACAATCCTTCTGTGATTTACCAATTATCTGATTCTATATATGAAAATACATTTAGATTTGCTTAAGTTTTACTTGAAATGGGCCAAATAGATTTCAACATGAGTGGTTTTATTGCTTGGGAGGAGGAGGAGGTTCTTTTTTAACAAAGGCATGTTCTATTAGTTAATCACACTTGGGAAGCATAAAAAGTAGGTTCATTTATTCTGAGAGAGTAAAGATAAAAAGTTTATGTAAACTCATGAGTTCTCTCCTTTCAGTTGTCCTTCCCATCTCAAAATTGTCTTTCACAGATACATTTTCTAAAAATATGCACAACTGTTTTTTCCCCTGATTGTCCTGTTTAACTAAATATTGTCTTGTGAAGATAAAAATTGTAGAGGCTAGAAAGCATTAGTGTCTCCATTTTCCTTTGACAAATTCCTCAGTCTTATTTAGAACAATTCATCAGTTACTTTTATTCCCTGAAGAATCTCAGTATTCTCTCTAATAAGCAAAACTAGGCCTATAGAAACATGTTTATTCAATTAATGTAATGTATGTTTGTCTTGCACTCAACAATACATAAAAATATGGAGGTATTAGTATAAATAAGTTAAATATGATGAGGAATAAACCACTGTCTATGAAGAAGCAAAGGTTTGATTTTGGAAAAAATATTTCTTCAAGAATCTGTACTGCAAGATCAGTAAGCTTTTACACATAAAAAGGAAAACAACCCAAGTTTTCTTCAAAATAATGTCAAGAATGGAGCAAAAAGCGAAGAATTTCAGAGTTAACAAGCCTAAATGATAGGAAGGGGAATGAGGTCTACTACTTTAAGGAGTAAGAACTGTCCACTTAAAATGATGATCCACATGAAGGAACGAGAAGATTTAGTCATTCAGTAGATTGAACTGAGATGTGATAAGACATGGTCTAGAAATATAGAGAAGTCACTGTAAAGGGAAAGAGACCACTGTTTTCTATGTTTAACCTGTAGAATCAAAATTTCAATGAGAACTAGAATTTGAGTGTTAGGAATAGCAGACAATTAGTCCAGCTGTCAAAAGAAGGTCATGGAAAACCCACCAATTTGAAACAATCATTAAAAAATATTTCTCAAGCATAACAAACCTTGACCTTGCAATCTGTCAAGGACTCCTTAAGAAGTTTTTTCCCTTCTATCATTTTTACATTTGACATTTATCCTCAACATGCTTAAAATCAGCTTTAGATACCAATAAAGTTCAGCTACAGCTTTACCAGCATCTCAGCAGGGGGGGGAAGAATGCATGCAGCCAACAGTTGCCTGAACCTAAAACCAGGAGGTCTCTCTCTAGCAGCCTTCTCCCTGCTTCTCCCTTCAGCCCACTAAGTTCACCGAGAATGACAGCTCTTCAAGGAACTAATGAAGGTTGTGCATGCTTTCAGGACATACACAGTCCATTTACTCCATGAATTCAAAGACTAGTTATTAGTTTTATTACTATTTTTTATTATTGCTATTGTTAGTCAACCTTTCAAGGAATCAAGACTTGTAACATGCTTCCAGCCCAGAGGCATCTTTATTGCTGGCAATAAAAAAGGGGTTTACCTAGTGCCTACTTCTGCTGCCTTTTATTTCCTGATACCTGTGCAAAAAATAGAAGAAAAACACAAGGAAAAACATCTTGGTAACACCAGCATGGATAAAATAAGCTTGCCTTTACACTTCCTCTTCCCCTACTCCCCCTTCCCTTTCACTTCCTTTTACTTTCCCTTTTCCTTTCCTTGCCCTTCCCTCCCAGTGAGTGCAATAATGATGAGACTGCTATTTTCCTCACATGCCATGGCTTTTCAGCTCCAAAACCACCTGCAAGGACACATATCACAGAGTTTACCAGTGGGAACAGGATTTTATTGTCTGAATTGTCAGTGAAGAAATTTTTCCTAAAATCAAATCTAAATCTCTCCTGGCACAACTTAAGACAATTTCTTCTTGTCCTATGGCTCGCTACTTGAAAAAAGAGAGACATTCCCCTTGCTACAACCTCCTTTCAGGTAGTTACAGAGAGCAATAAGGTCTCTCATGAGCCTCCTTTCCTCCAGGCTAAACAACCTCAGTTCCCTCAGCTCCTCCTCATTAAACCTGTGCTCCAGACCCTACCACAGCTTTGTTGTCTTCTAGGAAGAACAGCTCTCCAGAGCTTTGGGGTGCTGGCCCTGGGGCAGTCCCATGTTCAGGAGGGGGCTGTTTTCAGCACAAATCCAAAATACAGCCTCACAGTAGTTACTATGACGAAAATTAACACTATCCCATTCAAGCCCAGCACATTTACTAAACTAAACAAAAGCCTTTTTCAATGCCAAACTGAACAACATTTAACTCGAAGATGTAGTTATATGCAGTGTTGCCATGAAACAGTTATTACTGTTTTATCATCTGCATCATCCTTTAAGTGATGCATACAGAAAAATTTGCTTATATTGATTATCATTATCATAAACAGATTTTATTATCTAAGGGAATATAAATCCTGTTACAAACATTAGCTGCAACTGCTGAAGACAAACCATTAAATAGTTGGAATAGTTGCACATTTTACTACATAGTCTTTATATTTCTCAAATCAAACACCTTCATAAAAAGAACCTGAGTATATCAAACTGATTATTGCTTTCTGTACTAGCAATTTTGAATATATGAGTCTTAATTTTGAGGTAATTTTTCTGTCACAGAACTGGAGACTTTTAACTAAAATACTCCAACAGGAATTTAACAGTAAGTCAGTGAGTATCCAGTATCTCTACTGGGCATAAAAGGATTCTTCCAGAGTTCATTATATTATGAAAGTAGCTGTCTACACATTTAATGGGTCATTCATTCTCTCTGTAGCAATCTTACTTTCTGGACATAAGATAAAGGTTTTAGGCTAGATGATCTATTCCATCAAGAGATATACTGGTCAGTAAAAAACAATTATGAAGACAACTTAACAATTAAGAAAACCAGTTTGTCAATTCAATAAACTGTTCCAAGGCTTTCCTATTGTTTTACCTAATGTATTGGTCCCCAATCAGCTATGTCCAGAGCATCACAATAAAACAGCTGGATAAAGCCAAAAATCACACCCCAAATTCACAACACATTCGCTTCAGAGAGGGTGCCCATCAGAAAGCATTATCAATAAAACAAATTGTTGATTAAAACTATTACATTTCTTCTCTTTCACATAATATCTTAGGTATAAATAAACAAAGAGTAACTGTCCATGCAGGATTTCTGTCAGACATTTCGCCAAATACACAACAGAGTACTATGTGCTTTATAAGCATATGAATAGCAAGAATTATTAAAAATGTAACCATTCAAAATGTTACTCACAAACTGTTAGAGGCATTTTACACTAACCAGAGCACATAATCTGACAAAACATTTCTGGAAGTACAAACAGATACATACACACACAAAAAAAATTGGATTCAGTACTTACTCTCTGTGACTCTAAAAATATTGGGATACCTACAGGTTTGTACATGAGTGGAGGAACACATAATGATAGCACCCATAAGGTGTCCTCTCACAAAGGCTTCATGTTATAAATCACTGTTCCTTCCAACCCAGCCCTCTAGCTCCAATGCATACATCCTAATTCTTCTCTAACATCAGTATAAGATACAAAGTTATATTTGCTGTAAATGTAGCTAGGTTTACAGCTACCCACACCCCTCACCCTTTTTTTACTTTTGGTTCCATTGTTTATTTCAATATTGTAAAATTTCAATATTTCAAATTGTTTATTTCAATATTGCATTATAAAAATTACGTTTACACCTCATTTTGCTGTTCTTCATACTGAACAGTTGAAGATACAGATCCCAACTAAAATTTCTTTCATCTTATTTTTGCAATCACCTCAAAACATGGTAACAATTCATATTCTAACACAGTCTAATTTGCTCCTCTCTAATACAGGAATGTTTTTGTGCCATCAGAAGACATAAAATTTCAAATAACAAGTCCACTGTGAGTAATTTCTTGCAAAAATATTTTAAAACACAGAAAAAATTAAATATTTCATGTAAAAGTCACGGGAATTTACTGGTCATTATATAAATCACTCCCACAACACATAGAGCCAAGAAATATTATTTTACCTTGAATGTGTCTGCGCTGAAGAGACTATGGATTATACCAGACCCCAAGACAAGGAAGGTACATGATAGACCCTTTTATTTTGCTTTTCCCACCATAACCACTTGCTATTGCAGTATTTGTTTTGCCGTATCAAAGTAAAATCTGTTCCTTGCTAATGCTCATTGAGATCACAAGTTACTTTAAAAAACAGACTATCCCTGTAACACAGTGGTTTCCACTTGAGAGTTATTGTCACTTGATGACCCCAGATCAAAGAGAAAACTCTTTTCTTTATATTCACATGAATGAAAGAACTCATATTACACAGAAAACAGTTCACTTCTAAAACGTTGGCTCAAAAATACCACACATTTAAAAGTACTTCAGCTACAACTTTAAATATTATATCTTTAATTATATTCCTTTATCACCTTACCTTGTTTGACAACTGAGTAGCAACATCTCCCTGTTATTGATTAAAACTTGTAGCAGTACCAGAAAGGCTTTTGCTCGAATAAAAGTTGAAGGACTTTCAAGTAAACGAGTAATTGTAGTCACAAAATCCTTGGTGAAAATAAACACAAATATATTAAGGTTACTAACACCATACTGTAACACTCTATATATTTAAAATTTCCTTATTTTCATGTGCATTCTGTGTGAGATACTTTTAATGCCTCATGAAAAAAAATAAATCCATAAAACACTAGCAAATAAATCCTGATCAGGTAGAGTGCCCACAGCAAAGCTGCTCTGAACGTCTTCACAAGGGCTACTGTAACAAGTAAACACTATCTACTGTACTATGTCCAAAAGGGTATGAAATTAACTACAAAAGATGATAAAACTCATTTTTTAAAAATGTCTTATCTTAAACATAGGATATTTTAAAATATTTATTTTAAAAGAAGACTGAACTATTTTCAGAATACATAAATATTTAAGCACAAGTATGGTTATATTTTTGCCTATTCATTCCCATATATGCAGGAAGATTAAAAACAAGACCTTACTTGGATACAGTATTGTCTATATCAGACCCCAAATTATACACCAGACACTCCAAATAGATGATGAAACTCTTTCTACCATCTCTGATTGTGCTTATCTAAACTAATTTTATTATTGGTTCATAAAGTGAACAACATCTTTTCAAGGAAAAAAAAAACAAAATTAGGACTCATAAAGAAAAAGGATAAACCACAAGCAGTAAGGAGCCATGACTTTCATAACCCACTGACCATTCTCCATTCCTACAATAAGGTCAATTTATATATTTCTAAGATCCTTGCTAACTCACTCCTACCTGTAAATCCAAATAAAAGAACAATTGAAAAAGTTTAACAAGGATAGCAGTAAATAAAGAATAACCACAAAATATAACCCTTCAGAAGTTTAACAATGGTTAGCTGACTGTGCTCTGAAATCACAGCTTTGTTTTTTTTCTTCTCTCTTTTTTTCGCCCTGTATATTGAACAGATTTTCTTCTCTAGTTTCTGGAATGTGGCCTGACAGGTAGAAAGACAAGAGGTTCATGCCTCAGGTTCCAAGGGAATAAAACTGAGAATCAGTGGAAGAGAAAGGAGCTCTCAAATTATAACATGATTAGGTATTATGAGTTGTAAAAGAGGAGAATTATTTATGCTCTGTCCACCAATATCTTGTAACTCCTGAAGTACCAAAGAAAAAAACAAAGCAACAAACAAACAAACATGGAGTACCTTCTACTTCCAAGGAATAAAAATATCTGCTACTTATATGTGCTTCTACAAAGATCAATTGGGCTACTTGCTACAAATAACAAAAGGAAATCAAAATCCATCTTCAAAGATTAGATTGCTGGCAGTAGTGATGGTATTTTGGATCAGCTCTTGACGAGAATGTCTTGTTCTAAAAAATCTAAAAAACCCTACTTCAAATATCTCTTATTCTCAAACAAAACAAACCAAAAACCAAAAACAAAAACACAAACAAACAAACATACAAAAAAAAGGAAAAGAAAACACCACAAAAATCAGAATTAAAAACTAAGCCCCAATGGCCTCATCAACAGAAACTACCTTCAAACAGTTGAGCTGGACCCTCAAGGGAGTGACACTACAGAACAAGCGTGCAGTCTACACCTGCATGTTGTGTACAAAGTTTAGAATCCTGCTGTGTGACGCACATTTAACATAAAAAGCATTGTTCAAATTTCTCTTTTGTTGACAGAACAACTGCAAATCCACACTGAATGTAGTTTATTAGAGACAGCCTTTGCAACAATTAACTATATATCGTTACAGAGAACAGAAGAATAGGAGTGTAAGAGTTGGCCAAGAAACAATCAGATTTTACTTGGATATTTACTTGGATACATTTTAACACTGTCTTCAAAAGTAGTCATCACAGGCAGTAACTACAAAAATCCCAGAAAAACAAACTGACACTAATTATTCTAGAACTGGTTTTCTGTATTTCAATTTATTTAACAAATATAACAATTTATTTAATAAACAGAAGAGTTCCTCAATCTTGGGGTTCAAAAGTGTAAGCTGTGTAAATTTTCCTGCTTTAAACACTTCAACAGCTCATGGAGTATGACTTACAGTTCCTCCAGTATGAACTTGCAGTAGTCAAGTTTTTAAATTACAATCTACTAAAAGCAAAAGTTGAATTTTTAATAAAGTGTGGTTTGTGGTTTAGTTTTTGGTTGGTTGATTGGGTTTGTTCCTAATGAAATTACTAAAAACAACACAAAAATTGTTCCTGTTAAGAAACCCCATAAAACGTCAGACTTAGTCAAAGAGTATGTATAATGCAACACTGACTGTGCTAACATAAATGGACTTGACAGACCATGCACAGGGACACCATGACAAAGACACATGCAAGCACAAGCCAAAGCACATCTGACTATTTTGAGTCCTCATGCTCTGGAAAGCAAGGATATTTCAGTGCTACATGTGGGTTACCATGGGTTAAGACAACATCAGCAATTAAAATTAGCTACATCAGACTTATCTGGAAATATTCTAATAGTCTGGCTTAAGAAATAAATGTGACATTTTGGAATTTGCTTTTCTGGATGGTCTGAGGATTGCAAAACAGCAGCAGTTTATCCAAAGAAAATCTGAAGCACACCTTTGCTGAACAGCAGGACTCAGATCTCTCCGAAAAGCCAAAAATCAGTGAAATACCTTCAAATACATTAATTATTAATTGTTCATTGTTATATTTTTTTTCCCTCCCTGCAACTGTTTGAGGTACTCATGGAGACTTTGCAGGGTAAGGACACTCCTTTCCTTGCCCTGTCAACTGCGACAAGATCATGACTTTATATTGTATATGCTTAGTAATACTGCAAAGCTAGTTTAAAACAAAAGCAAAGACGTTTTCAAATTGTCTACACAAGGGGAGAACAGCTGGACCACTACTTCACTATTTCACTCATTCAAAGGTGAATCTTGACAGCCAGATGAAAGTATTTTTCAACTGGTATTTTTATCTACCGTTATAGTGTGTCACACTTTGAGTTCTTTTTCCACACTTTATTTTAAAACCACAATTTCAACTATTTTAGTTTCCAAAACAAGAAACTAAAATAGAAAGGCTCTGTATCAGAGACAGACAAAACCCAGTCTCTTTTAGCTATTGTAGTTCTCTGAAGATTTATACTAGTTACATGATCACAGAACTACACTTCTTGTCTCCTGGCTTTTATTTTGTAAGTGGTTCTTACTGCTATTCTTGAAGGGAGAAGAAAACAAAGGCAGCCCTAAGAAAGTCTTATAAACTAAGGGAGTTTCTAGACAACACACACAAAGCTAAATTATCTCCATCTTGAATTTGTATCTTTAAGCATCTTTTAATACGTTGGTTTGACAGACAGGTAGTGACAACCCTGTCAGTACCTTCTGTGTGGCACTGAGGTCCTCCTGCCTCTTAAGCTATAGTATACAAGAATTCTACAGAAGGTAAAATAATCTGTAGGCCAACACTACCCACTTTTCCCTTGTCTCATTAAGGTGGACTTGTGCGCTGTGAGCATGGAATATTGAAAAGTGCATGGAGTATTCAATTTTCAGCATTAAAATATTATTACTCCATGTAATGTGATAGCATCTGGTAGTTCAATATATAAGCAGCATTACATTTTTAGATCCCATTCAAGAAAAACAGAAATCTAGTTTCTGTTTCCAAAATCCTACCATCTAATTTGAACAAAATAAACATTCTACGAGATATAGGTTTGTCTGAACCTGTGAGACAGATGTCCATATTTGCCTGTATTTCAATTTTCTAATCTGCAAAATTTGATTAAAATTGTTCATAAGAGCTGCAGTATCAGAAAGGGAAGCTTTTTAGCAATTATTTATAAGAAATTCAGTATCTGCAAGGGAGTCCTTTTAGCAATATAAGTCCTGTATAATTAAGAAATTCTTCACAGAAAGCACCATGCTGTAGCCATAGGCTTGCTACACATTGCACTCTTTCTCTGAATGTTCTAATAAATAATTTTGGACAATATTCCTCTGACTGCACCATCAACTCACTCTAATGTGCACTATTAGAAACTACAACATCATTACAGGAAAATTTGCCACCTGTTAGTGCTGTTGTGGAATCTGTGGAAAGCTTAAGGCCAGCTGATCCTCATTCACAAAATTCTCACAGCAGCACAGAAATTACATTTAGGAAGAGAATGAGTGATTTCAGGCTGCAAGAAGAGATGGGTGGAAAGCAGTAGATTGTTTGTAATTTAAATATCATTGTTAACCATTTGTAGAGAAACAAAACTCTCTCAACTAATGCCCAGCAGATTATTATAGTCAAGGTTATTGTCAGGTTACCATATACATTACAACAGAGTTTCTGATGAAAACAAGAGCTAGAGGTTCTACTTTCTTTGTGATTTTTATCCTTTCTGAGGAGAGGGAGATTACTTTTATTTATGAACTGTGCAGATATACTGCCAAAAAACTAAACACTGTTTCTCTAAACACAAAATAATTTGGTGACCAAAATATAAAGCTTTGAATCACCTCTACCAGAAGTTGTATTAGACATATATCAAAACCAGTAGTTTTATTCAGTGACATTAAAACGAAAACTCTAAGGTATTAAAATGGTAGACATTTCAATGTCTGCAAGACATTTCACTTACAAATTGGCCTAAGGTCCTTTAAGGAGAGCATAAGGTACAGATTTGGTTTCAATCAGGACACTCATTATTTTCTCTTTTAAATGGCTAAAAGAGCTATGTCAAATAGCTATCCTTACACATTCCTTATTGATTTTCCTTAGGACCATTATCAGTTATGATCAGAGTTTTCTGAATTGATTGAATTCTAGCTGCAGTAACAATGTATATACCCACTGGCACCATTTCTTGAAGTTCTGTGAAAGAGAAAGAAAAACTATACACATTATTATTTAGATTTTAAGCAAATAAAAAAATAAAATAAACACATTAATCATTTCCTGCTATTCAGATATGTAAAAGTCACTGAGTTAAGCATTTTGAAAACCCAAAACCACTAGAAGAGTCAACTTTAACTTTCCCTTAGTGAAATTGCATGCCACTGAATAATATTAATCTGAAATCAAACCTTTTCTTGAATCAACCTCTGTAGATGAATCCCACATGACAACATTGCTGAAAACATGGTGAGCATGTACTGCTGAATTTTGCATATTCCATTTGCCAAGGAATTTAGTACGGCTGTTAATCCCACTTTTTCAATGACACTCTGGAAAGCACTTGGTGAGCAACGAGTAATTCTGCATAAAGCCTGCAAAAGTAAAAAAAAAAAAAAAAGTTACTTATTTTGTTCTTATCTCAAGAAAGATAATGGAAACTAAAAGCAGGTGGTGAGTTTTCCAGTAGGTTAGGAATATAAAGAATTCATACAGATTCATTCATAAGATAAATATTAGGGGAAAAGACTACTTATTTTTAGAAACCTGGAATTCTTCTAACTGTAGTGCTATATACTCCATACAGGCGAAATTCAAATATTTGCTACATCAACATCTAACAGAGTCACATTACTCTTTTCCTCTATGGAACGATAATGTTGGAGCAGCACAGTCCGTGCTTGAGTCTTTGTCAAGCACAGAATGTAGGCAGCATCAGATAACACTGTACTAGAAAGGAGAACAGGAAGCAGAAACTACAGATGGGGCACACAATACAGAAATTCTGCCCCCCCAAAGATGGGCATTTTCTCTCTCTCTGTTCATGGACCATAATCTGATATGTTCACTATCTAGAATATATCTTAGCTCTAGATACTACTTCAGATCTAGATACTCCTTGTGCAACATTGGTTAGTATAACAGACATGCAAACTATTCTCAAAATGGTTGATTTGCAAATATCAATGATTAAAACAATTCCAACAGAAAAAGCAGACAACTGACCATGCTCCAAATGAAGTTAGCACAAACCTGTTCACTGTTTACTAACTTAGTTACTTCCCAACAAACATTACCAAACTACCTCCAGGGTGGATTCATCTCCAAGTCAGCTTTTCCTTTTGATACCTGTGGAAATGCAACCTTCAAGATACTGTAACTGCTTTTGTTCTCTACTGATAAAGATAAAAAGACTCTTTTTCTCTTTCTTTGGCTTGAATGTACTGTTAGGATCGGAGAACAGCTTATGTCAATGATTTGATTCACATGAAAATCTGAATTGGTTTTCAGGAAAAACTTTGAGGGTGACTTTCTTCTGTGAAAAGTAGGTAATATTTAAAATTTCTTTGTTCTCTTCAGATCACCTATATTTAGAAATTGCTGCTTACTTGGTGTGCACTCAACAGCGAGGTCTCATTTAAGAGAAACTGTAGTCAATTACACACAAAAAATACTATTACCAGTTCCCCAGTGCCCTTAGAAACATTTCTCAAAACAAACTAGAAAAATAAAAGGCATAAAAGGCAGTAAATGAGGAACTTAACAGACAAGTTATTGATGCTGTTCTGCTATTCATCTAATCTGCTCCTGCTCTTCCTTGTCCTTTCTGGTCCAGGAACCATATCGATTGCAGCTTTTAATTTTTCTTCTTTTATTATTTTTTCCCCCTCTTTTAAAACACAGTCAATCTCAGTTTCTTAGGACAATATGCTTTGTTTCCCCAAAACCACAACACAGCCCTTCACCTCTACTCAGAGTTCTCAAAATGAATGGGCAGGAGGTATGTGCATTCACTAAAAATATCCTCAAGGGTCAAATTACAAGTGAACTGCTGGAACCCACGGACAGACTGTGTCAACGCAACCTGGAGCTAACTTGGTGTGTTTAACATGGTGTATGCAGACTTGACAATGCCTCAGTTCTCTCTTATAGGCCTTTGTCAAACAGGGGTGACCACAGCCACAGGCCATCCGATGACTTCCAAACAAAGCTCATAAGAAAGATATGGCTGTCTTCTAAGATCACACTGCAGCATTGAAGGCAGCAGGAAAGCTCCAACCCACCAACAGCCAAAGGGAGAAGCTTTAAACTCCCAGTAGTTTGTATGTCACAGAGCACTCTGCTGTATGAGAGAGCCCAACACTTCAGCAGAAAAGCAAAAGACAGAATTTAATGAGAGATACAGGACAAAGCATTCTAAATCACTTCAGTAGATCCAGTATCTGGAGAGAACAAATGGAAATGGGTCAAAAGGTAGTGGAACAGGAATTGAAAACTGATGATGAAAGGTATCTCTAGGCAGCAGTCTTGGAAAAAGAAATGTTTACAGTGAGAGTAAGGCATTGTCAGAGCTTCTCCTGGAATTGGTTTCTCTGTCCCTGCTCTCTGCCCAGCCTTAGCCAGAACCTTTTCTCTCAGCAGGTCCAACCCTAGCCTCCATTATCCTTATCAGTCACTTCAAACTTGAGAATTCTATGATCCTATGACCATATCCTTCTGGTCTTAAATGTCACATATGACTGGATAGCATTCACCCTTTCAGGGTGTCCCCCATGTCTCTCAAGTTTGAGAATGAACGCACAAAAGTATCTGCAATAAACAAGTCTCTGAAAAAAACTATTCAGCAGCAATTATTTAAGAAAAAAAAACAAAACCAAATCCCCAAAAAGATTGTGTTGAGCTTTCCCAAACTAATTTCCACTTAAGTGGCTTATGTTTTGTTACTAATTCTCCAGCAGAAAAAGCTTAGAAACAAAATTTTAAATTATTTTTAAAAAGAATTTAAAAACTTTCAGTATACCGGCAAGAAAATATTCTTCCTGCTGCTGAGCTTGTCAGAATATCACTTTGACATCTTACAGATAAAAAGACATAGCTTTTCTACAGGCTTAATATGTGATATTTACCCGAGGCATGTTGGACCCCAAAGAGAGAAATAATACTGAGACACAGTCCCCATTTGGCACCTCTGACAGGCAGGGAATGGTAAAGTGTAATTTCTTGACTCCAGAGACTGAAGACAGAGAATCTTCTTAATGTATTTTTATTATTGATTGAAATAATGATAAGTAAAAGTCCATAGTGCCTTACCGCTGATGCTTTGCAGATAGAATGCTAACTCTAAGTAAAGATATGACACATGTATTTCTGAAGAGAAATGTATTTTTACATCTGAATATAGATGTCAGTCACAAATAAATTCTTCAGGATACATTCAAACAAGGCAGGAAATAAAATAAACTAGGACATTGATGATGTCAGCTTATGTGGTCATGCAGAATAAAAATGCCTAGATATGTGTAGCAACAATTTAATGAATATAGAAATCATACAGTATACTATAGCTGGAGAATACATTAGTATTTTATAATTAGTATCTTTTCAAACATAACTCATGATTACCAGCATAAGAAAATATATGTTCCAGAAAATGATGAATCACAAGGACTTTTCATAAGCATGCAACTGTAATGCGTGCACTTTTCGGTTTCAGAAATTTTTAAATTATAAAATATAAATACACACACATACAGCAAACATGCTCAAATATGTTTCAGTTTCAATTCAGAATGTTTTTCAATGCCAAAACATTTCTATGTCACAAAATGAAATTCCTTACCGAAACAGCAGTTATCTTCAAAGAATCCACTGCAGAATGTGTGAAAAGGTACCACAAGACAGGTCCAATTTCTCCTGTAATAAATCCTTGTGCATGGCATGCACGAGTAGTGCAAACATTTTCAATTATCTTTGCTGCCAAGTGGTTCACTACCCGGTCTTCCTGTAAGAAGGAGAGGAAAGGGAAACTCATATGCAAATGTTTCTAATGTTTCTGATTTCTTTTTAAACTACCACCTATGTCCACATTTTATTCCATGTCTATTGTCTTGGTGTGGTTTCTTAATTTTATTTGATACTTGCCGAAGTAATTTCACAGGCAACCTCGCGTTGTGACCAAGTTGTGTTTACAGATCCTACTTCCCTCCACTTTGCCTTCTAATGCAAAGACAATTTACTACAAGTCTAACTTAGTACTAAACCTTTCGGCTCCAAATGACCACCCCAAATTAAATGCAATCATTAAAAATGAAAAGCTTTTGTTATGTTAGAGGTGTTCCATGAGCAGTGCTTTCTGAATGAATGAATGAATGTGTGTCAAAACTCATCAGTACAACAGGCTCTGAATAGCAAGATTATGAGATATAGTTACATTAGGAAAAAATTAAATTAATTACATTAAACCCTCTTTATTCAGGAGAGTCAACAATCCCTGGGATAAAGAAAAAGCCTTCTCCCAAGTTAACAGCCTTCTCCTCCTGAAACAGACAATCCTGAACAATGTTAAAGACAAATTATTCGGTCCCATTCACTACATGAATTCCTAAACTTCCATAAGAGATTCTGAATCCTGAGTATTTTTAATACTAATTAAATCATTTTATCTGCAAACTCATTTGTGGAGAGCCACTGTACACATAGCTTTAATTTCTATGTAATACTATTCATACTATAATGTCTCCATGGAATAAAAAACGTCATGTCAGAATAATCACAAGCAATCAGCACATCATGAACATCACACGGCAGCAGTTTTTTCTCAAGAAAACTGTTACTGACTCAAATGGAAGCTTAACTTAATACATAGCAGCTAAAAGCAATCTCTACTTTTTTCTCTCTCTCGTTTCTCCCTAATTTCTTTAGTATATCTTCTTTTTTCTTCACTCTGCTTTCACTTAAAATCAGTATTTAACAGAACTGGAAGATACATTGCTGATGCTTTTTTGGCTGTGCATTGCTTCACCTCATCTCAGTCTTTAAATACAGAATAAGTGAAGTCTTTCAACAACATCTTAAATGGCATTCTTGAATTCAGCAAGAGTGAGTTTTAATGTAAGAATTTGTCCTCATAGCCTGGCTTCACAAATAATTCATCATAATACCTAATTGATTTCTTTCTTAAACGAATCTCTAATATTATCCTGCTAACCTTTGGATTTCTGACATTTATCTTTACAATCAGAGCCACCACCAGCTTTGAGCAATGACAATGAAACCTTTCAGAAAGCAGTACAAAAGCCTTCCCAAAGGGGAGAACTTCATTAAAAATATACTCAAAAGCACTCTTCCTTCTACTGACTTAGGTATTATAAAATATAGACACCGATGTAGATATATTTGGAAACCCTACTAAAATGCTGTAAAGAAAAAAATAAAAAAATGTCGTATTCATCATTTTCATGCTAATCCTTCCTGTTCCTCCAAAGAACTGAAGATCTACTCAGAACAGTTAAAAGAAATACTGAAGCCAATTTCCATCTAAATCAGTTACATTCTTTTATAAAACTTCACTGATTTCTGAGGTCTTCCTTCTGATTTACAGACCAGAGAATTTAGGCTTCTATCTTTTTACAGTTTTCATTAATGCAATATATTGTATCATTTTGATCTATTAAAGACCTAAGTATACAAATATTTATACATGTTTACCAAATTAAAATTCTCAAAACTTTTTATAAATAATCTTCAGTTTTAATCTTTTTCTGTGAATTCTACTTATGAATTTCAGTCTTTTTTTTTTTTTTAACAGTTAGGCTAAAAATACATGGATTTATCAAACTGACTATATGCATGTAACAATCAAATCCATTACTGAAACATTAAAAGTCAAGTCTCTCTTATATTGGATGTGAATACTGAGAATGCCAATTGGGACTCCACTCCTTTAAGCAGGATAAACATTCAATAAATGAACCATAATCTCATTAGTTAATCATAATCAAAGCAATATACAGCAGATAATCGTTATTATTAATGTAAACAAATTTCCAGATGCAATTACATCTTTTCTTTGCAAAATTTGGTCCTACAAGCGTGCTTTATTTCCTTTCAGAGTTATGCCCTGTTCCAGACAGTTCTGCTACTTTGGCTAGAAAAATGTCATGTACCATCACTGTGCTCTAAAAACTCAATGACACCGTTGCAGTCAGTGTAATTGCTGCCACCTGAGACCATCCATTTCAGCTCCCCTGGTATCCATTCCTGAGCACCATCTAAGCAACATGACTTGTGCTATTTTCTGCTTAATTAGCTCCCTGGGTGAGAGGTCTGAACTAAACTAATATTTGCTCTCTTAACTAATTGAGTCATCCAGGGATGTTACCAGGACATAAGCTGTGTTAGTGAACAGAAATCTTCAAGATAGGAATGAAGCAGTTCCATATATCATATGGATATATATCTCCATATATCAGATATGCTCTGTCCATATCATGAACTTCATGAAATCTAAAACCATGAATAGAACAGTACAAAAAAAGAAGCACATGCTTTATTTTCAATGGGTTTAGATTCCATCTAGTTTTGTAAAACACACTTCATAAAACATACTTTTCAGTCATGTAGAACAATTGCAGATGTATCTGCTTTCAGTAAAGTCATGGATGATTAGTGAAAAAGAGCCCTGAGTGAAAATGTAAATACTGAAAGGGTAAACAGTTGAAAACTGCTAAAAGAAAGCTCCTTTGAATCAGGTCTTTCTATTCCAATCGGGGGGAGGGGATGCAAATAAATATCATCAAAGAATCTACTTTCAGTTTTTGAAATAACTGAATCTACTACCTATTTTTATTGACTGTTAAAAACTTCACAGTGCACCAAAAGTTTTAGAGGCAGTGAAGATACAGTCACTATGCTAACCAACATACTACCTAAAAGTAGCACAATTTCATTCTATTAAAGGTTAAGGTAAAATATTTTATGAACTTTCTAAAGTAAGTTTGCTGATGGAACTAAGTTGGGAGGAGCTGTTAACTCCCTTGAAGGTAGAGAGGCCCTGCAGAGAGAAATTGACAAATTAGAGGACTGGGCAATCATGAACTGTGTGAAGTTTATAAGAGCAAGTGCTGGACTCTTCCCCTGAGTGCACTCTTTTCCTGAGATGGGGCAACCCTGGAGGTATGGACAGACTGGGGAATGAGATGCTGGAAGGCAGTGCCATGGAAAGAGACCTGGGAGTCCTGGCTGATGGCAAGTTGAATATGAGTCAGCAGTGCCCTGGCAGCCAGGAGGGCCAACCATGTCCTGGGGGGCATCAGGCAAAGCATCACTAGCTGGTCGAGGGAGAGAATTGTCCTGCTCTGCTCTGCACTGGGGTGGGCTCACCTTGAATATTGTGTGCAGTGTTGGGCACTGCAATACAGGAAAGATATTATGCTATTAAGAGAGTGTTCAAAGGAGGATAACAAAGATGGTGAAGGGTAAAGAGATGGTGAAGAGAATCTATATGAGGAGTGGTTGAGGTCACTTGGTCTGTTCAGCCCAGAGAAGAGGAGACTGAGGAGAGACCTCATGCTCGTTGTCAGGTGAAAGGTGGGAGTTCAGATTTTTGACTGTCAGTACCCCAGGAGAGTCAAGACCCTGGTGTCTGACAGTCTGTCAGCATCTCGTAAGGAGATCCTTCACCAACAGATTCGCAAGGTCTTCAACCACCCTTTCAGGGACTCAACAGAGCAAAGACCCCTCAGCAGATCCTGCCAAGGTGTTATCCACTGTTGGCAACTGCAAGGACTCACTTTAACAGTTTACATAATAACACTTTTTATTAATACAAATTGTGACAGATCAATAAGGTTCGAAGGCTGTCAGAGACAGTGTCTACTGCAAAAATATGTTTTAAAGCAATCTAATGATACATATATTAAGCAAGCACAAGCTCTGATATGAAGCAATCTACTAAGGTTCTACAGAGTAAGCACAAGCAAAACCTCTAGTCCTAAAAGCAGCACTTAATGTGTGTAGAGTATATTTCTCACCCAAGGCGTCCCTCTCGGGGGGGAAAAAGTGGACTCAGCCTGTCAAATGATCCCAGCAGTTTTGGTGGAGGCCTCCTCCCACTTTCTGCCTACCTCCAACTTACTTTTATACTATTTTCTTTATGTTTGGGTGGAGTTTGAGTGGCTCTAGTCATAAATACTTTCTACTTCTGATTGCTATACCTAATGGAAGGGAGGGAGGGAGAGCTGGTGGTCACGGCTTGGCACCTGAGGAGGGGTTTTAGCATGGTTGTCAGATTCAGCAGCTGAGCATCTTGATTCTCCCTTGTCAGACAGGTAACGTACATTCTCAGTACCACAATGTTCTCCCATCCTGCTGGGATTAGAATGGAGTGGGCCATTCCACACTCCGTTCTGCTTCTCTGAGGAGATGTTTATCATTGTATTGGGGAGCATCTCAACCTGTCCATCCAGGGAGTTACAGCTACTTTTTACCTAAAAATTCTGAATCCCCTCTAGGTTTAACTCTATTCATCATCCCACAGTGATCTTCAATATCTTCATGAGGGGAAGCGAAGGGGTAGGCACTGATCTCTTCTCTCTGGTAACCTCTAATAAGAACAGCATGAAGCTGTGTCAGGGGAGGTTTAGGCTGGATGTTAGAAAAAGCTTTTTCACCCAAAGGGTAGTTGGGCACTGGAACAGGCTCCCCAGGGAAGTGGTCACAGCACCAAGCCTGGGAGAGTTCAAGAAGCATTTGGCCAACGCTCTCAGGCACATGGTTTGACTCTTGCAGTGACCTGTGCTGGGCTAAGGGTTGGACTCCACAAGGGATCCTTCCGGGTCCCATTCAAATTGGGACCTTATATGCCTCTGTGATCTTTTTATGTTATACTATATATATATATATATATATATATATATATATATATATATATATATGCATACACTTGAGTAACCACATAATACGGATAAAGAAACATTAAAAGCTGAAAGATTCAGCAAGTAACACTGTATTCCATCATTCTTCTAAATCAACTTCCATACACTTTTTCTTTTTATCTAAAGACAGAATAAAAAGAAACTACAAACAAAATGAAGTAAAGCTGTATCCTCCTGAAAATTCATGATTCTAAGAATTAAATCTTATTATGGCAACAATTTGCAATATAAAGCCTTCATAGAGAAGAATGAATACGTAGGAAAAAAACTTGTAAACAACTTTTCCAGAAAAAATGTTTTACAATTCTGGCAATAAACTAGAGAATTGATATCTAAAGAAGAAATTAAAGTGATAATGTATATGATTCTGAGCATTATTTTTTATACTATAGGCAATTGTGCCAGTAAAGTAAAAAACTGGTGTCAAAAGAAAAAATAGAATGAGAATATATATGATTCAGACTGACACTGTGATACTCTAGGCTGTATTATACTTTCTGAGAAAACAGTTATGAATTTATTCTCCTCTCCTCTAAATTTTCCTCTCTCCTCCAAGTTCACTGTAAAGAAACTGTTCTCACTAAGAATATACATTATAAACCATACTGCCTTATATTATATATTGGCAATTATTTTTTAAAGTTTTCTTTTATTATTATGAAAATTCCTCATCTGTACAGAACCAAAGCCCTCAGACTTATATCTTGCTCCCTAATAAAGGAAGAAGTCCATATGAAAAAGGGAAATGTGTACTATATAGCTTATTGGCAAGCTCTAATTTATTAAAACTTGCTCACTCAGTACCCTGCATATCCAAGAGACAGAAAATTATCCTTTTTAAACTCATTCACTATTTCTGATTTAAACACATTCTCCAGGTGCCACTCTTTGAAATGAGAGGATTATGCCCATTTTAAGAGCCAGCAACAGCTAATTAGCTATAGCGGTATATATTTATTTATCTATGCAATTTTATTGCCTGCATATATTTTTTTTTTAAGATTCTATGAAGTTATTACTAAAATTGCATATAATTGTGAACTTTATATATTTTCATGCCATTTGTGAGCAGAAAAAGACAGATACCAAGCTCCTGAAAGATTTTTCAATGGTTCCACTTTTAGGGAGACTGAAAAGGAGGCTTGCACACAGCTTCTAGCACCACAGTCTTGTTTCAGTAAACAACCTTGTCAAAGCAACATAATCCAGACTAAATCAGAGAAGGAAAAATAAAAAAAGACATCAGAAAGTAGTTTGGATATGGGAAAGACTACCGGTTCTGAGATGGGAGAGGATCTGAAGCAAGGGAGAGGCCAATGTAAGGGAAAAAAGAGTGGAAGCAGAAAGGTGAAAGGATTGACTGGAACATAACTGTGAAGAGAAACAGATGTAAAGCCGAAACTAAAGCTGAGACTTTGTTAAGACTAGGTTGAACCTTTCAATGTCATAACAAAGAATAAAAAAATATAAGTCAGTGATGAGATTCAAGTAAGAAACAGGATAATTCATTAGGTGTCAAGTACCCAATGGCAACTTGAGCAACAGTTTTGAATAAACTAAATAAAATGGATGAAAGGAAAAGGGTAGTCACATTAGCATTAGATACTTAATATTAAATAAGAATATCCTTTCTGAACCAGAAAGTATTTATCATGACTGGATAACATAGGAACTGTAAGAGCCAGTAAGCACTTTAGCTGCAGAAATCAGGACCCTGCTATCTTAAGTGACAGCACACAAATATTTAGAAGTTGAACTTAGACACAAATACAGATGCTGGAATGGGCATTTTGTGTCACTGTTGGAAACAGTTGTTGCAAAAGATTAGTAAATAAATGCCGGAATATTTACTACATGCATTTTAACTGACTGCAACTTTATACCAAAACTAAACATGTCAAATCAAGCTTATCATTTACTTATTTATGAGTGTACCAATTTCCTTATTTTGACACATCATTGAACACAACTGTTCCTTGCCTGAGCTGTAAATCAGCTTCTATCTCAAGTTAACAACACTGAAGTGCAGGGAATCTGAACTTGTGATCCCCTACAGATAAAAGACTTTCCGAGTCTTCTACTCCACCAACCTAAAACTCCTTTCACTGACGCATACACTTTTTTGTCACTGTTAGATTTTCAGGCCAGAACACATGTGGAAATGATACTACCTGCATTTTCTGAACATTTTGTTCCTTTACTGGCAAACAAAAGGGACACACACACATTTCAAACTCCTTCCTGCTCTACTGTTCTGTTTCAGAGGGCAATTCTGCTTTGATAGTGACACATCTTATAAAACTTCAGAAATCCAAGAACATTTCAGAGTAGTTCATAATGACATTGAAGAACAGTGAACCTACCTACAAAACACAAAGCTATATGAACTCTAGTATTGAATGACATAAACTGGTTTTACCTTCTTGAACTCTTATTAAATACTAAATAAATACTTATTAAATACTAAATAAAACTTCTTAACTGGCAATAAAAACTACAAATAAGTATTTATAACGCATATATAATACACTGTGGTAATTCAGACTTCATTACAAAGAGTTAGTTTCCCACTTTCATAAATACTGAGACAATATACACATAATCACTCCAGAAAACATCCTGATGTAAAGTTTAATTAACTGAGCTTAGAACAATTAGAATTAATTTATTCTTTTAATAAATTTAAATTATTTTTTAATTACGAACGTTAGAATGCAAAGCTTACCTACATGTAATAAATTCTTAGATCAGGTAAATTTATTGAATAAATACCAGGTGACAGGCTAAAACATAAAATAAAGAAATACAGAAGCCAAGATCTTGAGCTGCAGCCAAAGAACATTAAGCACAGTCAAGGAAAGCTTAGACAATGTTTTCAGGATTTTCTTATCCAGTACTTTACTAGTTGAAACAATAAAATTTACATGGAACCTCATTTAAGTTTTAAGTCAGATCTTAAAAAAATCTAGATTACTCATTTTAATATTTCTATTATCTCTTGTTTTGCAACAAGATGGGGGCAAGGAAGTGTTATTCACACACTCCCCTGGATATCCGCCAGTAAGCATTGTGAGCCACTCACTGCTTGGACAACTTACAATCAAACAAAAAACCTCAAATAAAACCCCACAACATATTAGAGGATGTATATTTGGTTAGCAAAAAAGCACTGATTTGAAAACTGAAGGCGTTAAAAATACAACAAGAAGGGTTTCTATTGGTACATCAGTAACAAAAGCAAGATTGAAGAAAATTGAGTCGATGATTGAATGAGGTGAGGCCAAAGAACACAGAAAAGGCTCTGGATGTCAGTGCCCTCTCTGCCTCGATCTCTAGTCTCAGTCTAAGATGGAGAAGTATGCCTACAGGAACAGGAGCCAGTGGTATGGGACACTTCAGCAAACTGAATGGGAATAAGTCCACTGAATCAAAAAGGATGCAGACAAATGTGCTGAGGAAGCCTGTCTGCACTGTTTTGAGAGACCACACATCTTCAAGTGCGTGGTGATCAGGAGATACTCCTTTTCACTGAGGGTGTGGGGCAAAGGGCATGCCCACCAGAGGTTAAAAAGAGGAATTCCAAACTCTGGCTCTGTAAAAATCACACAGCAAGTTTTCCTGGATTCTACTTGCAGGTGTGTGATGGTCAAGAAGACTAGTAAAGTTAGAACAGGTTTATAGGGAGAAAAACCCACCTGACCAATGCGACAAGCTCCCCTTACAGAGTTATGGGTTCAGTGGACTAACAGGGGGCAGTGGGTTTAATTTATTTAGCTTTAACAAGGTTCTCCAAATGGTTTCCTAAATGTAACCAAATAGCAAAGACTTAGACTTAAGTGAACTAAAAGGTATGTAGGAAGCTAACTGGAATGCAACTAGAAGTTGGAATTATTTTGACAGGAAGCTGGACCACAAAATCTCCAAAGGTCCAAACTAATTTTTTCGTATTACTGGATTCCCTTTAAAAACAAAAAGATGAAAGGCACTTAGTCCTACTTTTCTTTACATGTGACCATAGTTTGTGCTTTATTCTCTGGGAAAAAGACTGTTTGAATGTAACTATAAAACATTCAGCACGCTCTCTACCACAACATATCAAGCAGTGAATAAAGGAGCAATCCTGAACATTAGGGATTTTTCTTCCAGTTATCATCCTGGTAGCACAAGGCTGGACTCACTCTTGAATGTCAATATCTCTCTTGTTCTGGGGAGCCCAAAACTGAACACTGCACTCCAGATGTGGTCTCATCAGCATTGAACAGAGAGGAAGAATCCCTTCCCTGAATCTGCTCCTCTCTTACTAATATAGCCTGTGTCGCTGCAGCTCTTCTTTGCTGCTAAGGCACGCTGCTGGCTCATGTTCAAACCTTTCATTGCTACTCCCTTTCTGCAGAACTGCTTCCCAGGGAGCTTGTGCTGTTGCAGGGGGCTACACTATCTCAGAAGCAAGCCCTCGTTCTCACTTTTGTTGAACTTCATGAGAGTCCTGTCAGCCCATTTCTCCAGTCTGTTCCAGTCCTTTTGACCAGCAGCCCTGACTTCCAGAATATTGATGCAGCTTGCCGCACCCATTTGGTGCTCACAACTGGTGAATACACTCCAATTGATCACTCTGGTTATTGCTGAAGACATTAAGCAGTATTGATCTCTGAGGGATTGATAGTTACTGGCTGCCAGCTGGACTTTGCACCACTGTATTTTCCTGCCCATCTTATCATCCATTTAATCAGTTCCTACCTCACCCGTTTGATTATCAGCGGATTATAAGAGAGTGTGTCAAAGGCCTTCCTAAAGTCAAAGCATTCCATGGCCCTCCCCTTGCCCACAATGCCAGCTGTGTCTCCATCACAGAAAGAAATCAGATTGGTCTGAGGGCTGGAGCATATGGCATATGAGGAAGGGGTGAGAGAACTGATTAGCCTTGAGAAAAGAAGGTTCAGGGAAGATCTTACTACTGTTTATAACTACCTGATCAAAGAATAAAGAGAAGCTGGGGACAAACGTTTTCAGAGCTGCACAGCTGCAGGACAAGAGGCAATGGCCACAAGTGGAAACTCCAACCATATACAAGTGAAAACCTTTTCCTCTGAAGGTGGTCCGGGCATTGTTCAGAGAGCTTGTAAGACCGTCACTCTTAGAGAGACTCAAGAGCCAAACAAACATGTCCTGAGAAATCTGATCTATTTACACCTAATGTGAACAGGAGGTTGGAATAGATGACCTCCCGATATCCATTCCATCCTAAAATAATCTATAGTTTTACAGCTTCAAACATGTTAAAAAAAATATATTGCCACTATAAATGAGCATCTTCACAAACAGAAAAGTGTCGAAGTGCACAGTTGTATTTGGCTAGCCTAGACATAACTGTAAACTTCTGCTTAATTAGATTTAATTTCAACTATTGCATAGGAAAGGTAATTCTATTTTGTGTTATTTTTTTAAGGCAAAATAAATCAAGATAAATTATTAAGAAAAATGTGACATCTTTCAGGACTAAGAAGTGATTTTTTTCTATAGGAATAAATTAGTGTCTTATGGATGTCTCGATTTAGTTTCTCTACACTGAATATTCAGAAATAGCAAGTCTTCCATTACTAAATTTATAATTAAATAGCATCTCACTTAATGTGCCTTAGAGTGACATCTTACTCTAATTATGAGCTGGAAATAGTCCACAATACAAACTCAGTTGTGCGTTCTTGATCACGTGAAGGTTTGAAGATATTATAATGCGTCTAGGTTCTTCCTCTATTAATCACAATCTGTATGCAATAAAGATCTCAAAAAGGAAGGGAAAAAAGCTATTTCCTCTTGCTTTCCACCCTCCAGCAACCTCCAACATGTTTTCTGCCTTGAGCTTTGCCTTGGGCAAAAATAAAGTCAAGTGGTCTCACACAAACATTGAATGTAAACCCTCCACTCAACTCTCTTTCATTTTACAAATTGGAACGAGATGCACGTTTTTTTTTCTTCCCTTGTTGTAGCACAGGCAAGTCATCCCCCAAAACAATGAACAACACAGCATAGAACATGTATGAGAATAAACTTAGTTATTAATTTTTAGGCTCAAAAGAATGCTAACAAACCAGTATGATAAAAATGTAGTTTTTTAAAAAAACTGTGTAGCAGCCACTTCAAAACAGAAGCTGGAATCTTGCTCAAAGATTTACAAAGATGTATGAAAAGCAAATTGCAAGAGGACAGCACAAACAGTCAAAACATTTCTCAGAAGATACCTATGTCAATAATAAATTCCACATTTATTAACAGTAATTTATATTTACTATCCCATTTCCTCCATAACAAGTAGCAACACATAAATGTTGAATATACAGACAGCAACTACATTTTTGCATTAATCTCCTGCTTAGGTCATGGTCTTATCATGATTATTTAAATTCAAGAGCAATACTTGGTTGACAAGGTACTGCAGTGCTGCAGGCTACAATCTTCACACAACGCCTAAAGGGTTATTACTGTGGAGAAATTCTACTGAGGACCATGAAAGAGCCTTACCCCTTCCCGAAGACACCTCATTAGCACCGTGTAAGCAGCTGAGGGAACAGCCCAGCATTCTCTGGGGTGCTCCCCTTTTTCCTCCTGAAATGAAGCCAGAGGCACAAATGATTAAATCAAAAAATCACAACAATCTCAGTCACATAAAAAATGGGCAACAGATTCTTAATAAGGTTCACATTATACACATTTCAAATTAACATATGCCATGAAATATATTAAATTCCAGGGCATTATTACTATTTAATGTTATTTCATGTGCAGCACAGAGATTGATATTTTATTAGCTTATTTAAATAGTCTCCAAAATCCATAACAGAATTTGTCCTAATATTTCTGCATTTCATCAATTCATTCTAATTCACAGGGACACAAAAAATATTCTTGTATTCCTTCCAATTGTTTTGAGTACCTCAGAAAGAGAAAATGGACTATTAAGAGGTAGTGATGCTTCTCTTTAAATGTGATTTAATTATACCAAACAAAAGCAATTAATTTTGTCTGGCAACTAAATAAAAAAACCATAAACTTACTTTCGAAAAAAATAAATACATACAAGAAGAGATCAACTGTTTAATAGAACTTACTGTATGGTATAGCCTTCAGTACATATGAACACTGTTCCAAGATTTGGAAGTATATTTCCCTGAAATCACCCTGTTAGAGGGGCTAATTCACTGCTAGTTGAATCAGGGGGTTGACTGTTCCATTAGAATTGAACTGCACTTCCCCCTATCTCCCACAATAGCCTACTGCAAAATTTCAAGTTTAAAACGGGGCACTTGGATATCATTAAGATTTTACTGCAACAATTTCCATACCCAGGCTAGTAACACAGAGCTATTAGCAAGTGAAAAAATGGCCTCTTTTGGGAAAGAAATTGAGAAATAATAGGTATTGGGTGATATGAATACTATAGGCCTATACTTGTTTTAATAAGTAGACAAAGGATGACAAGCAACAATTTCTTCAGGAATTATACAATTCTTGAACTCTACTGATTATATTCCTAAATTATTTTTAGCATTCTAATTAACTGTTTATAATAAAAAGCATAGCATCGGCAAGGTGGAGGTTAATGATGCAGAAATAAACTGTACTTTCTAAATTTGCTGATTTCTGAATGGCTTACAGTAATTCAACATATATGATGTGATAATTTCAGGCATTTAATTGAAGCAGAGCAAATTAGCAGGGAAGACTATTACTGAATTGTCTAGTAAAAATTAATTTTCCCTCTTTATTGAAAACAAAATTTTATTTACCACATATATTAATAGAGGAAATGAGTTTGTTAAAACTTCCACTTGTAAGCTTTTTTCTGCTAACTTTGTATTAGGAAGTATAGAATAATTCCTCCTTGGAGTAATTTACAGACAATAATAATAACAGCGGCTTGACACCCAACAGAGACAGCAGATCTACTACATTCCACCTCCTTCATCTTATCTGAGTAACAGCATGCTGACATTTAATCACAGTTTGTCTTCCAAGGCTTAATGCACAAGTTGAAGAGAATGCAACCCAAGTTTCAAAAAAAGGAAAAGGAGGTTACTTTCAAATAGTTAAAAAGTGGAATCTTTTCCACCTGGAAGAGGCAGGACAAGACTAGGAGTCAAGACAGAGTTAAAAAGACAATGTTGGAATTGGCATAGGTCTGTTTCTTATTTTATTCACCTAATTCAAACAGAAATTCTGTCAAGCTGTTCCGTAACTGTACGTATTAAATGTACAACAAAATAAAAAGTCTCAAGAAATGGTGCAGTCCCGAAACACTAACAGTTCTTCCATTCTTCAAAAAGATTAATGACTTTTTTCAAGGTTTAGTCTCTATTTAGAAATAAAAAAAGGCAAAAGGGGTTTGAAGCTTGGAACCATTCTTAATTACCTAAACATACCTACACAATTTGACATTTAATAAATTTAAATGTATCAGCAAACACCGGGGAATCTTTCTATGTTTTGCTCACAGCCCATGTTGATTTTGATTAAACTTTAGGTTCTGCACCCTAATAACACAAACAGCTCTAGGACCTCTTTAGGACCCCTTTAGGACCCCTTTAGGACCCCTTTAGGACCCCCAAACCCCTTTAGGACCCCTTTAGGACCCCTT
>JAWWES010000081.1:44321963-44337164 GCA_035583135.1 Lophotriccus pileatus | reverse complement strand
TAGGACCCCTTTAGGACCCCTTTAGGACCCCCAAACCCCTTTAGGACCCCTTTAGGACCCCCAAACCCCTTTAGGACAAAACGAATAAAACTATTACATAAAACTTGAAAGTTTTCCCTCAAGGCAATTCGCTCAAGAGTATCAGAACATCCTCCCCGGAGTCTGCTCATGCTACTTGTAAATTGCTCTTGGCTTCTGTTTGGAATAAAAATGCAGAGACGAAGTGTAACATCTTACTTATGTGATTTCATATGCAAGTACACACATGATATCAGAGTTTAGGATTGAACAGGATCATTATGATTATCTGGATTTTTTTTCTAGTATTTTCTAAGCCATAGAAGTGCAAACAGTGATCCTATATTTAACCTAATGAATCATCAAGTACCTAAACAGCTGAACTTGATTTTAAGTATTTGATAATTTATGATTTAACAAAGGTTCATATGAAAAAGAAGTAATCTTTATCACTATTTACTATTAAAATTGTGGCTGGACCTAGAAACACTTGGCAAAAGCCCAGAGGGAATAAATAAATAAATAAATAAAATCAGTCATGCCCTCAAAAACTTACAAAATATTTAGCAGCTTGATAAAACAACTAAGCAGGCCAAAGAGCAAAATGGGGGAAAACAAGGAAAACAAGAAAAGCAAAACTATTTTGTGTCCTTAATGAATTAGATGCAGTTATGATTTTTTTTAATTCATCAAATCATAAAGCTTTGCTGTTTAAAGACACAAGTTGGCAATAAACTTTCTTTTCATATTATTATATTACCACTGACTTGGTTTATAGAATCATAGAGTCAGCCAGGTTGGAAAGGACCTCTGAAATCATCAAGTCCTACCCTTGATCCAACACCACCACAGTAACAAAATGCCTACAACACTGCAGCATTATCAGGTTAAACATGTACAGAATAGGGAAACTAAAAGGGCTTTTCTTGAAAAAAAAAGAAGCGTTAGCATCTCCAAGCATACAAATCACACTGACATTTTTGAAGTTTTACCAAGACACGGTGTCTTCAGTTCATATGTGTCCAAATATCTATTCCTATACTCTAATAATTTCTCAGCTATAACTCAAAGTAATGCAACCCATTACTATAGATCTTCCTGAAACATGACAGAATTTCAGACATTGTGAAGTTCAGAAATACATATTGACTCAAAAATTTGTCAGTTCACGTTTTCAGAAGGAAAAAAAATCTATTCAGTTCAGGGCTTGCAAATAATTTTGGGTGTTACAGAGCCAGTGCAAACAGATCTGTTTCAGCTAACAGAGTTCAATTTCAGAATAAAATCAAGCCATGCAGAAGACTCGTGCCAATTATAATTTTCAAGTTGGAGTTTTAAGTTTTCTTATTTTTCTTAGTGGTTAAAAGTATACAATTATCAATCTGACTGATACAAATCAGACAGAGGTACACATTTTTTGTCTCAAGGAAAACTGAGAAAGTATTAAAACATATAAAAGTAACCTGTGACTGTAAATGTATTTTCCAGGACATAATTTCTCATTACAAGAACAAGCTCTGTGACTGTGTTTGACAAATATTTTGACAACTGTCTAACCAAAATAGGACAATGCTTGCTATCCTACAAAAAACAAGGCAACCACTGAATCTTGTGGAACATGCAAAGGAGTCAGAAGATGAAGAAAATAAAACACTGAAGTTCAGCACAAAGCCACAACTAAAGTCAAAATAATTCATTTGCTACTTTCATTCCATTATCAACTGACTGTTAAACTAACATGAGAGCATTCAGAGCAACTAGATGACACAGATAATACAAAGATTTCAGAGAAGCCAGGGTTAGACTTTTTCTGTTCGAAGACACCTTTGTTCCTATTAAGAGAAAGCATTTTACTCTTCCAATAAGGAAAAAGAAAGGTGAGGGTTAGAGAAGTTGTCATCTTTAATTCCTCATGTTGACAGTATTTCTTTTCTACAAATTACCTCTGTTTACTTTTAATGTGAATCTACTATTTCTAGACTGAAGGTCTAAATCAGTTTTAGTCTGGAATAAACATAAGTCCATTTGAAATTAGTCAGCATCATTCAATTTCCTTTTCTACAGTGCTATGAATCCAGCCATGCCAGGATAAGATCTAATAAGGACTAGATATAGAGAAATATTATCATATTAATTTACTGATATTATTGGCTGTCCTGATATATCCTATTTAATCAACATCTCTAGCTAAGATGTTCTAACTCCTAGATCACTTTGAGGCCAGCAGTCATTCTGATGGTTGATGACATTCTTTTAAGAAGTTAAAACTCTACACTTAAAGAAAGCTATTTGATGAAGCTCATGGTTGCACTAACACGTTTCTTGAAGTAGAAAAAGTATCACAAAACATATATGGACCTAAAACTGTTGAGTGTACAAATTAGATAGTAATTTTCTTTTTTGGTCTACTTTTCCATAGGAAATCTTTTCACATTTTTCAAATTTGTAAGGATCACTTTGCAGTCTTACCTCTCTGGCTACGAGGTAAAGCAGCTCCCCAAGTGCTGGTAGAAGGCACTGCTTCAATTTGCTGTTTCTGAAGTTTTCCCTGATGAGTTCGGTTAAAAGTATAACTGCCTAAAATAAAAAACAAATTAATCAATACAACAACATGTAACATTTTCTCAAGTAAAATGTACTGTTAAAGGTAAAAAGCTTTATCTGAAATGCCATCTTACTGATATACTCTTCACTTATGGTAAAGAGCCACTGGCAAAGGATTTAGTAAGCACTGAAGAAAAATAATAATTACAAAACATTATATATGCAACATGGAGAAAAATGCAATAAGGAAATAGCCTAGGTGACAAATTGTCAGCTATACTTTCTTCCCTTTCCCTCAGGACAATGGGAAAAAAGAGCCTACTTGCAGTTTCTATGTTTCTCTTGGAAGATCTAAAATGCTCACCATCAGATTACAAAAAGAACAAGCAACAAAAGACCTCTAATGATGTCTTTTGTGTAGATATTAAATCAAAAGCTAAAGAACTATTAAAGTTTTGCCTCCCGATCTCTGAGTTTATAGACAACTCACTGCATACGATGTGGACACATGATTTTAGTTTTCTGTACTTCACGAGTTTCTGTACGCAAAGCAGAGATCACGTCTGTAATATTTATAATGAGGACTGGAGGGAAATTGGAAAATCTGATTCATCTTGTGCAGGTGACCTGGTAAGAAATCACTTTCCCGTACACACAAGGAACTGATTTCAACCTAAGGTTTAATCCTGGACTCATTCAAGAAACTGAGCACCTTTTAACTACCACCTGTTAAACTGAACAGGATGCTATCTGCTCCCCAAAACCCAAATGTGCTCCTGCAAATTAGCAGTGTAGAAGCCAGTTGTTTAAGAAAGATGGATCTACATGTCCCTCATGCTCCAAAACATGCATGCCTTGCAAGAGAGTAGGAAAAAAGCCAGATTTAACACACTTCCTACATCCCTTAAGTAGTTCTTTTTTCTATTTGGAAGGATTTGGTTCTAATACTCTTAAAGCACTTATGACATACAGCAAATAATCTCTGTACACAGATACTGTTTTTAAACCTTGGAAACAGTCAACTTAATTACTACTTTAAATGTGAAGTGCGACGTAGCTTGCACTACTTTTTTTTTTTTAATTAAACAAAGAAAATATTACTACAATGTGTCTTAGCCTATGGAAACAGCTAAAAAATAGTAGTTCAGGCAAAAAATAATACCTACTGTTTCCCTATTATACAGAAAACAAGGCAATATAAAAAAATCTATTACAATCTCTATAACAAACTGAGAATGAATTTTATTTCATTCTTCTGCTTAGGAACTTTCTCCTTCCTTTTAAACAGCAAAAACATTATCAGCAGTATCACTGACATATTTAATGTGTTTATTTAATGTTTTAGAAGAGAAAAACGGACTTTTTACAAATGGGAGTGTTTAAAAATATGTTAAAGTGGGATTGACTCTGTGACAGTCCTGTCCCAAAGTCATTGAGTCCAGGCCTTAGACTTGATGATGCTACAAAGACGCAGAAGTATTGATACAACAAAGATCATCTGAACAATCAAATCACAATAAAATAATATAATGATTTTTTTCACTGTTCTCTTCTAGTTTAAAACTACTTTTAATATGGTAAAAAAATAGGGAAGAGTTAATGAGTTGGAAAAAGTGATCTGGTGTTTTTCCCAGTTAGGCAAGTATTGTTTTATCTGTATACAGAGCACAGGGAGCACAGACTTTGATGACTCATCTCAAGGAACTCACAGTTTGCAGTCCTATTTAAATACAAAAAGCACTTCAACCCAAACACCTTGGGTAGCACAGGAGAAAAGGAAGTAAAAACCAAAACAAGCAAAAGCCACCACAACCACTCTGTCAGCATCAAACAAATCAAACCACAACAGCAACATTGGGGTTTTCTCATAAATCATGAGAAGTGTTTGGCCAAAGGCAAAGGTTACCTGAAATAGTCCTGGCTCTCTACTTTCAAAACATTCCCTCTCTTCCCACACTCTCAAAAGGCCTAGCAAAACACAGTCCCATCTAATCATTAGGCAAGAAGCAGCTAAAAAGAAAACATTACTTTGAGGTTTTTTCAGAAATCTAAAGAAAATTGTCATTTTCGACTTATTTCTCATTCTGTATAAAGCGATGACTGTAAATGCCAAACCACATATATTGGCTGCTGATCACTGCCACACAGATAGCAAATCTGTCATTATGCATATACCACCCCCACCCCCCCCCGAAAAAAGTAATATGTTCTTACATTCTTGATGGAATACATGTATGCTATGTATCTACCAATTGAAAAAATAAAAACCCAAACAAACATAATTTAAGTTTTTACCCACAAAGTACAAGCACATAGCAAAACACTAACACGTAGAAAGAATTTTAACTGAAGTATGCTGGGCAGAAGACAAAAATTCTGTTTTCTGAAAGAGAACCAGTAAAAATGTACATAATCTTGAAAAAACTGAAGATATATTCATTATCATCCCTAACTTGCAGTTAAGAATACCAGAACATCCTGATACTATCCTGATATCAGGAACTGCCTCAATCCTTATCAGCATCTTATAAGTCACTTCAGATTTATCGCAAGACATCATCTTCTAGAGACCTGTATCAGAAAACTACTCACATATTGCTGGATCCTGGATTGCTTTCATTAAAAGGCTTAATTTTTTTATGGTAACAAATTCATAGGTGCATAAAATCACTTGCCCTGTAAACAAACATTCTTGTCTCCTAAATCCTTTGCTAATATGAAATATAATGTATGTTTTTGCAAGTCATAGTATTTTGCAATCTGCAACCTTACTGTTGTTTTGCATCTATATAGAAAGAGGAAAAATAATGACACAAAAGTCTCAAAAGTTCCAAGAAAAAGAAAATTTAATCTCATTTTAGCAAACTTTACAAGAAAACGCTCTGTGAAGATCCCATCACAGACATTTACAAAAACCATATAGGGAACTGACAGGTGAATCAGGTAGTAAATGAAGCAAAACAAAACAAACAAAAGAACAAAAAATCAGGAGTAAGACATGCAGGTATCCCCAGAATTGCCACGGCAGTGGAAAGAATTCAAAGAAGTTTATTTAGAAGGCCAGAACACCAAAACTTACAGTAGCCTAACAGCGCTACAAGGAACACGAGGCCCCAGGGAGAAAAAGGCAAACTTCCTGTTCACTCTTGGGCTTTACCATCGCTAGCTCTCACAACTCTCCCTGGCCACAACGGCCCTGTAGCATTTCTGTAAGCATTAACTCTCCTCTCACAGAGAGAGAGGCTGAGAACTTCTCTTGCTATGTGGGTGGGGGAAAAGCATTGAAACTGCATTTGAGAGTTACCTTTTAGGCAGAAAGCCTTCCTAAACAAAAATTGTCTCGTCATAACAAAACTTCCAGAAAAAAGGGTATTCTATCCTCACAAGGAGTTTACAGTGTAAGAAATGAATGAGGGCGGCTTTATTACAAGCAAGAGTCTTACTCATGTTAAGAAGCTGTATTGTTTGGGGGAGCTGGAGAGTTATTTAATAATGCTGGTTTTGCTGTTCGCAAGCCTGCCTGCAGCTGTGGGGAGGCTGGGCGTGTTGTGGTTGCTCCTATATGTATTGTCTAAAGACTAACTCGAGAACAGTGGGCCTAGCCAGAGCTTGTTACCAAGAGATAACATGACCAAACGACTTAATAAGCGATTTAACATGGCTAATGAGCTGACAAGGGAGGAACAGGAGCCGGCCCTGGAAGACCCAATCAAGCTCAAGAAGAAAGACTGTGTCACCTCACAGGGAAGAAAAGGAGCAGAGCTTGCCATGGGAGGAGCGAAGGAATGGTCATGTAAATCAAGAAACCTTAAAAAGATTGGGCCCTTCCGTTCTCGGCATGCAGGCGGTTGGGTTTCACAGCCTGCTGAATCCAGTGCACTGTAATTAAAGTTCTTTGTTTCACTTTATTTGGCCGTCTTTGAAATTTTATTCAGAGATATTTCTCACAACAGAATTTAACTATCATCATAGGTATCAACAGTTTCTAGTCCTAGAAGTTATATCTCGTTTTTTCCATTTTTCTTTTTCTTTTTAAATAGTTTACAGATATATTTGGCAGTAAAGCACTTTTTCTTCCCCAGAGCACTGAGGAGTTTTTATCTTCAACTTTCCTTGATTTTACTTCACCTTCTGACCTTCATAACTCCAATCTCTGTACAGCAACATCACATAAAAACTCAAAATGCAGTCTTCAAATCAAAGCAGAAACAACTACTAAACAAACTTTGATTTTCTCCCCCTTTTTTATGTAATGCTATGTTCATTAACTGTTTTCTTTAACTGCTTTCAGAGCATTTCTACGAATTTTATTCAGGAACTTCAAATAGCCTGCCATTCAGAGAGAGCTTCACTTTCATATTTAAGAAATAAATATACCAGTAGGTTTTAAAGCTTCTAATATGTCAGCTTGAGAAAGTAGTAGTCAAGCTGGTTCAAGTGCAATTCTGCACTAAATGATATACACATAATGACAGCCTTTTCTCCTTTATTAGCTTTCCTTTCTATAGCTATACAGAATTACTCTTGCTTTTGTGATTAAATATATTTTGAGAACTACTTTCACTGTGGAATCAATACCACTAAAAATACTCAGCACTGTGGCGTTTCTCAGCTTTGTCTCAAAGCCTAAAAGACTGAGGGTGAACATGCTACAAGGTAGTATTTAAACTACATAAAATTGATGAACCGTGTGATAACATGAACTGCTGACAATAGCCGCAGCAGACTAGATGGGACATTAAATCATCATGATATGTAAGTTACACTTGTTTGTAGGCAGGATTTGAAGAAAATACAAGTCAAACTGTACATCTGCTGTAGAGGATCAAGGCAGGCTGCTCAAAATTATCAGCTTTAATGATGAACTTCAACCAGCTGAAAACCCTGTATCAATGCTAAGCCTGGTTTGCACCTGCAATATTTATTTTCCCAAAGCATTGTTAATACATCGGTAAATTTGGACAACACACTATCTAAATACATTTATGTATGCTATCCTACAACTCTCAGAATCCTATGTTCTATTAAATAAAACCATGAATTAACCTTTGTATATAATAAACAATTCCTATGTTCACTTGCACTAAGTTCTGTTTGGCTGCCTTATCACTCAATTGAAGTTCAACAAAACTGCCATCAACATTAAATAGATAGATTATCCATCTTCTGCTGGAGTTTTTTGTTTGTCATTAAAATTAAAAATTTAAGATTTTAAATTAATGAAAATTAAATCAAAGAAAAATATTTCATAATGGTGAACAGAAAATACTGTTTTTCACTCTCCTTCAAGATTTTAGGACTAGTAATTATTTTTATTCTGAAGTGATTCTAGTTATTTTTTGTACTGAACTGGTAATAAAAGGAAGTCATTCTCCTGATGTTTCAATCCCTACACTTTTCTTGTATATGAATGAAAAAGTTAACTGAGTTCACAAAACTCAAACTATGAAGTTATTTCCTTTCCTGTGCACCAAAAAAAACTTCCAGAAAGCTACTCAGCATTGCAATAAATTCCAGATTTCATTTGAAAAAAAACGGTTCATTAAACAAGAGAGAAGTGGTGTCTGAAGAAATCTGAGCCATTAGTGACTGACTTGTTCTAAAATTGTTAAATCTTTGTTAAAGAGAAAGAGTAGCTGCATGAAATCTTAGTTATTGTCTTCATATATGATAATCAATTTGTCCGTTACAGGTTAATTTTAGTAACTGTATGTCGATCTGCAACAACACGTCACTGAGGATACTTGTGATCTCCCAAATACAAGTCTATATTCACCATAATCCCATAATGACTTCTTTTTCTCTAGAGAGCATACAGTCTGGAGAATTGCCTCTCTGTTAACTGAACACAATTAAGTAACCGAATATTGTACAAGTGCAGGAAATAGGGGCTCATAGAATATGTCACATACTGAACTGGCAGAGTGTCTGTGTCAACAACCAACTTAAGAAGGTCTTCCTGTGTCCTCTGCAATGGAAGCAATGAAACAGGAAGTTGTGATTCATCATCTATATTCTAAGCAAACTTATATAAATACAAAATTTTTTAAAAATACATTTCATGTTATATAATATATTCATTAATATATAATTTTAAGAATACAATTTAAATGTAAAAAAGAGGAAGACAAACTATTTCTTGCTCATGACAGGAAATGTCTAATTTTGACAATAGTGATTTTCACAAGATTTAAAATATTCTTTTATCCTTTCCTAAGCAAAAACATAAGACTTGAAAAAAAGAGATCTGCCTAAAGACTTTGATTCAATGTTAAATTGAATGTATAAATTTTAGGTAAAGAAAGTACCACAGTGTGTGTGGCAAAAAAGGCACAATAGAAAAAACAAATTTATTTTAACTACAGACTGACAAAGGCAGTCTCCTTGTTACCTATAGCACTTTTTTTTTTCCTTTCCAACCCACTTACATTTTCCCTTTCGTAGAAGTAAATAGTAACGAACTGCAAGTCCAGGTAAAAGCATCTTAAATTTAATAAATTACCTACACCTTTTACACCAGCTATCAAACTGGATGGATGTAGTATAGTTACAATAAGAGAAGAAAGAAAGAAGTTTCTTATCCGGATAGACAGTCGCTGCCTTCATTTACAACAATAATTGATATATTACCTGTTGCAGATTCTCAATCTCTTGCAAGCTATATCTAGAACTTTCCCTGACATGTTAAGAATCCAGAAGTGAAAATTACAGCATATTCAAAGAGAGAAGGTATTTTATGCTTTAAAATGTAAAGTGGAAATGTATAGATTTACAATATTACTACATCTTTGATCTATTAGTATGACTGTCAGCAAGTATTAAAGGAAATTAAAATATATTTGTAATTTTGCAAACCCTTACCATGATAAATTTCTATGCCTCAAGCATAATAGAAATTACTTTTCAGTTCATTTTCTTGTGAGAACAAACACATCATGTAACATGGGCAAGTACTGGTAAAGGAATCTCACCTTCCTCCAAGAAAAGCACTCTCACCAGGCTGAGAAAGTATGCCATGGTTATATTGTCCCAAACCAGACATGAAACTAGACTAATATTCATGAAAATAAAAATTACCAGCTTTCTCTGAACATCTTGACTCAAGCTGGATCATGAAATAAGGAGGACTGAAGGGAATTCTGACCATCAGACTATGGATGCTATACATACTATAGACTATCCATACTATAGACCATGATGCTATCCAAAATGTAGAAAAAGAAAAAAAAAGAAAGCAAATGAACAACATATTGCAACTACCCTAGAACTCTTCCAGGGAGCACTATAATATGGAGGCGTAAAAATTCTCCAGGTAGAATACAATGCAAAATTGATTCATCACAAAAACTCCTACCTTTTCAACTTTTGCATTACTGCTGTCTTAGTAGATGAGTTGCCAAACCAGATGTCATGAACTCAAATGAAGGTTCAATTTGCTTTGGAATCAGCTGAAGGTCTCAGAGGGATACAATCAGACACAAATAGTAGCAATTAACTTACAAATTTGCTACGTTTACTAACAAATTAAAAATGCATGTAAAAGTACTGTCAACAAGCTTTGGAGTTTGTTTGTTTGCTGTTTCTAAGAAAAAAAATTAGGTATTTCTTCTCCTAATCTCTCATGCCAGATATATGATTACATGAACTCATCTGCAGATGCTCATGAGTATATCTGATTTCCACCTGAGCTCTTAAATTTGAAGCTTTTTAAATTTGAAGCAGGAAGGACCAAGGAAAAATATTTCTTCAAACAGGAAAGAGATCCTGTTTTCATTTTTGCCAAGGGCAAGGAAAGAAAAAGATTGCTCAGGAGTCCAAAAAGCAAAGATTTCTGCCTTCAAAACAATGTCAGTGGCAATCAACTGGAGCTGCCAATAAAGATGTAAACTGGAATCAGAAACCAGTCTTCACAGAATAAGAACTGGTAGGAATATCTAAAGAAGAGGACTTTTTCTTTTTTTCCCCTTCTCTTCCTTGTTATTTCCCTGTATTTAACTATCCTCATTATATGCAACTTTCTACCATTCATCCTTGCCTTTTCTGAATATCATGTTCCTGGATTTTTATTCTATTCATAACTGTACTTGAAGTTATTCTAAGTCATCATCTGCTTCCAAGCAGTGGGCCTGCTACCACTTTCTAGAAGCCATGTTGACGGCCAATGCCCGTCAATAAAATATCCATGCAGAATATCTTAGATTGAGTAATTATAAGTAGAATTTCTCATATTTAAAAAAAAAAATTCTATAGACTTCAAAGATTTCCCACAAATTTTCTTTGAAATTAGTTCCCTTTGAGTACTGCAAATTCCTTCATTCTGCTCGGTGAAGATCCGAACTGGACCAAACAACAGTCGCATAAAAAATTAATTCTTTCCTACAGAATTCTTTTTTAAATGTGTTTCAGACTAAATAACTTTTTTTTTTCCAGGAGATAGAGGAAAAGCTAGGACTACAGCCAATATACAAGTGATCTTGTGTAACACTGGGTCTGGTTTGAGTGTTTTTTAGTGCAGTAATCAGAAGACAGCAGGAAATTAGACTTTTCAGCTACCAGCAGTGTGCTATCTATCACAAAAACATGTTGTAGCCTAATTGTGTCAATCAAGGAAGTATGTGCTCTAGAGCAAAAGGCTGGATTTTTTCCTTCTGTTACTAGTCTATGATTTGATTAATTCGCAAATGCAAGACAAAATGAGATGGAAGAAGGGATTTCTTTTAGGTTAATTCTTTAAGGTATGCACTTAGTTGTAAGAGCTAAACACTTCAGTGAGCAAATTGTACAACAACTTGCATAGATCCAGAGTTGGTTGATGCAAAAGAAAATTTAAGTACCAAAAATATATTAAAACCAAATTCTCAGCTATGTCAGGCTTTAATAAAGAAAAGAACTTCGAACAACACAGGAGAGAACTGCAATATTATATGATATGACTTTGCAAACATCATGCAAACAACATCCAATTATGCCAGGCAATATTTGAAACCTCACATAGATATGTGTTTTCCAGAAATAATGGAAAGAATCGTGTTTCATGTCAAGAAGCTTAGGCATGAAATTTTTTTCCATGTGGTCTCTCTTGCTCACAGCAAGAATGCTGACTTCACATTTCATTTTCCGTACACATTTAATGGTTCTGCTGATACTGTAACAATGTAAGAAAAGCAAATATTTCATTTCTTCCACAGGAAAAAAAAAATTCCTACTAGGTTATTTTAACTACAGAAACCATATTCCATCTACTTCACCTAGCCCTTCACACCTCAAGTGTATATGACATATTCATTTACTTTTAAAGTAACAGGAGTCAGTTGTACAGTAAACCAGAGAAAAACGGAAAAGGGGAGAAATCACACACTGTAAACAGATTTGTCTTAGACATAAGAAACTTAAAATGACCTGCTGGAGCTGCCTTTTTAATAATTATATAAAATTCTTTGCCCTGTAGCATACCTCTCTTTTAATAAATTAAAAATGCTTTAATTAGCTAAAAAAGCTATTTGAAAATAAGACAGCCCTATCATCAATCTATGACGTGAGAAAACCATATTATTTCCAATCTATTTATTTTGACATTTACCTTAATTTTCATTTTCTATACAAAATGTACCCACAGTATACCAGTGAAAGTAACAAAACTGATTCTACAAGCAAAGACCAACATCTACCCACGACACCAAAAAATACCAGTGAAAGAACACATCTAATTGAAATCTACACCACATGTGACAAATTCATATCTCTGTTCCATGATGCATAACCATATAAAATTCTATATTCTTACTTTGAGGTGCAGTTTTCATGAAAACCAGGGTAGCATAAAAAGAAAAGAGAAGCCTTTAGACAACAATTTCAGAGTTGTCTCCTTCCTTGACATCATTTCAAACCTCTTACCCAATTTCTACGAAACGAAGCCATAATAAAAAAAAAATAATGAAAATAAATAAATGGATGTATTATTTTTTGAAGCCTCTAGAAGCAAAATAGCAACATAAAAATGATATAGAAGTTGTGGTACAACCTCATTTCTTTTTAAACAGAGAAGAAATATACAAAAACATTTTGAACATACCTGCACACAGAAAAAACCTTAGAGATTATTCTGAACACACCTGCCTAAACCAAGGCTGTGCTGTTTAAACTTTGTGATAGCTAACAAAGGAAGAGATGAATATGCTAAAAGATAGTCTTTATGTAATTAAGTTTAAAAGTAATCCAGCTGCAACTCAATTCATGAGAAAGCGGGCTCCATTACCTGACAGATTTGCTAGCTAGCTGCAAAAGTAAGGATTGTTCAAGTATCCCTGCTCCATTTTCTAAGTACAGATTTAGCTGTCTAATTTTAAATAGAAAAAGGAGCTGCAGGCAGTAAGTGCTCTCAAGGCTTTAGAATATTTTCAATTTTTTCCTCTTTATAACAGTACTCAGTGCTCTCAAGAGTACAAGCTTTACCTAGAAAGCTAAGGGTATATTCCCAAAGCCACCTGGTGAAGTGGCTGGCAGTTTATTTGCTAGCATCATATTTATTTGGTACAACCGACAGTCTGAATCTTTCAATTTTTAACATTTCAGGGTAACCACCTTTATATATTTGTGAAAATAATAGCAAGATGGCTTAAATTTTGTGTACTGGGTTTGATTTTACTTGTATTGATTTTTTTTTAATTTAAGGAAAAAATTAAAGTATATGTACATCTTGCTCTGTGTGTGTGTGAATAAAGCCAAAAAACTCTCAGAAATCACAGAACACCTTCAGTTTAGGTTCCTGAATATAATCCATAAAGACAAAACTACAGAACTGGGCACAAGGATATTGTAAGGCCTCAGGAAAATGATGCCAGAGGAGGGAAAAAATGAAATTAGTTCAGCAAAAGCCTACGTAGTATAACAGTCAGAAAAACTAAGCTTCCCACTGCACAATACATACATAATAAAGGTAGCTGTCAGACTCGTGGTACACTTCACATAATCATTGTTTTCCTCTGGAAGTAAATTAACCTGAAACTGCTTATCACTGTAGGATCAAAACAAAAAGGTAAATCCTAGTAAAGAATCCTCCAGTTGCCTTCCAAATCAAAGAAGCTTCCGGTTTTTTTCTTTGCAGCCCTAGGAAAGGATGCACAAACTAACCCATGAAGTATTTTTTAAGTCTCTTACACTCCTCCTTAAGAACAAACTTTGCTCTCAGTAAAATGTGAAATAGGTTGACTTAGGGATAGAAAAGTTAAAAGATATGTAATTATTCATTTAAGTTTTCTATGCAACTGGATTGAAGGAAAAACATAACTCAATATTTACACTATAAGCATTATTTATTAGCCTAACAGTTATGCTCATCTTATCATTAAAAAAGTAAGAACTATTGGGTCAAGCTCTGTTTCCTAGTAGGTTTTGCACAGTGGAAATTTCTTTGCATGTTTCCAGTTCTGAAATGGAAAATAAGAGGTGATACATCTCAGGTTTTTCGACCAAATTTAGCCCTCACTAGACATAATTCCCATTAACATTAAAAGAAATTACTGATTCTATAGTTCTCGTGCATGTAAAACTCCCTTCAATAGGAATCACTCATCTATAAAAGCCAGGAATAATCTGCTTAAAACATAACAACTTGACCACCACAGAATGTAAGTAAAAAAAGTGTAAGAAATATTACTTTAGAACATGATTATATTATAATGAAAAAATACTACTTTTAACTCCAAATGTAAAATATTTTAACTAAGTAGGACTTAAAAGTATTCCTCACTGTACATTTACATCATAATGCATACAATGGAAGAAAAAATGGAATTATAGAATGTCATAAAATAGTTTAAACATTTTAAACTGTTTTAAACTGCATTTTAAACTGTATTTGATGATTGTTTCATGCTAACAGCAATCTTACACCCAAATTATGCATCACTTTCACAGCATTATACAGAAGAATGAAGGTAAGGGGTTTTTTTTCTCAGTGTTTCACTCCAACATGGAGATTGATTTTAGTGTTCTACTTCCTTCATACAAATAAGTTTACTCTTGAAATAACAAACATTAAAAAGCTGCACAGCAATGTCAAAAGTGAAGGAGTTTCCTCAGCTTCAAAAAATACATTCAATAAACATATAATAGAACTTGACACAAGTCAATTTGTGTTGCTCAATAGTTTAAATTCAAGATACATGAAAAGAAATCACACTTTCACAAGTCAAATTTTTGTAAATAAAAACACAAGATTCTAAGCAGCTGTCAACTGGATTAATACTGCTTTTTGGCTTTGTGAGTGGTCAGCTCCAGTTGTTTTTTGAGAAAAGGTACCAAAAAACTTAAAGTCACCTTGGACACCCTAAGTAAAATTACCTTGTAACTCCAAACAGTTAGGTACAGACAATAAATCAGTCATGCACCTTTACTTGCTACTGCAAGTCTGACACTCATTAGCCATATCAACCGTTAAAATTTCCTACATCACCTATTGCCCTCTATCATCTACTCCCCCTTTATTGTAAGGGAGGGATTTGAACAAAACTGGACACTGAGGAACAAACTCCACAATATCTAGCAGAAATCCCATCATTTTCCTATTGCAAAGAAAAAAATGGGAAAACAATAATCTGAAAATACCTTGAATTTATAATTGGAAATAATCACACCCAG
>JAWWES010000081.1:44281704-44321863 GCA_035583135.1 Lophotriccus pileatus | reverse complement strand
TGGACACCCTAAGTAAAATTACCTTGTAACTCCAAACAGTTAGGTACAGACAATAAATCAGTCATGCACCTTTACTTTCTACTGCAAGTCTGACACTCGTTAGCCATATCAACCGTTAAAATTTCCTACATCACCTATTGCCCTCTATCATCTACTCCTCCTTTATTGTAAGGGAGGGATTTGAACGAAACTGGACACTGAGGAACAAACTCCACAATATCTAGCAGAAATCCCATCATTTCCCTATTGCAAAGAAAAAAATGGGAAAACAATAATCTGAAAATACCTTGAATTTATAATTGGAAATAATCACACCCAGTAACTCCAGAAGTATTTCATTCAAAATACCTTGAAGCTTTTGTACCTTTAATGCTATCTGATCACCCAAGTAGGAAACACTGGGCAAGATCTCATCATTGCCAAAATGAAAACAATTTCTTTTTTTAAATAAAATTATTTTTTTTCTTAAAAAAATATAGGTATGACTAATACACTAAAACTTCAAAAGCAGGACATAACTCGAAGACCCCTCTGATTTTGAATATGGCTGATTACACTAACAGGTATACAAATTTATTTTTTAAAGAAGAATGATCTTCACTTCTCCATCTAGTCCTACTAATTGAATTGAATAAAAACCAGGTAAATGAATGATAGAAAAAAGGAATACACACAGAAAGATTTATTGGCTGTGGAAATTTGTTAACATTGACCACACTGTGCATTTCAGCAGTCCATCACATATTCTCTCATACACTACACACAGATTTCACTCTAAGCTTGAAACCATAATTTGAACCATTTCAAACCAGTATGATTAGCACCATCATCAGCAAAAACAAACTCAGTCTTGCTTTGTCTCTTCCTTTGGGGTTGGCACAAGCATTTGCACATTTTGCTGGATGACAGAACAGATGGAAGTTAAAATGAACCTGATCTAAAAAGAAAAGCTCTTTCTAATCAAGATCAGATCCCTATTGATTACTCATCTTAAGATCACAGCCAATAGTGACAATTCATCAATTAGAACTTTTTTCCACACAAAGCCCCCAATTCCATCAAAACAAAAAAATGCAAACCCCAAATATCCCAAAGGTCAATGTTTGGAATAATCAGCTACAACATGAGAAGCCCAGCATAGATGCCCTTCCTCCAAAGCTGCAAGTACATACAGTAAAATGCTTGTCTCCACTGCATAATAGCATGTGACTTTGACACATACCTGTGGAACACAGAAAGACTGGTAGATAGAAGCACAGCATCTAGCACACAGCTGGGTTCACTTTTGTCTTTAGCAAAGCTCCCAGAAGTGTGTGTATTAAATAGCAAAACATTTGATGGGAAGATATTTTCCCTCTTAACTCTGACATAGCATCTGGATGGCCATTGATTTCCTGAAGTCTTTCCATGGATGTGAATTCAGGGTCAGTCTTTCCCCCTAACATACCCTTAATAAGCTTCTCTCTGAAGCTTCCAATACTCCAGGTCACTATTGTATTTATGATACAAGTAGTTGAAGGAGAATGCTAACTTGATGTTTCATAACATCAATTTAGGAGGAATATAAATCATGTTTAGAATCCTGAAATATTCAAAACACTGACAGAAGTCTGCCAGACAGCTATTCACCTTCCAGAGAGGTAGATATTTATCTGCTGAAGAAAAGGGTCCTAGGGGCACAGATCTTGTCTCTAACAGACTTGTAGGAAAAAAAAAACCAAACCCACAACATTTTTATTATCATAGGAAGTAAATTAAGACTATTGCAAACAGATACACTCGCAGCACCACTGATGTAATTTTAATGGGAAAATGTATTATTTCATCCCTCAAAGAAAACAGAGTAAATTTAATGGACTACGAAAACAGTGTAAATTAAATGTCTTTTAAAAGGGTACAGATTTTGCTTCAGCCAGGCAACTAACTTAAGAAAATTCCAAAAAGTGAATTAATCCTGCAGTTGGCAATGTTTTCTCTTTTCTAGCTGAGAACATCCTTGTTTTCTATTACCACCTTGGTTTGGACTTCAAACATAAAGCAAGCCCAAGTAATTGGATTGATAAAAATAATTTTTGAATAAGGAAAAAAATAATCTTCAATTATGATAAAAGGCCTTAATATTTTCTCCAACAACTCCGAATTGCTATGCTTGACAGATTCATGGTTGTTAATTTAATTATATTTCTATTTTCTGTTTATGAACTCAGAAGAACTCTTCTCAAACACACTGTGAGTTTCTGCTAATTTACCTGAGAAATGTCAATTTTCCATTTGTCTTCTTGCCACGTGCCCCAGGCAAAAATGTAAGTTACATTCAGTGAACGAGGTTGTTGAAAATAAATTGAAGAAACTTTATAGAGATTGAAAGTTTACCAGAAGTCACTCAAAAATTTGAATCTCCTCTTGCTGTTACCAAGGTATTAAGTGATAATCCTGATTATGCCAGAAAGATAATTGCAAAGTTCTAACCAATTTACAAAACAGTAGACAGGGGTGTGTGCACATGTGTAAGTACTTGTGCACATACAGCTTTCATCTCCTGCCTACAGACTTTTTGTAAATTGGGGTGGTTTTTGCTTTGTTTTGCGTTCGTTTTTTTTCACATAAGAAATATTAGGGCAAAACAAGGGAAGTGCCCTTGGAGAAAACAAACAAGAGTACACTAAAATTATGATCATTTGTGAGCAGAATAAGGAATTTATTTTACAATAAAACATTAAAACTACATAGGTTTGAAATAAATGGCCAAATCAAACCATTTTTATTTGAAACTCCTTACAATCTGGGCAAACATGGACAGACCTAGAAACAGGAGTTATCAGAGAGGTAAGCTAGGAACACGACTTAAAATTGACATTCTGGATGAATTGGAATGACAACAACAGTAGACCTAGAACAATGTAGACAAAGTCAGACTAGCAAGAGAACATATATGAGTTTGCGTGTCATACAACTGCACCTGTAATAATACAGCAGCTTGGCAGCTGTGGAAAACAACCCCTTAATTGTACTTTAATAAAAAATCAGAAATAAAAAGGCTCAAATTATATGGAGTTTCAATTTAGATGAAAAAAGAAATCTGGGTATTTCTCTACTGTGACCAAGCAATCTAAGTTCAACGTTACTGAGATACTCTAATATGCTGTCATTGTCCATGGGATATTTAGTTTATTAATTTGTCCATGGAATGCCAAAGGCTTTGCAAAAAAACTTGCAGTGTGAAGGCTGTAGCAGGTTCTCTGATCCCTTTAAGAACTTGTGAGAGCAGTGGACCCAGGTCTGTTAAAGAAAAAGAAAACAAACCCAGACAACTGCCTAGGTCAGAATGTGAGACTGATATTCTCAATTAGCAAATTTAAAAGAAATAGAAAGCTACTAGTTTTTGCCACCAAAAGGACAAGCAGAGAAGGACTCTAGGGTAGTCTCCTACCAGACAGAGAAGGATACTGCTTCTTGACATGGAAGCATTCTGTTGAGTTGCTCTATCATCTCTTAATAAAATAATAGACTGAGTCTGAAATGTCACATCAGAGTTGCTGTGTCCTAGGTGGCAGAAGGCTCAATATACTCACAGAAAGGAAAGAACAATAGTTTCTTTTATTAAATAAACCAAATTAGATGTACACAGAAACAAGCTTCCCTAACTGCAGAATAATTTTTCTTCCTGTAAGATGAAGAACAGAATCCTGGAAAGAAAGAATCTTTTTTTTACAGAATCTTAAGAATCTGTTTCAAAATCTAAATACAAAGATTAAAGTTTAGATGTTTCCATAAGATAACTAGGAATAAATAAGAGGAAATTATGTTTCAGATTTCTAAAGAGCAATTCCATGAGGGAAAAAAAATATAATAAGGGGAAAAAAAAAAGTGACCTATTAAAAACTTTTATTGCAACTGCATGATAGAAGAAATTCCACATAAAATGTCTTCATCTGCAGTTTTAGAAGAGATCAATTTCCCTATTGCATTCTAAGATCAGTCTTATTTTTTCTTATCAATGCAATATGCTTCTTAAAAGTTCTTAACTGGAAATAGATCAACTGCAAGTAAATTCACAGATATAAATATTCATTTATTCTAATTTTTTCTAATATGACCTACATATTAGAATACATCAGCAGAATAAAGGTACCACACAGTTCTACATTTACATGCTTGTCAAGTCTGTAAAATAGTTTACTTGAATTTAATTTATTTCTGTGTTTTAGTGACCTCTGGTGGTTACATTCAAAGGCAACTGCTGTTCCCCAATTACCTGAATAAAAACTCTAAAAAATCCCCAAAGCACTAACTCTTCAAAAACCAACAAACTAAAGGCTTTTGGCATACAGTATATGAAAGGTTACTTTAGCCTTTAAAATGAAGATGAGGCTTCTTTCCTTTCTAAAGTTTTTCTGCCTCTTTCCGGGCTTAATGTTACTACTATTTACAAAATCATCTTAACGACAACAACTAAAAAAGTTAATGCTGCAAATTCAACCTCAGAGATAGAGGAACTATCCTTAAGTGATAAACACTGGAAAGAAAATTTGATATAAATAGCATGGTAGAGGTAGGGGGCAAAAATAATTCCAGAATAGCATTTTCACGAGCTTTCAATTGACTTTTCACATGTGGGAACAAATTTTGGAGCTAAAGGAGATCACCCCTACTTAACAGATAAAAAAAGTAAAGAGTATTAGAAGTTACTAGGAATGGAGGAGGAAAGAAAATACAAATAAACCTGTCAATAGATAGATCACTCCTGTATCTTCAGCCTGTAAGACCTGGATCACAGAGTCTTTTAGATTATGTTGTTCTGACCAGCTACAGCTTGACTTCGACATTTCCTAAATCCCAGCAGCCACCAATAAACTTCAGCTGGAGTATCAGCTGGCTCGTGTAAGAGGATAAATTAAAGTACTATATTTAATACAATTTAAAAGGCTGGTTTAAAGGTTTGCTTTGTGGTAGTTTTTTTAAGCATCACACAACATAAAATAGCTGACAGTTAACAGGAATGTTCAACAAACTCACAGGTTCATCTAGTTCCTCTGGAGGAGCAGAGGGGAACACAACTCAGTAGATGAGATATTCCTAAATGACTCCTTCCCACTTTTCCTATAAATGAACCATTAAGTTTTGTGTAGTGCCTACAGTTATTTGATTTTAGATTTTTAGATATTAGATTATTCGGAGACAAAAAAATATAGGATTCAATTTATTTCCTCATTCTAATTTTGTGTAACTATTCTAAAATCTTTTTAATTCAGAGATATTACTTTGTGAGAAAAAAATTGGAATGAATGTCATTAAATAAAGCATAACAGATGCATTTTGAACTCAGATTTGTTAATTTAAAAAATAAATCCTTATTTTCTTAATGAATGTATATAAAGACTAATTTTAACTCACATAAGAATGGGACTAAGATTGAGATAATAAATAAGATTTAACTTGATTTTTCAAGTATACTAAAACTTATAAAAATGCTAAATTCCATTTTTGAATAATTTCTATGGTTACATAAAAAACCCCACTGAAAACATTTTGAACAAAATAATATTACAGCTCAGTGTATAACTACTTTAATCTATTGCTTTTAAATACAACAGCAGGAAATACGTTTTCTATGGTGGAAACTGGGAAGCTAGAGAAACTAGTACTGAATATATGAGTGCTAAGGACCTCAACACTTGAAGCCAAAAAGCTATGTGAACATCTCAAAATTACTTTTGAGTATCTTCACTGGAACTTTTAAAAGTTAAATATCAGAAAAAAATCTGTCACATAAAAGAGCACACTTAAATTGTGACCTGGAATTCAATTGACAAGCAAGTGTCAATACTGAAAGACTTTGACAAAACCTCAGTGATTGTAACTATAAGGACTCTTGCCCCACTTTGTTACTTTATAAGACAAACAGGTAAGAACTACAATGTTTTGAGTTCAGCTTTCACTACAGAATTGAAACATTAGGCAACACAGCAAAATAATCATATTCTTAATATTATTAAGAAGAAAACAGAGGGACCTAATGCCAGATCTATACACAGCACAGAGGCACATTTACAGCTTGTGTTTAGCAGTTGGGTCTCACATTCAAACACCCACTGCATTCAAGTTCTGGCTTCACCTCATGAAGCAGAAATAATGACACACTTCTAACAAATATTAAGTAGATTTCTCAATCTGTGGGCATGTGTCATATCCAAAAAAGGACAGAAAGATAATTTTGTCTAATCAATCTTCTGTGTAAGTCAACTACTGACCATGCAAAATGAAAAAAGAATTAAAAATACTTTTCTTCTCCAAAGAGGTTTACTTGCCCTTCATTACACATATTCTTCAAGAACTGTGAGGAATCTCAAATTACCCCCATCTCAATGAATTTTTTGGAAAATATATGCCTAGGTTTGCACTATTTTCATTCTAATTATAATAATTACATTTCAGGATAATCAAACAATGGCAACAGTTTGTTCTTTCTACACACACAAGAAGCATGCCAGTACCTATTTGATTTTATGAAAAGCAGAGAAAAAGGCTAGACTTTTATCACTGGTGGGTAGTTCAGCCACAGGTTAGTAAAGATCAGAACTAAAACTATGCAGAATAAGATCATAAATTTATTTAATTAATTGATTATATTCCAATTTACACATATGAGGAAAAAATAAAGCAGGGTTCAAAACAAAAAAAGCTGGCAGAGCTTCTGACATAAATAGTAAAATCATAAACAAAAGTCCCTGATTTAAAAAAAAAGGAAAGTTACCTCAGAAATAGGTACATTTTCTCCAAGTTCAGATGTGTGCAATGCCAGCAAACCAATCACTCGAGCAACTCTAGCACGTCTGTGTATCAAATAAATATTTTGTGAGTGCAGAAAAACTATTTACAAAATACAACAAAAACAATTATGTCTTGTTTATATTTTATGCAGGTTGCTAAGGGCAGGAAATATTTGATGTCCTATTTACAGCTCAGATTTCCTTCTTATTATTTATGGGATTTTTAAAATCAGTATTAATTAATATATAATTTATATATTTATATATAAATAATATGTGATTAATTAATTAATATTATAATTAATTCCGTATTTTAGCAATAAATTAATGCATAAAGACATTTCTTTTATTTAGTGCTGAAGAATGAAGATTCAGTCTGTTGGTCTTACTAATCTGTCAGGCTCATGTCCAGTTTTCATATAACACAGAAAACACCTACAGATAACTTTAGACTTTTCAGCTGACAAAATAGAAATTAAATCTGCATCAGCAAAGTAGTTTTAACTGTTTCACTAAAGAAAAAAATTGAAGTAACAAAATCAACATTTATGAAGTAAACAGCAGAGGGCACTACCACATTGAAATATTTCTGACAGGTTTTTAAAAAAAGCTACCCTTACAGTTATTTTACTTGTTTTGGGGTATGGAGTTGGTTTATTCAATGATTTTAAGTAACACTATTTTATACACTATATTATATAACTTCTGGATTAAATTTTAGAGATTTTCTATAATCTTTGGTCCTATGGAATAGCAATATATTAATTCAATACTGAAAAAATTACATCTTATATTCACCATCAATAACCTGTTAATGAATATCTTTAATAAAATGCAGTGCCAATTTTGAATTTTGAACATATCAATTTAAAATAATTTTACTTACATATCCCAGCTGGAGGCTGCACGCAGCTGCTGTATCAATACAGGAAACTATGGGTTAAAGCAGACAGATAAATATTAGTGAATTTCAGTGATCTGATAGTTCCAAATGATAAACAAAAAATCCAAATATCAGTAATTTCATAAAAACGTATTTGGATAACATTTGCGAAGAGTATTGTCACAGAAAAACATGGTAGATATTGTGCAAACACTGATTAAAGAGAGAAAGATAAGAAAGGAAAAAGAGATAAGGACAAAAAAGGAAGAAAAACACAATTCTTTCTATATTTTTGCCTTAAACTAAACTGCTAACCATATATCAGCATTAAAAAAAAACACAACACCAGCATTTTTTCATTCTGAATAACACTATGCAGCAGCTCTCTGTTTTCACCTACAAACAGAGAGATCGTGGTATAGCATTACAAAACAAATATTTAATAAATTAATTTTGTGAAACTGGATAAAAATAGTTGGCAAATACTAGAATAATGAATGTTAACACATATAATCAGCCATGAAAGAACCAAACTCATAATGACTAATTCATTTCTAAAATGTTCTTTTTTCTTGCCAATGTTTCTTTCTTGCCAATGTTCATTGGCAATTCAGTAACTGGATTAATGTTTCCCCCCACCAAATCCTGCAATGATAATGGAATACACCTTCCAGCAATTCTTTTTCCTGCTTTCACTAGAATGCTATGGTACAAGACTTATCATTGCTCCCAAACTAAATGTTCTTCACTCAGTTTTTCTGGCAGTGCAGTTTAGTCTTTAGTATCTCTATATCCATCAATGACACGTCAGATAATGACTTAAGTGCATTAATATAACTGTAGGAGAGTCAAGTAGTTTACTTTTAATTAAATAAAATGAGAAGTGATCATCTCAGGATAGCCTCTGTGATGCCTTTCCATAATAAGAAAAAAAAAATATTTCTCTTCTGCACATGCAAGAATTTTGAGAAATATATTAAACTACTACAGAGGATACCAGTAAAATTGTTTGGTAAAAAACGGTTCTTGAAAGGTGAAACCAACATTTAGGTATTCCCTAAAACAGACTCTCAGAGACTCTGCTCATTGTAAGAACTGAAAGTAAGTAAGCTTACTGAAAGTTTTACTGCATGTTCTTAAGAAAGTTTTTCCTGCTATTCTTCACAGATGGTCAAATAAAAGACATTTAACAACTCATACATGAACTTTTTCAGTATTCTTTGTCATTTAATGATTTGAAAAGACTAATATTTTGTCATACGTTATTTCACACTCTCCGTCGAGGTTACTTTTTACCCCAACATTTTCACTAATACAACAAAACTATAAGTAAGTGTATCTGAAATGTAAGACAAAGAATTAGTTTTCCTCAGTATTTTTAAAACACCTGACATGGAATTTAGTAATTTTTTGACACGTTTTTTCAGTACATCAATGATTTCTTCAAATATAACTAAAAGCAGCTGATTTTTCCTACAACAGCAAGTATGTAAACCATATTGATTCTTTCAAAGCCTTATTATTTACCAGCTGAGAGCCCATTAGTCTGCTTGCAATCTCCTTGTGGACAGCCACAGTACACAGATAGTACAGTAAGTTCAGTTTAGAACGTGCTGCTCCTGTGTTCTTCTCGGTGGAATCAAGCAGTGAGCACACTCTTTTCAAGAAGTTATTCCAGTCCACATCATTCATAGATGATAACTTCTCAGCTAACCATAAGAAGCAAACAAGCAGTTAAAGATAATGGATCTTTGATGTTGCTTTAACACTCTAGAAAGTGACATCAGCATGAATAAGTAAGCTCCACAGTTCGAATCTACTTATAATTTTAGTACTTAAAATATTAAAGAAGCATGTTATATTTCATGTCTGAAGATTATAGAAATAAAAAGGAAGCAAGAAGAGAAACAAATGATAAAAACAGAGCAATGAAAGCTTCAAAGCATTTTCAAAAGTGCAACCCTGTTAAGTCCCTGGACTTCATTTAAGGAAACATTATATTTAGGAAAGGTAGTAGTTGTCATTTATCATTGCTAATTCTGAAAAAGAAAATGCACTTTCGTTAGAGCAAACTTGAGGCAAAACCTAATGAAGGTCAGTGAAATCTCCTCAGAATCAATAAACTGAAATGTGTACTGTTACTCATATAGGTAGGCACCCATGGAGTTAAACTTCAACAGTATCAAAACACATATGACTTCAGAAGGAACACAAAGAAATCAAGCCACTAGGACAATTAACATAAGTCCTGCAGTTCAATTCACTGACCAGTTTACATGAATTGAGATTTTTCACAGACTTCCTTATCAGTCTCAACAGTTAATTTCAATCTAGCAGCCATACATTCCCTCAGTTTTGGTTAGTTATTTATTAATAACTTATCTGCCATCCTGATAGACTCTACTATAGGATATTTAAAAACATGTTTTCTGCATTTTATGTTAATTTTACACTTAAGTAACAATACCTACTAATGCAGACAATTATAATATACATTAGCAAAGGTGAAAAGAGGTGTGGATTTCATGTATTTATCTTAATTTTTCCATACTATCTTTAATCATTTCTGATGAGCAGCATCAAATTCAGTATCTTCAGAACCAATCAGAAAGTTGTCCAAAAAAAGCTGGACAACTCTGAAAGCATTACAACTACAAAAAGCACCGTCCCATATTAAATAAATACTGATAAGAATAGTTAAACTTATCAGAACATCAGTGTGATAACTACTGAAATGTAGTATGAAATATGATGCTCCTCTTAGGCACTTGTATCGAATCATTTTTGGATGAAATAAAAAATATTTTCTGTTACTACAGTCTTGATTGGGACACTGGGGGACGTTAAATTACTTTCCAACTATAAAATTTCTTCAGCAAATTAACTCTCCAAAATACATATTTTATAGAAAGAAAAAATGAACTCTTATGCCGGAAGGACTACATATCTGGTTGGTATCCTTCTTCAAGCACAGTGAAGTGTGTAATACTTCCTTAAAAAGACTAGAGTAAATTTTCCAGGGGAAGAAATGATTACACTCATGACAAAGAGCAGCCCTTATTTTTCAGAAATAACAGCAATCTTTCTAAGACGTTAAAAACTAACAACAACAAAAAAGCAAACCCAAAGCAACTCCACACTATCTTTTGGGACATGACTGCCATAACAATTCATGATTAAAGGTGGGATTGGCAAAGCTGTCTAGTATTACAGCTGATCAACCATGTACATTCCATCTGCTTCCCTGCCTTTTTAAAATTTTAACATATTTAGTGGAATATTTCAGTTAGAATATCTCAGTTGGAAAAAATCCACTGTTTTGCCCACACTAAAACTGTGAGGACTGCCTCGTGAAAGTTTTTGAGCAAGAGCTTGTAACTGAAGAAGGCAGAAGAGAAAGGAATGTAATGGAACTCAGTACTTGAAAAGGCTACTCAAAATTGGTCTAGCTAAAAACATTAAAGAATAGGTTTCAGAAAAATTATGAGTTCTAAAACTGTGACAGCTTATGATCTACACCAGGAGGCTACAGGTCTCAAGATAGCGAGTTACAGCAACACATGCAGAACTTGTTAACAGCTTCAGCAGATCCATACCTGAATGTGCTGGTATATGTAAAGTTTTTGAGTCAAATGTAACTGATACTTGCTTTATTATCTGGAAAAATAAACAAACACATTACAACTAGTTTTAATACATTTCTGGAAAATCTCTAAGTAATTGAACGTGAGAATACAAAGATGCAAAATTGGTACAGGATGGGTGTATATACTACTTCTCATGACTGAGGAATTTACCATTGTTTTCTGGTATTTATTCCTTCCAAGTAAATATTGGAGATTTAACTCTATGTTTTTAAAATAATTATATTGCTAGTGTTTCCATTTAATTGATTTTTAAAATAGGATTACAACATGATAGGATTTTTTCAGTTTACATTTTTATCTTGCTTGTATGAAGAAAAATACTTGCATTTGGGTTTCAAAAGCTACAGAAAGGAACTATGCAGGTGACAGCTCATTAAATGTTTTAGCAATTCATTTCCATACAGCAAATACATATATACACTAGATCATTCTAGAATATAAAAAGTCTTATTATCAACAAGTAATTGTTCATAAGGTATGGGGATTATTTTCCCCCTCATGAAACATCATTTTCTGATACATCATGAAATTGGATGACCGCTCAGTGACTGAGGATTTGAGTGTGATTTTCAGTAAATAAAGCATACAGAAAAGGTAACTGTGTAGTGGAACTTAGCCTTTGGCAGATGAAGTCTAAGTGCAACCAGAGAGCTATTTTCTAAAAAAGGTCTTCAGCTCCACTGATCTGCAGAATACAGGGAAATTTTACAATGTAAGCTGACATTTCAAATTTTCAGATTCTGTCATCATCTAGTAAGTCCCTTTTCATGAGATTAAATTGCAAGCTCTTCAGCTTTACCAGGTGCCAATATCATCCTTTAGTCTGAAGTGCAGACTAAAGAGTCATTGCCAGGCAGGCAATGACACTGATTATGTGTCCCTAGAACTTAGTGGGCTATTTTGCATTAATTCTCAGTCTGGCATTGCATGGTAAGGAGATTAGTCTCCATGTGCATGTCAGTATGTACACTTACTCCTAATCTCCTCTCTTACACTTGTAGTAAGAAGAAAAGCTGTGAAGGACTAAGGCTTTGTGTCGTAGTCCTGAGATAGAACTGAGAATTTAACAGTGGTAGCATTCAAACCTTGAAATTCTCCACTGGCAACAATGTCCCTCCCTCCAAACATATTAAGACATTATTATTTGGTAGTTACACTACCTAGCTGTATAAGACCTTTAATTTTTGAAAGTGCTAGGAAATCCATTAAAACAAACTGAAAGAATTGCTAATACTAAAGCAAAACAGCAACTAAAAGCTGTAAGACATTCTTAATGAGCTTAGATGCTCATTTTCAATCAAAAATGTTTTGTTTTCTGCATCCGTCACTTACTGAGCAAAGTTGCTAAAACAGCTGCATTTTTTTCTAGCACAGAAACAAAAGGAAGACTAAAGGGACTCTTGCCTATTATTCCTTCTATCAATAATGCTCATAAATGCACATTACACTGTCACTGCAGTGCAGAGCTCTGATTCTTGTTTGGTTCACTCTTTGCTGTCAAGCAAGCGTCAGTCCCTGCTCAAGACACTCATTACAAACTGTTATTACATTAGAATACATATGGCAGAAATAGGATGGACACTTCTATAACGTCAGGTGTTCTTTTGGAGAGAAAATAAGTTAAAGAACATTATCACATCTGAAGTTTAAAGAGTAATAGAAGTTTTTCTGTAAAGCTCTAACTTTAATCTAGAAGGCTTCATAGATGGCCTTGTTTTGAGTATACCAAATCCCAGTTTTGTGCTCATTTATGTAACAGATATCAAAGCAAGTTATCAGAAAACAAAGCCACAAAAGCACTGAACACAGTATCTAGTAGCTTCTATTTCTTGTAAGACATTATTTCATATTATTATTCAATCCCAAAATAACTCATTCCTCCAAATTAGCAACACAATAGAATTATACAGAGTGCCAAAAAATTGCATGAGAGCTTGCCAGATGACTGGGTGGAACTGCTTTAAAATGAGAACTATAAAATACAGGAAAGGAGTTTCACCCTGATTAAAAATTTATCTGCAAAAATAGCCCCAGCCACAAGTTCCTGAATCTTATATTTTATTTTGCTATACCTTCGGATTGTCAATGATTGGTGTTACGATAAGATCAGATTCAGTGTAAATGAGCTCTCTCAATGCTGACTCCATATCCTGCTGACTTGAGCACCTATTTTCAGCCTAGAGCAAGAACAAAGATTTTTTTTTAAAAAACTGTTTTGCACCAAAAAAAAGTTAGTTTGTGTTTATTCCCAAAATGTTTCATTTCAACATTATACCATGCAGTTTGGCCATGTGAACAACATATTATAACTTACCTTTCATTTATGTAATAGTAGATGGGACCAACTGAAAATAGTAAGAGAAGCGTATTGGAAGAAAAAGCAATGGGTCCAAAATGTAGACCGACAAGAAAAAAGATAACATTTTCATGTTTTATGCACTGGGGTAAAAAAAGGAGACTAAGCATCTCTCTTAACTCATACATCTGAAGTTCTGCAAGTATGTTTTTCAAATAACTTGCACACTGTAGGAACTGATTCCCTGTTAATTATGGATGGAGAAGAAACTTGACTTTTCCACAGACTCCAGGCTAAAATTCTAACTATATAGATACTGTCATCCTTTAATATAAATTTTGTACTCACCTTTTTCAAGCATGAATCTCTTTGTGGAATATTTTTGATTGGGGCAGTAGTAGTATCACTTACTTCTACTGCAGTGCTAGTTCTAGGTGTGGGACGAGAACTTAAACAAAGAAAAAAATAATAATAAACCAATAATGACTACAGATTAAGTTTCATTGCAAAGTACTTTTTTGTCATACAGCAAACTTTCAAAGCTGATGAATATAAATGAGGCTATGCCTGAGCCACCAACTACACATGAATTTTCTGTCTTTAAATGTGTTTTGACAAGGTTAGGATTTGTTTACCAGTTAAAAATGGGAAGGTGGTATTTTGTAGTTGTTATTGATATTCAATGGATCTAATTTGATTATTTTCTCAGCAATAATGACTCTATCAACTACTTAAAGAACACAGATCAGTGTTAAACCAATCATTATTTTTTTATTTAATACCCATGCAGTACTTAATAGATTGTTACCAACAGCTTGGGAAGAAAAGCTGTGGGTAGAATTTATTAGAGGATCCTATGTTGAATGCTTATTTTTGTGTATTAAAAGCAACAATACTTAAAACCTATTCTCATATATATGAAGTAAGAAGGAAAGAAAGATCTAAATAAATCCTTCAGTTTAGACTGACAGTTAAGAAATCAAAAGTTTACTTCCAAAAACAGTGCAATAAAGCCAGATAAGCTTTAACTACACACACTACTTTTGCAGCTCTTCTAATATTTTAATATTAATTAAAGTGGTAATAGAAAATTAAAAGGAGACACACCCAATGTTACAGGCAGAATAATAAAATGTCTGAAGAGACAGTGGGAAAAGAACCAGCACCAAAAATACAGGATTTCAAGGGTTTTTTAATTGTTCTTTAGGTTTTCATACCTGAGAAGAAATATGGATTCATTTGATTCACCATCAACTGCACTTTTGGGGCGCAATTCAGTCTGAGTTTCTACTGAAAAGAGAACATGAACTTTCATTAAGAGGTTAAAATCAAATAAAACATAGGGATGTTGGTAGGATTAATAAAAATAACTAAAAAATAACATAATGAACAATATTACCTATTTTGAAAGAACTGCTTGGTAGTTTAAGATCTGCTCTTGAGGATGACATGTTATCTAGACTTTTAGGAGTATCCACTGGCTCTTTGATACTCCAAGACACTGATGACTCTGTGTCCTCATTACTGCTTAATAGAAGATAGTAATTACAGATTTAAAAAGAGAGTGATCATATAGATTATTTTTATGCAACTGTTAGAATAAAATTTACCTGTCATTCTCTGAAACATACTATTTTAATATGTGTTACATATACTTTTTATAACAGTATTGGCAATGACGGCAAACAAGTTTACAGCAAATGAGTAGGAGAATCTTAAAAATTCTCTCCCACCAGAACTTACGTGGAAGACAGTAGAAAAGTTAAACTATTATCCCATAATAAAAGAGCTGTAAAGAAATACTAAACGCATTACAGATCATCCAGTCTTCACAGGAAAAAGTCATAACAAACCTACCTCTAACAATGAAGTCGGTAGCCTAGATTGAAACGACTTTTTTGGTGGGTTGTTTTTATTTGTTGTTTTTTGTTTGTTTGTTTGTTAAGATCTGGGGGCTTTTTAGTTTTGTTTCTGTTGTGTAATGATCGACATGTCACACTTAATTGCAAGTTTATTGACTGTGGTTGTTTTGGGTTTTTTTTAGCATGACCCTCTGTTATTCAAATGGAACTGAGCTATATAAGTTTCCTGAAGGCTCTCCAGGATATCATATATTAATCAAATCCACATTGTGAAGAAAACAGATACACAGGCCTTACAGTTGGAAAAAAAAAGTCTTGAGCTTCTTTAGCACGTCAGGCCAATGTTCTACATTTGTCATAATTGTCAATTAGTGCATACATCAGCAGATATGTCAGAGGCATTAGAAAACCCTCAAGAGTAAGGTCAAATAGTTCAGTATTTCATAGGAGATTAAGATTCTTCTGATTCTGTGAAAATTCCTCAAAAGTGAGCACTGAGATGGAGGTCTTGCTAAAGTCATGAATAAATTCTTAGTTTATGGTATAAACTGTAAATATTAACCTCTATGTCTTGCAGGCAAAAGCAGTAATAAAATTAAAAGACAAAGAGCTGTATCTCAAAGTAGAATAAATGATAATTACAAAAACGTTGCAGCACTGGTATCAGAAGTAGGTATTAAACAACATGAGAGAAAGTTTTAAAGGAAATATAACAAAAACATTCAACATTCTAAAACAAAACTCTTTTCACATTAGTTCACTGAAGTAGAGCATGAACAGTTCACTAGAGTAGAACATATCTTTCAAATATTTAGAACAACGTAACTTAAAAGTCAACACTAAATATCCTAGTTCAAAATTAAAACCAAAAAACCCAGCAAGGTAACAGGAGTTTTGAAGAAGCCAAATTTTTTAATACGTAGAAACCATTTGCACAAAAGGTTTGGGTATTTCTGCATATATATATAGCAGTGTAGAGTACTACAAATTTAGAAAAAAAACCCAACTAATAGATTAATGCTTTATGTCATAAGCAAAGAATATGGGTCAGCTGCATTTGCAAGATTATAAAGCTCAACCACAGCTCTAAGATGCTGTACTGATAGGCTTTGTGATGCTCTAAGCCTAACGCACAAAAACAAACAAACAAAAAAACTCACTAGAGATAAAACTGACCTATTCTACAAAGGCTTTCAAAACAAAAATTGCAGTCAAATTCATGCAACGTTATGTAATCCATAAACAAATAAATAGAATTGACGGCAGTCAGTTCAGAAGTGTATTTTAACACATTCTGTAGCCACAAGGAAGGAGTCTTTTGAAAGTGAATGAATGACAGTGTAATACACTAACAGGACAATATAATTCCCAAACATCCAAACCTGTTCACTGAATAGGGTAAAACTCCAGTCATTAATACATGAAAATTCTAAGCAAAATTTCAAAAATGACAAAATTTACAGACAAACGTAATAATTTTTTTTTTAACTTTGGTTATATTTATTACAAAAGAAGTCTTTCTCAAACATTTGGTACCTTGAGCTTGTGCCCTGTCTGTCTGCAGAATCACCACCACAGTGGCTAAGGGATCCTTTCCAGAACGGATGCTGCAATAGGTCTGTCCAATTCAGCCTTTTGAAAAGCAACAAACAAATTGAAAAGCAACAAACAAATTGAAAAAGCAGTGGCAAAGTACAGCTCCACAGAACCATACCAGACTAGGTTTTTAACCCAGTGACACTACAGAGCAATTAATCCTGTTGTTTGCTTTTACTTGGACAACAAATAAGTTTTCTTACAGGACAAACTTTTTACCTCGAATTCAGAATGGATAATTCACACAACAGAGGTAGGAGAATAAAAATGAAGGAAACTGCATAGTCAGCCCCTCATGTAAATTATCTGAGCTACTCTGTAAATTACAGTCCTAAATTATTTAACAGTGTAACTGTATCACCTATAAATCAAAGTCTGATAAAATAAATGTGCCCATTGCTCTGGAAAAGCAAAGCCATCCAATTCTAAATTGCCTGTCATTCTGTTACAGTTATCTATTTAGCACCAGCTATAAAAATACAAAGACACACTTAATAAATACATTAATCTGTACATATTCATATAACAAAAAACACAGTTCATTCTTCTATATGAGGGATTAAATTTTTTTTGCATTCTTTTTCATCTGCAAAATACTATACATATAGTATCATAGTAATTATTTTCTCCAGAGGTTTCTACATAAACAACTGTCATGGATTAGACAGTTTACCTTTTCTGAGGATCCTTTTGAAGTAACCCATCAAGCAAACTGATGAACTCAGCAGAAGGTTTGTGAAAAGCAGAACCTGTAAACAGAAGCACTTGAGAAGAGCAGCAGTGAGCAGGAAAACTGTCACCAAATGTAGGCCAAACAATTATCTACAAATCACGCTAAAAATGTTCTTAATAGCAATGTCATCTGAATAAAATCTAAATGTATAAAGAATTTTAAATATACACTCTTTGTATTTCAAAGGATCCTCAAAAAAAAACCCCAAAACCAAACAAACCAAAACCAACAAAACCACTAATTGTCGGTCATCAAACTTGTTAAAATTGTAACTTAAAAAAAAAAAAAAAGAGGACCCTTCAATTATCATATAGCCATTAGAAAGCAATAAAGTGGAGTTAAAATCTGCTTAAACTGAAATTAAGTTTCCTCCAACAATAATAATTTTAAGAGGACCATTGTTGCACCCCATTATACAAAAGAGGTTTCCAAAATTCTTATTTTACTGAGAAGAGACTCTACTTCTGAGAGTGCAGAACTGAGAAAGGCACTTCACCCACTTTGAAAAAAAAAAAATCTCTCCTAGAATTGAAAAAAATAACAAGTTTTAATTCTGCAGGTTACCATTTTCAAGTACCTTACTATGATCTGAAAGAGCCACTAATATTTAAGGGTCTCCATGAATAACACTGATGTCCAGAATGACCAAGATCAAAAATTCCATACCAGTAGGTATATTTAGTGTTAACAATTAAAAGTAAATTATATGTCTATCAAATGGGAAACAAGAATTCATCATTAACAAGGAAAAAGTTCTTATGAAAGGAAGGCATTGCTAACATTCACTTCAGACAACTAACTGATTACTCCAATCAGCCTCAGAAGAAATAGTGCAAAAAAACCTTGAGCTCTATAATTATTACTCTGATGTGATTCATTAAAGAATAACAGAACCTCACCCTCTGGTCTAGGTGGCAATGGATCTTCACATAAAATCTTTTCAATTAATTCAGAAAGGCTTTCTGAGAAGAACGGTGGTTTTCCTACAAACAAAGAGAAGTGTATTTCACAGGTAAGGCAACCTTCAAATGACTGTCAGGTGCAATGAGACATCATGAGCTCTTGACATATCAAGAGTTTTCCTAAGAAAGCATCCAAAGAAATAAACACCTTCAGCCTGAGTACTATTTATCACGTTCTCTTGTCAATTTATATTCTAAACCTTGGATTAAATTCCTGTATCGTGAACAGCACAAGAAACCACGGACGGAAGAGGAACCAAAGATGGCTTGATGGAGATCACCATGATAGCCCTGCATGAATCAGCAATGATAAAATAGGAAGAGGTCCAGGCAGAAATCTCAATATCTGTGTTACTGGGTTGATCCAACAGATAAGCATATTGTTTAAGATTTAAGAAAGTTGCAGGGCAATTTTCCTAAGTGATGAAGCTTTCCCTTCAGCTGCACCAACTGGGCACTTTATCTGCAGGAAACCAATTTGCTCTAGTTTTATAATAGTGAAACAGTTTTCTCTTTCAAAGCTCGAAATAATGCACCCAGAGTTCAATACTGAGGAGATTAAAAACATTACACTGTCAGAATTCGAGGGCTGCTATGATTTTAAATCATAGTATTTAACCCATACATATTGATTAGTCTCGTTGTATTTAGATCACAGTCAACAGGACAACTTAACAGTATTACTTTACTTGATTATTTAATAAAGACACTGTTTTTGTCTTTTAAGCACAGTCAGTATATTCTTCAAGAAACCTTTAAAACCTGTCTGAAGTTTTTCTATGTCTTAGCTCCCCTAGAAAGTTACTAAGAATTTACTCTGGGATCATGACCTATGTTTCTCTTATCACAGATAGTAAGTAGATACACAAACTTACAACCTGAGAACATTTCATAAAGTAAACATCCCAAGGACCACAGATCACTGGCTTTGCAGAAGTCATCTCCCTTTATTGCTTCTGGAGCTGTGTATAATGGAGAGCCTACAAAATACAGTATGTATAATGCACTTTGATTATTCATCCAGCATTTATCCTGTTCAACACTTTAAACTTTGTCTCCAGACTTCAGTGAGTTAAGGATTATCTTCACTTAGTATGAGGAAACTGAAATACCAAATGCATGTAGTTTCAAAGGAACTTCTTTCCTATACTTTAACTGGATTATGTAGGATTATAGATGCTATTTTGCTGTTCATTTCACTTCTATTAACCAAACTGTCTTGTGCTACACTTTTCAAACCCAGTGATTAATGCAAAGAATGTTTTGATATGCTTTATCAGCTTCCACGACCAAGCAAATTGAGCAGAATAGTAAACCAACATCATTCTCATATAATCAACAGAAATCATTATGTTACATCAGGTTTGTGATTTTTTTTAAAAGCCATCCAAAGACATAAACCTTTGTGAACTTAGAAAGTTTTGTTACAAAAAACAAGGCAGCTAGCCAAATAGATCACTGATCTAAATAGTTATAGCTATTTTCACACTGAAACACTTGGAAAACATCTTATTCCCAAATCCCTTTTGACTTGAAACAGAAAAAAATATACAGTTCTTATTTCTACAGTTCTCAAAAATCTCTAAAGAGTATGCAAGCTCAGTAAAAGTGTCCATTCCCTGGTCCTTTAAAAAGTTTATTTTGGATTCTTTTCTTCTTGGGTTTTATTTTTTTAAGTGACAAAAGGTCATTATCAAAACAGCTGTTCTAAAAAGCAACAGGAAAGAGATTAGATTTGTATTTCTTCCTGAATAAAGTTCTGGTCTTGGTCTTACTATTCCCAATGTGGACTTTCAGAAGGAGCTAGCAAAGTATTTAGAGAGCTTTCTCTGTTCTCATAGAATATCAAGAATTCCATTGTTTCCAATAACAGTAACTGATAATGCCACATCACTATGTTGGAAATAGAGGTCTGTGAGATGCTCCAAGATAAGGACTAATAAATGATTCAGAAGATTAAAAACAAGCTTCTGAATTTTTTCTTATTCAATGAAAAAATAGTATTTGCAGTCTACCACATTTGCACGGATCTGCCTACTGAAACTGAAGCACAGTAACTTCCTCGTACTTTGAAATGAAATTATAAAGGTAAGCAAACAGTTGACCTCAAACTAAAAATCACTTGTACCATTTGCATCAAAAAGAACAATGAAAGTACAGCAGTGCACTCTCCAATGAAAGAAGCAATAGTTCTGTATTGTACTTTTGTATACATTTAATACTAATTTAACAGAATTTAGTCCCAGACCACAGAGAGCATCTGCAGAAAAGGCTTTTTAAAAAATCTTCCTGAGACAAAACAGGATTAATTCTAAATCATTTTTCTTTATCATACTTTCAATATCAGTTATTTCTTCACTCTCCAATTACTACTTTAACAGGAGCACAAAAGATAGTAAATATGTTATTCTTTCTGCTACTTCCTTTGAACTCCTTTTTTTTTTCTTAATACATTGTCTTATATCAACTAAATACCAGAAATACAATTTCTTTAGTAAGGCAAGCCACTTTCAGTTTGAACTCTGATCTTCCAAAGCTTTAGTGATTTTCTGTAGTTTTCATCAAATGACAAATTATAATTTAGCCTCCTTAGCAAATCCAAACCAAGAATTAATATTTTCAATTAACTAGTTACATTGAAACAGCTGAGATCTCATTCATATACTCAGTTTGGGGTTTGTTATTTTGGGGTTTGGGAGTTTTTTTTAATTCTTGAAATTTTGCTCCATTTTTTTCACTACCAAAAAAAATCAAGACCAGTTTATAAAAGAACGAAAATACGTTCAAGACAAAAAGATTATACAGTAAACTGTACTGTAGTTATTTCATGTCAAGCTATAAAAAACAATTTAAAATTAATCATCTCCCGGTATGCTATGTTGGAAGTTTGTTCTAAAAGTGTGATACAGTCTGTAATCACCTACATATGAGTTTCAATCCAAAAGAAAACCTGAAGTCAGGAATTGTTAATATGTCATATATTTTATGACAGACAGAAGCATATTATTTCCCAGCTTTTAGTTAAACTGTATTTATGAATTTATGAAACAGAGAATTATTACCATACACTTGCAACTAGTTTATTTTCCTTCTACTCACTCACAGGTGTAGTTCCACCTGTAAGTTATGATCTCTCTGAACAATCTTACTTAGATAAATTTTGGGTTTGAGCTAATTTACAAAATCCCCTGTAGCCAGGATATATTAAACCCGCTTACAGAAAATGTACTGAACATTTTCCCATTGCAAAGACACAGAGAAACACATTAATCTTCACAAAAGATAACACAGAATTAATTATTCAGTTTTAGGGAGGTGATCCTGCCCTTCTACTCAGCCCTAGTGAGGCCACATCTGGAGTGCTGTGTCCAGTTCTGGTCTCCTCAGTACAAGAGAGACATGGAGCTCCTGCCGCGAGCTTAGTGGAGGTCTACAAAGATGACTGGGGGACCAGAGCATCTCTCTCATGAGGAAAGGCTGAGGGAGCTGGGCCTGTTCAGCCACAGGAGAGATGACTGACTAAAAGGGGGGAGCCAAGAGGTCAGAGCCAGGCTCTTCTCACTGGTGTCAAGCAATAGGACAGGAGGCAACGGGTAGAAACTGCTGCACAGGAAGTTCCACCTGAATACAAGGAAGAACTTCTTTATGTACAGGTGACTGAGCACTGGAACAGTCTGCCCAGAGAGGCTGGGAGTCTCCCTCACTGGAGATATTCAAGAACCATCTGGATGCAATCCTGTGCCATGTGCTCTAGGATGACCCTGCTTGAGAAGGGAGGTTGGACCAGATGACCCATTCTGGTTCCTCTCCCGACCTTACCCATGCTGTGACTCTGTGATCTTCCAGAAATTTAGAAAGCCCCAACAAAATGCTAAACAAATATTTTATTTCAAAGCCTTCTCTCCAAACTACTTCAAACTAAGTTTTTTTCCAACTTTCATTTTGTCTCTTCAGTAAAGGTTAATTTTGGTTAGTAAAAATATTGTACCTCGAAATCTGTTTTTCAAGTATCCTTGTGGAGTACTTTCACTAACATCTTCACCTTCTCCATTTCCAGCTAAAGCAAAAAATTCTTCCAAGTTTTCACCATCCACTTTAGCCAAGCAAAAACTACTGAATTTCAAAGTGCCAGACCCTTCCAGCAGAATCTAGAAAAATAAACAAAATCCAACATACTAGTATGATGTACTAAAACTGATGATTGATGAGATTTCCAACACAAAGTATAAAATACTTTATTTAAAAAAAAATCACCATCTGAAACCATTTAAGTATATAGAGATGATCACTATAAGCAAAAGCATTTCTTTAAAGTACTGTCAATACTGACTTTTTTCTTACAACCAAAAGTATCACAATAGAACTCTTAAGAGTTTCAATGTGCACTTTTGTTTACTCATTATTAAATCTAAATAAACAATGATGTTAGTAGAGAAAAAGTAAAATAGAGTAAAACTGTATAAGAAAATAAAAGTAGAGTGAAATCAAACATGGCTTCCTTTGAGGAAAAAAAAGTGATTTTTTCTAATTTTATTTGGCAGAAAATTCCACAGATTTTGTCCAATGATGATAAGAGTGTTCTCTGGGCAGCCATTACTTGTTCTTGTAATTAAATACTTCATAATCCCAAAAATTTTGTTTGGAGAAATAGCCCATTCAGTCAGAAGCAGGGAGCGGGGTAAAGAAGCAACCTTAACTTTAGCATTCTACTTTCTGCTCAAAGGAGTACTTTACAGCAACATTCTTCTTTGGAAAACTACAGAGTCATCTTCAGTATGCTTTATTCATATTTTTTTTAGTTCTTTTGGACCTGCAAATGACATGAACTGAGTAGAACTGTGAAAGAATTCACAGAAGAAGGGCAACTTGATCACTAATAGATCAAGATCAAAAACAATTACTGTTAAGCAAGAATTTTTTATTATAGTCATATTCCAGTGACTACATGAATTAAACATGGACTTTGGCAAACCTCTGCATAAATTACACATACGTACACAAAATGAGAAAGCATTTAAAGACTTGTATTTTTATGCAAGAATAAGACGATAATTTACATGGCATCTGGAAACAATAGAGCTTATTAACAAAGAAAATTCAATTAACTTTACTCCCCCAGTAGCATTTTCTATCACTGCAAAATATTCTGCAGCATGACAGAATAATAATGAATCTATTCTATGTCTAATGACAGAGAACTAAAATCCCTCATTAATTAAACCAGTACACCAAATCAAAAAGAATCTATCACATTGTATCAGATACACAATAGGGAAAGAATCAATTAGATCATAAAATATTTAAGCTATAGCCTTGTTTCTGGTTGTCTTCACATATATTATAAAGCTCAACTGGCCTCCAGTCTGAGGTAAACCTCTTCCAAACAGCAGAACACAAATAATAAAATAAATGCTGATGGCATGCAAAGTAACATACAGTGTTCCATATAGATAATAGTCTTCCATACCTTTCCAGGTGTCAGCTCACAAAAGATAATTCCAAGCTGATGAATATGGTATAAACCAGTAATCAACTCAACACCAAATTCTCTCACTACATCTTCAGGTAGATGTTCATCTTGAGCAATGACAGATTCTAGAGAACCACCTGAAATACATTTACACATAGTCAGTAACCGCATATAAGGAAGATGTCATACAAGTAATTCCCAAGGACATTACATAAGCTTCTTCAAGAGATGTCATTCAAAAGCCATTATGAATAGATATTTAAAATACTTCTTGATATTACTACTAGTTATAAAATCTAAGATGTACAGGAAAAAAATCTGTTTTCAACACAGTGACAAAAATCTTAATTTTGATTGAAATTAAATTGAGTGCATGACTTTCAAATGACTTGAATTTATTTGTTTTACAAAGGAATCGAAAGTTGAAAAAAAAGAAATCTAGGAACCGTGTCACTTCACTGTGTAATTTGTTTATATGTAAACCAAAAGCATTTATTCAAATTCCTTAACCAGATTCCTGCTGCTTAAGTTAAAAGAATAAATAATACCAAGAGCAGGCTATCAAACCTCTGTGAACAATTGCTAAAGATAATGGCAGACAATTTTCCACTGAATTCAGAGGCAACAGAAATAGTAAAACTGTGTTACAGTTTGAGGTCCCAAGGTCAACAACACCCAACAGAAAATTTATTTTGTTTCTTCTTCACACACAGTGTTTCTATACAGTGAGTTCTTCTCTTGACTCATGTGCCTCACTTCTTTCATTTTAATCCTTTCCCCTCTTTTCATTTATTTTTTTTTCTTTTTTTCTTCTCTCTTCGAGAAAAGAATTAAAAAAATACCCAGGACTAAAATTTTGCTTTCCAGGTTTCTCACAGAAATCCCAGCTGTCTGCCCTGTACGTCCCTGTAAGAATAAGCAGTGACTGCCCAGAAAAAACTCTCATAGCTCTATGGATTTCTTATCCTAACATGACTACTCTGTCCTTCCAAAATTACTACTGTCCTTCTCCATTAAGTTCCAACCAGCCCTTCCTTTGTTTTATGATCAGATTACACTTACAAAACCTTCCAAATAACCCTCACATATATCCTCCTCTATCACCTGTGTTCTTCACTTGTCTTCACAGTCCATACTTTTCCCCACTGATTGTTCCTGTTTCTTTCAGAGTCCTTGCAAAAATCTTTCTTCTTCTAATTTCCCACAAGCTCATTGCTCAGTCTTTCTCTTTCTTTCTGTCCCAGTTTTCCATCCTAAATTCCACAAAACATCTCCCCTAAAATCGCTTTTCTCAGCCACATTTGTTTCTTTACTAATCCTGCACCAAATCCGTTCCCCTGAGACCACAGTTTACAGTTTGCATTTCCTAAATTATCTATCAGTTTTCTGGGTTGTCTGTTATTTATATCTTACCCAAATCATGCAGAGTAAACCAAAATAAAACAAAATACAAATTTAAGTCCCTGAATGAAACAGGGCCTAGGAAACTTTTTCAAAGAAAAGGATACTAGATCTTTTATTCCAAATCACAAAGATTTTCCTGAACATTTTTCCCTCTGATCAGTTATTTGTTTCAGAGACTAACAGGTCCATCATTACAGAATTTTTCAAATTATTCAACACTTCTGAATTTTACAATTATTTTATTTCTAAGCCACTTTAGGCTGGTTAGTAAATCAGTCATTCATTTAAAACCACACCCATGTTACATAGCTATAGTAAATAATTTTCAAACATGCTTAATAATTGTTTCTTATAAAGTAATTTAGAAGACTCCATATAGAAAAATTCCACAATATGGCCAAATACACAAAGGGAAAAAAAAAAAGTAGAACTGGCAACACAGAAGGATTCTGCATCTGATAACAAAAGCTCAGTCTGTCAGCTTGAGAAAAAGGAGAGAGATCTCACATATTTCAAAAGCAGTTTTCAATCTCAGCAAAATTCATAAGAAATCGATGTCATATTCTATGTATAAGTAAGGTGGCTTCAACACACTCTCCTTACAGCAAACTGCAATCTTGCAATAATAAAAGTCCACTAGTCTAATAACTTAAATATGTGCCCCTAAGTTGGACTAAGCCAAGAGATCAAAGCCTCCTTATGGGTTACTAACTTCACTTTTAATTATTGAAAGAATGACCTGAGTTTTTTTCCCAGAACTTGCAGGTTCTCTTCTTCAGGAATTTTTCAAACAGAATTCTGGATAGATAAAAAGGCTGTGTGTAATAAGGACTTTTACTATTAAACAAACTCCAGATGCCAAAATCTTAACACGCATCACTTGCCTATTGGCTTTCTTTTCTCTCCATGTGGAGTAAAGAACAGTAACAAGAGTCTAAAATATGCAGTCACTAGAATCAGAGAAAGCTTTAAAGGATTAAAAAGCTTTAATAGATTGCTAAGAACCTATCAAAACTCAGTGAATCACTTAATGTAGTTTTGGGTTCTCAGAGCTCCCCAATTAACATTTTGACATGGAAGTCAAAATACCTGCACTGAATAGGAAGAAAATTTGAATAATTTACTTTAGCTGCTAAATTGCCCTTTGACTAAAAATTAACTTGAACAACATTAAGTTAATTTGTACATTATAACTTGATTTGCTCCTTGCTTTCTTTTAAAAGAGAACGCCAAAGGTGCCAGTACTTAGAAAACTTCTCAAGTTATTACTTAACTACCCTCCAACTATCCATAATTAGGTTTTATGTTCCCCTGATTAGCCATATCTCTTCAGCTCTTAAAAACCAACATTATGCCACATCAAATGACATTTAACAGATGCACACAGTGAAGGAGAGATTATTTCAGTTGATTTCTAAAAATGAGCAAAACCATTTTGATATATAAACGGGGTTCTCATACTAATAATCAGATAATCATGCTTTTTTCAAAGATCTAAGCATTTGTTGTAGAAAGACTGCTAGATGAAATCTCTTACAAATACTCATTTATAAATTTTTACCTTTTGAGCTTATCTTACCTGTGCATAGTTCCACTACAAGCCAGAGGTGGTTGCTTGTTTCATACCATTCATGGAATGTTACGATATTCTTGTGTCTAATTTCATGAGTCAGACGAACCTAGAACAAAGTTTTTAACATACTTAACTGGGAGGGGAGGTAATAAATATATATATGTTTATATGGACTTAAGGCAGAGCAGCAAGAAACAGTACACTTTTACCCTAGATTAAATACTTTTTCTCTTGCCTTTTCCAGTGCACTAATATTATTCTTCAAATATTTTAGTTTTACATGTATGTTGAAAAAAGACAACTTTCCTCACAGATCCTGCCCAACTCACCTGTTTATAGAAAAAAAATTAGGAACTTCTCCAACCCAAAATTATATATATATATTATTTAACCTTCCTGCATCACTAAAACAATAACAAACTGGAAATCAGAAACTGGAGTCAAGCTTGCACTCCTGGGTTTTGTTTTTTTCCAAGAAGAATATAAATGAGAGACAATACAGCAAGAGGAAAACAAAAGGAAAATTTTCCAGCATTCTTGATCTTATCAGGCAAGAATAATCGTTCCAGAGACCCTGGAGATCTATATTTCTATTAGACCATTCATGGCCTAATCTCTACAGAAGCCTGTTTTTTGCTTGAGTGGTATGTAAAGTACCCCCAGTGGTTTTGTAAGACTAATATGCTTCTAAGAACAAAAAGTTCCCAAGAAATGATCACTGAAACAATGAAAGGGAATATAAAACTGTATTGGGTTTGAATGGCAAGGTTTTGGTAAAGGGGGGGCCAACAGGGTACCTGTAGAGAAGCTGCCAGGACTCTCCCTATGTCTGACAAATCCATTGTCAGCCAGGTCCAAGACAGACCCACCACTGGCCGAGGCCAAGCTCATCAGCGATGGCCACAGTGCTTCTGTGGTAACATTTAGAAAGGGGGGAAAACACTGCAGAACAGCAGCAGAGAGAAAGGAGTGAGAACATGTGACAGAAACAATGCTACAGACACCAAGGTCAGTGCAGGAGGAGGGGTAGGAGTGCTCCAGGAGCCGGAGCAGGGTGTCCCCTGCAGCCCACAGTGAAGACCAGGGTGACGCAGCTGTCGCCCTGCAGCCTGTGGAGGTCCATAGGGGAGCAGAGATCCACCTGCAGCTTGTGGAGGACCCTGCACCAGAGCAGGTGAATGCCTGAGGAAGGCTGTGACCCTGTGGAAAGCCTGTGCTGGAGAAGGCTCCAGGCAGGACCTGCAGACCCATGGAAAAAGGAGCCCATGCTGTAGACTGGCAGGACTTGTGACCCTGAAGGGACCCACGCTGGAACAGCCTGTTCCTGAGGGCCTGTACCCCATGAAAGGGACCCATGTTGGAGCAGTTCATGAAGAACTGCAGCCTGTGGGAAGGACCAACATTGAGGAGGGTTGTGGGGACTGTCTCCCATGGGAGAGACCCCATGCTGGAGCAGGGGAAGAGCAACAAAAACAGCATGTGATCAGCTGACTGTAACCTCCATTCCTCATCTCCCTGTGTCACTGGCAGCGGAGGAGGAAGAGAAAACTGGGAGTAACACTGAGCCCAGGAAGAAGGGAGAGGTGGGGGGAAGATGTTTTAAGATTTGGTTTTATTTCTCAGTATCCTCCTCTGGCAACAAATTCAATTCATGTAACTGGCGAGTGATCTCTCTCTACACTTACCTCAACCCACAAGCCTTTTGTTATATTTTCTCTCCCCTGTCCAGTTGAGGAATGGAGTGATAGAGTGGCTTTGGTGGGAACCTGGTATCCAGCCAAGGTTAACCCACCACAGAAACAAAACTTATCTACTGGAAAAATAAAATATTTGAACTGTGTAACTGTAGCAGTTACAGTTTCTTTTCTAGAAAGTATCATATGTTTAAAACTGTGCCAAGGTTTTACAGACCAGGATTGAATTATCTTAAATGGTGTTCTTTCATCAACAATAATTTCTTCTTGCTAAGTAAGAAATTTATTATTTACTGGAAGATACAACTGCCACTGCATTTTCCCAACTAATAGCAAAGTAAAACAAACCACTAAATGCAAGTAACTACCGTTACAAGTTCTCTAACAATAGAATAAAATAAATAATACCTGTGCTACAAGGTTTTGGTAGGCTGTATCTTTTCCCAGATTTAGCAGGAAAAAAACCATTACTTACCCAGTTTGCTATTTCAGCTCTTTTGCATTTATCAGTGCAAAGAATGGCAACAAAATTAATTGTCCCCTTTCTTCTTCCTTTATAAACAACTGTCTTATTTCCTCTTCCAATCTCCTCATACAGAATGAAGTTCTCCATACTTTAGGACGCCTGTAAAGGCAGCAGAGTGAAAACATGGTATTAGTCTCATAAACAAATAAACCTTTAAAGAAAGGAGGAGAAGGGGGAAGCATTCAAATGTAATAGTCATTGATGTACTGTAACTCACTCTCAATGCTCAAAAATAGGCATTATATACTTCCAGAAAGATCAGAGATCAGTGCCTGCCTCTCCACTTCCCCTCATGAGGAAGCTGAGGACCATGATGACCACAGCCCCCTCCATGCTCTTCTTCTTTCCATGAATACTTCACACCTGACATGTGCACCTTGTCACAAGACTGAGCAGCACATAAACAAAAGCAAGACCAATGAAACATAAAGGTACATCGGGAGAGAGAATTCATGGCCATGGTGTAAGTGTAGAAGACCCTTCCCGAAGATTTATTACAAGGAGAACAAGGCTTATTTCACTTAGGAAGACTTTCCTGCCTGGAAGAGGCATCTTTATCAAGAGACCGTTTTAGATGTTTTCTCCTCTCCCTGGTATGAGAAAAGGATAAATCTTTGCAGACATCTTTGAAGGCCCCCACGCAGGGGCAGCCAGGGATGATAAAAGCCCTGAGAAGAACAGGGGGCGAGTCTTTCCCCAGGCCCAGCGTTTGAAACACTGTAAAGGTTAATGTTCTTTAAGTCTAGTGTTATCGACTTTGGAAATAAATTTTCCTACAATCCTGCCTGGCATTTGGGGGTACCTGTGCATTATCTTTCTTCACACATGGGAAAGGGAAGCTTTCCTTCTCATGACTGGCAATACTTGCAAATAAGGTCTCCTTTTGCTGCTCTGCAAGAGGCTACAGGGAAGAGAGACACGTCTGCTCTTGCATCTCTGAATCTCAAGAGTAATGGCTATGCCATAATTTCAGTAATGGAATCATAAGATCATAAAATAGGTTGGGTTGAAGGAGACCTTAAAGATTATCTAGTTCCAACCCCTCCCCATGGGCAGGGACACCTCCCACTAGATCAGGTTGCCCATCCAGCCTGGCTTTGAGCACTGCCAGGGACGGGGCATCCTCAGCTTCTCTAACGCCCATGACATACTTCAGAGAGCTGGAATTCGTTCGCCGGTTTTGGCACAAGGTACAGGGAGATCACGTAAAGTGATCAGACCAGGCGTCCTTCAGCAGCCTGTCCCCAGCCCCGCCCGCTTCCATCCCGCCCCGGGCCGCGGCACGGCTGGCGGGCAGCGAGAGCGCCGTGAGGGGCGGGGCCGTTGGGCGCGCGCGCCCCGCCAGGTAACGGTCGCGGTCCGCGCGCGGGAGAGCGGGAAAGAGGGAGAGCGGGAAAGGGGAGCGACAGCCGTACCTGTGCCGCCGTACCTGTGCGGCGGGGCACGGACCCGGCGGGAAAGGGAGGGAGCTACCGCCGTACTTATGCGGCGCGGGATGAACTCGGCGGCAGCATCACCTCCGCGCCGCCGCCATCAACCGAACCGGCGGAGCCCCGCCCCCCGCACGGCGTCTCCCACGCCCCGGTGGCAGTGTCCCGGCGGGACGCTCGTCCCTGCGCGCCACGAAATTAACCCAGCGGTGGGGCACCGGCACAGCAGGCAGGGTGACTCCGGGAACTGCGGGAATTTGTTTCCCTTTCTTCCAGCAGGAACGCACCGAGGGGTCCCAGCGGGGCCCGTCCCTGCTCCCCCCGCGCGCCGCTCAGATGGTCGCCACCCCGCGCCCGTATCCAGGAGACGGGGCCGGACGCCGGAAGCAGAGCGGAGCCGCCATTGGGCCAGGAGGTGCCTTCGTCAGGGCGGGACCACCGGGCCGGGCCCGGGGGGGAGCTCCCGGATGTTGGGGTGAGGGGCTCCAGGGGCGGGTGTGTCCCGCGGGAAGGCTCCGGCCGCCGCTTCTACCCTGGGACGCTGGGGCTCCTCTGTTAATCCTCTATAGCAGGTAGCGTCGTCAGCCCTGCGGTGGGCTCTGTAAGTGCCTAATTGAGGGACACAAATGTCAAAATTTAGCCCTTGAAATACATATCTTCTGGTATTAGCAGTCAAGTGGGTTTTCACTTTATTTTCCATTCCAGGGTGGTCTGATGTTCTTTTGTTTGGTTAGTTGGTTGTCTGCTTTTGGTTTTGTAAGGCTCTCGAAAAAGTCAAGTGTCCTGTTCTCATGGGAAACAACAGTAAGTGTAACAGCACAAGGGGGAAAGGCTTCAAACTGAAAAAAAAGTAGGTTTACATTAGATATTAGGAAGAAATTCTTCACTGTGAGGGTGGTGAGGTTGCTCAGAGAAGCTGTGGGTGCCCCATCCCTGAGAGTGCTCAAGGTCGTGTTGGACTTGGAGCAACCTTATCTAGTGCAGGTGTCCCTGCCCTTGGCCAGGCAATTGGAACTAAATGATCTTTAAGGCCCCTTCCCAACCCAAACCATTCTATAATTCTAACAGAACATTTAACATTTGGTCTGTCCTAGAGCAAACTGTAAAGAATTCTGTTTTGCCCATTGTCCCACCTTTATTTTGACCTCCTAAGGAGTTTGAACCAATTGACCCATTTCAACTAAATTTGATAAAAGAAGTAGTATACTTACAGGAAGGAGTCAATGTTTCTTTTAGGCTGAATGATAACAGATGGTCAGGTTTTTACTCCCACTGTTGGAAAGATTTCATTATGCATTTAAACCCCTCTAATACTGAAAAAAGGGGGGGGAACCCCAAACCCTGTCTCTAATACTGAAAAAGGGGAAAAAAGCAAACAAAAGAAATCCTCCCTGTTGATGAAAATGGAAAACTGAGCTGGCAGTATGTGCTCACAGCCCATAAAGCCAACAGTATCCTGGGCTGCATCAAAAGCAGCATGGCCAACAGGGCAAGAGAGGTGATTCTGCATCTCTGCTCTTCTCTTGTGAGACCCCACCTGGAGTACTGCATACAGTTCTGGTGTCCCAAACATAAGAAGGACATGGAACTCTTGGTGAAAGTCCAGAGGGGGGCCACAAAGTTGACAAGAGGACTAGAGCACCTTCCCTATGACAGTAGGCTGAGAAAGTTCGAGCTCAATCCCATTTTGTAGCATAAGATTTTAGTAATTGCAGAGTTGACCTGTAATTATCAATGAAGCTACAGCTTTGAAGCTGCACAGGCAAAGTAATTTTTCTATTTCTTTTCATGGGTAGCTGACTAGATATAAATAAACTGAATACGTAAGTAGACATCACTTAGTTTCTTTTAATAAGCACAAGAAGAGTATGCTTTGAAGAGGGATTTATTTAGGTTTTAGAAAAATGTGTGTTTTATCTTTGGCTCTGATAAGGGTGACTGATATAAAGGAGAAGGAATAGAATATTAGCTCAATTGCATGGGAGTCCTGACAATACTTCAATGCCAGGTCTTAACAGAAGTCAGTTTCATTGTCCCTGTCCAAGAAGACAAAACTAAGCCACAATAACTATCAAGTTACTGTCTTTGCTTCCATATTTCTAGTGTTTTATCCTATGAGAGCTTTGTGTTAAATTAGTCCAGGTTAGGGATTGGTTTTATGCAAATGCGGTAAGTATCCCATTTTGGGGGAGTAAGAGTGTATGGACTTTAATATCAATAAAGTCTGTTGAAATCTTCATGTAATAGTGGCAGTAGCATTACAGAGAGACACGCACACTTAAATGTTTAGTAACAATCAAACAAAACATTTGTAGCTTTTCAAGTTAAAAAAATTTCAGTATAATTAAGGGCAGCACAGGGAGACATGTTAACTTATACCCCTTTTTTTTTTCCCACCCCTCCCAGTTAGGAACCATGGCACTTCTTTATTGTTGATACACATTTCATTACATGTCTCTATGTTTCTTACCATCTGGATGCACAATTTCAGTATACTCCAGATGGGGAATTGTCCCTTTGATTTGGTGTAAGCATGGAGAATTCTCTCTTCAAACATGTCAGTTGCTTCAGGTACGAGAGTTATCTTGCAGAAATAATCTAAATTTAAGTACAGGTCAGGGCTGTATTTATAAGACTCTTATCTTAGGCCTTTTTCTTCCTGTTTCAGTCTGTTACTCCTTTATTCTGTTACCGAACATGACTTCAAGCATTGTACTCAACTGCAGTGAACTTTTATGTGAGAATATTTTCAACATTCAAGAACGGAATGCAAAATATTCTCTGCTGTTTGTACCATTTCAATACTCCTGGCAATCTGTACAGCAAACTTGGCCTTGCTATTTGCCTGGCTATTACACGGGACAGTCAGATGTAATCAAATTCTTGTTCTCAAGTAAATGTATGATCTAATTTAAGGTAAACTCAGATCTCATGATTGCAAGCACATAGTTCAGGCATGCTTAAACACTTCACTGCTCTACCCTCAATGGGTACTACGTAAGTCTCTAACATTTTTCCTGGTTCCTAAAAGTCTGAACAGCAGCCTATAATTTTAAGGTGTGTTTCCATGTTTTGTAAGATCTGTTGTTCAGTCTGCTCTAATGCCTGCTGAAAAAGCTATACAGTTCTGTTTTATTTTGCCACATGTCCTAGCTTTTCTCTCAGATATCATGATTACTCATGCTCTGTCCCATCTTTTTAGTACATGGTGTTTGTTTCTATTCCAGACTGACCCCATTCTCAGGAGAATTTCTATTCTCAGCATCCTGGGTATGATGATTCAGTTGCTCAAATATAATATTTTTATGTTCCATTTGCTTTGACAGTTCAGTCATTCCTGGGAAGTACACAGGACCACTTTTCTGCTCTTTGACCTTTTTGACAGAATGGTGGACATAAGCACATCTTTATCTTATGCATTTTATTCTCATATTCTTTTGCAATATCCTCTTGAAACTAGCACGTACTTTTATTGTTTGAGTGGAACTTTGTTTTTCTTTAATTTTGCACTTCTGTGGTAACATTAGGGTTCTCGTGTTATGATTTTATCACCTTGGTTTTCTGGTAAAAGACTGCTGTATTCTCTGCTCCTTCTGAAATTCATTAAATAAATTCAAATGTTACCATTTCATTGTTGTATGTTGCTGATATTTGGAAATAGCAATGACTTTTCGAATTCTTGGGTAGCTTCTGGGATTTCTGTTTGAGAATTTTTTTTTCTCAAAGCATTGATCTTTACCCTGTGGAAACATTATGGCAAAACAGTCCTTGTCAATGTGTTTGTTTCACTGGGGAGGTAAAAAACTACTAGTGATTTCTTTTACAACAACAGGGCTCCAAATCTCACCACACTGGATCAGCTTGTAAGGTCACCAGTACTGCATGTATATCATACTTGTGTTGCCTCTTCCTCTATTATGGTCTCAATGCCTTATACATATCTAAGGTTGGAAAGAGATGAGGTAAGATACTCTGCATTTTTAATACTCTTTTGAGTTAATACCTTTAAAGGTTAGCATATTACAAGCTACTTTTACCTTCCCAAAATCACTGGTTTTCCCTGAGAAGTCAGCGACTGCTTCATATGTGATACCACAATCAAAACCAACTTCCTTTTAGTATGTTTGTTTGTGTTATGTGCTAATGAGATGGGGTTAATTGTAATGGATTACCACACTTTTTGCCAGGCATTCCTCATATCACGTTCCTGAGTATCATCAGCTCTGATGCTGACTTGTGAGCCTGGCTGGCAGACCTGATACCCTTCAGCTGAAAGGTTCACTACTATCAGCGTTCTCAACACCTAAGCCTACCTGCTGGCTTCCAAAATAAAATGACTGTTTTTATTTATGCAGGAAGGCTGAATAAGTCTTGTCAGTATCTAAGTTTTTTTCAGGAACTACCGTGTCGCTTATGTAATTTTGAGATTATATGAAACTATTGATTTTTATTTGTATTTCAGTGTTCAAACTATTGCTTATTCTAATGCAATAGATAATGTGTAAAGCAGGTGCTGTACTGGTTGAGTGACTTTTGTGTGTTCTAGATATAACATGTCAGGAGAAATCCCATTTTCTTCAAATACATCCATCAGCTTGGACTCAAGATTCATGTTTTTTTGTTGCATATACAGACTCACTGTTTCAGCAGCAAGCAGTGGCTTTTATGTTGCATATCCTGAAGATTCAGACTGTATACTCAGGATATCTTTGCATCCTGATTAGAATTCACAATGTCTTGAAGGTATTATCATCATTCCACAGTGTAATTTTCATTTGGCTTTGCTTGATTACATGTTTTTTTTTTTCCTTTTCTTGCTAAATGCATGCCTGACACATTTGTCATTATCCCACTATCTTTTATTTAATTTCCTCTTTGTTTGTGTACTTGAGTTCACTTCTAATGCTAATCTGAGCTTTACAAACTATTTATTCCAACTTGCATTTCATTAATGTCAAATATGTGCAAAACCCCATCCTCTGAGTCACTGTTTGCTTTCTTTATGTTTTTCTTTTGAAACTGTAAGCTCTGGAATAATGCTTCTTTTGCCATAATTATTATTTATGATGCACTATGCAGGAAATTTTTAAAGACTTTTCTCCTTAAGATCTTTTTATCTTGATTTTATTTGTCTCCTCAGCTTATGTATATGCTTTATATACTTTAGATTGTCCATAACCTTCACTTTTGTTTAGCCTCTCATCTTCCTTGTGTTTTTCCTCAAATCACATGTGTGTGCTCTCCTTAGGTCACAGTGGCAATAACACTGCAAACCAATTCCATAAACTGGTACTGCTCCTGCAAGATGCAGCTCCTTTACAGGAAAGAAGTTTCCAGCAGAGATGCGGCTGAAGAAGTGGAAGGCATTGGTGCTGGCTGATGCTTACTGAAGGAAGCACAGAGCTCTGATCAAGAAAAGCTTTTCTGCTGATTCAATTCTTCCAGCAAAGGCAGCATTATATAACTTCTTGTAAAACAAAACAAATAAAGAAACAAACACCCCCCCAAACAACCAAAACCCCAAAACATAAACCCAGAAAAAAATCAGTCGTCGAAGCTACTCACATTTTTAATTTTCAAGTGCTCAGTCAGTCAACTTGCAGGAATTTGTGTGTTTTGATATTCAAGTAAAAGCAATGACAGCTTAATAAAAAACACCATTTAGACAAGAAAAGATGTTGTACAGGCAGCGTTATGCAGACATTACATAGATCCTTGTGAAGGACTTGCAGCATTACTTAGTTTGTGCTGATATGAAAGTGTGAGAAATAAGGCCAGTAACATCAGGTACCAGCAGGGGGAACAAAAAGAGGAAGCAACACAATTCCTTTCTTCTTAAATCCACGACACAGCTATTCGGAAACACAGTCATGGGGCATGTTTTAGTGATTTGATTTTTTTTCCCCTCAGAACATTTCTTAATGCCTGTTGGAATTAGCTTGTTCTCTGAGATAAGAATTGTCCATCTTCACAATCATAGCTGCAATTGGGACCTTCAGCTGGCAAACTAAACAGATTTCTGAAACTGGTTTCAAATGCTTTTAAAGCAATATTATATTCTTTGATTGCTTTACAGGGGCTATAAAGGAGGTTCTAGGGACAGCATGTAAGGAATATGCAAGAAAAATAAAAGCATGCTCACTGAAAAGTATATTTGAAGAGTCCTGTATTTTAGCAGGGCAGAAATAAAAAGTCTCTTCTGGAGACGTAATCAGGGAAGCAAAATTGAGAATGAATATGGTAATATCATGTGATAATCAAGAAGAGAGAGGAAACGGAGAAGATAATGAAAATGGAAAGAGAGCAGAGAAATCTAGGAAACTTTTTGAAACTATCTGGTTACTGCCTCAAATCCTACCTTCAGAATTACTCTGTGGAGGAATTGAGCTGGTGGTAAGAATGCAATGGCATATGCTTACGTTCACTATAGCACCATACAACAAGAAAATTCATCAGGAGGATTTGAGGCAGCAACAACAAACAACAGCTACCACATCATACAACCAGTGCACAGACACACACCTTCCTTGCAAGGGGCTGACAGTCCCATAGCCCCAATTTCTCTCTTTTACATACTGTGTTTGTGTAGGAATACTACATGTGATTACCATTTCTTCCACCGTGAAGGACTTCTGCTCAGTCTAACAAGACTCCTTTTAGTCTCAGCAGTACATCTCAAATCCTTGTTTCTTACAGATGTGACAGGTCAATTGGTTCTTCTATAATCATGCAGACTTGTTTCTCTCTATTGTTTGTGTGCATATTCACTTTTATACTTCTTGGTTTTCCCTCTGCCTGCAGATTATTTCTTCCTTCTCTTTTTTCAACATTTGATTTTCTTCCTGGGCTGGATTCCAAGGTGTCTCTGTTCTGTGTCTTCCTCTGTTTCTGTGGAACTGAAAGCTCTCTCTTTTTTTTTTTTTTTCTTTTTTTATCCCTTACCAGCCTATCTTTGCTTTTCTCCCCCTGCTTCTCATTTACAGTGTAAAGCACAGAGCAAACTCTTGTTCCTCAAAACTACTTCTCCTTCACTATACAGACCATTACTCCTCACTGCTGTCTTGGGCTTATGTTACACATTATAACAAATTCCCAGCTGCTGCTTTGAGACTCTATCCATCATTTGCAGCCTCAGAGTCTTGTTTCCTCTCTTGTGCAACCCCTGTCACTGGGACTTGACTCCACAGTTAGCTGTTCCAGGATTAATCAGAAAACGACAAGTTTTTGAAGCCTCCTGGTTTAGCTTGCCCGCTGGCTAACCCTGGGGCCACACATATACAGGACCAGGCACAAAGGGAGCAATGGGAGGACTCAGATGGGTGAGGGTGAGGACTGAGGGTGAAGAGTGGAAGGCACCAACCTTTTTAATGATAGCGAGGTGTTAGACTTCTTAGCAGTAACATGGAGTTTCTATTTTAGGGAGGATTTAGATGAGACTACTGAGATGATTTAAGAGTGCAGTGTTACCAAAAGGATGGTTCTGTTCCTCCCAGTCTAACAGTTTCAATTTATCCTTTGTGCTCACTCCTGATACTTCTGTGATCTTAGGGTGAATCAGTTCAGTTCAGTAATTGTGCAGAAACCCAACAATTAAAAAATACAGTTAGTTCTATGTGAGGTTAGTACTGAGTCACTCACTGAGGAACCCCAAGCAGCACAGCCAGTCCCTGGGAAAAACAGGAGTGCCTGGCTCCTCCATCAGAGAAGTGGGGAGAGCAGCTCACTCCTTTTGGCAACAGCACGAAGTTTTTAGGTTGACTCACATGCCCCGTCTAACTTAGTCACTAGCAGGGGATTTGCTCTAAAGACACGCCTGCTCGGCAGGGGACTGCCTGCGAATCCTCTGTTGTCCTTGCAACATTTCTCCTTTCTTTTCTGCTACCTAAAAGCATGCATCTCCATCTGGGATTCTCTTTGTTTGCATCTGTGAAGAGTTGGATCATTCCTTTTTGTGGGTTATTCAGGGTCAAACCCTGAATCCATTTACACTCGCTGGAGGTTATTCCACACTTCCGGAATCCTGTCACCACCAGAACGACTGCAACATTTTTTTTGTTTTACCAGCTGTAACCTTGAACACAACTCCGTTCTTCCCTTGCCGTTAGACAAAAACAATCAAACCGTCCTCCAGCAAATAGTTTTGTGAGCTGCAGATAGAAAGAGATGTGATTTCTTCTGTCTTTTCTCTTTTCTTTTTTTTTAATCACAGAATCCGAGAATCGTTAGGGTTGGAAGGGACCTCTGGAGATCATCCAGTCCAACCCCCCCTAATAAGGCAGGATCACCTCGAGGAGGTGACACAGGAACGCGACCAGGTGGGTTTTGAATGTCTCCAGAGAGGGATACCCCACAACCTCCCTCGTCAGCCTGTTCCAGTGCTTTGACACACTCAACGTAAAGTTTTTCCTCACGTTGAAGTGAAGCTTCTTGTGTTTTAGTTTATGGCCATTGCTCCTCGTCCTATTGCTGGGCATCACCGAAAACAGTGAAAAAGAAACTGGACTGAAGCTTTTCGGTGTGGGTGGGGCAATAATAATAAATCTCTTCCTTAGGGGATTTTCTGGTGTTTAATACATCCTGCATTCGTTCTTGCCTCCTCCGCCTTCCCAACGGGACCAGGTCGCTTGGCGTGACCCGGGAGCCGGAGGAGCCCGCGGGTCCGCACAGCGACAAACCTCTCCCGGAGCGGAGATGCCCCTTCCCCGCGCCTCGCCCGGCCCGTCCCGCGGCAGGGGGCCGGTTGCCGGGCGACGCTCGGCCCCTCCTCCGCGGCAGGGCTGGGCCATGAGGTAATGGCCTCCGGGGGGCGTGAAAGGCAGCGCTGCGATTACCGAGCCAGCGGCCGCCGAGGTGGCCGCCGGCGGCGTTCCCTGCTTCCCGCCCCTTCCTGCTGCCCCGCCGGCGGCGGGCGGCGCCGCAGCCCCCGAGGTGTCCGCGCTGCCCCGCCCCGCCTCCGGAGGAGGCTGCGCGGCCCGAGCAGCCCCGCGCCCGGCAGAGGCGGAGGAGAGCGGCCGCAGCCGCCCCACGTGTGCTGCCGCCCGGCAGGAGGGCTCCGCAGCGGTCCCCGGGCGCCGCTGGAGAGCGGGGAGCTGGAGCGGCGGCGGCCCGGCCGGAGAGCCCCGGGAGGAGGGCACATGAGGCGCCGGCAGGAGGAGGGAGAAGCAGCAGCAGCCGGCCAGCCACTGCAGCCCCTGCGCTCTGCCCGCTCCGCACGCCGCGGCCTCTCAGCGGCGCGGGCCGGGGGCGAGCCGTGAGGGGGGAAGCAGCCCGGAGGTGGCCGCCGCCGGCAGCGCGGCTCCCCCGGCCCGCGGGG
>JAWWES010000081.1:44250297-44270013 GCA_035583135.1 Lophotriccus pileatus | reverse complement strand
TCTTTGCTCTTTTGGGAAAGAATTACAGGGGACAAGAAAATGAGTGTAGATTGAGCGTAGTTTGGTATTTACAGTAGAATTTTGAAGGATCTATTACATTACAAGAGATGATGTTTGGTCCAAAATGGCCAGTATTTTGTCTTGGGAGCCAATATTGACCTCTGAGTTCCTTACTTTTCATTTAAAAACAGAACAAAAAAGCCTAACTCCACTGCTATTGGATACAGTAGCACAGCCTGGCTGAGTACAGGTGGTATGTACATTATCTCAGCTGTGGAGGTAGAAGAGTCTGGAATCCTTGACAGCGTCTGGAATCTTTGACACCTCAAATGTGCCTTTGAAGTACAGTCTCTTGGATCTTGTACTCTGCAATATAGGGACCGTGTCAAAATGTCAGCAGCTGCTTCCATGTTTGTAGTGCTGACAATATGACCTTCAGGTTAAGAGAGCTCACTGAGGTCTGCCCAGTGTATGTTTGCTTTACCCTGCTTGGAGCTTTTGGAATTGCATACTTGCAAATGATCACAAAGCAAATGAGAGCATGAAATAACTCTGTCTTCTGCACTTGCAAGTGGCACTTTTAATACTTAAGCACTGATGCTTCCACTTTTTCATTGTGCCCTGGGGTAAGATACTTTGTGGTAAAGCACATGTGCAGCTTAAGGGAGAAGAAGGTAGGAAAGGAGCAAAAATGTATCTCTTGGCAATACTGACACTGAGCTTGGACTAGTTGCCTTTTGCACCTAGAAGGTGGGTTTGCAAATGGGGGAGTTTGCCTGGGAGGTGTTGTAAAGAGGAGAGCAGATTTAGTCTGTTAACCTGTTTCACTCAGTGCTGGTAAATGCAGCTGAGCATAGTGGTGTTGTCTTGGGTATTTTGTCCAGGTTTTGCTTCTTGTATAGGGAGTATGCCCAACTCAGTACAGAGTTGCAGTAATGTGAGTGTGCTACTTATTCAAGATGGGGATATTAAGTAGCACGTGATTTAGAGACAGTGATATAGGTAATTATTACATGTTGTGCGCATCAAGGGTTTGTTACTGTTTGAGCTAAGTTTAGCCCAGTCACTTTCACTGGAGCCTATCACCTCTTTATATAAATGCTAGCTGGCATGAATCAAACTGTAACTCTGAACATGAAGGGTGTGTAAAGTAGGGGACTGTCCCATTAACCAAACTGCGTTGTGGTTTGGAAGGCCTCTAGTCTATTTTATAGCTCCATGTGTCTGTGATCTGATGTTATTTATGAGCTCTGTGATTAGTTTATCATGTTATAACAGCTCCCCTATCCACCCCCAATCTTCTACAGACTGTGTGCAGCAGTACTGTCAGAGACATATTTCCAGAGAGAAGGGAATCAGGCCAAGCAGGAATTATTGCAGGTTGTGGTAACTGTGTCGGTCTATGACTGTACTTTGCAGTTATACAATGTTTGCATTGTGTCTTTGTCCTGTGACAGCCTTATTTGTCTTACACCCTAGCCTGTAGCTTCCTGAATAGAAAAATACAGGTTCTGTCAGGACAGCTGCTTAATAAAGGCACATGTTTAAACACTCAGGAAGAGAAAAAACTGTTTTCTGGATAAATTACAAATTGCTGAGAGGAAGGATGTAGCGTGCAGATGGGCTAGAAAGCATGCAGGTTAAGATTCCTGGCCTTTTCCTGGTCAGTAGCTTGATCTCATGAACAGAGTAAGGCTGAGCACCTGTAAATTTATGAAGATATGGCTATATTGAATGAAATAATGCAGATAGCTTGGGTCTGTCTCTTTGAAGCGTGGGATGTATCAACCCACTTCTAAGGACTCCTTGTCTTTACCTGCTTTCTGTCACCTGGGGCTTGGAGCTACAGCGTGTAGTACCAGAGATAAAGGGAAATGAAGTTTGGGCCTCTAGCAAGTGAGGAGGAAAAATCTGGAGACAACAGTAGTCATGTGCCCACTCCAAGCCAGAACTTAAGGGCTGACTAACACAGGAGAACTTTGCAAATTGTTTGTGCCCCTGAGAGATCACGCTTTTTTTGTGAACAGCGGCCTTTTCTGCCAAGTTGAGGGGAGTCATGTGTCTTATATGTAGCTACTGTATCTGTTACACAAGCAACAGCACAGCAACAGTCGACTTCTTCAGTGCGTCTGATGTCAAATTTATTTTTAAAAAGCAGTGTACTTCACTGCTGGTGCCAGCAATGCTACGGCCACTGTCAACACTCGGGGCACAGCTGTTGCTGCCATCGCACAGTTAACTCCCCAGTTGCAGTGTAAGGTGGGAATGAAGCAGGTTTGTCTTATCTGCAGTCAGAAATCTACAGCATGGCCACATAAATACAGCTTTCTATAGGTGGTTGCACTGGACAGGTTTTGGAACTAAGAATTCACTATCAAGCTGATGTTGTTTGCGGCTGTGTCGTTGCTTTCAATAGAGGCTCCTTTGCTGCAGGTTTTTGTTTCTCCTCTGACATAGTTCTTGCTGATGTTTAGATTTTGTCTGAAAAGGTGGGGCAATTTTCCTCGTTTCTTAAAATACACTTTTATTCATAGTTACGTCAGAAATAAGAGCATGTGTATAGTTTAATAGCCTGATTATGAGACTTGATTTAAAAATGCAACCTAAAACTTACCTTGATCTTACAGCTCTGAGAGAAGTTATGGATCAGATAGAGGACTAGTAGGAGGAGTAAGGCAGATAACTTATGCATGGCTGTAAGTATGTTTGTCACAGCCAAATTGATTACTGTAACTGGTTTGGTCTAGCGTGTTTTCCTTTCTCAGACTTTGGTGCTTTTATACAAAACTAAAAAGTAACTTGCTCTGTATTTTCTTTTTTCCTTTGTTGTTCAGCGATGTGGTACAAATTAAGAGCGATTATCTGTTAAATGTCTCTTATTTTAAAGTGGGCCAACATTGTTGGACAGTGTGGGAATTTACAAAGTATTGCCTTCCTCTGCTTTTGGGTTTTTCTCCCCTCTCTCCCTCGTGAGAAATAAGAACGAAAACGTTTTCTGATGAGGATGTTAGTGTGACATTGGCATTTTGGATTAGTCCGATTAAATGGGTTGTTCTTGGAACCTGGAGCTCAGTATTCAGTCTGTTGCTGTGGTTATAGCAGTCTGCTATGATAGCCACCTCTTCGTGCATTGCTAGTGACTAAATGTGCCTTTCATGGGCCCACCTCCACATGTTACATTAAATAATAAAGTGAACTTATGCCTGTTGACTACTGAAAGCTCCCTCCTTTTTTTTATAGATGAAACAGTAAAGGGGGCAGAGTGTGGACTGAAGTGTAATGAAAGTCTTAGGCACCTCACCCCTGTGCTAATATTGCTTTCTTTGTTCCCACCTTCACATGGTTGCCTCCTTTGGCCATGGAAAATCACAGACATTTCCCTAAAACATCTGTGTGGCAAATACCTGTTAATGCCCAGTGCTGGCTTTGTGTAAGCTAAAACATATTTTCACATCCTGAGTTCTGTGCTCTTCTGCCTTTTTTTTTTTTCTCTTTGAAATATGGGTTTTCTCCTCTAAAAACCAGTGCTTTTGAACATGCTCAAAGGAAAGCTGATAGAAATATCTGTTTGTAAGTGAACTAAATGGACAGGAATGAAGGTAGTCCATGAGTTTAGTGGGAGGAAAAAACCCAAACACCACTTCTGTAGCATAGTTAAGTGCAGTTAAACATTTTATGTGTCTAACCCTGCATCACTGAGATTTGCAGTTATTTTCTTGAGGAGCTTCATTTTATGGAATAAGGAGTGCTCTGCTAAACTGGAATTTAATCAAAAGGAGCAAGAGGAAATCCTATGGGAATCCTATGGAATCAGTGACTGTTGAATTGCTTGAAATGCAAGGATTTCAGCTTGCTTTCTGTGTTTGTTCTTTAGTGAAATGCAAATCGAGTTTAGAATGAATGGTGTCCAACCTTTGAGTGTTTCTGCACTTTGCCTGGGTTGGGGGCCAGAGTCAGGAGTGGTCACATGAGCCTGTGCTGAGACCATTAGGCTGGGGACACCAGCTGTGCTATTATTAGGGGTTTTAAAGTCCATGGCAGATGTTCTTAGGCTCTCTTCCAGCCCCTGCATATGGTGCAGTGGAATACATGGAAAAAGAAACGTCTGAGAAATTGTTTTTCCATGCAACAAACATTTTCCCCCCCCCCCCCCACTGTAGCGAGACAAGATACTTGTGTTAACTTCAGTGTATTAAAAACCAGTCTGAAGTATTTGAATCAAGAACAAAAAATGTGTTCATATGAGAACAAATACAATTGCTTTGCTTGAGAAGGAGGACTTGAGGGGTTAGCCAGGACTCAAGTTTGGAAGTACATGTGTTTTGCCATTCAGGTTTTGTTTTCTATTTTCATTAACACCACTCTTTAGACAGGGGCCTTGTGGTATTTCTTTTTGTGTATGTATTTAATGCAAAGCTGTTCCTGCAAAGATTTTGAATATTGTTAATGACACCCAAGAGGAGATGTAATATACATAGAGCAAAGAGGTATTAATAATGAGATTAAAGTCTGTGTTTATGTGGTGATACAGCACATAGCATGAAGAAAAGCATGTCTTTTCTTCCGTGATGACACAAAGAAAGAGTGTGTGTCTTGTTTTGAATCTGTAATTTGTGTCCCCACTGGAAGACAGTTAACCAGTTTAAATATCCTTAAAATATCAACCACAAGCTTCTTAGTATTCTGTGGACTTCAGATATGCTCTGTGTTGTACAAAATGCAGAAGGGGGGTATCTGCCGGGAAGATGCGAGTCTGACTAAATGGCAGACCAAAGGTATCTAAGGACCTGAAGAATGCAAACTATTTATAATAGGTAACAAGTATGCCTCTCTGTCTCCTGTGTTGTGGGTTTTTTAGCCATGTAAGCCATGTTGTTGCTAAGCAGAACAACAAATGTTTAAACAATTCCCTATACATCATCTTTTCCTTTCTGTCATTAAAGTGCGTGGTGATTTTTTTGAGTTAAACCAGCTGAGATTATGCATGAGTTGCCCTGTGTTAAGCACAAAGGGAAGAAAATGCAACACTTGATAAGTTTTTATTTTTATATATCCATCTCTCAGCTTCCTAACACTAATTAGACAGCTCTCTCATACAGAGCTTTTTAGAATGATTAAAGAGAATGGGACCCAAATTAAACAATCAAACATACATTTCTTATTAAGGCTCTCATGCCTTTTGCATGGATTTTCCCTGTGCATGTTTCTTTCTGGGTATTACAGGTACAGACCATATGATTGATCAGAAAATCTGAATACTCATTCTTTGCATTGTTTTATCTGGCACTAAGAAAACAGTGTTGGTGACCTAATAGGTGAGTTTTTTAATTCTTCTTAAGTCACTGAACTGGAATTTTGATCAAATGCTATGACCCCGGCATATTCCTGGTAACGGATACATCTCTAGGTCTAGTCTGATTGTGATTTCCTTTTTGATCCCCCTATCCCCAAACTGTCAACCTTTCTGCCTTCTAGTAATAATGTAGTACTTTCTAATACTTTAAACCCTTGGAAAGCCAGGTAGTTCTTCAGGCTCCACAATATGGTTTAAAAGAACTAAGTGCGTCTGTGTACTGCGCTGTGGAGAGCAGTGGGATGTGACCCCAGAAGTCTTTGGTGGTTGATGTGGGTGAGTGCTGCTTTACAGCTCAGACCTAGTCATTTGAGAGTACTGCTGTGTGCTTGTGCCCTAAATGAGCTGGACCATGTGCTGAAACCCAGGTGTTGATAACTCGAGTTGGTAGCACTGAGTAATCAATTGCTAAATGTGTAAGATTGTGACAGTCCACACAGTCACATAACTCCTATGAAAAGAACAGTTTCTCCTGTGTTACTGAGATTACAGTGTGGGATCCAGAGAAAATTTAAGAGGATTAGTCATGGCATGTTGCATTAAGGCTGACTGCTTAATCAGAAGGATTTTTTTCCTGAAGATTATTTTGTTGGCAAAACTGAGAAAATTGGGATCTTGATGAGCTCTGAAGCCTGAAGCAAATAAAGTCCAAATGTGGTAACATGACTGGTTAGAACATGTTTTTCCCAGGTAAGAGGTGAGCTGTCGTGTCTGCGTGATGGGAGCACATTTACACACTGGGGTCAATGTGTTTGTGGTATTAAGCTTGCTTTCATAGGTAACACTCTTTGTTTGACTAGAATCCAGTATTTATGTAGCTTCTTACAGTATCAACAACTTTCTAACTGAAAAATAATTGCTTGGATTAAAGTGGTTGAGTCTTGCACAGCCTTTCACTGAGAGTATTAAATCCTGGTCAGCTCCGCCCCCTTTTCCCCACTCCAATTTTCTGTGCATGAGGTGACAGCAGAGCAGAAGGAAGGCTTGTTATAAATATGTTTCCGAAATCCACTTTCCCCTCCCAAGGATGTTCTAGAGGAAGCACTTGTGCTTGTTAAATCTTCCAGGGTTCTCTGCAGCTCCAGTGATGCCATCAGTGATGTTGGTTCACATACCTCATTTGGTAAAAAATGCTTCCGTGCAATGGGTTTGAGCTGAATAGTTGCCAGTTATGTATTAATTTCTCTGAAACTCTAGAATGCTGTAGACATGTAGGTTCTCATGTGGGTGTGTATCTTTGTCGGTAATGGAAGAAAACTCATCCTCTCACTGAACATATGTTCTAAATCTCAGTGAGAGTGTACAGGAGCCTACTGGCCAGTTTTACTCCCTCTTCAGCCTTAATCAATATATTGTAAATAGCTTGGGAACTGCCATGTTAGGGGTATGTGTGTACTTGTTTTATGAATGTTCATTTTGCTAATTGGCAGGCTGATAGATTAGTGCACACTCCTGCTCCTTGAGTGTATTGAAAATGGGCTATGGGTTTGTTTATTTTTTAACTTTTTCTAGGTACCCTCCCTTAGTCCCCGCCAAGCTTGGCACTTCTTTTTATTGCTGTCTTACAGTACTGAGCTTGTTACTGCATCAAGTCAGCAGTAGGAAGAGAAATTTGTGTTCTAAATGAGTGAAGCTCTGAAGAAGCAGATCTCCCACTCTCTCTCCCTCGTCCTAGTTTAAAATTAGATCTGCTGGCCCAACAGGAAGGGGCTTACATTTCTTGCTCATTTTCCAACTGTCAAGCAGAGCATGTAGTCATGCTGAACAAAGCAGCAGCATTCCTGGATCCTTTTAATGATGTATTCAGAACACCAGTGCCTCCTGATTTAATGAGTACAGTGAATGTATTCACAACTAACAAGAGCGTGCTCATTAAACAGCAGTAAGTTAACTGTCCTATTCTCTTCTAGCAATCCAGTTCATAATTAAATGGTGCCATATCTGAATACAACACTGTGCTGTCAAACGGAGAGGTTAGATGTTCTGTGGATATGTGTGGTTACATAGGATTGTTGGAGTATGAGTAATTTAGCTTAGCTTGTCTCACTGATAGGGATACTTTTCGTGGTAGGGACTTTGTGTTTACAAGTCCCAGCCAACCAAAAGTTTAAACTTATGCAAAGAAAACGTTAATTTAAATTGTCTTTCAGTTAGTAGCTTTTAGTTTTATACTCTACTGCACTGTACTGTTGCTATGGTGTAAATCCAAAGTAGTGCAGCTATACTAACTGGATTTACTAGGCTGTAACTGAGGGAATAATTGGACCTTTGGTTCATTTGACTGCTAGATAAACTCAGTCTGAACAATCCTGATGGTTAGGTGGAGACACCTTTTGTTTTGTTTAATTTTGAAAAATTAAGGGATCAGTTTAGTGTTTTGGATTGGAAGATGCAAGCTGAACAAAGGGTTAGGCTGCCTAGAGGGATACAGGGGTTTGCTAGAATTGTCTTAAGTAATGTTAAAATACAAGCACACTTAATGTTTTGTAGAATTGTGGCTCAAAGCATATATATTGAATGCTTTTCTCTGCTTTTGTATGACATCTATTCTGAAATGTTTTGATTTTAATAGTTACAACCAGTATTTCAGAACAGATTTGGAGGCAGAGGGAATTTGGGCCTGAGGGAGGGATAGCATATGCATGCTGTCTGCTTTTCTTCTGGGAACCTCCTGACACTGTTTTGGGGGCCCTTAGCATAATCGGGATGACACCAAGCCAGTCCTTATTTCAAACCAGCTGACTATCTATTCAGTTTGTGCTGTCTGCCTTTCTTTAAACTGATTTCAGAAAAAAAGCCATGCAGTCTTCAGTACCTGTTTGCCATCTGGAACAGGAGGCTCCCGTGTGGATAGAGGCAGATGTACTGAATGTTTGATGCAGCCTTCTGCAGCTGCTGCCCGTTACTGCAGGCTGTACCTGGCTCTGATCTCTGTTCCTCAGCCAGTCCCTGCGGGTCCCTGGCATGGGCGCCTGTGCAAGTCTACCAAATGTGTGCTGAACTCCCTTCATTAATAATCACTAAAGTTTCCTTCCTTCTTCTTTTTCCTAAGAGCTGTTTTCATTCAGATACATGACATAAGCATCACTGCTTGTCTTCTGCGCTGTCCTTTCTTGTTAATGTGGAATAATAAAGTTCCTTTTAAATGTAATCTTCCTGCTCTGTTCGTGCTAGTATATGTTGTAAAACCTAGGTATGAATTGTTTGATGTATTTCAAAGGAAGAATGTTTGCACGCTGCAGAGTAAGAAAGAACTTGTTCTTTCCATCTTTAGATATGAAGAATGACCCACAGTGGTTGATTCAACCTGTAAACCACTTGTTTACTTGACCCATCGTGTGGAGACACACTTGCAGCTCCTAGTGCCTCCTGTAGTGTGGAGATGTGTACTGAGCACATGGTGTGTAGAGGAGAAGGACAGAGGTGGGGAGGAGGCCTCAGGGTTTCTTTGTTTATGTTCTATTCCTTAGTAAAACTTTCCCTGCTGAAAGTATCTGAAAGGTGTCTGAAACAGGTGAATTCAGCTGGGTGATCTTTTTGCGTAACTTACTGATGGAGGTGCGTTGGGTACTGCTATAGGGATAACATACAAGACAGAGGCAGGGAGTGATGTTTTGTAATCTGTTGCTTTCTACTTCTGTCCCCAGGGGTTTTTTTCCTCTATATATTGTGCAGATTGGTGAAAGGCCTGTGTGTTTTTCTTCAGTTTGTGTGTTTTGTGTGGGGATGGGGATGGTGGTTGCTTTGGGGTTTGTTTTTCATGGTGTAGGATTGCCAAGGCAGAAAGGGAATATTAGGGGAACAAGCTGCTTTTGTTTTAGTCTCATTTCTGAGGTTGAGTTGCTTTTAACTTCTTTTAATACTAGACCACAAATGTCCATTAGATGAGAAGGAAAGTGGAAACAGTTCCTGTGTTACACTGCTCAAGCCTATTTTTGCAAGATCTTAAATCTCTATATAAAAATTCTGAAATTTGTCTGTATTTGGCTTATAGCTTTTTTTATAGTAGTCATGCCACTTATTTTACACTTTTAATATTAAGACAGTCTACGACTCTGCCCATTTGCTCAGAGAATAATCTGCTGTTTACTGACTGTGCCTGGGCATCTGAAAAGCTGAGCCACATTCCAAATCTTCTAGTAGTGAATAATAATTTATCCTGCCTACGTACAGTGTTTTCAGAGAAGCTGCAGAGGAAGGATTTCAGATTGAACACATACTTGCTTGTGTGGGTATGAAAGGGCAGTGAGGGGATATTCCTCACTGGAAAAATGATCCACAGTTTTCTCTGTAAACTTTCTTGGTCCATCATTTCAGTTAGATCTTTATACTCATTGTGCCAGTATCGGTTACTACAAAGGACAAACTTTTATTACCTTACATTAGCAAAACTACGCTAGTTATTAGTACAGATAAGTGACTCCTTCCAACCTCTCTTTAGATTCTTTTTAAAGACAATGACCTTTGCGTTCCTCATCACCAAGCTAAGATGGTAGTGAAAGTTATATTTAAAACTAACAAAATAAAATAGTTTAGAAACATGGAGTTGAAATACATTGCAGGTAAAAGAAATCAAGAAATTTTGTGCTCTGCATGTAGACTTATTATAATTTTTTGTATTGTTGTTGGGGTGGGTTTTTTGCATAGCAAATGGACTATCAAAGAATAGATGTGCCAGACAGTAGACTTACCTTGCTTCAAATACCTCTGCAGTACTATCACAAAGCAGACAGTCCTGAGGATATGCAGTGAGAGTGGATGGATGACGTAGGTCATGCTGTACTGGATTGTTCCTACTATGGTGGCATAATGTTTTATGGGTAGGGAGGAGACCTCTAGTTAACACCTTGACGTTTTGAGGGTTGTATAGTGTCAGCAGGGTGACCTCATAAAAAACTGTGTGTAAATAGCATCAAATAACTGTTTGCTTTTTACTTAAAACAGCCCTTTGATTCTATGATTTTGCAGAATCTGGAGCAATGCCCAGGTGTCCAAATCTGTCATTTGCTGCTTTCCCTTTAGTTGCTGTAATTTTGTCTTCCCATCCTTCAGTACCAGAGCTGATTGCACTTCTGCCAGAATTTAATCACTCTTTATGTACTGCCAGTATCTCAAGTAAAATGTGCTTTTGGGATTTATACATCGTCTGATTTTTTTCTAAATTTTTTTTTTAAGAGTTGTCTGTGTGGTCATTCAGTAAGAGTTTATTCAGGTATTGCCCAGCAGAGTGTCTTGACAGAAACTACTGTGAAAGTGAGATGAATCATTGTTGATTCCTTTATTTAACAATAAATAAGTTATTTAAATTGGAATGGAGTAGGCATTAGATGAGGAAAGTAGAAAAAGTTCCTGTGTTACAGTGCTCAGGCTAATTTTTCAGGATTTTAATTCTCTATGTGAATTCTGAACTTTGTCTGTATTTGGCTTATAGCTTATATGTAGCCATATAACTTATTTTATACTTTTATCATTAAGACAGTCTATTCCTGTGCCCATCTGCTTGGAGAATAATCTGCTGCTTACTGACTGTGCCTGGATATCTTGAAGGTCCAAGGTATACTGATCTGGCAGTTCACATCCAGAATTACATAGATTAATAGATGAATTAGTGACTTCCGGTTTGGAATAAGCTTTGCTGAATAATAAACCCGAGCAAATCTAATACAAGATTTAGTTGCCAGTCAACTAGAGTTAAATCCTAATTTATCTCACTCTGTATTTAACAGTGGCACGGTCTGGCAGAGGATAAATAATCTTACTGTCAGTTCATTCTTGATTATAGAGTCAGCAAATGTTCCTCTTGCTGAAGGTACATGGGCAGGACAGATGGTAGGTGGTAATTACATGGACTCGTTGGGAAACCCGTAAGAAAAATGTGGCTTGAAAAATTCTTAGTTCTCAGAAAAGCTGAGTTTTGTAACTTAACTTAAAAATGAATGAAACCAAAAAATAAGTTTTCAGAAGATAGTTTCTCTACTGTGAAACATCTGTTAAAATCCCAACTTGTACACAAAGGGTATGAACAGGAAATCTGTCTCTTTGTTCTGCACGTTGCTGAAACTAACACTTTTCTCTTCAATTTTAGCCTTTAAAAGTATTTTATTACCTTCCCTGGCCACTGCAAATGCTGTATTTGCAGTTGGCTGCAAATGTTCATTCTGGATTGTCTATAAGTGATTGCTGAAGACCTACTGCTGCATTTCTTCCCTTTCCTTTTCCTTTTTTGTACCGTTGTGGAAGAAAGGAAACTTCAGTGAAATATTTTTGTATATTACTTTAAATCTTCTTGTTTCACTATCAGGCTAAAATTTAATTTCTTCTATTGCAGGTGTTTCAGTTCAAGCTTAAGTTGAAGTGTAGAAGTGCACATGGGAATAGATTTATATTTGCAAATGTAAATCACCTCATCAAATCCACCATTCACCATATGGCTAATTTCAGTCTGCTGTAGTCACAGCCCGATACTCAGAACAGTTCTGCACTTCAGAGTATTAAAACTGTGTGAGTCGGGACTGTTGTGAAGCAGGAAAACAGAGGTGTGAAAAGGCACCGGGGAATACCTGCAGCTCCACTGGTAGAGTAAATGACAGTTTATGTGTCTGAAAGGCTGGATGTTAACCAGTCACAGAGTTATGCTCAGTCTCGAACTGAAGAATAATCATAGAATCGGAATGGTTTGGGTTGGAAAGGATTGGAAAGGACCTCAAAGGAATTACAAGGTGATTGAACGCAACTCCAGCCAAAGCCATGCATGAATGTAAAGGATACTTTTGGTTAGAATTGGGTTGTCAGCAGCCAAAAGCTTGATGTGATAGGAAGCACTGTAAATAACCATTGATGTGGCTGTGAGCCCTTTGAATAATTAGAATTGCAATTTTTAAAATCTAGGTTTTTCAGAGAAGGAGTTGCACTTCATATCTACCAAGATTGGAAAGTTTATCCTTGGTGCAGGTTTACCCCTGGAAGACAATGTTCATGCGTCTTTTGTTTTGACACAAAAAGTTGGATCAACCCACAAAAAGAATTGCTTCTGGGAGGAGAGTTAGCTGCAGTGGGCACTTGTCCTTAATGTGAGAGGACAGGAGGCTGACTGAGAAGAACTCTTGTGGTTTGTTTTGGAGGAGAAGTTGAGAAAGGAAATTGCTCATGGTTTTCTTGAGGAATGATAAAGTATTTCCAAATTCTTAAAACTCAGAATTTTGAGGTGACAGGTAATGCACTACATAAAAAATGTCATTTTGAGAAGGGCAGAGTTCGTGACTGGCTTTACATTAAAAGGTAATTTTGGCAAAATGGGGTTTAATTTGTGGGAGTACTTGTGGATTGCCAGGTAAGCTTGTAGCTCTATTCTCTCATCAATGTTTAAAGAGTTAGAGCAGAAAGCTCTAAGAAAGTCTTTTGAGCTGTATGCAGTTTTAAGTACTGCTTTATTTTGCTCTGTAGAGAAATCTTACTACCTGTGTGAAGATTCTGGAAACACTTTGCAGTGTTTTCATATGGTATACACTTCCCTGTTCACGCTTTCTATGTGATGTTTAAAAGGAAAAGATTTGCTAACATCTTTTCTGTCTAGAGGATGTTTGTGTACAGTTCTTTATACTGCTTTGTGCTCAAACTAAAAGTTTTGGAGATAGTTAAGAATTTAGATATTGTAAAATGAACTCAAAAAATCCAGGTTTTACTGCAACAGATTGAAAAGATGAGTAGCCTAACCCTTTTTGATTCAGTTTGGTAGTTTGTGTAGCTGCTCTGCCAAGAGAGGGCGAGGAAATTTGTGCATGAGCCAAAGTTGCAATTGCGTTCAGATGACCTTACAACATCAAGAACTGTTCATGTGGGGGAAACACAAATAGGAGCAACATTTAAAGCGAGCCTGCTAGCCAAATGGTGAAATTCTGGACAGGAAAAGGAGACACAAGAAAGGAAGAATGCCATGCAGAGGATCAGGAGCAAAAAGAGTTGAAAGTCAGGTACAGCAGTGGCTGCTATGAAGCTGTAATCCCCCAATACTGTTTGCCTCTCTTAGAACATAGCTTTGACCGTAGTGTGCTTGCAGTGTGTGTGCAGAGGCATTGGTAGCCGTGTTTTAAGTTAATTCAGACAAAAGAAAGGAACATGGCAAATGCTGTTTTAGTACTTTTCACTTCCCCTGACTCAGCAGTTTAGTTGAATGCTGTTTTTCCACTATTGCACTGCCTGGTGTCTTTCTCAAATAGTGCTGAGCTGCTGTTGTGTTCTCAGATGCCGGTTTAGTCTGGTGGGTCAGGGGAATAAACTTGTGCTTTGAGGTTCAGAAGTCGGATATTGACAGTCTGCCGTGCTTGAAGGGATCAGGAGTCACTGTTAACTGTGGCTGAGTTCTCCCTCCCTGCCTTCATGTCTAACGCTAGTCCTAGTAAGCTGGCGTGTTATTTAAAATGCTGCCACCACAAGAATTTTTTGAGAATCAACCAGAAGGAATCTGAGATAACTAGTATTTTTAAGGTTACAGATGAAACTGCTTCGGGCATCAGGTATTTTAAGTTGTGATATTATTGTTAAACAAATGTGGTGGGAGCAAATTAATGCAAGAGGAATTACTTGCACAGTTTTGCAGACTTTCAGCTGCAAAGAAATTGCTGTTATTTTAAATACGCATCCTATATTTGTAAACCAATTCATTTGTCACTGTTTTCTGTTGGCAATTCTGGAGCATCTGAGGCAGGAAATATGTTAATATTTATATACCATGTGTATTAATCTTTGTGTACGCTGAGAAACAATTTGGTAACTCTAAGCCTATTTGTTGAAAGTATGCTATTAGTGATGCCTGTCTGACTGGTATCCTGGACTTCATTCTATTTTTAAAATCAAAATTCCTAAAATGTAAGAAGCTTAGACAGAATGTTTCCTTTGAAACACTTGGGCTGGGGATGTCATCATTTTATTAAGCTTGTTTTCTGGATGTGGTTTGCTTTTCTTATCTGTATTTAAATTTTAAAACATAACTGTAAAACAGAAAAAAATAAAATGGTTAGAAATTAATACATGAATTATGAGCAATATGAACTATTTTCATATTTAGAACTTATTTTTTAAGAGTAATTTTATTTTTAAAAACTAATGACTCTGAAATATTAGCTTGCTGTTGGAGAATTACATTCTTTCGTTCCGGTTGGCTGGAATGCAGGAAAGCTATTCAGATTCCCCTCCCCAGCTCGATCTTCAGTGCTATAAACAAGCGAGGAACAGTTCTTCATAAATTCTTCTTGCTACTGCACCTCTTGGCTGTGTCAAATTTGTAAAAAATATTTGCAACTGCTTCTAATCAAGTTAAAATGAGAAAGCAAGTTTAACTTTTATTTTTACATGCTCTTTGTTACAAAATCCATTTCAGCTCAGAGCCAAAGTAGTTTAAATCTCATTTTTATCATCGGGAGCTTTTTAGCTTGGAATGTTGCCCATAATAGTTGTTCCTTGCTCTGTGATTTACAAACCTGAAGGAAGCTGACATTTCTTAATGAAAAGCTTTGCATTTTAAAACATTAAAAAAAATATAAAACTTTATGTGCTCTACCTGCAACACCTAAAATCCTTAACAGACTCAAGAATCTGCTACAGTCATTTTCAGACTATTGTAGTAAAGCAGAGGGAAGGAAATGAGATGTTTTTGTAGAGTTTTAGCATCTGTAACATGATGTTGCAAATAATGGGAGTGTAACTGCAGTTGGACAGAGATGGAGTTCCTCTCAGGATACCAGATATCATCATATCAGATTCATATCAAGAATACCCTTATTGTTAGTTCTTTTTACTCCCCTTTGTCAGTCTTCACTAGTGCAGGTAAGATTACGTTGCAACCAAAGTGCACTTAAATTCTAGTAGAAGCCCATGTTCACAGGGATTAGATCTAAAGTGCTCTTAAGTGAAATAAACTGATGGGTTCTTGTTCACTGTTGTATGGCTTACTTTTTTCCCCTCAATTCCTGCTTCACCCCCAATAAAGAACATAAATGTACAGCAAGTATTTACTCACCCACACTTCTTTTATCTTTGGGGTAAGTCTGCTTCCAGTGAGGTGCTCGCATTCATCACCGGATGGCTCAGAATTTGTCCTCACTGTTTTTTATTTATCTCTAAAATACAGAGATGAACAGCTGACTTGCACAGGTGTGGAGCACCTTTCAGTTCTTGTGGAGACAGTTTTTTTGAAGGAGCATGTTAAAAGAAGTATTTTCAACAGATTTACTTCTCAAACCTCCTTCCATGGTCCACTTTATGTATCCCAGGTGTTGCTGTTTAATACATGTGCTGCTATGAAATGGAGTGCATTTGAAATCTGGTGTAATGTGTCCTAAGAAGAAAAGTGGAAGGCAGATAAAATTTATGTGAAAGGTGATGTAAGAAGCTGACCTGTACTGGGAGATCTTCAGTGAGCAGTTTAGTTATACAGGTGTGAAGGGAGCTTGGATGAAAGCAAGTGGTAAGTCTGTACTAAAACTTGCAGTCTTTACAGACAAGCAAGAAAACAGAGTAACTTCAGTCTTCAAACAGAACTGAAGGTATTGGGACTGACTTATAATGCATTTACTAGCCTTCCCAAACTAGAACTTCAGTTTGAATTATTCTGAGACAACTAATTTCAAATATAAAGACTGAGGTGGACTTGTGGCCTTTCAGAGTAGTACAGCTTACCTTCAAATCATCATAGGGCTGTACAGGAATTACTGGGAAAACCTGAGGATTAGAAGTGATAGGAGAGTATTTCACCATTTTGTTTCCATGTTGTTGGATTCTCAAATACTGAAACTAATTTTCTCATCAACAATGATACTTTTGCCTTTGATCCCACCTCATTCTGAAATCCTTTTTCTCTAAAAGAGTTGAAATGTGCTTCATGATGTCACATGTCTTCATACATGTAAGGTTTCATTAGAGAACTGGAACTGAAGGTGGAAAATGTAGCTGACAAACTTTCAGTAGAGGAGATGCAGAAAGAATAGCTGTCTAGATAGCCTCTAAAAATCATGTGAACTTTGAGCCACTCAGGAGCTTAATTTAGTGGAAGACTGGCTGGAGAGGCTTAATATAGATAGCTCAGATATCATGTGGAAACTCCAATATAGACATGTATTGATATAAGAGACCTTGAGCTTATTTTTATTTGGTCTTGGTCAGATTGTTTGTTCGATTCCCTCCCTTAACCCCACTCTTTATTCTCAGGATATGCAGTAAGTTGGCAGCTGTTACTGCACAACTACACCAAATTGTAACAGGAGAATGAAGGAAAATCGGCCTTTCAGTGTTGATACTTGTTTGGATTTAGTCAGTTTTCAGTGGAGTCTGAAAGTTTACTAAGTGAACTTCTTTGGTACTGCTCCTGATAACAAGCTAAACAAGTAGTGGCTCTGGTTAGGATACCCTTCTGCTAATGCTGAGAAGCATTGATGACTCTTGGACATCACTTTTCCTTTACTTCCCATAGCGGATGTTCTTGAAGTGGTGAGAGAGACAAATGGGGTAAGGTAGGTCCGGCGGTGGAATTGGATGGGTAGCGGAACTCCAGGCCCCGGGGTTAGTCCCGGACCCCAGAGGGGAGGGATGCTCCCCTATCCCCTCAGCCACGCGTTCCCATAGCCGCCGCAGAGACAGCACACCCAGGGCGTGTGAGGAGGAGGCAAGAGAGAATTTACTGTTGGGGTAAAGGCTTAAATCACCTCCAGGAGGATTCACAGAGTAACCAATTAGAAGTCTCAGGGGACTTACAGAAACACCAATCACAGGTAAAGGTTAACATCCAATAGTAAGGGGTTAACAAGGCCAATGAGGAGACCCAGGAAGTCTTCCCAGGACATTCTTGCATATGAAAGGGGTCTTGGGAAGAAGGACCATGAGTTAGCAAAAACTGCAAAAAGCCATGTTGAAACATGTTTAAACAATAGTTTTTCATATACTGCAGATTTACTGCTACAGGTAGGTGTCTCAAAGTTGAGAGGAAAGCAGGTAAGTTAATTTAGATGCATGACCTTCTCAGTGCCCTCCTTCCAATGTAAAACAAAAGACAGCAAATCTGAGTTTAAGTGTTTATCTTGAAATGGCAAGGTCTGTAATCAGATTCTCTTAATGAAAGATGCAAGTCCACTGGGATTCCTACTCTTTTTTTTTCTTTTTTTTTTTGTAAGTTATGCCTTAGAGCTAGTTTACTTGTATGCTTCCCAGTACTGTAGCTTCAAATTTTAACTATTACATCAACAGCACAGTAATTTTTAACTCTGTTCAGAAAACTTGTTTCTTGCCTGATCGTTTCATCAGTAGGAAAGTTATAGTTGTAACTGATGTGACTTGCCCTCTGATGAAAATGTCATGGGAAAAACAAATGGACAAGTGGATTCCCTGTATGTTTACAGTAGCCATGGAAAGTTCTGTCTTGCTAAAGTTTCCATCAGGCTTAGGAAAAAACCCATCCACACTCTAAATCTTTACTTTAAAAAAATTATTTTTTCAAGTATCACTTCAACTCTTAACAGAAATTTATTTAGGATAAAATCATACTGTTGGTCTGGAAGCAGTTGGAAGTTTTAATTATAAGAAAAAATGCTTCTGAAGCATGTGTTCAAAGTCTGGAGTGCGTAGTGTCACTCTAGGACTTGCTAAAATTACAGTCCTTAATGCAATCACCATTTATGACATGTAATGGTACTTATGGATCTGTAACTTCATAACCGGAGAATTCAGTTTGGGAAGTAGCATTATGAAAGCTGGAGTGTTGTCCTCCATGTGAACGGCTGAAATACCTCAACATCCTTACACAACCAGAGGTAGAGTAAGTAGGACACTTCCATGTTCAAAAACGTTTTAAATTGATTGTGATTTTTCCACTAGTTCAGTTCTCAGTCAACAAAGATAACTTCGATGAGCCATATACTCTGTTGTTCATCCTTTTTAAGTGAGTCACAGTACTTCTTCTCTGGTGGCACTGGGTGGTGCAAGTTGCAGAAGTTTGTCCGTATGGGGTGGGCAGTTTTGTGTATGGAGTTTCTAAGTCTTGCTTGCTTTTTCTGTGTCTTTCTGAGAGATAGTCCGTTCCTTTTGAATTAAAAAATTGCCAATACGGATGCTGTGAGTCAAGATTTATTTTTTTTTTAAGATGAACAAACAACTGGGTATTTTTGGTGTTAAAACATTCTTTTTGTTTCATTAAGTGCCATCAAAATTATTCACCATTCTAAAGGCTTGATGGAAACATGCCTTGGATAACTGGCCTTGAATTCTTTAGCCCAGGACTTTGGGTAGTAAATGATCTCATGCACATTTTTCTGTAGCGATCATAGCATGCAACGAAGCAACAGAACCCACAACGCAAGTATCCATACAAAAGTGACCTAGGCAAGCCTTTTAATCCTCCAGCCTGTTTTATTGCTGTTTTATAGCGTAAAAAGTAACTTTGAATGTTGAGATTGTTGTGCTTGCCTACAAAATGTTATATACATTGTTACATGTTGCTTCTGAAGACTTCCAGAGAAACAATCGTGGACCACCACTGAATTGCCAAGTAATATATATTTAAGTGTACTTCAAATTAATGTGTTTCTGAAGTATTCAGGTTTCACAGTCAGTATTGCTTACGATGCAAACCCCCTCAACTTTCTGAGATTGCCTGTAAAGTATCTACCACCTAGGATAAAAAAATATGTGTTCTGCCTGTGATGGGCATGGATGGGCGTGCAGAAAGGCTTCCCTAACTCAGCAAGGCATTCTTTAGTCAGCCTTTTCAGGCTCTTGTGTCATCAGACTGAGCTGTGGGGCTGTTACTAGGCTCGCAGAAATGTTTTCCACTGATAAATGTGCTTGTCTTGTAGTCGAGAAGCTATTTTTAGCAGTCCAGTTAGACTCCTAGAGTCACTGAGGGACAGAGCCCTGGCTGAGAGCTGTAAAAGGGAGCAGCCAATGGTTTGGAATGGGAGGGGAGAAAATGGTACCTTTCATACCCAACTGTGTTTTTTTGTTTTTGACTATGTTGTTATTTCCTGGTAACTTGTAAACAAAGGGCACCCTTGTCAGGTTTGTTCACTTTTGTTTCGCTAGGAATAATATCGTGGTTTTTTGAGGAAAATCAGTAGAAGCGTGGGTGGAAACTTCAGTTTTCACTGTGATGATGTTCAAAGGCTGCCTGGATCTTAACAGACACCATTTAATACAGTGAATCTGAGAAGTGCTGTTCTTTGCTATATGTTAGTGGAAAGGCTAAGGGATATTTTGGATGAAGTAGGAGTTACATTAATTTATGCCTTGCATTTACTTTTGTGCCAGGCTTTGCACAGTAACCAGAAGTTAATGTAGACAACAGTGCTACTGAAAAAGGAAATTGTTATAAATTGTGGAAC
>JAWWES010000081.1:44225285-44250197 GCA_035583135.1 Lophotriccus pileatus | reverse complement strand
CAGGCTTTGCACAGTAACCAGAAGTTAATGTAGACAACAGTGCTACTGAAAAAGGAAATTGTTATAAATTGTGGAACGTTTAAATAGATCAAAATACTCAGCTACAAGCAGCTTTTTTAATATTTCAAATTTTATATAGAACTCCTGTAAGCTTCACTTTTATCCATTTTTTTCTTAGAGCTATTATGCAAAAAAACTTCTGAGCTGGAAAAACAGCAGAAAGCAAAAGAGGGCCCACCAGTTTATGTTCTTATGTGCTGCCTTATGAATGCTGGGTAGGAAAGCCCCTGTTTTTTGTGGGTGTCAGAGTAGCTAGTGAGACTCCCCTAAGTACACTGCTGTGCTTTTTGTCTTTCTCCCTTTCTTTTTCTTGTCTTTAATGTGTGTTTTGTTTTAGTGCTAAAATCAAAGGTCATTGCCAGTCTTAGAGTCTCCATGTGCATGTCTGAGTGAATGTGTTTCTCTTCACTTTCACATTTATCTTTGCAAATAAAATCTGTGGGTGGAGAATGTAAAATGGGATTCAGAGTGGCTTGAGGCTTCTCTAAATGACATACCTGGGAATGCTGCCACATAGCAGACACATTTCAGTGATGTGTATTTCATTGCTGTGGGACCAAAGACAGAGCAAGGTGGGCTGTGTCAGTTGGTACTGGCAGTGTTCATAAAGTAACGCTCCGTGCAATAGAGGGCTTGCAGGCGTGCTGAAGTGAAAGATCATCCTTCCTACTTGTTACTATTTGGTGTTTGGTTTGAAATGTTCCACCATACTATCTCTTCGTATCAGAGTAGTGTCATTTATCTTAAATGGAAAAACTTTCCTCTTTCCTTTTCTCAGTTGAAAATAACTTTCAAAACATTTGTCTTTCTTTCCTCTGACCAGTCAGGATGGGTTCCTGCTAAATGTTATCTTTCTTCATTTTGACTGGTAGTGTTGGTCCTGCTCACAGTACTGTGTGGTGGCCAACTTTCATGCTACTTATGCACTTTTGTGGATTTTTGGGAGCTTTATTCACTGGTGTAACTCTGTATAGGATGTTTGTAGGAAAATTCTGCATATGGCACATCAGTTTTATTGACTCAAGTATTTTCTACCCATTGTCAGGTAGAACATGTGATGTACTCTGAGTAAACTTGTTTAGCTAAAATTCAGTTTTATTCTTACAGTTGTTTGTAAAGTGTCTGAAAAGCACAGGCCATAGTGGTTAAAACATGGTGACTGTGGTGGTGCCTCTTCTCATGAAGCAAGGGGAGCTGGTGATGAATGCAAACTGTACTATGGTAGCTAATCGTTAAGTATTTGGTTTAAAAGACTTGATGGCATCTGCTGAGCCTGATGGTTGTGCTGAGGAACATAAACATGATTGGGTCAGTGTCCTCTGCAGTTGCCTTTAGCTTTGCACTGTGAATGTCCCAAAAGCATTGTGCAGCTTTATTACCTTTGTGTGTGTTTGCAGCAAGGGTAGAGCATGGTCAGATTCCCTTCCTGCCTTCATCTCTAGGAGTGTGCACTAACACACATCCTACATTATTTTAACCTGATTTGTAAACAAATAAGTAAATTCAAAGTACTGAGCAGAATGGATTCATGTATCTTCAGGGATATAGTTGTGATGTATGACTGCAAAAACAGGGTTTTTATTGAATCAGGATAAAGTTGAGCAAGGGCAAAGAGGAAAAATCTGTCTCAATTCAGGAACCTGCAGCCAAACACCGTGCCAGTAAGTCACACGCGCACTGTGGTTGCAAGATCTTTGTTCTAGCTGTATGTTTAGAATTTATGTGGTTTCTTAATTGCACTATAAATTGGTATCTCTGTGTAGGGCCCTTTGAAAAACTAATGAACAGCTTTGTTCTTCAGTGTATTCAGGTCTGAACACAATGTAAAGAATGAGGAAGAACAGAAATCTGTGAAATAGAGGTGTTATGCTAAAGTTTAACAGAGAAAACTAAAAAAAAAAATCCCCCCACAGTGTACTGCCAGTTGTTAAGGGATCTGTTGTCTGTTGCTGGACTTGTTTTATGCTGCTTTCCTACCTTTCCATAGATTTAGCCTGAATTACTGGAAATGAGTAGGAGTTGTAAAAATCCCTTCTGTTCCATATCAACCTGGCTCCATCAGCACTCATTTGGCAGTGGGAATCCATGGGGGGCCATATAGGTGTGTTCTGTGGTGTTTCCATGCAGGTTCATAGTCTGCCCTGGCAGAATTGGTCTCTTGCCTGACCTGTCTGGCATACTGAGCAACTATCTTAGCATAGAAAGTCATGGATCCAATTCAAGTTGCTGACCTTTTCCGCCTGCTTATTAATAAACCTTAGTGTTTCTACTGCAGTCAGTGTAGGTAGAGTGAGGCCGAGGAAGAGAGTGTTTCAGCACTGTCTCATCCTGCTGAGAAAGTGTTGGCCTTACTCAAATTGCACAGAGGTACTTTGGGCTGTGGGCAGGGGCTGTGCAGGCAGCTGGTGTGGGTGTTGGTGCCTGTTGGAGTCTGGACTGAACAGCAGCTTCGGAGCAAGGGCGTGAGCTGTGGAACTGCAAACCTACCATGAAAATCTGTGTATCTGTTAAAAGAGCTCTAGGAAGGTTCTTGTGCAGCTTGTCACTACCAAGACAGTTACCCCAGAGGGGCTGTGCTAGATTTACTGCTGGTTAAAAGCTGGCTGCCTTTTTAAACTACAGGACCGTGGCTTATTTTGGCCTTGACCTGTCAGTTGCTGGTGTTGGTGATGATGGAAGTTTACAAGGGAATTATTACTAGGCTTGAGTCACGGGAAACTTATCTGTGCTTCCTGTTTTGGCCATGGAGATTCCAAGCTAATGATGAATATCAGTATGGTATTTTGGTGATGAATTTTTATATATTTAAAAAAAATAGAATGCACATGCTTCATTTGTATTTTTCTTCCTTTTCTGTTTCCATGGTGAGGGATAGGTGTATGAAAACTGAGCCACGGGACCTTACAGAGACATAAAAGTACACAAAAGAGAGATGGAATATTGTAAAGAGACAGTTTCAGAATGATGGCAGAATATTTGGCAGGGGAGAATAGAAGATGATTCTTAGTAGAAACTGAGAATTGTGTCTTTGCTGAACCCTGCAGTTGGTAGAGGTGAATAAACAGTGTATTTCTGAAAACTGAGTCTGGATCCGGAGCAGCAAGGGAAATAAGGATGGTCTATTGTAGCCATATCTCTACTGTGCAGTAGGAGCCGCTACAATGTTTAATTTCCTTCATCCTGGTAGGGGAGATACTGCAATTTTCACTTTAGAATACAGTCTTGTCTTTTGCTTATAAACTGCTGCTTGAACTGTTTGGACTGCTATGTTCTTCTGAAAAAAAGAGTGACTGAGAATTTGTTAAACTAAGCTAAAACTGTTATTTGTATGAGGCAAGTGATGGCCTGGAGGTCTTTGCCATTATTGGGTATGCTTTTTAATGTTATTTCAGCATTTCTTGCTGAAAATTCTATTGGACCCTGAACCCTCAGGCAGATACACTATAATATTTCACCTTGCTTATGTTTAAAGCATGACTAAATTTAAATCCAAAGCTTTTCTACATGAACCATAAAAGGAGTTAAGTAGGTTGACTTTGTCTCAGGTACATACCTGAGTACCTTTGTCTCAGGTACATACCATAGGTATGTACCTCTGTCTATGGTACATACCATAGACTTTGTCTCAGTGCATACATAGAATATAAAACTTTTTTTTTCTAAAATTTCTCTTTTAATGATGTGATGTGCAGCCCTTTCTACGCAAGTTCATTTTTTCCTGTCTGCCACACTAAGTTTCAAGGAGGTGCTCTCCAGACCACCTTCAATATCAAGGACAATTTCATGTCCTCTCTTGCCGCAAAAGAGCTATATCTTTGAGATCTGCTGCAAGATATATTTTTGAGGTCTGGACAGACAACAGAAATCTAATGAAGGCTTAAATAATGAAATTGAGGGAGTGTCTCAAAGCAGTTTTTAATGTTACTGGTTTAATTTGTCACATCTTTGTTCTTTTTTAACCTCTTTGGCTCAAATAACAGTTTGTATGTCAGAAGACCAATCTATACAGGGGATTTACAGAGTAGGCAGAGAAATCTGTTCCTTTGAAGTGATCCTGTGCTTATATTCAGGATTGTACTTGTAGGCCTTGCTTTTCATTTTACCTATTGATCTTGAAATCTGAATCTTTCACATCTCCTGTGAGAGAAACTTGCTCCTTCATGCACAAGCTGGAAGTGTGCAACAGACTATTACTTTGGCTTTAGTGATACTTTCCTATGGTGTCAAAATGTATCACCTTCCTCAAATGTAACCATGGGTGCTTACAGTCCAGAAGATGTTCCAGTCTTAATGCTGACTAAAATGTTACCGTTAGTTTGAGGAAACTGAGTGTTGGGAATGATAACTTTGCTTGTGCTAGAGTATGTATGAGTCAAGGAAAATGAATTCTAATTGTGGTTCTGAGGCTTATAAGGCCATTGCTCTGCCAAGTTAGGTCATGAAAAAGCATTTTGGAGGAAGACATTTCTAAGCATCATAAAATACTTGTTTTGAGAGAGGCTTTTTTCTAAACTGGAGGTGGGGAGCATTAGTGGTATCTTTATATTTTTCAGTGGAATAAAGAAGTGGTTCAAATGCTGTGTTTTCCAACATTGTAAACCTGCACATTGTTCTGTGCACTTTTACATTTAGCAAGTGTCTAATATTAAAGTGAATTAGTTCAGTTCCTCTTACTGCCCAGCCAAGGGTTGCTTTTGATACTATAGTGAAAAATTTCACTTTCAGAGAAATTCCAGTCTACCAGTTGAGTTTTAGAGTGCACAAAGAATAAAATACTTGACATGCAGGAATAAGGTTTGTCAAAGAACAGTTTTCCTCATGGAAAGGTGGCTGGTTGCCTGAGGCTGCTGGTGTGTTCAGAATTCTTTCTGACTTGGTGCTAAGATATGAATAAGTCATAAGGCACACTGATAAGTGGGGAACTGAATTGACTGATGGTAAGCAGGTCAGCTTGTCTAGTCCACTTACAGTAGTGTTTGGTCTCCATCGGTAGAGATTTACAATTGAGCAGGAGCTGTCAGGGGCCAGTTTGGTCAAATGCTTTCTTACTGCTCTGGTGACTAAGGGAGGCTCAGTGTCCAGTACTATCTGTTGTGTGTTTTGGAGAATATGTACATGCACATGGGAATTTATCTAAGGACAACTTCAGAAAGCTCCATGTTTAATGGTTATCGCAAGTATTTTCGAAAGTCGGTTTCCAAGTGATTTGGAACAATTTGATCCATCTGTATTGAGTGAATCTAAACTTTTATTTCTGTTGTCCTTTGGGAAAAGCCACAATGCCGGATTTCAACTTCATTCTGTATCTAAGTAAGATGGTGTAGACTGAAAATTGAGCAAAAACTGAGCATGTATTGCATTTAATTTGCATTTTTATCCCATAGCTTGTGCTCTTGTGTAGTTCTCCCTTGTAAGGCGATGGTTTGGTTTGGTTTGTTTGGGGTTGATGGGGTTTTGTGTGTGTGTAAATACTGTCTCACAGCTTTGCTCTTGCTGTGTTCATGTTAATGCCCCTGGAATTCTAAAAACCTCTGTTCTAAAATCTTTGCTTGTATGACTTTGTCTTTAATGGCACTAAGCCATGGATAGTTGGCTCAGTTTCCTAAAATTCCAGAGCCTGTTGTTAAGATAAACATTTCTGGGTTCCCAAGAACACAGACACATGTATATGGTAATATACTGATTATACAGAGCAACCTCTAAACAGCGAATTCTTATTTTCCTATTTTATTCTTGGTGTTTACACACAAACTTTAGAAGCAGAAAACCGACTTGACAGAGTGATTGTGCCAGTGTTTAAACTATATTGTAGTGTTTTGAGAAGGGCTGTGAAATGTCCTTCTTTTGCTGTAGCCATGAGCCCCTGGGGGAGCGGAAGGGAAGCAGTCCTGAGTTGGAATGGTGTTGAGATGCACCCTCATTAGTCAGCACCACATATCCCAGTTGCTGGGAAGTCCATGTGACCAAGGCTTTGGTATAAGGCCCAGGACTGCTGGTGATTAAGGAATTTGTTGCTTTACTACATCACTCCTCACCACTGGTACCTAAAGTGAACTCCTGAGGCTCAGGTGTCCATAAGTATTGCAGGTCTGGCTTTCTCTTAGCTGAAAAGGGCTGTGATCTGCATCCCCCCAGCCAAAGCTTTAGAGGGGGCTGTGATTATAGAGCTCATGACAGAGCTGGATTCAGTTCACTCGTGGCCTCTCCAACATAACAATATGTGGTGGAAAGCGTTGCTCCCATATATACCTAATCAAATATAATCAAAGAAAATGGATATGAGGCCCAGATCTATTAACAGCCAGTTAAGAAATTGTGGGGTAGGTTTTGAGGAGCTCTGTCCATGTGTAGGGCTGTAAGACAGCCTGGAAGATGATGGAGGTTCTTACTGGATTGTGCCAGTTGCTGGAGCACTTGGCAAGGCTTGCTGCCAGGAAGTGAGGGCCAGTGATGCTCGTGAGCCAAAGCAGATCATCTTAGCATCCTACTCAGAGCAGGAATTGGTTGTCTGACTGTCCTTGGAGGTAAGTTTCCTAGTAGTTATCTTTAAAATTGCCTCTAGCAGCAACAGGGTACTTTACTTACCGCCCCCCCCCCCCCCAAAATTAATGTCCTCAGTCAATAGACTGGGTTTTGATTTGATTGTTGGTGGGGGGTTTTAATCAACTTTTTATATAATTATTCAGCTTAGTCCAAAGCAATAAACTCAGCCTGAAAATAAATGGATCAGGACAGAGGAGGTATAGTATGTGGGTTTTGATTATTTTGAGTTTTGTGTTTGGTTTGGGTTTTTTTTAGTGCACTTTGCAAGGAACTTTGTTCCCCTCCTGCTCTCGCTGACTCTCTGCAATAAGAAACAGCAAAGAAAAACAGCAGTCTTAATTCTGTTATGTGATATTTTGTGTAAATATTTTCAGAAGTACAGCTATTTGAATTTGAAATAATGACACTTTTCCAATCCTGTGAAGCAGCATTTTTGTAAAATTTAAATTATACTAAGTCTATGTAGACTCTTGAAGGTCATTGTGAAGGGGAGAAATTAAAAATTCCTCCTGTAATAGATGAAGAACAATAGTAATGCAAAACAAGATCAAAATCCCCCCCAGGTTTTAAACCGTGATAAATATTTGGTTTGAGCTAGTCTGTTCTTTGTTTAGAGTTACTTGACTAAAACTCTTGGCCCTGGCTTGCTGGCAATTAGGACAATTGTACTTTTGATTAAACAGTAATAGTGGTGGTGGGAAACCAAAATACTAATGTGGTCTTTTGGCTGTATTCACTGCTTTCCCTTGCTCTTTATTGTAGTCCTGAGGAAGAAGGTATGGCTTGGCTTGCTAATCAGGGTTTTAGCTTGGAATAGTAACACATTTTAATTTGAGTATCTTTACATACTGCATGCTGTCTTAGGCCCAGACACTGTTTAGTGGATTCTTGGGATTTTTTGTTTTGTTTTCCACTTTACTAGTACCTAGTTCGTGTGTGTATGCATTTGTGACTCTCGTCTCTGCTCTGCTCCTGGTCAAGCGCTCTTGCTGGTTCTTCCTGTGGATGGGAAGCAATCTCAGGACTCGAGAGTGGAGACAGTGGTGTTACCTCTTCTGCTGCAGTTCAGAGAAATTGTGGCCTTCCCACAGCTCTTCCCAACTAGTGGAAAAGCTGTATCCAAAACTGTGTTTTGAAAGTCTTTGAGGTTTGTGGAGAAGTAAAGAAGTGGGGAGTTTCATGCTCTTGTGGTCTATAAATAACAAGAACTTTTCAGTTTTCTGTTATCACTGTTCCCACCCATATTATTTGAGGACCTGGTTTGCTGTTGGTGTAATAGTTTTTCCCCATATCTAAACTCTTGAGAAGTCTTTGATGCCTGCCCTTTCTGTTTATTAGTGTGAGGAGATACGCTGTAGATATGGTGTTAAAGTACTGAAGCTGATGTTCATGTATTCTAACTTGCATATTGTCTCTGTATGAGGCAGGAGTCCATACACACTAAATGCAACAGCAGCCTAAACCCAAATTATTTGGTGGGGGTTTTTTTGTTTTGTTTTGCTTTTTTAAGTTGTTATATCTTTTCCTCATCTTCAGGAAGTATTGGTCCATGCCCTTTGGACCCATCTGGCATTGATCTGCCTCAGTGAGCACCTTGCACGTGCATGGGTATGGAAAGGAAGTACATGTCTGAGGTGTCTATACTTTGCATTGCCATACCTCTGACCTTTGCTTAGTTTCCAGGAGAATTCCTTCTTTGCGTGCACCTACAGTTCATGTACACTCTGTACTACTGTTGGTGGTAGAACAGTTCTCCCTTTGTGAAGACAGGTATGCAGCTTGTCTAGGTAAGATCTCCCAGCCAGTAGCATGATGTGTTGCAGGAAAGGGAATGCACTAATTATTTTTAGCTGTTTTCAGTTTAATTTGTTCACTGAGAGAAGGGATGAGTGAGGAGGGCACTTTTTTTGGCCTATATTTAATAAAAGGAGAGGGAGCTGTAAAAAGCTCCCAGTGTAATGTGAGCCTTACACGAGGAAGAACTATTTATAGAACCCTGCAGTGCTTGCCTGAAGGAACTTCAGAGCAAAGAGGGGCAGTGTTACATAAAGCAGGGTGAGAGGACACTTGTGCCCTCACAGCTGCGAAGGTCAAACCCAGGGCTTGTCTCACAGTGTGCTTCCCCTGTCCCTTGGCCTTAGGGGAGAAGAGACTGATGGGCTCCTTCTGAAGGCCAAATCTTCATGGTGAGAAACTTTGGTTTGTGGAGTACAGTGGGTGGTTTTCCTTCCTTTTTTTTTTTTTTTTCTTCCTCTAAGAGGCTTATTATTTGTGGTGTTTTGATTTTATTATTCTTTGAGAAAACATGAGTGTCTTGATTGATGACTTAATGGTCAAACAAGGTCACAGCAGCAGCTTTGGGGATCTTTGGAGGGTAAGATTTTATGTTGTACGTGGTTATACTACGGCTTAAACAGTTTTCTTGGTTATTGCTGGTGCTGCTTTGGCTTCTGTTTTCTGGTGGTAACTCTTTATTACAAATGACATTACCATGTCATTGGCAGTTATCTAGGTATTGTTCTGGTCTTGGATGCCTTCATCAACTTAATATGTGTCAGTTACGAGGCTTTATAAAAATTGGTTTTAAAAACCCTTCAAATCTCTAGCTTGAAAATGCTCTTTAATGGTTTCATAGGCAGAAGAGACCCTCTTTAGGGAGGCATATACCCTAGAAAATCCTTCATAGCACAACATAGACACTGGGTGTTGATACTTTTCTGCAAGATTGCATTTGGCTAGGCCAAGGAGTTCCTAACCCCTCTATGAAGGAGAAGAAAAACACCAAACAAACAAAAATCGTGGAATATAGTCTAAATCTAATATATGGCTAGGAAATCTAGACAGAATGTTTGTAAAAGGACCTTGAATGGCTTTAAAATTTTGAAGAGGGATGTAGTCTGCAGTCGTCCAAGATGCTTGTCCCTTTAATTTTTACATGGGAAATGCAGTACTTGTGTTTATGATTTTGAAGGTAAATAAACTGCTTCTCACATTCTGTCAGTCATCGATGACACTTTGCCTCTTTATGTCCCTTGAGTTGGAGGTTTAACTGAGCAGTCAGCATTCTGCATGTTTGAAAGGCAGCTTCTGAGTGGAAGCTAAACCCCCATGGTTTATAAGAGGGTATGCAATACAGTACAAGATTAAAACAACTCAGTAAATTATTTAGGATGTATTTCAGCCTTTATCCAAAAGTTAAACAGTGATTATTTATGTGTGTCTGTGTGTAAAAGCCAGACACACTGCAAATGGTCGTTTCTTTATGGTCTGAAAAATTGTGTTTAAATGGAGGAAGGCATTTTGACTGGCTTTTGAACCCACTCACTGAGAAATGGTTTTTAAAATTAAAAAACAAAAAAAAAAGGCAAACTTTTGTAGATGCGAAATGTGAATTAGTAAAGAAATAACCAAGCTGAATGCTTGAAGCAAGTGTTATTAGGATGCTTTGGTCAATTTTTTTTTTTTTAATGTAAATAAGAAGCTTGAGGGTTGTTTTTAAACAACTTAATGAAACTTACCAGACGTAGTAAAACAGAGGTGTTTCATGGATTTACAAAGTGATGTACAAAACAGGAAGAACATTTTTGGTGGAACTCTTGCAAGTACATAAAAAGGGAAGAATTTGCACACCCTAATACCCTCTGAAGTGTTTAACTGTCAGTTAGTACTTAGTAAATGAGAATTAGTAAATCAGTAAATGAGAATACAGGATCAGAGCTCTGTAGCTCCAGGCAGATGCAAAAAGTAGAAAGCTCCGAGCCTTGATACCCTGTGGTTCTGTCTAAATTAGCAAATACTTTGATTGGTAGGGATGGGTGGGTAGATCAAAACAGTGAAGCTTCTGAAATCTTTATTACTGATTTGTGTGGGTTACTTTAGATTAGATTTAGCTTGTCACCTTAGGCTTAATGTCCCCACTTACCTGTGCAGTTTGAAGCTTCTCGAAGGAGAAAATTTAATAGGTATGCGCCAGATGACCTTGCTGTGATGTAGCCATGGGGTTACTTGAAGTTTCATGTCCCTGTTAGACAGCAGGTAGCATTTGAAGTCCGTCTTGGAGCAGAGTTTTCAGATTCTCTTACTCAAAAGGGAATTGATTCAAGTGCACCAGAGTTGTTCTGGAAAACCAGCTAGCTCACAGTAAATGGTTTTGCTTTTGCTCTAAAGCAAACAGCATAGTTAAATTATGTAGGAGAGTATGCATGGCAAAAGGATGACCTGGAAGATTATAGTCAGAAGTCCTGGAAAGACATTTTTTGGCCTCCATTAAGGAAGTCTTTCTTTAAATTGGCAGATGTTTGCAGTGTCCAAGTTGCCATTTTATACTACTAAATAAAAGTGTTGTTTGGGCCACAAAATCTGAGACGATAACTAAAAATAATTCAGAGCTTAATAATCACCATAGGGTGCAGCTTGTGGCCCTTGGATAGTACATTAGTTGTAGGAGTTCCAGCTGTTTTGTGACTGCAGTAAATGACTGGTGCTGCAATCCCAAGATGGTGATAAAAATAATGTTGCAACGTTACAGATAATGTATTTGTTGGCATTGCTGGGCTGTGGGTAGGCACATGGCTGCATAAGTCTATATCTTCTGCTTTTGGTAGAGGAAGGAGGATTATTTTAAGTCATTTATGTGTTTAATTTTAATGCTAAATGCAGAAAAAGTTTATCTCAAATGGCTGTGGAAAAGCAAATGGTTTATTTTATTTGCTTGTATATGAAATTTGTGGTGTATGAAACGCAACCTTTTCTCCACAAAACACACTGCAAATTAAAAAAATAACCACTCTTTTTTCATGTCCAGAACCCAGAAATGGCTGACTGATGTGGAGATTTTTTTTTTTTGCCTCAAAACCCTCATATCTTGGCTGATGTAAATGTGTCTGTTAGCTTTGAACTTTTGCCTTTTGTAATCTGGGCTGCCACAGGTACACTTACAGTCAGTACCCAAAGTACTTCTTGATCAAGTCTTAGTTGCACTTCAGTTATAGTCCAATCTATTGTGTTGGTGTACTAATAGATTATGATGCTGTTGATCATATATAGAATTTAAGATATTCGTATAGGAATCAGGCAAATACTCTGTTTTAAGCATTTATTGAGTTAGACCAAAAAATCTGAGCATTCTTCAGAGGAGGTGTGCAGGAGCAAGTTTTTGTGCTTTTGTGATTGCTCTTATGAAGTGCAGGGTTGAAATGAATGCCTTTAGCAAACAACTGACAAATAAGGGTTTGTTCAGAGTAAAATGACCTGTGCTAGAAAGGTTTAGATGATAAGGGAATTGTGCTTTTTCGGCAAACAGTTTTACACTGAAGAATTAAGTTCAAACATTCCTAATTAAGTATTTCTTTAGTCCCAGTTCTGTTTATTGGCCCCAAACTGTCATTGTATTTAGACTGGTAGAAATAGTGCAATACAGCCAGTGAGCAAAAGCTGAATTATGTCATATTAGGTAGGAGAGAGGAGTTCTTTAAATCCTGTATGCAGGCCGCTCTTGGCATATAGAGTAGAAAGAATGAAATGCATTGAATTTTCATCAGGAAAAGTTATAATCTGACTTGCAAACTGTGCACTTGTTTGAATGTCAGGGTAAGTACAAAGCTGCAACAACAACTTATATCCTCATTAAGATATCAGAAGGATTAAATATGAAACAGTACAGTAACAATTTGTACCATCTTGTGTATGAATATTGTATATCCAGGTGAGACTGACTAAAGAATAATAATGTTGTGTATTTCATGGGTGCAGTTGCTGCAATGTCTGTTTCTCTTCGTGGCTGTTTTGGCAATCTGGTAAATGCTGCTCAGCTGCAATCTCTTTTTTGCAATAGGAAGAGTTAGATGGAACTTGAAAGGAAAAGTGTGTGCCTCTGGATTAGGTGGTAATATTTGCCTTGCAAGAGAGGCCATGCAAACAGTGCCTCTGTGGATTTGGTAAGAGTCTGAACAACATTTCTTCACTGTGTGTATGGAAATCAAGGGTATTAAATCATAAGGAAGCAGACAGATGGATTTGTGCTGGCTTTTCTTCCTGCATGATACGAGGTTTTAAGATCAAGGCAAATTCTCTTCCTTAATCTAGAATTTGACTTTCTCACATAGACTTCCATGTGTTTTTGTAGTAGACCAGGCAGACTGACTTGTGGGAATTGTTGGGGGGGGTTGGGTTTTGTTGCTTCTCTGTGTTTTCTAACTTTTTGCTTATAGTTTCCATAAGTTACCAACAGTGAAACAGGTTGTGTGAAGGAAGAACACTGATGACTTTTGTTTCTGAATGTGTAACTCTATTTATTCTTTCTTAACAAGCAGAAGCTGTTGGAGTGCAGCTTATGGGATGGGGAGAATTGGTTCCATAGTACCTCAGTGGAGGGAATGTTAAAATGGGTGAAGGCAGAGGTGAAACTTGTTCAATACCAACTTCTAACACAAAGTGGAATGTTATGTTCTGGGCAAAAGTATTTTTGGTGAAGACTTTTTGGTGTGGGAGATAAAAGTCATGAATGAGTAAAGATGATCAGGCATGCTGGATGTTGAATGTTATTTGTTCAGAAAAGTTACAAGATCTTAGATTTTCGCAAAACTCACTTGAGGACTTTACACACAAATCATACTTTGATTATCAGTGCTGTTTCATTCGGTAGTGCTGTTATATTGCTGCCTTCCTGAGGTTGCTGAGGTAGGGCGTGGAGGGGAGGGTAGAGGAGGACAAGAAAAGCTGAAGAGTGCTGTTAGTGCTTTCAGTTACTTAATCCCAGACGTGCCCTTGTTCATAACAACAGACTTATCTAACAGTTTCCCAAAACAAATGTAATTCACAGATGTGTGGTAGCAGCTAGGACAAAATAGAGCCTTTCTAATCAGTTAGTCTGTGCATTTCCAGTACTTTTTCTTGTTTATAGCTTAGGTTGTTTCTATCTTCATTGTGGAGAGGGAAATGAAGATTTCCATTTTGATTCCAACTTCATTTGAGCAACTAATTTCTAATATCAGTAATCTCCCTCTTGTAATTTCCAAGGAGCTACTTGAAAGGAGACCATTTAAAAAGTAATCAGTACAAGTAACCCCATTGTTCTTTTCAGTATGTACTGTGATAGCACAGGAATAATGGATGCTCTGCAGGGGAACTGTAACACTTTCTTTTTAAGCACTAGAGTGAAACTTGCTCTTCCTGCAGCTGCCACAGTAGAGTAGCATTTGTATCAGAGTATAGTATCATAAGTTTGTCATTTGCTTTAGTTTGTTCCTATAGCTATTCCTATAGCTATCATAATATTCCCATTATGATCATTACAAAATACAGTTTTTGGGTCTCTGGGTGTGAGAACTGTTTCCGGGTTGAGTGAAACTGTGCAGAAACACAAATGTCTGTAATTGAGGAAGACTTAATGAAATGGCATTTTGTGTATGAGGGTGTTTTTTCCATGGGTTAATGTTGCCCATCTGTTTTCCAGTTATGGTGTTCTGATTTTGGTGTGAACATATCCTAGTTGAGGCCTTCTGAAAGGGGGAGACAATTTTGCTTTTTTGTTCTTATGCCTGTGCTGAAGGGGAAAAATAGTTTGAGAAAAGATGATGCTGGTGACGTGTTACAACTTTGTTGAAAGATTTCTTTGAAGCTTAGTTCCAGAAGGTCTAGAACACCTGATCTGTGTCTTGACAGTTTAGAGAATGATACTTGAGTCTTGCGATGAGTTTCTAGAAATACTGCCGTGCCTTCATGAAGCAGTAATGTTATTGGCTAGAAATGTCTGAAAATAAGGTGCCAAAATCCTGAGTGTAACTTTAACAGCAAAATAAGGTTATCTGGTCGTGTTCCTAGAGATTAAAGAGAACCTTTTTCATAGGATTCTTGAGAAAACTATTGTGTATCTGGTTCCCAGTGAAGCACTGAACATAACATGTTCTGTTGCTGCACTTGCATATGCACTTTCTGCTTGCAAACAAGTGCAGTTGTGTCTTCTTACTGGCCGTCTTTCTGTTCTTCCCATGTAGTCTGGGTATTCCTGTGTGGCCTGTTCTTCAGCTGCTGCTTTATGCCTTGTAGCTACTACCTGTATAAGATCTTTCAAGTCTGTTTTTCCCAGGTCTGTTTTTCTGTAATTGCGTGATTCCGTTTTCCTTTGCTAGCAGAAATAAGCATTTGCATCTTTCCTTACACTGCTGATAACCAAAAGCAGTACCATACCACCACTTATTGCAGTGCCTTTAGCCCCTTACACAAAAGGTTTGGTGAAGTTTTTGTGGAGGGAAATGTTTCTTCATTGCTTCTCTGGCCAGTTTAACCTTGCTGGGAGCATCAGTATCCAGCTTTGAGGGGGGTTGTTCCCTATTTGAGGCTGAAGCACTGGGAAGCAGCAGTCAGTGGACACTCCCCTTAACTCAGTGCACCTTGAGTTCTGTTTACTGTGTACTCTGTAAAGGGAGCAAAGGTGCCAGCTGCCAGTCTGGCAGTGAGGAACCAGGCTGTGCAGGGTGGCACAGTGGAAAGTCTAGTAGGGTTATAGTATAAGCCTCTAATATTTTTAATTTTTTTTATTGTTTACTATCAGTCAATTTCAAATTATGAGGTTAATAAAGTACCAGTAAATCAACCAGTGATGTGCAGTCTGTCTGCATGACCTGGCTCATATGGCATGCCGGGTTACATTGAGCTTTCGCTTGGCTGACGTGAGAGAAAGTTGGTGAATGAGCCAAGGTGAATGGACTTCGCTTACTGCAAGTTGGGATAGGCAAAAATATGAATATTTATTTGACTGTTGGTAAATAATACAGAGCAAGGAATAGCACTTTCCTGCTTTACATGACTGTGCAAGGTGCAGAGATGGGCAGCACTCTGAGAAGAGTGTCGGGGGTTTAGTATTTGCTGCACTTGTTAGGTTAAACTAATGTTAAAGGAAAAGAAAATGATCTGTTCTGATTTATGCCGTTTGGAATGGCTTGAACTGAACATTTGTTTCTTTTGTGTTTCGCAGACTTCTTGAAGCCAACTCTAGCAAAGAGAAAGAGCTCTGCCTGTGCCAGCCAGACCCAGTCTCCAGTGCTGGTCCCCCTGATGGCACATTGTACAACCCTGTGAAACCTGCCAAGCTGGACGCCACAGCTTTGCACGACTGCACTTTGGCCGGCGCTGTGCCTCCTTCGGAGCCGTCGAATCATGCAGTCCTAGCCTGCGACACAGGCATCCACGAAGAGCACTATGTAAGTGAAGGGGTGGAAGATGATGTGCCAGACTGCAGAGAGTACAGAGATGCCTGCACCATTACTGGTAAGCAGTCAAATCTTTCATCTTGAGAAGGATGTGGAGGTTAAAGCTTCTGTTCTCGAGCTCTTGGTGGGGTATCTGGTTTGTGGACAGTGCTGCTGGTGTTCTGCACGGGTTTTTTTTCTTCTTTAAGAAGTGATTTCACAAGCACTTGAATTTTCAATGAAAGCACTTTGTAAGGTTTAAGGCTCTTGCAAATAGGCTAGACCGATGACAGCTGTGAAACTAGTTTACTATATTTATGTACTTGGGAAGCTGAACCATTTGAAGTATTTTTGGAAAATAAAGTCAGGGATGAGGGGAAGGAAACATTGCAGCTTAAAGTTCAGGCAATGGTTGTCCTAATGTTCAACATAGTTTAGATTTTATTTTTATCTTGATAAGAGAATTGCTTTGTGGGAGAGAAGGGATGGGAGAAATAGGATCTAATGTAACATTTTGCCTGTACATATTTTTGCTTTTCAAAGCCATTTCATTTTTGTCACATTAGTTCTGGAACAATAAAAGTTAAGGTATACAGAACAGCTTCATCTGCCTGCTTTTATGAAAGGTTAAATACCTTCTTATTATAGATTCATATAAATAAATTGAATATGTGTTGAACTATGGTATTTTAAATAGAATTAGATTCTTAGCGATGTGGTCAGCTGACCCAATTCTTTTGCGTTTGAATAATCATTGTAACTCAGTTTAGTTATAATTAGGAAATGACAGGCAGTTTCCATTTCAAATGCATCATTTGTTGTCTGAATTGTGAAGCTCTCTTAGCTTAAAGTGACCTTGTCAGCTCTTTTGGGAATGTTTGAGGATTCAATGGAGTTTTTGGAAGGGAGAAATGAGGCGTCTGAGAAAAACAGAAATAAGACTGGGGTGTTCTAACTGGCTGCCAGACCCATTTATCCTGAGTTACTTTCAGCCTTTTCTGAATTGTCTGTAAGTCAGAGAATTAGGTAATGGGGACCACCAACAGATGCTTTAGTAGCATGCCTTGACTTAGCCCAACTGCTGTGTAGTTAATAAGGGTAGATAGTCTGAAAAAAAGAAAATAGAAAGAAGGGCAGAGGTGCTCTCAAGTCCATCCTGATTCCCTTGAGAAGACAAGCAGCAGGATTAACTTTTAAAACTGTTTTTATTAAATGGAGGTCAGTGAATGATCTTGCTACTTCACATTACTTCAAGTCTGATGTAGTTTCTGAATCTCTTTCTTCTAGCTTAGTTGTCAGCTAGGTATCATTTACAGATTGATCCCGTAATGCTTTTTAAATGGATTTGCTGTTCTACAGCAGCAGATTTGTACTGTTTGTGCCCTGCAGACAGAATGATAAGACTTGCAGTAGAAATAGTGGTGTTTTGTTGATTGGTTGGTTTTGTGTTTGTTTTGTTTTGTGGCTTGTGTTTTTGTTTGTTTGGGTTTTTTTGTTGTTGTTGTTTGTGTTTGGTTTTTTTTGTTTGGTTGTTTTTTTTTTTTTGGTAATGGATTTTTCTGAGTTTCAGCTTTTTGGAGAGCTTTTTAAAGTGTCAAAGGGTATAGGCTGGGAGGGATTTTGCTCCCTCTGCAAAATCTTTGTCAGCATTATGTGCAGGTATGCAACATGTACCCTCAAAACAAACAAAGATAAATATTTGAAGAGGAATAAGTACCGTCAGAGGCTTTAACATGAAGACTTTGTTTAGTTCTGACAGGTTAGCACTATTTACACTTTTAAACTGTTTAGTGGGAAGGAAATTGCTCATGTCAAGTCTGCATATACCATAATTTTTCTCCCAATGCCAAACCTTGACTCATTCTAGAGTCAATTAAAATTCAGCAATCTGTTAATCTATTTTTTTTTAGTCTAAGACTAACATCTGCAGCCTATTGTAAAAGTTAACTGCAAAAATTCTTGCAAATAAAGGCTTGAGCACATTTAAGAAAAGAATGGGAAACTGAGGCATGGTGTGGTGATGCTTTCTGAAATGTAACCAGTTAATGGTAATTAATCAGAGTTGTCTTTAATATATCTAATAATAAATTACATGATGTACACTTCTTGCAGTTTAACTTTTCAAGAAGACTATTGATGCCCCAAAAAATTTTAATTCATACTGTTTCCTTTTTTGTTGTTGTTTTTGATGTTTTTGTTTCCTCTTGTGTTTGCTGGCAGTACTTTGGCATTCTCTCTCAGCAGCACAGTCTTTCCTGCCTGGGACCCAAGAGCAGATGTAATGTAGCTGAGAGCATTGCACATTCTGCTCGTGCTAAGTGTGTTTTCTTGGAAACAGGGTCGGCTTAAACACTTTTTGTCCCCAAACCACCTCAGAATTGTGCATGTGCAGATTTCTGTGGGAGTGTAACTGGAGGTATCTGGGCAACTGGTCCGGACAGAATCCTTGCTCTGCTTTTGTGTCAGAGGGGAGATGAGGGTTACTTTTAGCTAGGTCACACCTTTGATCTGAGCCACTGTGTAGCCTAAAATCAGTTGGCATAACTGAGGGAATGAGCACTGTAGGGTTGGGCCTGGGTAACAAAAAGCATCATGGTGAATAGTTTCTTTAAACCAGTGTCTGAATGGGGAACAGCACCCTAAAAGACTCCTTTCCCACTGAATCTGATAGTAAAGTTATCCAAAGCTCATAGTTGCTGTAACAGAAGTGTTATGGAAGTAAATGCTTTTGAATCTGTGCCAACTTGAACATAGAAGGGTAAATGAAATAGGTCAATTGATTAATTTAAAAAAAATTGTTTATGAATGTTTCAAGAGTTGTTATAAAAAAATGCTGGTGGAGCATGTATTTTCTGACAGTATTAAAATGAAAATGGACTCAGTAGCTGTTGTAGTTTTTTTGTTTTGTAATAATTCATTTTGGGTTTTGTTTAGCAAGATTTGAGAGAAAAAGTCAGCGCAGTCTGACTTAGTTTCTACTGCTACTGAGTTTGGAGCTCCTGTTGGGAAACATGCAGAAGGAGGCTCAAGTCTCAAGGTTGGTGGACAGTGGGACAGCACTGCAGGGAAGTGACATGCTGCCGCTATGTGTGGGAGGCACCTATCATGTCCTAGTTGTTTTTTTCTTTTTTTTTTTCTTGCTGCTCCCATTCATCGGGGAGTGTAGAGAAAGGAATACGAATGTAGCACCATCTAGCGTTCCTTTTGCTAGAAAGGGAATGGAAAGGCTTGTAAAGGCGTCTGTCTTTCCTGTAATCGCAGCACAGACTTGGATACTTTCAGTCAGATATTGACAGAAACAGCAACTAGGGTTGGGGCCTTTCTTCTCTGTCTTAACACCCCACCCCACACCCCCTGTCCCTGCAGCAGGGAGGGCTGTAATCTTGACATGAAAAAGCAGAGTATCACTAAGTTGCTCACTAGTCCCAATTTTGTGAATTATAAAAGCCTTAGTCTGATTGCCTTTCTTTCTTACCCATCAACTGCTGTGAGACAAATCCTGCCCTGAAAATAGGGAGTACAGTGAGGATGGAAGTCTGAAATATCACTGGAGTATAGATTTACTCCTGTGACAGCTGTCTGACTGCCAGAATGTTTCTGTGAGTTTGTTAGTGTTTTTTCTTCCTTTTTTTCTCTCAAACCATGCATAACACAGCCATCTTCAGTAGGTTAACTTTCAGTCTGCTTTTGCATGTCTGAATACTCACTATTTGCAATGATTTTGGCCTGATGTACTTTGTAATTTGAGAGCTAACTGTTTAGTATGCTGTGTAGGTTTCCTTCATCCTTCCCTGAAAAGGGAGAGAATGAATGGGCTGTGATTTAAATTCCCTAGCTCCTTCATTAGTTTGCATGATTCATTTATTCATTGTCCTAATTGCTCTTACGCATGTAGGAGTGTGTTTTCTGCCTGTTGTGTCCAGGATAATTTCCTGACAACTCTTGGGTTATTGGGAAATTCTTTGTGGTAATAACCTGCTCTGTGTCTTATTTTGTTTGCAATTAACATAAGTTGATTTTTTATTTTTTAGTTTTTTAATTTCTAAAAACAAGGTCACATCACCGAAGGGGTCAAACCATGAACTCTTTTTCTTTCAGCAGGGAAGTCTCCCTGAGAGAGTTGGTATTGTTTGACCTTCCTTGCAGGTTGTGTAACTTCTACATTACTGCAGTGACTGCAGTGAAGGGTAGTCATAACATCCAGAGAAACCAACTTTCCCTTGTTGTCAAGCCTCATTCACACAATCTCCCGCAAATGTTTGGGTGCAAAAAGTTTTCTCTGGGCATTCATCCGTTCTGTATTCTTACTCAGGCTTTAAATATGTTCTCATATGAAGAGATTCCGTTCTACCAAACTATTCCTCCTCATGGCAACATCAGCCAATTTTGATAACTTACTGCTCCTGCAGATAAGTGGTGTTATTCTGACCATTTTTTTTTGTAACCACTTTATTTTAAAAGGCATGCCTAGGGCCAACAGAATTTCCATTCCATTGTGTGTATGTCCCCTAGGGTGCATGTTTTTGTTTTGAAAGGCTGACCTTCTCTTCCAAGTGTGATAAGGTATGATTGCCCCAAGATTAACTCCATAGGGACTTAGGTATTACATGTTGTTATTAGAATGCTTTACCCTTGCCATGTAGGAGATAGGGCGAATGCTGTACCTGTGCCTGTCCTGTTTTGGGTGCGTGTGATAACAGCAGGAATTGGGGCGCTTGCTATTCTGAGACTGTTTTGAACAGGGTGCTCTCGTTGTTTTTGGTACCTGTTACAGGTTCAGTGGTTGACTACAAAGCATTAAATGGTTACAAAGTACTGGTAAAATACTAACAGTTGTGAATTGCTTCCCTTTATTTGAACCTCTCTGAGTTCTGTTGTGGTTACCTTTCTCTTTTATTGCTCTTTTCCTACACAGCATAAACTTGCTCTACCACTTTCTTGTTTTACAGTTGCTGGTTTGGGGTGGGACTTCAATGTTTTCCTCAGTTTTGTCAATATAAGAGAAGAGATTTAAGGTCGTGCTTAGTGGAGCTGGAACTCAAAGAGCGTAAGAAATGCTCTGCTGGGTTGGACGAGCTGGCTCAGGACTGTATTTTCTGACTCCAGAAAGAGCAGGTGCTGAATATGGAGATCAGGCACTCAGCCGCCCTCAGTAGTCTACTCTCAGCATAAGTACCCCCCATCACGCAGAACTAGTCTGGTTAACTTTGGAACCTGTCCCTGACTTTATCTTACCCGGACCTGATGATTGTTTTACCATGTCTTTTTGTTTTGTGTTTTTATTTTGCGTTTTTTGTTTTTCTGTTGTGGTGCACTGAGTAGTACAGTACAGGAAGACAAAAAAGCTATATTGATGCATTTAAATATGTGAAAATAATTTTGTTCATATAGCTCCATAGCATGCTAAATTCATCTTTATTTTTCTCCTTCAATGTATATGTATGTGTCCATCATGAAGCAATACATTTTTCATTTAAAGTAAGTGTCTGTAAAGAGCAAGCAACGTAAGATTTCATTCTTACATTTTGCTTGTGATTCTGTGAAAACTTTGTTGACAGTCATTGTTTAGCAGCTGGCACATTTTGTAGCTGGGCTGAAAAACAAGCAAAAGCAGGACAATTGCTTTTCAGGGTTTTCCATACTCTGTGATTTATCAATAGTTTTTTGAGACATTTGCAGTCTGTCTTGGCAGCTGGAAGAACCTAATGGTTAATGAATGTGTTTATTCTTACTGCTGCTGAACAGTGCATTGCCAGCATGCATTTGGTACATGAATAGCTTTTGTTCTTGCTCTAAAAGAATAAGCATGGTGGTGAAGTTTTATTTTCGGTTTAATGTACAAATTGTGAGTATTGGGTACATTTATCTACAGGGAGAAACATTTCCATACTGTTCATTTAAAGCAACGCTCATTTAAATTTATGACATAATGTACAGTAAGGCCCTAATAGTTTAATGGGCTCTCATCATCAAGATCTATCTCAACTTTTATATCCAGCAGGAATGTGTGTGTAGGATGAAACTAAAGTAGGGAGACTTAAACCTGATAAACAATGACATTCCTCACACTGGGACTGCACTTTCCAGTGGCTTCATCTTTGACATTCCAAACTTCATCCCAATGTTTAACTGGCATGTTGGCAAAGCCAGAAGAGGTTAGCATAAGGTCTTTTATTTTCCGATGGAATACTGGATTTTGTGCAGTGTTTTCCATGTTCAGAGGCAGAAGAACCACTCCTTAAACAACTTTTTTAAAAGGTGTGACGGGACTTGCAATTCCAAAATCATGTCATGCCAGTCATCACAAACAGCTGTGGCAGCTTCTGCAGAGTTGGAGTTTTTAAAGGCTTTGTTGTTAAAGAGTGTTTCTTCCAGCAATTTGGCTCTGCTGCCAGCAGTGAGATGTGTAAGAATGCTAAGGCCTAATCTTTCTCTTTGGGCAAGTCACTGAGTTGGACACACATTTTGTTTTTATTAGAATAATTTTCTTTAGCTTAAAACTAATGGCTGGCTTTACATTAAACACATGTAGAGTGTGTGTACAGTCTTGAGTTCAGCAGTAGTATTTGTAAGACTTCAGTATAGTTATCCACATTCTGGCCATCACAGAACTGAGACTGAAAAGGAATATGGTAAGTTCTAAGGTTTTGCCTCTTACAGGCATATGTACAGAGTAATTGTTAAATAAGCCTCAAGAGATTTTTTTTTTTTTTTTTTTTAAATTCTGGACCACAGTTAACACTTAATGACTGTGTGGGCCTATAGAGCTTAAATAATGGATGACTACAGGCTAGGTTTTCCTGTTCAGTAGACAAGCAGCCTAATCGTGGTGTTGAAGTTTCTTCCCTCTGCTTTTCATTTTTATGTGGATCTGTTCACAAGGGTAATGACTAGTTCCTTCCATCATTATCTAAATAGACAGAAAGCATGGGGAAAATGAGGCTATTGGGCTGCTTCAAGCAGGAAATATCTGCTGGGAAAACATTTAAAAACCATCTTTCTTGCTCTTATCACTGGAATATGGTTAGGCTTTAGGCTTGTGGGTCTGCTGAGAAAGTAATCTAATGTAGTCATGGCCTCCTGGCTGCCTGTTGAGCTAGATTAGGTGGCTAATCAGAGCCACAAATAAGCAAAATCAGCAGTCAAGATGTGTTAGTATTTAGCATGGAATAACCTCAACTTGATGAACTTTGATTTCTTGTGTTACATGTGGCTGGACTTCAGCCTCTGTGCTGTAGCCCTTTTCTGCAGAGAACCTTGCTTTTTACCTTAACTCGTAGGGAGCCAGCACTGGAATTGACCCTTTGCAGGTATCGTGTGCTATTTAATTTTTAGAATCGTTATTTATTCACTGGCCATTCTCAAAGATGTAAACCAGAGAAACTTAAAAAACACCTTGAGAGAGCTGAGAGTCAAGAGGGACTGTAATAGGTGTGTGGGAAATAAGACTGGACTGAAAACCAAGGAGAGGAACATGTGGTTCCATGAAGTAAAATGGTAGAGTTCTTCATTCTTCCTGCTTTCTCCAGAGAGTTTTCTTGTTTCTCTTATCTGTTTTTGTTACTGTGTTCCTGTCTACTTCTCTTTCCTCAGCTACCTCAAACGGTTGTGACAACTCACGTTTCAGTTCTGTTGCAGGAAATGAATGATTTGCTTGAGAGTGACTACTGAGGTGGTTTTGCTTTGGTTTTGGGGGCCTTTTTTGGCTTGTTTATAAAGGGCTGAGTGCCAGCTGCTGAGGGTTGATGCATTGGAGTCTTCTGGAAGATGGTCAGTATGGGTGGGTGATTCAACCTGATGACAAGGTTTTGAAGGTTGGCAAGCAGCCCAGCCCTTCCTCGAGGTCACAGTTAAGAGTGGAGCTGTTCTGCTGAACACACCAGTTCCGTACAGCAAATGTTTCCCTTTGCTCAGGGGAGGCACTTCAGGGTAGCAAGGCTGCTTTGTGCCTGCTGTTTTCCAAGGTGTGGATGTCCATCAGAACCACAACTCTGGAGCTCTGTGCTTTGGGAACGATACTACCTCCGGGTAGCTTTCTTGTGGTCTTTCTTGTCATGACTTGTGTGTTCAGGCATTCCCTTGAGCACAGCCCTGGTTGGTGGCGAGGCTGGGTTTATGAGCAACTGTTCTGTTCCATTTACAGCAATGAACGGTGAGAAACTAGCTGACAAAACGTCCTGTGGGGTCTGGGGCTTCGGGTAATAAGGCTGTTGTCCCGCCAGGTGGCACTGTGTGCTGCCGGCAGGTTCTGTGGAGACCTGGAGGTCCTGTAACCTTGGGAAGGCAGCTCTGCTCGGCAGCAAACCAGCAGAGCCATAAAGATCAGGGATGGTTTGGACCAGACTTCAGACAGGCAGAGACTATGTTATTTTATTTTCATTGCAATGGCCATACTGATAAGCTGTTTGTATTGTGTCTCTGAAAACTGCAGATGCCAGGCTTTGAGATTTGAGAGTTTGTTTTCTTTGTGCGTGTGTTTTGTGTATTTTTGGGGGTTTTCTTTGTTTGTTAGCCACCACCCTCCCCATGTCTTTGTCCCTTCTCTTTGTTCTAGGTTCATTCTCTGAATTTGTCTGAAGTTGTTGCTGAAATTGAAAAGGTTCTCCTTCCTCATAGGTCAAGCTAGGTTTTTCTTTTCTGCAATAAGATACATCTATTCAGTCATAGCTGTAAACAGGTGAAACCCAAAAGCCTGGTGGGGAGTACAGTTCAACAGATGAGTTACTCTAGATGACCATATTGTTTGGAAGGAGATCTTCAAATCTGTCTATCTGTGGTTCACATTGAACTTAGTCTGAGTTGAATTTAGTTTGATTGAGGCTGAATTGCTTGTTCATGAGGTGCTGGCATAATTCCACCCATCCAAGTAGCACTGACAGCTGCATATATATTTAGTGCTGTATGGAAAGTAACCTAATGTACTGCATGGCTGTATGAGTGCAAGATGAAAATGACAGTGGGTGACAGCACTCTACACAATGCCTTAGGACCTCTGATGTTCTGTGTTTAGTGCATTTTGTATGGATAGATGTTGTGGGAGGAGCCCCGAAGTCATTGATTTTCTTCACAGAAGTATCCACAATGCTTCAAACTTTATTAAAGAGACACATCCTTATATACA
>JAWWES010000081.1:44199808-44225065 GCA_035583135.1 Lophotriccus pileatus | reverse complement strand
TGTGCTGCCTAACTGCCTTTCACTCCCATGAAACTGTCCAAGGCCTCCCGGCCTGTGCCTCTCCGTGGGAAAAACAGATTTTGCACAAAAACAGGCCTACAATAGTACTCTATGGCCTGTATATTTTAAAAATTCTCCCAACAGATAGAGGTATGGCTAGAAGAAAGGGAACTGATGAAACAGTCAAAGGTAACCAGCTCAGCAAGTACAGTAAAAATTCCTCTAAGGAAATATAAGCAAGTTAAAACAACCTGTGAAATTTTAGTGGCTGTCTTAAGTTGGGAGGGAGGTGGCAGAGAGGTTTAAGATGTCCAGAAAAGGATAAATACACCAGCTAGTAAAATGCCAAATACACCAGCTAGTAAAATGCCAATATATGAAAAGATGTGGAACAAGCTAGTAAGTAATCCATTAGTAACTACCCAAGGGATACTGAAGTAGTAAGAAAATATGCAGAAGAGAGCTCAACTGGAATGTTCTTCCTGATTTGCATCTTTATAGAAAGAGAAGATCAGAAACTGAAACATCAGGACAAATGTCTTTGAAAGAATTTGCACTGATCTGGCTTAGAAAACATAGCATGGGAAGGAACATTGTTGAAAACTCCTGCAAAGCAAATTGACCACATTCTTTATTTCCTGAAAACAGGACATGGAAAAATATATATTTGCACCAAAATAAGTGAGGTGGGGTGTTTATGCAATTAAGGTAAAAAGATAGCAAAGCAAAGCAGTGGAACATGTTACTTGCAAGAATTTTATGAACAATAGTTAACAAATTTTATTTTTTTAATATTTAATTTTTCTATGAAACACCGAAAGCTGCCAAGTTCTGGAGTGTGCAAAAGCCTCAGCAAATCTTATTTCCTAACTCTTTTCTTGCAAAATCAGAACCTGGAATGACCATGCTTTAGTAAGAATCATGAGTTCATAATTCATTTTGCTATTTAAGTTAGTTGTAATTATAGAAGTTTCTGATTGCTGAGGATGTCCAGAAAACTGCAAGTTTAAAATTCCTTAGATTACAAACCCCAAAGTCCATAACAGCAAGTCAAAAGGATATCTTGTTGTATCATTTTTTATCAGTGATCAGTTAATTGTTTTACGCGTACGGTGTTGGAGAGGATGGGGAATGGTGTTAGTCTGCCTACTATTTCCTGACAAGTTCCTGCATCTCAGAAAAGGGAGGAGAGAAAAAGTGAGGGGGAAGACTCTGTAATTGTAGCACTGAGAATATTGCTGTGATTTAAATGGTAAACTAATGTTTAGTCATGAACAAGTGTAATTACAGTGTCCTGTTTTTTTCTAAATAGGCAATGACATCAGAGCCTGTTCTGTTTCCTGCTGGTATACAGATTTTGAGATTGGGATAGAAGTTAATGACAATAGCATCATAAAAAGTTGTCTTTCCAATTACTCATTAGTATCTTTTCCAGTTCTTAGGCCTTTTGAGTTGCTCAGGAATGCTCAGAATTTATTATATGGCAGAATAGAAAAATTGTCTTGGTTGACTTTTATTCCACAGTAATTCTTATTTCTTTACTGCATAGCCTTCACGTTCTAGTGGATTTCTTTTCCACAATAAAAATATATAGGTTTCTTTTGTGTGTGTGCATCTGTGAAGGTTTTTTCCTCCTCCCATTGTATTGGTAACTTCTTTCGCATTCCATTTTTTGCTATTTTTTGTGATACAACAAACCAGTTTATTTCTCTGTACAAGATTATTTACCTGGAACTTTCTCTTTTCATTTAAGAAGTCAAACTGTTTCTTTTGAAATCCTAGTAGAAAATAAGAAAGATGCTAAAAGTTTGAATTTTTCAAAATTTTTGTTTCCTTGTTCCCAAGAAGACCGTCTCAGTCAGGCTCTGTAAGCTCTTACATTTTTCTCAAGAGAAGAACTAACATCTCAGCAAAAAAAGCCTCCCTCAAAACAAACCCAACAAAAAAAAAAATCAACTGCATATTCTTGTAATTGAGAGCAGTTAGGTAATCCAAAGATAGATGAATAAAAAAAAAAATCTTTGTCTGTACACATACACAGAAAGGTTTTTGAATGTTTAGTGGGTGTCAGCATGTGCTTTTTAGAGGAGCAGCTGGCTTTTCTGAATTCTGAATTCAGATGGTTGCAGATACTAAGATGATGCTGTCAGCAATTAAAAAGGTAGCCAGGGAAAAAGAAAAGTTTCTAGTTACAGGCTCTCATCTTTCAAAGCAGAGGGGGAACAGATCTTGTTTCTCTGTATAAGTCAGTAGTCCTTCGAGAGGGTTGCAAAGACCCCTTAAAATGATGTGTGCAGGCAGATTCTGGCATTGCACAGAGCTCCATAAGAACAGCATTGCTACACATGTGGGCACCTGATCCTACTACCTTGTGCAGTGAGGGCTAGAGGACAGTCACATATGTACAGCAATTAGCAGAAAAGCCTGGATGAAAGCAGAGGAGGATACCTCCTGATAGGTAAGAGCAGACTCCTGGAAGCATAAGGTATAATCCAACTTTCCCGAGTGGACTATAGTTCTAATGTTCAGGATTTTGTAAAGTATGTAAGGAGGAGATTGACAGTATGAATTCGTCTTTGTATCCTCTGCCCTGTTGTCTGATAGAACAGTAATGTTCTTGCAGTCTTTAGTGCTTTTGACAATGGAATTTCTGGATTAGAAAGATAAAAAACAGAAGTAACTTGTGGTCTATAGAAAAGTATGTGTTCCTTCCCGATTCCCCCCTCCCTTCCCTCCTTTGACAGAGATGAGCTCCACTGGGTTACAGTGGAATTGCAGGTCTACATCAATCTAGAAAGAATAAGTTTCTTACAAAAATTGGTGCCTTTGTCAGGAAGCAGCAAGAGCAGGGCTGCCTTACAGGCAGCTGACAGGATGGGAAGGGCACAATCCTTTTTGGCAGAGCCCAGTCCCTTTGTTGCAGAGCAGGGCAAAGGTGCTGGCAGTAACAGTTCGAATTGGCTCTCCAGGGGTTGATCACCAGACCAATGCCATGGGTCTGTAGCAATCTGGGAAGCCCAGGCAGTGAGTCAGTATCAGCAGGGAACAGAGCCTGCCTGTCTGCAGCACTGCACAGGGGAGGATTGGGGGCTTGGGTTTAAATGGGGCTTTCAGTGTTATTGGGATGAATAACACAGTGGTGTTTTCTTTTTGTCCTGGAATGGAAAATGGGCAGAGTTTTGCAAATGCTTAGAGAATCAAACGTACCATGGGGTGCTCTGTTTCTTAATAAGTATTTAGCAATACATTGGAGTTAATTTATATGGTAATTAAAATTACATATTTAGAACTATCATGCCTGGTTTGGGTATTGACACACACAGAGAATTTTTCATTATAGTGTAGATTGTAAAGTACTTCTGGAGGTAATTGTTGTGACTTCTACTAAAAGCCAGCCTTCTAGAGTGAGTGCTCATGGCCTTGCTCACTCAAATTCCTGGCCTCTCTGTGTCCCTGTTTGACTGTCCTCATGGTAAAAAAGGTTCTATCTTTAATTGGGATTTTCTGTGTTAAAACTGCTCAGCTACTTCTTGCCCTATATTTGAAGCGCTAATTTTAATTGCAACATTTTTGCTGTTGTTGTTGTTGTTGGCTCTTGGTATCCATTTTTAAAACTGTGTGCAAACTTGATATATTTGTGAACATGAAGGACTGCATTGCAGAATGCAGGTCAGGATAGTGTCAAAAGGTGCCCTGAAAGTTCTTGTAACCAACTTTACCAGTGTGTCTTAGGTGTGAACTGTGACACTGTTTGCTATTGCAGTCCTGGATTTCTTTTTCTTGAGAAAAATCTGCCAGCAGCAAAGTCAAAAAATATGGTGGTACTATATAAGAGATGTGTAAAGCTTACAAGCTAAAAATAATCTTTGAAGCAGAACATCAAAAATATAAATTCCTCTGTGCACTAATCTTTCTTCATGCTGGGGTTGTAGCTACCCCTTTTTAATACTCACTGTCTCTCTATTCCCCACCCTATCCTCCTTATTCTTCAGTAGATGAGTCCCTGCTTCTAGAGGTCAGGCTTTTTGTCTCTGAGCTCAAGGCATTGTATTTTCTACTAGTTAACAGGCTATTTTAGGATAGTTTGTGCTAGCCATATCATCTAAACTGATTAGTATCTAGTTGTTCTTTACATACAGCAAAGTCTGGGGGATGAATAGATTGAGAGCAGCCCTACTGAGAAGGACCTTGGGATATGCTGGTGGGTGAGAGGCTGGACGTGAGCCAGCCATGTGCACTCGCAGCCCAGAAAGCCGAGTGTGTCCTGGGCTGCATTAAAAGCAGCATGGCCAGCAGGTCAAGGGAGGTGATCCTGCCCCTTTACTCTGCTCTGGTGAGACCCCACATGGAATGCTGTGTCCTAGCTCTGGATCCCCAGCAGAGGAAAGACATGGACCTGTTGGAGCGAGTCCAGAAGAGGCCACCAAGATGCTTAGAGGGATGGACAAGCACTCCTATGAGGGAAGGCTGAGAGCACTGGGTTCGTTCAGCCCAGAAAAGAGAAGGCTCAGGGGTGACCTAATTGTTGCCTTCCAGCACCACAAGGCAGCCTACAAGAAAGATGGAGAGGGACTTTTTACCTGGATAAGTAGTGAGAGGACAAGGAGGACTGGCTTCAAACTGAGAGTAGGTTTAGATTAGATGTTAGGAAGAATTGTTTCCTGTGAGGGTGGTGAGGCACTGGAACAGGTTGCCCAGAGAAACTGTGGTTGCTCTATTTCTGGAAAGTGTTTAAGTGGCTGGATGAAGCTTTGAGCAGCCTAATCCAGTGGGAGGTGTCCTTGCCCACAGGAGGGAGCTTGGAACTAGATGATCTTTAAGGTCCCTTTGAACCTAGGCCGTTCTAAGATTCTATGAAACTGCTATCTTTGCTAGCTTGTATGTGTAGTATATATATGTGTATATGTATATCTATATATCTATGTATCTATATATATATGTATACTCAACTTGAAGTAACTAACAGAGATTGTTCTCTTTCTCTTACCAGATGTGTGCAATAGTACCAACCTTCCTGAAGTTGAAATCATCAGTCTACTGGAAGAACAGCTGCCTCATTATAAGCTAAGAGCAGATACAATCTATGGTTATGACCACGACGACTGGCTTCACACACCTCTCATTTCCCCCGATGCGAATATTGACTTAACAACTGAGCAAATAGAAGAGACCTTGAAATACTTCCGTAAGTCAAAAATTCAGGAACTGGACAGAGAAACAAATAAAATAGTGATATTTTTGTTACCTTCTTTGAAGTATCTGTGCAATTCCTTTAAAGTTGTGAAAAGTAAGAGAACTGCTTGTGATTTTTTGCTTTGGTCTCAAAGACTGAGGTAGGTAGAAACCAAAGGCAATACTTAATCAAGAGCAGTGTGTATCTTTTCACATTATCAAATACTGGTGAAACTGAAATACTTCTTTTTGCTTGTGATCTCTCTCACAAGACACTGGAATTTCTGTATCCATGCAACTTAGAAAGCTTAGACCTTTTCCCACATCTGTTTCTTTTGAAAGTGTTCTCTGACACATAGCACTGTTGTCTGGTGGGACTGTGTGACAGCATCACAACATGACATTAAATCATTTTTCTGCAGCTTAAGCTTCTAGAAAAGACTTGTGAAGAAACAAACTCTGAGCGTTTGGTTGAGGTAGTTTGTCCCTTCATTGTTTCCTTTGTTCATATTCATACTATTAGACAGAAAGATATATTTGTGCCTGAAGGGAAAGTGTGTAGAATTGTGACCTTCATGTTTTTTTATTCTTTTGTTTGAGCCTGGAGATACTTTTATTATGGTGAATGGTTGCATGTCTCTCTGGGCTCTTCCACTGTGGGTATTGACATAGCTGTGCAATTAGGGAAAACTTCTGTGATTCATCCCAATAACTACTATGCTAAAGCAATAGTAGTGGATTTACATGGATTACGTAGTAGATTTAGGTAGACTTACATGGCACTGTAGAGTTTCAGAAGGCATGAGTTAGAGGGCTCAACAATAACCTTTGCAAAGATGGCTTCATTGCATTTTGAAGCACCTGGATGATTTGCTTTGTAAGGAGCAAGGCTGTGGGGAAAAGCATGAAGAATATGAAGAACTGAGTTTGATTTTCATGCTTCAATAGAGGGCATTCTACTATTCTAGTAAATAACTTACTTATGCTCTCCCCTTCCCCCCAATCACACAAAAAAATGTGTGAAGGGTGGGGAGACAAGCCGAAGCTGATTGATGGAATCAGATGTACTGCACCACCTTGTTTTATATCAGCCCATTCATTAGTGCTGTTACAGTGATGGCAGAAGTTGGCTTAAATAAGTGTTTTGAAATGTCAGGTTTCCAAGGTCTTTAGTAACCTGATTAGTCCTGTCTCATGAATAAGATTGTCTATGTGGGTGGATTGTTGCAATAACCATGGGAAAGATGTTTTGTTAGTGGGGCAAGGAACTCAAAAATCTGTGTGGCAGCATCCTTACTCTACCAACTGAGATGCTGGTGGGGTTTGTAATGGTCTGTGACTGTTGGGGATGGATACAAAATACAAGTTGGGTGGAGAATGTATTGAGGGCAGCCATGAGGAAAAAGACTTGGGGGCGTTGGTTGACAGCTCAATGTGATCCAGCAATGTGTGTTTGCAGTCAAGAAAGCCAACTGTATCCTGGGCTGCACTGAAAGAGGCATGATCAGCAGGTCGAGGGAGGTGATTCTGCCCCTCTACCCATCCTTGTGATGCTCCATGCTGGAGTATCCAGCTCTGGGGCCCCCAACATAAGAAGGATGTGGACTTGTTGGAGAAAATTCAGAGGAGAGACGAGGATGATCAGAGGGCTGGAGCATCTCTGCTGTGAAGAGAGGCTGAGAGAGTTGGGGATATTCAGCCTAGAGAAGAGAAGGCTTTGGGGAGACCTTAGAGTACCTTTCAGTACCCAAAACAGGCTACAGAAAAGCCAGAAAGGGACCCTTTAGCGGGGCCTTTAGTGATAGGACAAGGGGCAGTAGGCTTAAACTGACAGAGAGGGTAGGTCAGGATTAGTTACGTGGAAGAATTTCATTACTGTGAGGGTGGTGAAACACTGGAACAGGTTTCTCATAGAAGCTGTGGATGTCCCATCCCTAAAAGTGTTCAAGGCCAGCTTGGATGGGGGCGTTGAGCAACTTCGTCTGATGGAAGGTTCCCTGCCTATGACAGGGGGTTGGACCTAGTTGATCTTTATGATCCCTTCCAACCCAAACCCTTCTTATGATTCTCTGAAAATGAAGCTGTGTAGAACAGAGGAATTGGATAGCAGAAGCTGCCTAGAACTGTGAGTACTTAAACAATTTTATCCAACTTTTAGCTTATGAGCATAATGACTGCAACTTTTACTATGTTGCTTGGTTGTAGATTTCATCCAGTCAACTGGCTTGAATGAAAAAAATTTGAGTGTAATTTGTACCACCATGTATGTTATTGGGAAATAACTGCTTAAAGAAGAGGAACCAAGCAAGGAGATCTTTGATAAAGTTGATTTCTTACTGCTTATAGGCAGACACTTGTGTACAGATAGTAGTTTAAGAAGTGTAAGCAAATGTGGATTGAACCTTAGACTGATACCCTGGAAACTGAGATCTCTGACTTTACCTTTGTTCAGTTGTTGTGCACTCTCTATACATGAGAGTGCAAGATCATAATACATCATAGTACATTGGCATGTTTGGAGAGTATTGTATTGTTTGTAAACATTGGTTTATGAAAAAATTAATGATGAAAATAAAAATAGTATTTTAGGTAAGTTGGCAGAAAAGCCCTGTGATTTGTGCCATTATCACTTCAGAGAGTGTTTTCCAGGGTGTGGCTGCTTGCACAATGATTCATTTTCAGTGCTGCAATTAAGCCACTCCTCCTGTACCTGTTTAGTTTGTTTTACAAACCTCAGTGAGGGTGTGAGTAAATACTGTAACTTGTTTCTTATAAAGGTCCACTTCTGCAATGACTTATGAAAAATGTCCTTGCAGTTATTGGACTACACGTTCAGATTGATGCTGGTTTATAAAATACTTGTGGAAATGTGATGAGTTTCCTTCTGTATTGATCCATACAGGGTAAGAGTTAACAGTGACTCTTGTACTGCTATGACTTACTAAAGAAGATTTTTCTGCCTTCATGTGGCTTTTTATTTTTGAGATCCTCAGCCCAACTTCCAACCACAAAGGTTGGTAGTCACAGATTCTTCTGGACTGTGTCACTCACGAGGATGGACACAAGGCTACTTAGCCTTACTTCTTTCAAATTAATTTAGAAGATATTGGTAGAAAAATGAATAGTTAAATATCCAAGCATTTTAATTTATTCACAGCTTTTGTGGGGGGCAGTTAAGCTATAGCCCAGGGTAGGTGATGTAGAGAAGTAGTTTTTAAAATTTAATGGTCAATTGGGAAAGAAGGCAGTTGGGAGGAACTGAGTAGTATTAGGCCTACAGCTGTTCTTTTACATTCTGGAACTCCGAAGCTCTTTGTCATTATTTCCTTCATATGCTTCAGACAGAAGACTGAGCCAGTCCCTACCAAATGATTAAAATAAAACTGATCTTACCCTAATCAGATAAATCAAACCTCATCTGACCAGTCTCATTAAGACTCATAAAGTCTCTCTGCATTATCTTGAAGCAGAGTGCCTTTTAAGTCAGCCTAAAATGTGATGCATGAATGTATGATACAACCAAGTGATGCTCTATCTCCCTGCCCCCAGATAGGGAAAGTCAAGCACACTTCTAACTGGTGGCTAGGGAGAGGTCTTTATAAGAGCCAGACCTAGAACACAGCTCTCTGAGCACCTTAGGCAGTGAACAGGCACAGCAGCAGTTTGCCCAAGAGTCTGGGTTTTGTCATGGCAACCTTTGGGGACAGGGCCCATCTGGGAAGTCCTGGGAAGTCTCTGACAAACTGGGGGTGCCTGCTGCTGCCTGGTAAGGGGAGCCACAGGGATGTGGGCCTGAGGAAGGTCTAGTGGCTTCTGAGAAGCTGTCAGGTGCACTGAGCTGCCTTTGATGCTGCTGCTCATTAGGGATGGTTAATACCTTTTAAGCTGGGGCTTGAGAGAGAACCCTCTGTAACAGCCAGGTCTGGAGCACAGCTCCCAGAGATGGCCAAGGATGCAGCAGGTTGTGTGAGAGGGTGCAAATAAGGGGTCCTCATCTGAGTTCAAAGCAGCCTAAACCTTCAGATGTGGTCGCAATGTGCCACAGGGTGCCATATCCAAGTTTTGGAGCACCTGTCCATGCCAGGGCAGAGACTTTAACCTAGGCAGAACATCAGATACGGGATGCAGCCTTGCAAGTTCCAGCTGCAAGTCCCAGGAGCGCTCAGATCCTTTCCCTGAGGTGGGGAGAGATGTCGTTCTTTTATGCAGGAGGTGTGCTGCTGTTGAAGAGCTGTCACCAAGTGAAGGTCAGAGGAAGTCATCAGGGAGGGTGAGATATAGCCAGATCTAGGAGGGGTTGTCTGAGACAGCAGAGGATTGTGCTGCCTTTCACAGGGTCCTTGGCAGACTGGAGAGATGAGTCAAGAGCAGCCTTGTGCAATTCAGCAGAGGGAAGTGCGAAGTCCTGCAGCTGGGGAGGAACAACCCCAGTACATGCTGGGGTCCGTCTGCTGAAATGCAGCCTTGCAGCAAAGGACCTGGAGCACCCTGGTAGACACAAAGGCAAACGTGAGCCAGCAACATGCCCTTGCCGAAAAGAAGGCTAGTTGTATCCTAAGCTGTATTAGGAGGAGTGTTGCAAACAGTTTGAGGCAGTTAATCCTTCCTCTGTACTCAACATTGGTGAGGCCACACCTGGAGTGTTTGGTCCGGTTCTGGGCTCCCTTGTTCTGTATTCCTTCAGTGTAATGCATTCCTTTCCTCTCCCAGGAAGCTGCAATCATGACTCTCAGTGGGTTTTTTCCTTTCTTGTTAGAAAAATAGGTCATAACTATGCCGCTGTAGTATTTTTGTCTATCCAATCAAGCATGATATTAAACTCAACTTCATTTTACAAATGTTTTTGCTGTCTCCAGGAAAAATATAACAAAAAAAAAAAAGGAGATTGTAATTTATGTTATTTCCAGGTGGTGAACACTTTGCAAAATTTGACTCTTTAAAGCTTTATTTATTCTTCATTTTCTTAATACTAGGTAGAGCTATATTCTCATAAATGTCTGACTCTTGCTATTATGGTCTCATTTATAGTGTTTAGGTATGCCCAGTGATACCTTAATTAAACTACACAGCTGGTTTTGCAGGAAGGTTGCCAAAGACAACATCAATTTTGATCTTATATAAATGCAAAAATAGTACTCTCCAATAATTATCGGGGGGAAGGGAGAAATAATCCTTTCATGTGGAAAATAGCTTTTTGTCATTAAGTACTTTAATTATATCTGACTGCCCCATCTCATGTTAAAACATTTGTTTCAGTGGGAGAACAGTTAGATTCTTCTCTGCATCAGAAGAGCTTTTTGCTTGTATCAGGTGAGGTCAGTGTGCCCTTATGGTGTGCAGAAGCAACAGGAAGCTCCTGTACCGTTTTGAAGCCCTGGATATTCATCCCATTTTGACAAAGGAGAGTCAATCAAATCTGAAGCACCTGTTTTTCTAAATACCAATTCTAAAAGCTGCTGATAACAATGATAACAGTTAAGCAAGACTTCTTGCTAAGCAAAATATGCCATTGGAAGAGATGACTGCCCTAAGTCAGAGTTGTTTGCTCTGAGTATATGTGCAGTCACAGGGTGACTCCTGTTTAGTGTTCTTTTAGAAGATGAAGCACCAGTAAGTCTTGACTTCAGTAAATGAGATTCCAATTTAGAAATGTGTGCCAGCCCATCCTTGAAGATCATTTGGGCTTTTAAACCTGCTTGCTTGCCTTTTTAATCCTCTTTAATATCTTTTTCTTTTTTTTTAGAAATCAGTTTAAAAAAACATCAGTTTGCATACAGTATGTGTTGTGGCAACTGTGATCAATATGCCATTTTGCATAGTGGTGGCCTGTGTAGCTGCTGCTATGATGGAAAGGACTCCAGACAATGTTAATGGGATGGGCAACTTTATCCTGAGCAGTGGTGACTGTGTTGGCGACTGCAGAAAATGATGATGCGATACGAGGTTTAATTATCTGAACATCCTGATGTGAAGCTGTAGCCAGGAGAGGAAATGTGACCCGGAGGTAATCGAATGGGAGATAATACACTGTTGCAGATGCCGTGGAAGTACTCCATCCAGCTCCAGTGTTCAGTTTCAAAGGATCCTCCTGGAATTGGAAAAGGTTTGGAAAGAAAGTTGTGAATGACTAAGCATGGGAACACAGGATTTATAGTGACATACTGGGTAATGACATACATTTAATACTTTATTTACCAGCAGAGATGACTTGTTGCTGCTTTGCACCCAAGCAGCACAGTTCACTCCAGTCTTGAGTGTGTTGCTATGGGGTAATTGAAATTATCTTTGTCGAAAATTCTCTTCAAACAAGGAAAAGGGTTTGTGTGTTTCTTATAACCTGGCTAATTTAGGCAGATCAGTTTAGCGTTGACCTCTGGCATGGATTTATTTCAGCTAAAAGGAAGGAGAGGTCTCATGATCTTTTCAAGCCATCTTTTTGCCTTTATTATAGCCCTTTGTAATCACAATCCTAAAGAATGCTCGGTCTAGCTGTTCACAATTGGCTACTGAAATTCTGTATCAATCTGTGTGTCTTGCACTTTGGAGAGCAAATAAAAGGGGAGGGGCTTGTTTAGTTAGACATAAACATAAAAAAATAGGACAAAATATAGCAGCTGGAAGGGAATGCTGAATGAATGTGAATACCTGTATTTAGCTTTGGAATAGGAAAAAGCAAGTTCCTTATTTATGGAAACTTGAATACACAGAGGTTCAAGGTTTGTAGAAGCAGTCCACCAGAAAGATGTACTGTTCTGATAAGTTTCACATGAGATGAATCCAATACACCACTCACTGTAGGAAGAAAAAATAGGGCTGCAAAGGCTGCAAGTGGGTTCTGCAAGCATGCAGCTGCTTTGTTGGCTTGGTCAGACATTCCTGTTCAGCTTGACAACCCTTCCAGCTTTATAGAGCTACAATTTCTCATATAATTGAAGGGATGCTTGTGAGGGAATACCTGGATATATAGTATTCTGTCTGCCCAGGGTATCTGTCTTCATGCTGGGAAGATAATACACTTATCCCCTATTTCCAAGTCTCTTTAGTTCTGAAATCATTTGGCCACACAAGTGATTTTCTCCACAGGAAAATAATGCCTATATGGATGACACCAGTGTGTTTCCAATCAGATCTGTAGAAAAATATCAATAAAACAAACAAACAAAAGGCCTACCTTGAACCGTTTTTATTCTGTCTCTTTGAAAGGGAGTATGTGTGCAGCAGGGAGGACAGCGAGAAGAAAATTCTAGCATGTTGAAGATTTCCTTTGTTTAAAATGTCAGCAAATAAAAAGGAGAGTGTCCCTGCAGCAATTTAAGCTGGTAGACAATGTTCATTCTTTCTATTTTAAATGCTTATTTAATAGCATTACCCAGACTGAAATTACCTTTTGGACAAAATAATACAAGTGGAACAAATAGCTTATATGCAGAGCAATTGAGTTGATGTTGCCATAGGAACCTTTATTTTTCTCTGACAGTATTTTAACAGTGTAGCCTTAATTGCATTTAATAACATGTGTAGTTTTTAACTTGTGAGTATGCATAACTGAAACTCTGCAAGACTCAAAGTACTGCAGTGGTAATTTCTTATACCAGTAAAGCTGAAATACTAATGTGGTCATGAAACCAATGCATTTTCTTCTGCATAGCTTGAGTATTCCTTACCTATTTCTATTACAGTAAAGCAAAGTGGTGCCAGTGTAGAATAAGTGATAGCAACCTAGAAGAGACAGGAGTGAGGGTGACCTTAATAGAAATCTGCGAAACTGTGAGTGATTGGAAGGGAGAGATGGACTGAGTGTTCAGATTTCCAGAGCTGGAAGCATCGAATTAAGTCAGCAAAAGTGAGTTGCAAAGCAAAAGGTGAGGGTGTCATACATCATGAATAGTAGTTGTGTTGAACTTCTTGCAAGAAGACATTTGAGGTGCTAAAAATGTGTGTGGGCTCAAGAATAGATAGGATAAGTCGTTCAAAAATTGCTAACAGTAGCAGTAGCTGCATCTGTCTAAGGCTGTCTCTGAAGCTGGGAAAAATTGGAGGTTGGGAGGATAGTTGAAAAAGTGTTGGATAGTTTTCTGTTACCTGCTCGTGGCTATTCTTGTGGATGGAGTCTTCAGCCAGAGAGATGCTAACATAGGTCACAACTTAATGTATTCCAATGCTTCTACTGGTGTTAGCAAAGAAAACGGAATTTCCTAAAAAAAAGGGGAGAAATGGGTGAAGAATATGTGCTGGTTATGGAAAAAAAATGGATGTCAATCCCTTTGGTAGCTATACCTGCCCATACTCAGGCATGCTTTTTGAATTGCTGTGTTAGATGATTTAATGCCTTAAACCTGTCTGTTCCTCAGACAGGTTCTCTTCTAATAGCTTAAACATAATTTTATTGGGGACTGTAGAAGTATTTTCTTTCATTTCCAAAACACTGAACACAGACATTAAGCTGTTCTCTGTGATGACCTTCAGTATTTTTAGGAATAAAATAGTGAAACTTTGGCCTAACCTCTTGTTTTCAGCTATGAAGCTTAGGTGCTTGGGGAAAAAAAAAAAAAGGTCAGTGGTTCATGGAGAGGACAAAATGTAGAAACAGATCAGCTTTTTTGCAAGGAGAAATGTATTGCTCTCTTGATTTTGCTGATTCTTTCTTTTTTGTTTGGCATTTTGCAATAGCAGGATGTAGAAAGGATTCTATTGTATCAGACCAGAATAGTGTAACAAAGCAGTAACATGGTTTAATTTTCCATGGGGAAGGCAGGCTTTTATCAAACTGTGTGGAGGAGAGTAGTAATGGACTAGATTTTCATTATTAATGTACTGCATGTCTCCAGAGAATTGCAACAGTGTGATGCTGTTGTTCTGTGAGCAGTAGCAATGAATTGTATCATCTTTCTGAGCAAGGATTTTTGTTTCCAGTATGGAGGGCTCCTTCTAGTCTGTGAAGCCAGTAGCAGCAAAATGCATTTTCTTCATCTCTGCATCGCTTTTGGAGCCAGCTCGTCTCCATGGCAACACATTAGCCTGAAAGAGATGTGGAGACTGGGGAGGAAAGGAATGAGTTAGAAGCAGCCGGGCGGTGGTGTGTGTCCCTAACGTCAGCGCATCAGCCTTTTGATAGGAGGATTTCGTTAACACCCATCCAAGGCTCCTGTGCAGAGCTTCATTACAGGAGCCGACAGGGCATCTGCTTCCTTTCTGCATCCTTTTTCTAGTTCTTTTTTTTTCTTTTTTTTTCCCCCAAATACGCTCTCCACACCCCCCCTTTTCAGTTGTGGCCTCAGTGAAGATGTGCAGCTCATTTTTAGCTTCCTGTGAGCTGCCTTGTGCTCTGGCATTTTGCAAAGGCAGGAAGGCATGGCTGCATTTCACTTGACCTTAGCAGCGAAGTGAAATCTCGTGCATGTCGCTGAAGGATACTGACTATGCAGAAATTTATTGAAGCAGATTATTATGAACTGGACTGGTATTATGAAGAATGCACGGATGGTAAATATTTTTTTTCTAGTCTCTTGTTGCAGAATTTGGAGCTTGTAAGCCTGCAGCATTGTTTATTCACTGGTTTTAAAAAGGAAACACCTTGAAAAAGGCAGCACCTTGGTGTGGCAGAGATGCCCATGTCTCTGTTGCACCTCAGCATCTCTTGTGAGCCTGCTGGAGGAGACTGCTGTATAGCTTTCTTGTTTTTGAAGGGAGTGGCAGAGGAGCATATGCACTGTATGAGCAGTCTTTGGGCAGGGGAAGGAATATTTGAAAAGCTAACTCTATGTATAATAATTCACCTGAATTAAATTACCCTGACGGTAAGATTCGCTGTTGGTTCGAGTTTTAAGTCTGTGTTTTTTCTGCATTATCAATATCCTGTAACAAGTATATATTTAATGTGTTAATAGGCAGTACATGTCTTCTCTCTGGTTATTTGTCTGTGAAAGACATTAAAAGCTGCAGATCCTTAAAAGCAAGCGGGTTAAGTTTTTGAATTGGAAGGATTACAAACTCTGGCAAGCATTGTCTTTTGGGCTTCTTGCAATTTTTGTGTAATATTTGCTTGGATTATTATTTCTTTATCAGAGCACCGAATGTTTTCATCAGACACATAAGAAAGGGTAAGGAATGGTTAAAATTGTATTCTCTGCAGCATGGAGAAATCAGGATTCCTTACTGATGGCACTCTGAAACAAAATGCAGCTTTTGGGAATGCAGTAGTTGTATATGGATTTTATTCTTGTTGGAGAGCTCAGATTAAATGAGGCAAGTCAGAGATCAAAGTAAAGCAAAGACCAGAGAGGAGTAAGGAGTGTAGGCCCAGGGGGTGATGTATGTATGTAATACAAAAAAACATTTCAAAAATATTTATATGGTAGTGCTTTTGTAACAGTGTCAGAGGGGACGTGAAGTGTAAAGACGAGGGTGACAAAATTTGAATGGGTTTTTATGGTCTTTTGAGTGGCACATGCCTCCATTTGTTTCTCAGTACTAGATTTTGGAACTGAATGCAATTTCAGAACCTTGTTAAACTTGACCTTCTCTTATATTTAGTTGATTATTCCCATCCAAGTGTTCAAAGAGAAAAGGTGCATATTTATTTGAGAGATCTGACCACTTTAGGTTGGATTGAATCCATTATGTAACTCTTATCCTCTAGGTTTAACCCTAGTAAATACTGTAGCATCTGATTAATCCACATGATGTAACAGGCTGAGTTATCCTGCTTTTAGAAGCTTAAAAAACAGACCAGTTGTACTGTCAATAGAAGCTGTACCTGATTTTTTTCCTTCAGGTTAAGGCTCCCACAGGTAGTCGGGGTTTTTTATGGTACTCTGTGTGGTCCAAGTGTCATTTATGTGCAAGTGTGGTATGCCTGAATGTCTGAGCTAAGAGCTGAGCTGCTCATCAGTTTTGCCTTAAGGTGTGTGCTTGCACTGGGGAAACTGTGGGAGTTCCACAGTCATGGAATAAGCAACAGGTGTTGAGCAAAAATTTAAATCCCTGTGGAATCAGGACCTCATGGTTGTTCTGATTCTGGGCTTACAAGTTTCCTTCTGAGTGCTGAGCCCCTGCCCAGCATACTTCTTCCATGAGCCCAGATCTACTGAGAGCCAGCTAGACTATGTGCTGGCTGTCTGCTTGAAGTTCTCCCTTAAGAGAAAGCGGAGTTTGATGTCTGATAGTGAAATATCTCCAGCAGGTAAGGCATAATGCTTTATTACATTTTTATAATACTATTACTTTGTAATTAAAATATTTAGTTTTTACATGATGAAGCATAGTGCTGTCAGTCCTCATCTCAGGTGAATGGTAGTCTCCTAGGGTTCATAGAATTATATGGGGTTTAGCTTTCTTTTACTTCTCCCAGTTCAGGTGTGTGAGAGACAAGGATTTGAGAGGTGCGGTGGAAGACATAGTCTTTGGCCTTTGATACGGGCATATTAATTTGGGTATAAAATAGTATTGCCATTTACCATTGATGGAGAAAGCTATTCTAATTGTGGCAGGAGACAAAAGGCATCTTTATAGGAAAAAACCTGGAGCTAATGATATATTATAGGAAATGCCTATCTCTTAATGGGTTTTTGGTTTTTCTACCATTTATTTGTTGATACCAAGAGTCTTCTTCCTGAGATTCATTTTACACTCAGTAGAGCAAGATAGGCAGTTGCAGCTCAGCTGACCTGTTTTGAATATCTATTTTAAGACAAATTGAAGCATAGTCGGAGAGCCAATTTTTCTGCCATACATGGACTCTCTGGAGCTGCGATGTGTGTGAGTATTCAGTTGTAAATCCCACCCAGATCACCCTTTTTGGTAAATATAACACTGGAACACAGTGGGTGGTTCATGAAAACTAATAGAAATCATCACAAGATAATATTCTACGGAATTATTTCTGTGATCAAATTGTTCATACGTTCTTTGTCAGAGTCACTGGGACTCACAAGTTTACATTTAAAAGGTGTGACTTCATTTGGTTTCCTTTATTTAATAATTATTTCAACAGCATAGAGTTTCTTGTTCTTCAAAGAAAAAGAACAATCTGAAATTACATCAGGATATAAGGTTTTAATGCTATTATTTAACTTAAAAAGTAATGAAGTGACTCACTGTTAACTCAGATGTAATGCATGTCTGTAACTATCAACATAGTAATGATGTCTTCAACTTACATTTGGTGGTGGAAATTTTTTTTTTAAACCTTGCAAAAGCAAATAAAAAACTGCTCAAAATTGACAATTTATAAATCTTTACAGAGACTTTACAGGGTTGGAATAATTAATTAATTAATTGATTTGTTTACATAAGGTTCTTTAAAGACTTTATTTTTGGTAGAAGTATATGGAAATAGACAATAGAATGTCACACTCTGAATCACTGGTGTTAGCTAACATTACAATATATTGAAACTTCTATGAATAACTATTATACTGTGCTTTTTAGATACATTTTCAAGTATAGTATTTTATAATGTGAGTGACAGTTGTCACCTTACTTGGCATTAACAAAATATATTGTGTAGGTGGAATGGGGAGAGGGAAAGTAGCTATTTTTGTAGTAGACTCTGACAGAGTCAACGACAGAAGAAAAGGTGAAACTTTTGTAGAATGTTACCACGAAAGATAACAGTATAAATGTCTAGGTTCATTTAGGTGTGTTTTAGAGAAAAACAAATGCATCCTTAAAAAACCCGCACACAACGCAACTTGTGCGAAAAAAAAATACACCCCTCCCCCCCCCCAAACTACCAAACAGCTAAACAGGTGTGTATATACTCCTAAAAATCTTTATGAATAGATTTGTCCCCTTGCCTCTCTCTTAGGCCAGTATTTGTCTAATGAACAATGCTTTCTAGAGAAATCCAGGTTGACTTTAGATCAAATTACTTTTGTTGCAGTTTCTTCCATTACTTGTTTATGTCTACCTCAGTAATTCCATGCTAATGCGTAAGAGTTCTATTGTCTACAATTCCAGATGACTTTGAATGTGCAATTGACCCTTTCCTCCTTCTTTTGTTGGCCATAAGTTTTGGCAATTACTTATGGAGGAAATGGTGTCCTTTCCTTTTTTCCCTGCTAATCATTGGTTTTACCTGTTGGTCACTCATGGTGAAGCTTCCAACCCTTTTTGTGTTTGCCTGAGCCACTTCATCCTCCTTGTTCTGACACCCCTTATCCTTCTTTTGCTCTTCTCTACAACTGTGAACCCCTGTCAACCCCTACCCATAATTTTCTTCCTATTTATGCTGAAATGTTTTTACCACCTGTTCTGTTTGCACTTACTGTTTGGAGCTTTTCTCCTCTATTCTGTTTTTCACTCCACTGAATCAATTATCAGCAAGCTCCCTAACTTTCTTTTTAGCTGAACAATAGTGAACAGTGTTATCGCTTGTTCTCTTTGATCTCCTATGAGTGGTTGCTTATCATTGGCTTGCTTGCATCAGTGTGTTGACCCATCATCTCTTCCATACATTAGCCCCTTTTGACTCCATCCCTGTGGACAGAGTAACCCTGGTGTTACTCTGAATGTTAATGGATGCTGACACTGGATATGCCATCGAAATCTGTGAGAGTCTTACAAATGCCTTTAACAGGCACTCTCTGAAACAGCCCTTGCTCTATGGGTATGCAGCTAAAATTCTCATTGAGGTTGATCTTGTTTTGCTCCCACATCCTTTCTGTCTATATGTGATAAATATGGTTGAACCTTGGTTATAATTGTTGGTACCATTTTCTCATTTTCTGCTTTTTGCTATGTCACTCCTTTTTCTTTATTCCTTCATTGACTCCCTGTTTTTTATCCAGGCTGACCTAAGCTGATTGAACTTAAAAGCCACATAAAGCAACATACCTTTCAGTATAGAGGTATTTTTTGTCTTCAGTCTGCTAAGCTGCTAAATATCCAGATAAGTGTCTTCCCACTTCATCCCATTTCTTTTCCTTGCTGCAAAAGTAACATGCTGTCCTTTTGATTGAGTGACAGAAGACAATTTGTGTGGGATATTGAAGAAGTGGAAAACATGTGAAACCTGTAAAAATTTGAACAAGCTAACTTTGTTTGACTGTATATATTAATAGAAAGCACACATTCAATGACCAATTTATCTCCCTCCCAAAAAGCCCATCCCAAAATACCCACACTTCTTCATCAACATGTTTTACATCCGAATGCTGCCATTTTATCTGCTGTTTTTAGACTTGTTTGCTTACAGAGAATCTCTTTGTTCTAAACTCAGCATTGTTAGTAATGGCTAATTGTGCAGGAGCTAGATATTTTTTATTGATAAGGGAAGGTTAAAATAATCTGAATGCATTGGAGTTCCTTGGAAATAATGAGTCAGGATATGAAGGTTTGTTTGTATTGTGTCCAGCCTCACCCTTCTTCAAACTAGCTCCCGGTTTGTGTGTTTCCTGTTTCATTATAAAGTTGCTGAAGACACTCTGTACCTTAGTGCAAGCATTGCCCGAGGAGTGTGTGCCTGTGTGCTTTGAGCACTGCAACCCACTTAACAAGCTTCCTGACAGGAGTTAAATGTCTTTAGCCACTAATTCAGAGTGGTGATTGCAGCAAATACGCCAAATTTACTTTGCAGTGGCAGCCCATAAAAATCAATCTTCGTTCTAGTATGTTCTGAAAGGCCCTGAGTATATGTTTACAGGAAATATTAAAAATCTCTTTTGAATCTTTCCTGATTAGATCGTATACTTTCAGAACCGTATACAATTTAGCACTTTTTAAAACATTTTTCTCCACAGCTACTTACTGTTTGGCATTTGTTGGAAACCTGGCCTGTAACCTTTAGCAAGTAAATACTCCTGCACTACTAAAGGGGTTTAATGCAGAATACACTAAAAATGAGTTGATAGTGTGAGGGTGGGACACACATTCCTTCTCCACCCATTATAAATTTGCATCAGCATTTATCATATGCTGATATCAAAATCGGTATTGCAACACTTTTTCTCAGCTTTTGAATGTCAGAGAACTCCTGTGTGGCATGAGTTGGCATGAATCATAGTTCAGAAATCAACTTGTGGGAATATTGATTTACTCTTTGTATATTGTCATGTATGCTGGGCAGCAACATGCCTATCTCCTTTATAAACTACTTGGTTACCTGTAGTTGAACACTTGTCAAGATTAGTAAAACTATATCATGTTTGACAGGGGTGGACTTTTCTGTCCCTAAGTTTTAAAAGCTACTTCTTGCATTCTTTTAAAATTACTTATTGTTTTGGTTACTCTCTGAATTTCCATTTTCCAGCTATTACTGAAATGTAATAAATTGACACTGAATGGCTAGTAGGTACTTACTGTCTGTAATTAATTTTTTAAGAGTATCAATTCACTGTTACAGGGGAAAACTGAAGACAAAAAAGCTCTAAGGTATCAGAAACCAGACATGATCCTAATTCCATTATTATTAAAATTGTATCTTTTAATGTAATGATGTGGGGAGAAAGGGCAATCCTACTATCCCCCCACCTGAGTTCTTGAGGCTGTTGATGCTGCTGAAGACTGTGGTAAATTTTGGCAGTCAAGGGTCAAGTTGTTTAAATTTGAATAGTAAGATGTTTATTCAGAAATGAATGTTCCACTTCTGTGTATTTCATATCCTTTGGCTATTATTTAAATAAACATTGTTACATTGTATAATTAAGAGTTTAAAACTTGAAACAGAATCGTTCCTTATAATTGTATAAAATTCCATTCAATTCCTTCCTGCCTCATCCTACCTCATACTTCCTCACCACTAGAGAAACGGTAATAGAGAAATTGTTCCTACATGACCCAAACTGTTACTTTCCACTGGCTTGTAATGCAATATTTGTCTGTCTCCCTAGCAGTTATATGCCCCCAGAGGGTGATGAGCTGCCTTTGTCTCGCAATGCCTCCACTTTGTCTGCAAACGCTTTGCCTCGTGACGCAGATAGGAATGCTCCCTGCGAGCAGCAAAGGGCACCTGTTTGCTATTGAAAGTAAGGGAGGTAGCTTGGCAAACATTAAATATCTATACCTGCAAAAAGTTAAATAACAAAGTTAACCTGCCCTGTGTGTGTAGTCAAGATTAGCAAATACAACCCATTGGAAACCAAGAGGTCTGAGCACAGGAGGTTTGTTTCTTGTTGAACGAAGAACAGATACGTGCACCCTTGAAAATTCTCGGGTGCCAGATGTGGACCTGTGAGGTATTTCTTTTCCCACAGCAGTCTGAGAGTAAAGATGACTGTGGAAAACATGGTATTTGACAATGATATGTCATTTAAGTGCTTTGTACAAGTGTAATCTTTTTTTTTTTTTGTAAAAGCAGTAAAAAAGCTCCTTTCCCCAGCCTAGTTCTTCACATGATGGTTTTAGTGTGTGGTCTGACTGCAGTCAGACTGTACTTTACAATAGCCCCAGGTATCAAGATCTCTGCTGGGTGGGATTGGCATGTGTGCCTGTGCAGGCTCAGGCTTCACTACTCCAGAGATCTATGTTACTTGGAGCATTGGGCAACCTGAGAGGTGATTTATAACCCTCTGATGGTACACACCCTTTCCCAGGTGTGACAGTCAGAGGCTGGGTCAGACGTCTGTGTGGAGACACTTGTGGGGAGCTACCACTTCACTCGTAAGAGCAGGGGCAGAAGAGAGAACCTTTGTTGACGTGAGCAGTGCCAGGGTTTAGCCCACTAGCTTTGGCTGAAATATGTTAGTGCAGCTTTTGAGCAAGAACTGACTACCATCAGAGCCGGTGTAAGAAACAACATAAACCTTTTAGTAATTATTAGACAGATGGTCTCTTCCCTCCTCCACCCCATCTGTACAACACAAAACTATTGTGCTAAGGACAAATACTCCAGTCACTCAGGAGCTTCCTGGCTGAGCATGTGATTAAGGAAAGATGGTATCCTGCTTTGTGGAGACCCTTCTTTGCTCTCCCCGAAGATACAGCCTCCGAGGGAATGAATTCCCATCTCCTGTGAGACTAAGGCATCGTATCGTGTCTGTCTGGGATAACTTCAGCAATGTCAGTAAACGAAGAGGAAAGCTATGAATATGACAATGAAAAGGAAAATAAGAGGGAATGCACTTTTGACAGGCAGAGTCTTGATATTTTGGAAGAAGGTACTTTTCATCTTTCATTTTTAAACTTTCATGGTAGTAGCATATGGCAGGATATATATGATCTGAGTGATATTTGTGGTTAAATCTACTAAATTTTGCCTCTTTTTAAATGTGTAATCAGTACATTTTTATGAAATATTAAAAAATACTAAAAAAATAAGATAAATCTGAATTTTATGTATACTTCTTTAAAGAAGAAACACATGGTCAGCAGATTTAGGCTGTGCAATACCTATTTTGTAATGGATTTGTAGTGTGTTTTTTATATGTATATCAAGTGTGTGTCTTATGAACCTTATGACAGTTTAGGTTGCCATTCCCAATAGGTGCTTCTAAAAGAACAGAGCAGCAATTTTGTGCTTAACCATGAATTTGAAAGTGCAAAGACAGAAATGATCCAAGGGTGGAATCTTATGACTTAAACTTTCAATAAAACAAACAACCCAAAAATCTTGTCATACTTTGTAGAAATAATGGACATCTCATGTACTGCAGGCAACTGGCCTGTTCAGATGGGAATGGGAATGTGTGTGCTTTGAAAATCCTCCTGTGCCCCTGCACTATAGAGAGGGTGCCTATGCTAGGGCTGCTTACAGCCAATCTGGCAACCTTTTTTCAGGGCTTCAGGTACCAAAAGCTGAGTGTACCATTTCTGTTAGTTCATGTGCTGCAAATATTGCTCTGAAATAGCAGATTTGTGGTAGGGAACTGTTACTTCCAAGTACACTATGCTAAGGCTGATGTAAGGGTGCATTGGAAGATTGTTAGCACGGAGAATGCAACCTGCTGTGGAGTTACACCCTTATTCACCTCGTGAGAAACAGTTCCTGTGTCCAGAGTCCTGGTGAATGAAGTGTGCTCTTTGGATCCTGTTGCAGAGGACTTCTCTGTGAAAACTTCCTCACAATCAAATATTCCACCTGGTTTTCAGACCTACTCAGTTAATAAATTATCCATCTTTTCTGTTGTGGGTCTCTGAAGGAAACTGAGATAATTTGTGTGTCTGCACAATAAAGAAAGGTACTGGAAAGAACACTGGTAAAAGGAAAATTTAAAAATGGGGATTGGGATAGAAAGGAAACTTAGCAAGAGAGGCCTGACATTGTTTTATGGTTTATTTCTCAGGTTTTTTTGGTGATTAAATGGTTTCTGAAGCATACATCATGCTGTTCTTATTCTTCCTCCTGACTTTTTCATCCAGATCTAAGGATAGCTGTTGTTGATTTTGAGAGAGGGAGAAAAAAAAAAAAAAAGTTGAGTTTGAGCTGGGATAAATTTAGCCCTGTCTTTCTACAATGTCTTCCTCTCAAAAGCTCAGTATGTATTTGAAATGCCTTCTACAGATGCCTTCTCCTTTCCACCTATATGTTCGTGTCACCTACACAGTCAGTGTAGCAGAGATACAGATACACAAAAATGTTACGTGGTATTTCTATGTATGTTTGCATGTGGGCACACTTACAAACCATTGTATTTCTCTTAAGATAATGGATGAGTCAATCTGTAAGTAAAACAGCTGGAAACATCAGCATGTAGCCTTTTCATGCTGAACAAAAGAAACATTTTAGCTATATCTGGCTATAAATCTGGTATCAGAAGTGGAAAATCTGAGGGTATGCTTCACGTAAACCATTTATAGTTATTGGAAAGAAAAGGATAAAAAAAGTGTAATTAAGACTCCTTAACTGTTTGGCCTACTCTGTGTACAGAATGTGTACTTCTTGACTATTATTTCCATGATCATTTTCATGTAGTGAGGTTTTTATCGGTCCTGATGTTTTGATCCTGTAACTGCCCTCAGTCCAGTTTCTGGAGCCTGTCACTGCCTTACACCTGGCAGCGTTACAGAGTTGACTCTCTTGATAAGGATGGAAGGCACCTGCATAAAAGTCTGGGCAGAACAGTCCTGGAGTCGGTGCACTGCTTGGAGCTGTAAAGTTGCCTGACAGCAATATGTTTACCCTAAATTTGATAAGCTGGTCTCGGGGCTGACTGCAGTGAAACTTTGCTCAACGATATCTGTTGATAGCATCTACTCAGTTTTTGTTCATAAAGGAACCTGAGCTGTGAGAGGACAACCTGTCAGTTTTCTTTGATTACTGATTTGCTGCATGAGCTGTTTCTGAAAGGGGGCTGTGTTTTGATTTTTGCTTTTGCAGCTGAGACAGGAAAAAAGACCTATTTCAGACCTATGATGGCAGCCAGACATTTCTATTTCAATTTACTAACGTAACAAATTAGAAGTCATCTTTATCTAAAGTACTTGGTAAATGCAGACAAAGAATCTATCTCAAGTTTAATTAAAAAGAAAAAAATAAGTGTTGGAATCACTGTTAAAATCTTAAGTTCAGTACTCCAAGGGTCTGACTTTAGGAACATGTAAAATATCTGTTTTATCTTACAAAGACATTGACTAGAATGGAGGTCATACAGGACTCTGGAATCTGTAAACAGTAAAGCAAAAAGAATGGAGACTAATAATTCTTGAACGTTTTGGCACAACCAATCCCTTCAAAAGAGGTGTAATAGGAAAAAAATCACGTATTTAAGAAAGGAGACAATGGATAATGCAAGGCTTACAGGCTTGTGCTTCATTTTAGTATTGTAAAGATTTACAGTCTAGATCCTGGTTTAAACCTTTCACCCACTTACTAGCTGCATTGACTGCAGTAAAAAGCATTTCTTGACAAGAGATGAATGGAAGAGAGTGTCAGGACAGTAACTCAATGGCTAGTAATAAGAAATCCTGCAAAAAAAGTTTAACTTATAACAGAAGAGCTATGCTGAGCTGTGTCTGTAAATGGTGTATCCATAAGCCAGTGGTGAGTTCTTTCCAGAGACTATTTCTGATCTCCTTAGTTTCACTTCATGGCTGAATTTTCGAAGTTACCACATTTGATCTGTACTTATGCTAATAGAAGGTACAAGTCTGTGATGTTTCTATTGAAATTTCTTTTAACTTGATTTTTCATTCATCACAAGAAAATTC
>JAWWES010000081.1:44137869-44199708 GCA_035583135.1 Lophotriccus pileatus | reverse complement strand
TTAGTAAACAAACACCCTTTGAACCATAGCCTTGAACAGCAAGATAAAATCTCTCCTTCTAGAAGCATCAGTAACTACAGCTTAATATTAAAAGATTAAATTTGCAAACTGTGCCGTTGAAATCACAGTAAGATAGTCTGTAACATTTAAAAAAAAAAAATCTATTGGCATTGTGTGTTGAACTTGCTGACTGTGTTATCACTCACAACATCATGTTCTTCCAGACTCCTCCACGGAGCTCGCCCACAGTGTGACCTGACAGTCGTGAAGCAGTTGGCGCGCTGTGACCGCTCTTTATCCCCCTAACCAGGGTCACAGCCACCCGCTGAAATCCCCGTCTGCCTTCTGGAGTGGCTGGCCTGCTCCTGAGCTTGGGAAGCGGTGGGGAAGGCTGGGGGAACTGCTGGTGTGTAATGATAAGATTCAGACTTCTAGCAAGCCGTGCCTTGGAAGCACATTCTTCAAGCTCCAGTGACAGTAATCTCTTAACATTTTTAAGCTCTTTAGATGAGCGTGTTTTATTTAGTTTGTCTCAAATGTGACAGGCAACAGCAGACCTGAAGCCTCTGCCCCAGTTTAGCCAGGGGTGCCAAAAATGCCTCTTCAGTGGAGGAGAAGCTGCCATGATTGTCTTTGACTGTGTAGAGTCTTTCTAGTCTGTGTCAGTAACAGCTAACAGCACATTTTAGGTATAATTTTTCTGAGTTTGTTTGAAAGGTACTATACATAATATGGCACAGTTTCAGAATTCCTCATGTGCTTGGCTCAAGTCAGTGTAGTGCTCACAGTAACCAGTGCCAGAGCATAACTATCAGTAGCTCTGAAACTGAAGCTGTGATTTTTAGCAAGTGCTTTATCCTTGAAGTGTAAAAATAGCCTTTCAGAAATTAATCCATTGTGAGCTGAGGAGTCCGAGTCTGCCAGGTCTTCGATTGCTAATGCTTGCCAAGTGGCAGTGAGGAGCACAGCTGGTCAGTCAGCACCGCTGTGTGTGTGCTGTGCCTCTCCATCAGCAACATTTAGGATGCGAGGCACTGGCATCTTCAGTGTCTGGACAGTTAAAGGCTTTGGGTAGGGAACTGTTATGAAAAAAATGTCCTCTCCTGCCACCTTGACAGTAAAAAGTATTGTTATTAAAATGACTGGAGATCTGTGCTCCATGAACAGTATTCCCTTCCCTGATGTGGTTTCCTGAAGTAAGTTTTGGTAGTAGGGAAATTCTTATGTGCTAGGGCCTTCGCTGTTAGATTCTATGATTATACAGGCCAATATTGTCTGCCTCAAAAGTGAAACTTTACAATAACATCTTCGCCCCTCCCCCCCCATGTTACCCAGTAGTTGGAAATAGATGGGAAGAGGAGCAGTGGGAGCTGAGCTTTCTTTTTGAGCAGTGGCTGCTCTCTTTCAGTTCTTTAGTTTGCCCCAGGTTGATAGGTCTCAAAAATGACAAGGGAATATGCATTGAGGAGAGATGCAGGGAGCAGGAGCTGAGGGACACCTGTGACTGCTGGCGCCTGTGATTCATTTTTTTTGCTTCCTTCTACCTCAATCCTTTGTTTGGTGGGTGGTGGCTCATTGCAGAAGCTGCCAATAGTGATGTTCTTGTTCTCCTTCCCTTCCATGGCTGTTTTCTCTTCCTGGAAACATACCTTTCCTCTAAGCAACATGCTTACTTATGTGACTTTCTGGGACCAATCCCGGAAGGTGCACGTGTTCCTCCATCTTCCTGAGCATCTTCAGCTTGGGAATCAGTGCTTAGTTGTTGCTGAGCTCAGAGCCTGAAAGAGGCAGAGTACATTCTTCCAGCTGTACTCTCATTCAGAAACACAGGAATGTGGGTATCAGTAAATTTGCAAGCTTTAAGAGAGTATGAAGATGGTGCTATGTACTTCAAGACAGAGGAAACATTAGGCCTGTGTTTTATTTGATTTGTATCTTTGACTTTAAACTGCAAATATGATGCCAGTAGCATGTATTTAGTGGTGTCACAAAAATAAGGTGATGGGAGCTTTCTCTGTTCCTTGTTTCCTGTTCTGGATCTGTGACATTAGCTTCAAAGCAGTTACCAAAGCATATGTTTTAACTTCCTTTTTGGAATTCTATGGTTCCTCCACTTGCTGTAGCATTTTATTTTGTTTTGTTTTATTCTTTCTGTGTTGCTTATCAGCCTTCTCCATAAGCTGAGAGATGCACAGTGTATTTGATTTGGCTGTTTGCATGCATCCATGCAAGACTCTGTGTTCCCCATCACCCTCAAGCAAGACCACTACTGGTTTGCAAGTGAGCAAAACCACTACTGGTTTGCAAGTGAGCAAAACCAGGTCAGCACTGTACATTTTGCATTACAGGGCACTGTCCTTCATTTGCTCTTGTTTTATCTTTACAGCAGTGTTACCAGGCTCTTATACTCACGAGAAACTCCAGGAGGCTAGAAACCCTCTAACCAGGATCCATTATAGATGGGGGGTGGGGGAGGGTGTACTTTTCCTCTCTGTATTTCATCAATCACACCCCTAAGTGATTTTTTTAAAATAGTATGTTTTTTCCACTGATAGATTTTTTTTTTTGATCACTAAGGAAATAAAAGTTACTGTACTAGGAATTGGCCAAATGTTATCTTGTAATCTGTGGAGGCTGAATAACAATTTTTAGACATTTTAGAGGTGGAGTTTTTAATTTTTTTAGTGCTGTTTCTGAATTGCACTCTCCCCTCACTTTTCGCCTTCGGCCTTGTTAGTTTCTGAGTGATAGAAAGCGACACCTCTTTACAAGTTTGCCCTCCTTCCAAAAGGAAGTCCTTGCTTTTAGTTAGTGGCTCTGTTTCCTCAGTGTTGTATCTAGTAGTAGTAGTATGGGCGGTAGTTGACTGAAGGAGGCATTTTATTGTATGGAGTTTGTTGAAGGTTATTTCCACTTGGATGCTGAAGAGGATGCATAAGAGAACATTTCTGCCTTGAAACCCTTTCACATTGGCAAAACTGTATATGAAGAACTCTGTTTTAACAATGAGCAAAAGAACTTTGATGCAAATTTCATTATAAAAAGCTATTGGTGACTAGATTCTACTTCCCTGCTAGTAGTGTCTGCTGTGATAAGGCTGTGGTGTTATCCTGCCATGTTACAGTTTACATGGGAAGTCCTGAAGGAATAACCAAGGGAGTAGCCTCACAAATCAACCTTTACCACTCTCCCAGCTGAGTGACTTCATCCTGTCTGTGGTAACACCATCCTTTTATCAGCTTGGATATTAGGAAGGCTCTATATTCACCTGAATTACGACGGTGTGAGGTTGCCAGTCCTACTCAGTGGTGATTGTTAGTGCTAGGTACAGAGTTGAAATGATCTTGCTAATGAGAATGTCAAACATTATTTTATAGTAGTGATGGAATGTTGTAACCAAGGGAACAATTTAGTGTGCAGTTGTTTTTGAAACCTGCTGGCGTCAGAGTTTCTGATAGATGTTTTATGGCATGACTTATGGACTTACTATATTTAAAACAAAATTGAGGTTATGATGATATCTATTTGTTTTGTGTGTGAATAGTCTTCTGGACATTACACCTTCTGTCTTTATGTGAAGTTTTTATAGCAAACCTCTTTGTTTATTATAGCTGATGTTCTCTGCAAGTTACTTCATTTTTTTCTGTGAAATCCTGTTTAGTCTGCTTTTGACTAGTATAGTTTGTAGTTTACAGATGCACTGGTTTTTTGCTTGTGTAGATATTCTTTCTATTGCTATGTAATGTTTGTCAGATTATTACTTTTTATTGTTACCACTTTCAGGCTTGGTTATTTGCAGAAGTGCAGTTATCTTTTGAATACTTCTGAATAGCATTCTTCAGAGTTCACTTTCACTACTGATGTCACCAAATGTTATAAATGCTTTCAGGATGTGATCTTCAAAAGTAGAGTTAAACAGGAAAATAAACACAGAAACTGAGCTTCTTGCCATAGTTTAAGCTGTTTTCTCATGTTTAGGTATGGAAAAAAAAATCCTCAAATATTTCAACAGACACCTAAATGCTGTTCCGTTCAATATATTATCGATGTGCCTTAGTGATGATCAGCTGTGCATTTGTGTATTGTAGATTGTATATTTTTGAATTGGGTAGTGTTGTTTCCTAGTGTGACAGACTGTCTCCTGGTAATGTTACTGTGCAGGTTTTTTTTTCCCTCACCATTTAAATCTTATTAGGCCTTATCTGTCTCTCCCAACCTCCTGTCCCCCCTCCCCGCCTTAATGTTGAGTAGAACAGCATTAGCTAGTCTGTCAGACTGAGTTTTAATTGACATTGTCAAGGGTAAATCCCCTGAAGACCAATTCATGCTACAGCAGCCTAATAACTCATGGTCCATGTGATCCACTGAATTTCATTAACAGTCCTTTTTTTTCCTCATAATTAGAGGGTTTGAGGAATAGATGTAGCTGAAAATAAAAAGAATAGAAGGGTAGAGCAGAAGGTCCTGTTGTTTCCTCTGATTGTTGGCGGATTTTTAGAGAACTTCTTGACTTCTTAGTCAGTATAGCTTCTTAGAGGATCACCTATGGTAGTAGACTGAACTGCTGCATACTTTCTTCAGTGTATCAGAACTCCTGGTTCGACCTTAGTGATTAATCATCTCATCCAGTCAAAGTAAATATTGTTTATGAGTGGTACTGTGGTCACTGTGGTGTGGCCTGGGGATTAAAAGACCAGTTTCTTATTTTACGTGCATTTTGCATTTATTTTGCTGTCTTGTACCATAAAACCCAGTTCTTACCAACTTAATATGACATAGTATCTTTCGGTAGAACAGTGTTCCTAACAGTATTAGAGCTGCTTTTTCATGGAGTAACTCTACTGCACGTGATACAATCCTGGATAGAATCCTAATTATGTGTCTAGGAACATCTGTTTTGGCTTCTTGATTTTTCTTTTTTGGTTTTTGTTTGGGTTTTTTTTTTAATAAAATCAAGACATTTGTATTCAGAGAAGAAAGTTTTAACATTTTCACAGTTTTTTCTGCCTCTGACAACAGCAAATGCTTATTAGAAGAAAATATTTGCATTCTCAGTGTAATGTGAGACTCTGATAATTTTTTTGAGGATGGGTTTAGGTTTTTTGGGGGTTTTGTTTGTTTGTTGTTTTGTTTGCTTTGGGATTTTAGCCCTTGATATGCTTATCTAAAAGTTGATGTAAGTACTTTTTATGATGAAAACTCATGCACACTTAAACTTGCAAAGGATAGGAGTTGAACTTCTGTGATCCTTGTGAGTGCCCTTCAACTCAGGGTATTCTATGATTCTCTCACAATCGTATTGCCAATATGATTAATGTTTTGTTTTATTTCCTCACAGTTTTATGTGCTGAAAGAGTGGGCCAGATGACTAAAACATACAATGACATAGATGCTGTAACACGTCTTCTTGAAGAGGCAAGTATTACATCTCTTTAAGGATCTGCACACAGTATGAGAAAGTAGTACAGAAATTTTATGGTACCACTACTCCAGATTGTTTGTAGGCTGTCCTCTAATGAGGAGGAATAAGCGCTTTGAGTGTATGAACACTTTATCTCATTGGTAAAGTAAATATTCTTTTGAAGTAAAAGTCCTTTGTTTACCTCAATCATATGTATTCATTACTTGTTCTTATTTTTCTGTTGAGGCCTTTTAACTTGTTCTTGGCCAAATGTTTTCTCTAATGAAGGAGGAGGAGGAGGGGGAATCATCTGAAAATGACACATATTTTTGTAGTACATTTAAAGCTAAGAGTATCATTATTGATGGATTTATTCACTTCTGAAAATAATGAAAATAAAGTTTGCATCTAGTATTCATAATTATTTTCTCAGAGAATGTCTTCCCAGAGAATTATATAGACACAAAATTAGAAAATATCTAATACTCCATTTGTCTCCTTTTCTTTGTCTTATGTTTGGTTAGTTTGATTGTTCTGTCTGGGTTCTTTTAATACCATTCTTATGTAAGCTGTTACTCCTGTAGTTCTTGGCACTCAAGAAATGTCAAAAATCAACTGTCACAGTACAGTGCTTATGTTCAATAAATATAATAACAAATCATTTAAGTGAAATCAGCTGCTATTCTGCAGTGAACTTGAGCAATGATTTTCCAAATCATTGTGAGTAATTCTTTAGGTGAAAACTGTTACAATTGTATTACTTCATGGCTGAGTGTAATGTAATCCTTCATATTTAATTGCTTGCTTATTGCGATAGCAGTGTCAAAAATGGAATCTGTTTAACCAAGATAAATTGGGTGGTCTGTTCTTTCTCTAATTCTGCAAGGAAACAAGCATGGGCATGAATGCTCACATCTCCCACCTATGCTTGATACACCTCAGTGCAGTACAATCTTACGTTTTGTACTTTGAGCCAAACCCATTTAAACATCTCTGTACGAAATACCTATTAAAACTGATGCTCTACTCAAGAGACTTGTCCTGGAATAATTCATCAGTTTGTAGTAACAGTCTGTTACCTGTTTGTGTCCCGTTCCCTTTGCCTTGTTTGGCTGAGATTTGCTGCGTTTGTTCTGTGGCTCCTTCTAGTAATGATGCAGCATTTTGCCAAACTGTTTCCTCCCCTGAGTCCATGCAGCTAAATGTCTGTAGATCCAGACATCACACTCATGGGAGCGATGCTTGAAGGACTTGCTGAGCCAGTGTTTTAAAGCTTCTGATGTACTTTCCCACCTGTATGATGGCAAGGGGAAAATGATGGGAGTGTGTAATATGTGAAACTTTAATTAAAAAAAGTACTTTCACTGAGCCTTTTTGGTTTATTAGACCATCATTTCTGATGAAGTTGTCCTAAAACTAAGCAAAGGGAATGACACCAGGCCTGCCTAGGTACATGGTAAGAAAAGGAGCAGATTCCTTCGTGAATGCTTTCTCATCCCTTTCTAATAATAGTGTAAATGTGTTCTACTTCCCAGTATTTTTTTTACACATTGCTGTAATAAATTAGTTCCTTCTCACTGTGACTAAGAGACCTGTCCCCAAACTGAGATTTCAAGCTGGATTGCTAAAAATTGTTTAGGAAGTCTAGGAAGGTTAATTGAAGAGCCTGGAAATGCACTTAAATTCCTCAAATTTGAGGTTAGAAATCTTGCTGCTAGATAGCTCTTACTCTGTAGTCTAAACTGTAGCAATATATTTCTTCCACGAGCCAAATTAGTAAACTATAAGTTGGCCTGATACACAAACCAAACGATTTTTGGGTAAATTCATGAGACCTATTGTTCTGAAAGATTGTACGTAAGATTACATAAAGATTTTATGGCTAGATAATGCCAGTAGTTTTCAATGCAAATATAGGTCTGACCTTCAGAAACCATTTGGAAAATGCTATTTGTAGATGTAGCAATGATCAATAACCTCTCTATTTAATGGTTGTTATATGACTTTTTTTCTACTATGAAAGCCTCTTCATTCAAATTCATTGGCTTCTAATCCATGTGATCAGCAGCTGTAGGTTTTGTAGGCTTTGTCATTAATGTATACATGACATAAGGCAGCATTTAGTCATAAAATCTGGGTGATTTTTGAGGCCAGTAAAGAAGCCCCAAACAGTATTTTCAGTAACAGGGAGAAAATTCTTCCTCAAATGGTGTTGAACTAAAGGTATGTGTGGAGTTAACCAGAGCACCATTTTACCTCTATTTTAAGGATCTAGTAGTTGAATAAGAAAATGATAACTAGAAATCCTTAATGAATGGCACAAAATTCTATGCATTTTACCATCATCTCCCAGGCAAATTACAATCCCATTATTATCAGCTTCTGCAAAGCTGAGACATCTATAGGTACGTGTCAAAAGGGTAAGCTTCTAGTTTTTATTGGTACATGTGGTGAACTGCCAAGAGCTCTTATGCTCACAGAGGAGGGGGAAGAAAAGGTCAAGCATGACATGAGAGTAACCACTTAAAGTTGATTTGGGCATCTCTAAAGAGGAATGAGTTAGGATTTGTTTTGATACAAAAGCACTGATGGATGTACATACACAAAGAAGATAGGAGCCAAGCATTCATTGTGGTGTAATTGGCTTCTGCTCCTGCATAGCTTATTGACTTTTATTTTGAGGTGAGGCAAGTGGAAGTTGAAGAATGCTTTGAAATGCCACAGTTCTCTGGTATTTTTATTGTGTTTCAGAGTTCTTTAAAATATGACCTCTAAAGCTCAGTGCTTTCTGCAATTTTCATTCTTCAAATTGTATAACAAGGTGATGGAATAGTTTTCCTTAGTCTTTACAAGGCTGTAGTAGAGAATTGGGTCTCATTTCACTTTGTTTTTCACGTTGTTTTACTGCAGACCTTGAAGATGTGCTTTCATGTGTATTGTTCAATAAATCTGTGTGGGTCAATCTTTTCAGAATCCTGTGGGTGTAACATAAGCAGGAATAGAGGAAGAAAATTAGCAAAAAACTCCTACTAAACAAATTCTCACAGAAGGAAAAAGTATTTTTATTGTTGAAGTACTTATTCCTTCCCTTCATGGCAATTTTACCCTCCCTCTGATCCTTTGGTGGATTAAAATAAATTGAAATTAGCTTTATTTTCTTAATGCTTTACAGAAAGAACGAGACTTAGAATTAGCTGCTCGGATTGGCCAGTCACTGTTAAAGAAGAATAAATCACTGACAGAAAGAAATGACTTGCTAGAGGAGCAAGTAGAACACATCAGGGAAGAGGTAAGCTTTTTGTGCCTGAGTGCTGTATATGTGATTTACAAAACATGCCAGAAAGGGTGTTACTTAGAACAGTGTAACCTATGTCTTCCATATACCATTGAGGTTTTAGTCAAATATTTATTTAGTTGCTATTTCTTACTGTGTTCCTCTGAATGGGGCGTGGGGTGCTGTAGGTGCTGGACAATTCTTGATAGATGGATTTTGGATGGAGCCAGCCAGGATGCTTTAAAAGAGCTCTTTATTTGTAGCTAGAAGTGTCTTTAAACTTTGACTGGGAGCAAATATTATTTCTCTTATTCTGGGACAGTGACCTGGGTTTGTGAATCTCATTGCTATGTGATTTTGAGCAAGACATAAATTTTACAGTTATAGGGCAAGCAGGAGAACAATGAACCACAGTGGATTAAAAACTTAAGTAAATGATGAAACCTGCTCAGAGGTGTGAGGTGTTGCATTACATCTGAGATAGGCTGGTGAATAAAGTGTGGATGGAGGGATCCCAGATGTGTGGTAAAGAGTAGTGCAGCACACACATTAAAATAATATCTTTTGGTGTGGCCTACCCTCTTTAGCAAGGAAAACTAATTCTCTTCTGTCCCAGTGAGTGCTGTTGGTTGCTGCCCAAGTCCCATCGTGTGGCAGAGAAATTTATTTGTGCATTGCTCAATATGACATTTACCAGGTATGTGCAAAGTGAGTGAGCAGGACTGTGCCTTCATACCGTCCATCCAGAGTGGAAAATTTGATTGAGGAAGGTGAAGGACCGCCTCTGTCCAGGTCTATTTTTATTTAGGACTGAGAAGCAGCATTAGGAGAAGTGCCACCAGAAATAAGCCTCTTACCAGGTGGTTTGGTATGTTGGGCCATATGTTCTGTCAACGCCCCTCTTTCACGCTGTTATTTTGACTCCTTCAGAAACTGATGCTTTTGAGGCAGAGCTCACCAAGCTTTAAAGTCATGACACTTTTGTGTATTGAAAATCTGTCTTTAGTAGGTTTAAGATTTTCCATTAAAGCTGAACTTTGAATATTTAAACAGAACAATAACTAAGGCAGCTGTCTGTAAGGGCAAGAGATAAAAGAATTTATTTGGTACTTTAAAATTCTGTAAAAACTGCCTAAAAATGGTTTGTCTGGTGGATATGTGATTTCTGTAATACAGGGACAAGTTCTTTCTGGTGTGTGGTATAAAATCAAGGTTTTATTGGTATATGTATCATGGCATGAATAATTTAGCTTTATATCTCTTTGACCCACCAAACTTGTCCTGACAAAACCTTCTGTCCATCCTATTATGCTTTTGTGTTGTTAGGTGTTGTTTATGTTTAGGGAGGGTCTGTGATTATGTTCAATAAAAACTGATGGAACTGAGATTTTTCCTGTAGTGCACTAGAGAACAAATGGTAAGGGCACTAAAGCAAGCACAGACATCGTGTGCACAGACACTTTAGTCTAAGCTTACTGTTTCAATATTATATTCTAAATGCATAAACATTATATTAGAAAACTTTCTTGATTGTAATGTGTTTTGATCACGGAGTTGGGTGTCTGCCTTTTCAGGAGCAGAAGTGTAATTCCCAGGCACAGTGTGTCTACCTGCTGTCGTATTACCATGTTCAGTAAGACTGCTGCAGCTCCCATCTCAAAATAGGATGGTGCTACCTACACTTTAGTATTATCTCCTTTGAAATTAGAGCTCAATATCAAAGAAATGTAAACAGTCACAATGTGAACTGTATTTGGAATGGAATAACTCATTACTTTTAGCTTCTCCTAATCTTTCTGTATTTCTCAGTTTCAGCTTCTTTTTCCTCTACAGATTTTGTCCAATGTTTCTGAAGCTGAAATGACAGCACTTCAAAGACCTCAAGTAACACCATCTCAAACCTCTGTTAACTTCTGAGTAATACAGCCCTCTAGTCCTGTTAATCTAGTTCCAGGTCACTTATCAGACATTGTTTTTTGATGATAGCTGGTTTTAAAGTCCAGATCTGATTTTGTTCTCTGTTAAGGGAGAGGAAAGGAAAAAGCTGAATTATAGTCTAGATTGGTGGCTTAAAAAAAGGGAGCATTGGTTTTGGTCTGTTGAGTAGAAAATAGTGTTGGAAAGACAAAAATATACTCTTTGGCTTGGCACATTATTTACATACAGTGTAACAGGGTGTTCACTGTTTACCTTCTTTTAAGTGAACAATTCCAACCTCTTAAACATTTAGTTGCAGTCAGTCAGGAAAACAAATCAGCTGGGCTCTTGACATGGTTGTTCATGATTCAGTAAGGATTGTTCCTGCAAGTTAGGCCCCATGTCTCCAAACTATTATGCTTTGTGTGGGGATCCTTTTATCTTCTCCTTAAATTATTTCTAATATATGTGCAGCTATTTCATGAGATAGTTTTGAAGCTGAGTGAAGCTTTCAGGCCATTAGAGGGAACTAAAAGCATGAAAGAGGTGAGCTATCACCATGCTTGGTTCCCAGGATATCATGGGCCTTGTCCCATGGGAGCAAGGGCTCAATCTCTGTTGCTACTTTATGCAGTTGAATGCTCCGAAGGGCACATGTTGCAGTGGCTTGTGAAAATGTAAAGAAGCTCTTCATGTTCATAAAACAAGTCCTGTGTTTTGCAGTTTGGAAATGTGTACTGTGTCTGTCTGGGTTGAAGCTTCATGGCAGCCTACCTGGTGCTGTGCTTTGGATTTGTAACTAAAACAGTGTTGATGACAAACAGTGTTTTGACTATTACTGAGCAGTGCTTGCACAGCATCCAGGCTCTTCCCTCCCACCCCCTCTCCCCAATATTTTTTTTTTAATCTCCACCCTACCCCCCATCTGTGCAAGATGCTGGGAGGGTGCACAAACTGGGTGGCTGACCCAAACTGACCAAAGAGATGTTCTATATCTTATGTGCTTATGCTCAACAACAAAAGCTCAGGGAAATGAGGAAGAAGCTGGGACATTTATGATTATGGCATTCATCTTCACAACTAACAGTTATGTGTGCCAAGGCCCTGCTTTCTGACAAGCAGCTGAACATCTACCTGCTGATAGAAAATAGTGAATAAATTCCTATTTCCCTTCACTTGATGGGCAACTTCACTTATTAAACTGTCTTGTCCTATGAGGTTTTTCTTGCTTTTGAGCTTCTGATTCTCTCCACCATCCTATGGGGGTTGTGGGGCAGAGTACGTGCTCAGCTGGTGGGTGCTTAGTTGCTGGCTGAGGTTACACACCACAAAATGCTGTGTCAAAGGGAGATGTTTCTGGAAGTTACCATAGTGAGTTTGTCACAGTTTCCCAGCATGACTGAGACTGGAAGTGAGCTCTTGAGGTCACCTTGTCCAAACCTTCTTCTCAAGCAGGGGCACCTACAGTCCATTGCTGAGGACTGTGTCCAGACAGTGTTTGAATATCTCCAAGGATGGAGACCCCCACAAGCTCTCTGGGCAACTTGTTGCCAGTGCTTGGTCACCCTCAAGATAAAATAGTTGTGCCTAGTGTTCAGAAGGAACCACCTGTGCTACAGTTTGTGCCCATTGTTTCAGCTCCTGTTCCATTAAAAGGTCCGGCTTACTGACTGTTCCCCCTGTTTTGGAGGATTGGAATGCTCAGAAATGGCAGTAAAAATAGCATTCTCAGTCTTTTCAATGCATATAGAAAAAACAGTAGCAAAAGCTGGAGGTGATCTAGTGCCCACCCACTGACAGCATCCGAATCCTTTCTACTTAAGGAGGCTGAGCTATAATGTGCTTGTGGGAAGTAAATTGGGTTTTTTTGGCTCAGTGTTTTAGCTCTTCCTGAAATGGAGAAAATGAGCCTCCAAAAATTAGTGCATGGATTTTATTTAATAGTTTTCTAACACGTGGTTGGTTGGGGATTCCCCCCCCGCCCTTGCCATTTAGAACCCAAGACTCAGGAGGACTTGGTGCCTTCTGATTACACTGAATAGCATTAGTAAAGTCAATGACATTGTTTGCTTCATATTCTGAACAGTTCAAGTGCTTTATTGCACTGTGTCTGCTTTTTGTTTGATGAAAATCTATTTTATTGATATTCTCTGGGGTTTTTTTTCCAGTAATAACTACAAAGAAAAGTATGCCTACAATGTAAAAAGCAGAAGCTTTTAATAAAAAGAAATGTTCTCTGCAATTTTTGCATTGGAAAGTGCAAACTGAGGACCTAGTCTTGCAGTGCAAATGGAAGGAAATGGATCTTCTGATCAGTTATGCTATCTATAGCTATGCAAGGCAAATAAAAATTAATCATTTGCTACTGGAGTCTTAAGTTGCAGCTGTGAAGTGGTGCAGGTGCAGTACTCAGTAGTTGAGTTTTTAACCGTTTTCTTGGAGAATCTTAATATAAATTAACCAAGATTAAGTTTGGAGCTTGCAGTTACAGGGAATCTTAATCACCCAATCTCGATGTTTTGTTCCTTTTTGATACGTGTATGTACTAATTATGGGAGTCCCACAAACTGCTTTACTAGACTCATGTTTTGAAGTGATCAAAAGCCCAAACTACATCTAGACACTGTCTGCAGCCTCTGCTGTTGGAAGAGCATGAGAACAGCAGCCTCCTACTGTGTGGTAGTGTTCTGCAGCTCAGCAGGCTCTGGAGTCCCAAATGTAACCTTGTTACACAAGTATTTTAGTAATTTTATCTAAAGGCTCATGGAGAGGAAAAAACGTCTCCATCTGCTATATTTGGGTAGATTGTGCCACATTAATTTCTTGCAGTATCATTGCAATACATCCATTACTGTGAATGTGGAACTAGACTAATGCAATAGTGAATCAGGATTGCTCATCTTAAAGAAGGTGAAAGAGAAACATGTCTAATAGCAGTGGATAATTGCATTTTTGAACTTTAAAAGATAATATTTAGTGGCTAATTTAAAAGGCACACTTTTTCTTTATAAGTAATAACAGAAATGGTTCTGGTCTGTTTCAGTCTTGGCCTCTTAATTTAGTCTGAAGTTGATGCCTGGAGGATGAATAACTTCTAATTTGTGGTGGATTTACTTAAAAATGTGTCTAGAAAATGAACTTACTGATCTGCAAGCTCTTTCTTTGTGCAGGTTTCTCAGTTGCGGCATGAGCTCTCCATGAAAGATGAACTGCTCCAGTTCTACACCAGTGCTGCTGAGGAAAGTGAGCCAGAGTCCATCTGCTCCACCCCGTAAGTTAATCGATCTGCAGCGTTGACCTTACATCTGCTACTAAGCCTGGGTAGTTCGGACAGTTTAATAGCTTTGAAAAGTAGTAAAGTCATCCCTGTATTGGCCAGAACTATAAACAGAACTTGGTGCATGGCACCAGCTGTGAGGGTTTGCACCGAACCAGCTGGCTGTCCCGGTGCCTGGAGGCAGACAGGGGTCCGGCTGACAGTAGCCCAGTACACCACATACATTTGCATGCTGTACTAGAACATGCTACATGTGTGACCTTTGTGCTTGGAAGGACCTGAAGGCACTATGGAAAAATTCCAAGCCGAGGGGAAGAGAGAAAGAATGGCTTATAATGTGGGTTCTAGGCAATTAGCTGACTGAACAGCACTGCAGGCTCTCAGGGGCTGTCTGCCCTTGCAGAGTTATTGCTGCATTCTGGTGAAGCGTGTGCAGCATTAATCAGGAGCTGTTGGGTTGTTCCCTGTAGTAAGGTGGTTTCTTTTCTCGCAGCCTTGGCTGAATAACTTTCTCATAGGAAATGTGTGGAATAATAAATACATTTTTTAAATGTTCTCTTCTGAAATTCGCTGCAAATTTATTGCTGCCCAAAAGTATGAATAAGCTGTATTTTATGTGGCTCTGTTCTGTTTTGAGACCTCTGTGCAGTCTGTTCTTCTGCAAGATCGGCCATGATACAGGTAAAAATGAGTTAAAACTGTTGCTTTTGTTACAAGGCTGAAGAGGAATGAATCTTCCTCCTCCGTCCAGAACTACTTTCATTTGGACTCTCTTCAAAAGAAACTCAAGGACCTTGAAGAGGAAAATGTTGTGCTTAGATCTGAGGTGAAACTGCTCCCTTTGTGTTTTGCTTAATATAGTTGTTCAGTTAAATGCCAGAACCACAGATATTGGAAAGCATGTATTAAAAGTTGAGAGAGTCTAAGAGTGTATAATTCCATATGCAACACAGATCTCTCTGTAGTCGCTTGATCACTATCCTTTATCCTTCTAAATGAAGGAAAGGCGGAAATGTAAAAACTACATAGAATCACAGAATCATTTAGGTTGGAAAAGACCTCTAAGATCATCAAGTCCAACCTCTGACTGATCAACACCTAGTCACCCAGACCAAGGCACTAAGACAGTCATTTCTTGAACAATTCCAGGTGTGGTGACTCCACCACCTCCCTGGGCAGTCCCTTCCAGTGCTTAACCATTTCTATGAAGAAATTCTTCCTGAAAGAAGCTATACGCAAAGCAGTTTTTGTGCCAAAAGAATGTGCAGGAGCATGGGCAGATTTTGAAGTTCAGCACTGCACTTTTAAACAGTTCTTAGAGAGCTGACCTGGTAGATTCATGTGACTGTAGCTGCAGATCTGAAGTTTGTAGACTGGCATGGTCTCTCTGATACAAATTCAGTATTTGTCAAAATAATAATTGCTATCCTAAATTTACATTAACTTTCTTCAATTTGTGTTTGAACTCAGGCAGTTCATAATTTAAATTGAATGTGTTTTTCTTGTCTTTTGTTTCTGGTAATTCTGATAATATTCCGTTTGTTTCACAGATGACACACTTTTTAAAAGTTTATTTACTGTTCTCTGTCAGAAATACTACTTCATAATTGAATATGAAGTGAATAATTTTATATTTTCAATGCAACTTTCAAACCTTGGGAGTATGTTACCACTTCACACACACTTAGCAGAGTATAGCTGAAGAGATACTTTTGGTCTAAGAAGGAACGTCTGAAAATAGTGTAATTACCATTTTCTACTGCAAATGCAGGGCCCATTGTAAATAGGTAGTGTCCCACCTTTGCACAAGATACCATGTACTGGAGACTGCTGTATACACTTAATTGAGAATTTGTTCAAGGAAGATGAGCAATAGATGGTCTGAGAATAACGAAGGTAGGTTTAGAACTGAGAGAGCCACTGTGCAAGGAGCTGATTGGACAACCCCACGTAGCACTGCCTTCCCATCCAGGGAGATGCAGTCTGTGCCTGCCAGGAAGGCACAGGATGAAGCCAAACCTGCAACCTGTGAGCTGTGCAGTTCTCTACAAAGCCAGTCTGTGGGTGTCTGTGCATTCGCCCAGCGCTGGGGATCGATTACAGACCCACCAAAGCGCTGCCAGACAGAACCAGCTGGCTGTAGCCACACTGCTTTTGGCACTCTAGAATCAGAGCAGGAAAGACAAAGCAGGGAAGGAGGCAGAACTGAGGATTTTTGTGGGGTATATATTTACAGTGCCAGAACTTTTCAAATGCTATCTGAATTAAATACTTGAATGTTTAAGTCAGTTATTTTAAACAAAGCATTTATTTAGTTTGTGATGATACCTAGCATTGCTCAGGTGACAAAATCAAGCTCTGCATGCTAATCGTTTGTATGTTCAGGGATTTATGGTTTTTCTTTTTTACTTTTAATGCAAAATGTACAAGTGACATCTAGTGGGGATATGGTGATAATGATGAAAATTTCTCCATAGAGTAATGTCTCTGCTGAATATTTACCTGACGCTTTTTTCCAGAACATGAGGGAGGGCAGGCAAAAACTGTAGTTTTTTCACTGTCTTCATGAAGGAGTGATTAGAATAGCTTGTCTTTCTGAAGCAGATGGAAGTGCAACAACAGACTGGCAAAGAACAAATGTGCTAATGTAGCATATTTGATGTGGATTTCTTGAACAGGCCTGTCAGCTGAAGACTGAAACAATTACTTATGAAGAGAAAGAACAACAGCTTGTCAATGACTGCGTAAAAGAGCTGAGTATGTCCCTACTCCTTTGTACTTTTCATTTGAGATAGTTCAGTAAAAAAAACCCAGTCACTCGTATTTTTCTGTGGTACTTATTTTCCTTAAAGATATGAGTAGAAAATTTCTGGCTGAAAGTTAACAGCAGAAAATGCTGGCTGTAAGCTAAATCTTTTGCAGTTAAAAATAGTTTTGCATTGAAAAACGTCACGGGAAAGTACAGTCTCCTTTGCAGCATGGGCACTTGATGTCTTTCAGGTTTTATGTCCCAATGTTATTTTTCAAAAGTGCCTTACTGTGTATTGGAGTAGGATTCTGCTGAATCAAGTGATGTTCTAAAAGAACATCTTTATGCTTACTTTTCTGCTTTTGGGTTCATGGTGTTAATTGTAATCACTTATCTTAAAGGGGATGCAAACATCCAGATTGCCAATATCTCCGAAGAGTTAGCAAAGAAAACAGAAGATGCTGCCCGCCAGCAAGAAGAAATCACCCATCTTCTCTCTCAGATAGTCGATCTGCAGAAAAAGGCCAAAGCTGTAAGGAATCCAGTTGTGAGACTTCTGCTATTTGCTACTAATGTAGCTGGGGGACAGGTTACAATCCTCTGTGTTCTAGAGCCTAAAGGAACTTTTCCATTCTCCTTATGTGGGTGACCTTGTTTCATGTCTAATATCTAGCATACTTGACTAAAAAGCATTGATTTATTAAAAGTTGCATATATGATTTGTCAAATGCAATGGTTAAATTTGTTTTAAGTATTAGATGTAAAATGCTGCGCTGAGTAATGTTGGTAAGACAAGAATGTCAGTGCAAGTATTTCACTGGGCACATATTCATTTGGAGGTTCATTCAGCAGTGTGAAGTCTGATGCTCTGTGTTCTTGTGTTAAGATTTTAAATGTTTTTAAACTAACATGTGAACTAATACTGCTGCAGAGGAGGTTTGAGAAAAGTTAGAATTTTGATACAAGTATCATCATGGGACAAAAGATCACAGTATTTCTAATATTTTTTTGTTATATTTTAGTGTGCAGTTGAAAATGAGGAACTTGTCCAGCATCTGGGAGCAGCTAAAGATGCCCAGAGACAGCTCACAGCAGAGGTGAGTACATTACTTAGTAAGACAATAATTTAGTAGCAGAGCAATGACTGTTCACTTTGCCAGGAGAGGTTTAGTCTAAGCTGGATCAGAAGTATTAAATAATGCTACCCACGTATATGGAATGAAGGAACATTTATGTTCCTAGCAGAATTCAAAACCCTCTCCTTCCTATTCTTTCCTCTTTCAGCTAACATACCTTTTGAAAAACAGAAGCTTATGAGCTGTATAGGAACCCCTTCAGAGATTGATTTCTCTAGACTGATAGTTTAAGCCTATTTTGAAATAACATGGAAGAGCTCGTTTGAACTCTGCTTGTTCAGTGAATAAACCGAAGGCAGTCCAGGATTTCTGGATGTCTTTTGGGCACTATATTCACATGAAAAACATGGACAAAATAGAATGAATAAATAGCTTGATCCCCTTAGAATGTGTGTTGTACTTGGACTACTTGGCATTGAAGGCGGGAATGCCCAGAGAAGCTTTTCCTGCTGGTGGACCTTTGGAACATTGTGAAAAGTCTTGTCCTCTGTCTACGCTGTTTTCTTCTGTGGTCATCATGTCAGTGATTAAGCACTAAAGCTGATCAGACTAATAACCATGTTATTAATGATTTTCAGTTACAGTGACTTGTTGGTGTTTTGTTCCTTTTCAGGGGAATATTCTTCCCTACACCATTATCGCTTACCAGTGTAAAAGAATTTGCAGGCTTTTTATGATAATAGTGCACCCCATAAGGTGTTGTACTGTTTTCTCTATGTTACAGTTGCGAGAGCTGGAAGACAAGTATGCAGAGTGCATGGAAATGCTTCATGAGGCTCAGGAAGAGCTGAAAAACCTTAGAAACAAGACAATGCCAAATGCTATATCACGTCGGTACCACTCCCTCGGTCTCTTCCCTATGGTAAGCAGATTTAAGAAAGAAACCCGCACAGGTGAAAGAGAAACATGTCTAATAGCAGTGGATAATTGCATTTTTGAACTTGTGCTGAGATAGGTTTATGTGTTTTATGTGAAAATGATTTTCAAATGTTGAATCATGGCATGAAAGATCATTTAGGTTTGTGAATATCTGATACTTAGACTCTACACCCAGCAGTAAAACTGACTGACCAGCCATGGAAAATAGATGACCTGTAACCTTATGGGGGAAGTATGTAATCTGTATGCCAAGAACCATCTCATCTTTGTAGATGGTTGGGTAATGTTGTGAAAGAAAAGAGTGTTTTCTCTTTATTTTAAATGAAAACCTGTCAAGCAAAACTTTATACATGAAGGGTGAGTGTTACTGAACAGGGAATTCAGTCCAGGAAGTTGAGGCACCTGAATTCTGTTGTTGCCTGGGATTTTTTTTTAGGTTCTTTTGACAGATATTATATGTCATTAGATGTTAAAAACTGTAGCAGAATGAAGCTAAGCCGTATTTTATCAGTGCTTTAAATATCTACATTAGTCTTCCAAATTTCCAGTCAGTTTAAATTTTTTTTTTTTAATTCCCCCCCCCCCCAAAATACTCTTTATTGGTTATTCATTATTTTATAGAAGTAATTTATTATTTTCTGAGATGACAAACTATTAATACCGTGATTTTTTTTTTTCTCTTTTGTGTTTATTTTTAACAGGATTCTTTGGCAGCAGAGATAGAAGGGTCAATGAGGAAAGAACTGCATTTAGATGAACCGGACTCTCCTGACTTGGCGTACGACAAAAAAATTGGTTCCTAATTGATTGATTATATCTGAAGTTAATTATTATTGGATGAGAAATAAAAAGACAGGAAATAGTAAAGCTAGAGGTTTAGAAAGAAATATTTCTGGCCAAGTATGCATGATAGAGAGAAAATAAATTGTCCAGTTATTGGGGTTGTTTTATTTTCTGCTAAAGCTGCCAAAAGAAAACACCTGTATATAGGTTTTGCCTTGTCTTACAAACTTTTTGTCCTCGTTTGTGAGCGCTGAGAATAAGAAAAGTTTTCTTTTCTTATGTGTTACCATGCTAGATTTCTTCCCATGATTAGAGGAGGAGTTCAATTTGGTGGGTTTTCTCTTCAGGTTTTATAACATTTATACCAGGTGACTACTGATCTAATCCAGTTTTAAGACGGAGAACGTCAGTGCAGAAAGGGATTTGGAATGGTTGGGTGCTTACAGTGTGATGCTCATTACACCTGTGCCAAAGTTCTCTTGAATTAAACAAGAGAGTAGTTTGGAACAAGTTAAGTAGTTGCGACAGTCCAGAAGCTATAGATAGATGCAGCTTGGCAGAAATGGCCTCACTGACGCCAGTTGCACGTGTATTCCAATGGGTTATCTCACCGATTTGTACAAAGCATGGATTGTTTAATTTGAAACAAGTTAATCCAGTTTACAGGGTCTGTTAGAGAAACAGTTTACAAAGAAAGGGCAGTCAGAAGGCACAACAGACACTTCCCAGAAACCTTCTAATTGCATGTACAAAAAGCTTGACTCGTACATTAACCTTCTCTGAATAGGAGCCAAGGATTGTAAACGAGGCTTTGACAGTTAAGTGTTGATTAGAAAAGGTTAGAAAGATGTGAGCGTGCTCAAACCCTATAGGATCCTTTTGTCCTTCCAGAATAATCTGACTTAAGGCTTGTTTAACTTCTTTAGAATGTCTTTTATATTGCTTTGCATGTACTAAAGGAGGATACATTTTTCTGGTTGCATGGCTTTTCTTGGTATTATTTACTTGTGCAGTGCTAGTACCCGTACCCTCCATGGGACTGTTTATTGATAAATGCCCTTAGATTCAGCCTCTGAAAGATATACAGCTGTAGACTTGGAGCCTACACACAAAGAGTGCAACTGCTGAGCATTCATGGATAGAAGGAAAGCAATTTGAATGATATTAAAAAACATAAGGCATGCTGTCGCTGCTACATCCTGGCAATGTTACCTTTCAGCTAGAAGGAGTCTTCTGTTCTTGTGTTCAGCCACTGTTGAACTGTAAAACAAAGCAGCAGTGGCATTTCTGTAGCATGATATGGGGCAATTTTATTTTGTCAAGAAATTGCTGCTGAAGTGTCACCTGATCTTAATCTTGAAGCAGGTGAACAGTGTTTGTTATGGGCAATCACCAGGACAATGGTGATAAAAATGAACTGTGGAACTAGGTCAAAAATTAGGTTTTCAGCCTTGACAGCCTCACTCTTGACTTTAGTCTGTTATATTTCTGGGAATTTTTTTCTTTTTTTTTTTTTTTTTTTTTATTTCAACTACTTTTTAGAGGGGTAAGAAATTGGTTCCAAACAGAAAAGATGCAAGTCTTGCTTGCACAGAGTGACTCAGGAGAGTAAATTCAAATTCTCTTTTAAAATGGATTAGCCAGTTCATAGTTAAGAATTGAATGGAGATCAATTTTGTTTTCTAAAAACTCATTTCCAGATAATTGCTTTACAGCATTTTTAGCTGATGTACTAAAAGGCTCTTTCACTTATTTTTTAATAATATTTGAAAGGGTCCAGGCACATAATTGTCAAATGTTCTGTCAAAAATATTCTAGGGTGATGGAAGAATTATGTTGATAGATTGAGTAATGGCCAGACTGTTGCAAGTATAGGACCCTCTACATACTACTTTGCAGAAACTATACATAAAACCCCAGTGGTTGGTGGAGCTGTGAATAGGAAGGGCTGTTAATAAGCTGTTACCTCTTTCTCTGTTCCTTCTTAAGGTGAGAGGGTACTGTGTCATTAACTGTGTGTATGTCTTTCAGTCATCAGAAGCGGGTCTTCGAGACGGTGAGAAATGTTAATCAAGTTGTCAAGCAGAGATCCATGACTCCATCACCAATGAATATCCCAGGCTCTAACCAGTCCTCTGCTATGAACTCAGTCATTTCTAGCTGCGTCAGCACTCCACGTTCCAGTTTCTATGGGGGAGACATCTCTAACGTTATGATAGACAACAAGACCAATAGCATCATCTTAGAGACAGAATCCCCTGACAATGGGTCAGTACTGTAGCACTGGAGTTTGCTTTTGTTTTATTTCTGACATAAAGGCAAAACGTTTCTATTTTCATCTTTTTGTGTTTTAGTTTTTGAGCACTCAAGTTTATTTAAATAGAAATCCTTTTTGACACTACTGTTTATCAATCAGTGTCTGCAGCTCATGTCTGTTCTGAGATGCAGCATCTCCAGATGATGTAAAACCACTCTTGTTTTTTTAACTGTGGGCCAATACTTAAAAGTAATTGCATTTTCACCATTTTATGTAAATGCTGGGGAGTTCTGATCTCAGTTGCAGCTGCAGTTAACTTTTTTGATTCTAAAAATAAAGTCTGTAGGTTACCTAATATGAAAACTTGTGAATGAAACTGATCAGAACTTCATTTTTCTAGCTACTTGTCTCTTCCCCCAGTACATCTCCACACTATGCTGTATATTCATTTCAGTAAAAACGACTATGTTTTTCAGGATAATGTACTCTTGTGACTCACAGTGGGATTCTTGCATCATTGGCCCTGTAAAATGTGGCCTGCTTACTTGAATTGGTCTAAATGTAAGACATACAACAAGAAGTCATCTCTCATCTCTTGGTAGGAGTAAGCTCATAAGTGCAGGTTTTCCAACCAGGAGTTTCCTGGCAGAAACTAGATTTCAAAACTTGTTCTAGTATGAAACAGAAACAAAAGATTGGTGTTTGCCTTTGGAGTCTCTGGACAAGTAGCAAGTTGTTGTTAGACATAGTAATTTAAAGGTATGCTGGTGAGAAATTGTCACGTGGAAGTTTTAAGCATTTCTAAGAATGTGTTTTTCTCCCTCCCCTACTTTTTTTTTTTTTTCTGTGTGTGTCTCCCTTCTTATGTTTTAGAAATGAGGACAGGATGAAGAAGCCTGGAACTCCAGGGACTCCAGGCTCCAGTGACCTAGAGACTGCCCTTCGTAGGCTCTCCCTCAGGCGGGAGAATTACCTCTCGGAGCGGAAGTTCTTTGAAGAAGAGCAGGAAAGGAAATTGCGGGAACTAGCAGAAAAGGGAGAACTCCATAGTGGTTCTGTTACCCCCACGGAGAGCATCATGTCATTGGGAACTCACTCCAGATTTTCAGAATTCACTGGATATTCAGGAATGTCTATCAGCAGTCGCTCCTACCTGCCAGAAAAGCTTCAGATTGTGAAACCACTAGAAGGTGATAACAAAGGGCCTCGGCCTTTATCTGTTGTTCTTAGTGACTCTTTATGGTCTCTTATCCATCACCAGAAAGCAGGAAATCTTTGCAATACGTATTCTTTTTACTTTAGAGACAGTAATCCACGATGTTGGTTTGAGATCTTCTAAAAACTGTATTTTCCCACAAGCCTTAAAAGTGTTAGGAAACAACACCAGCCAAGGCAGTAAAATAAATATTACAGGCCACATATGTATCAGCAGTGCAGCTTTACAACTGACCTAAATGTTGCCATTTCACATTTGGAAAAGGATGGTGGATAAGTATACGAAATCTAAACAACAAGAATTCTGTAAATTAGTGTCTGGAAAGATCTTTACCTACTTTCATTAGTCCAGTTGTAAGACTATTTCAGTGATTAAAAATAATCTGTGGATTTTAATTGGCTGTTTGAGTGGTCACACGTGAGTCACTGTGGCTTTGCATTTCATGTGTGAAGTGAGTGGGGTTTTTAAAGTCAGTTTTCCTTCATATGTTATCTCAGGAAAAGGTAAGGTACAGGTAGATCATAGTCAGGGCTAGAGCTTTATTTCTAAGTTCATTTTAGTAGTCTGTCTAGAAAAGCTGACAGAGAACATACTATATAGTCTGGCTGGCTTTCTTCAGTTCTTTCAAATTGTAGCTGGAAGTTAGTTGAGTCCTTCAGGTTTTGAACAAAATTAATCTGTTTTCTTGTAGTTTTCCTGTTTCACAGACACACTAGTTAACATCATTTAGCTTTGGCTTCCCTCTCTCTCTTTTCCTTTAACAGAACTCTTGTAATACATTGCAATTGTGTGTGTTTTAATTGCAGAAGTTCCTTTTTTTCATCTTTTTAGAACTAACTTATTTCATATATAAGGAGCATTTAGCATGACACATACTCAGTAGAAAAAATAACCATTCTTATATCCTGAAGAAAGTGATGTACTGTATCTACCTGTTCAAATGAAATTATAGCCATAGCACACAAATCCATACTGTCTTGCAGATTTTAATAGTTTGTTTTCATGGCTGCTTTTAAATGGTCATAAAATTCTTGTACCACATGAGGGAAATGATGATCCAACTTTGTTTCAGTTTCTGGTTGCTACCACTGTAATAGATTTCTGTCACCATCCCATTATATCCTCTTTTTTCTTCCAATAAACTCTTAAAATCTTTATCATCTTTCTATCTGTCTGAGTTTTTTTTTTTCCTGGTTTTGTTTATTGTTCTCACTGAGTCATTTTTCTCTTAAAATTATTACACCATTTAAAGTACTTCTTGTGTTTGATTTTAGATCTTATTTGTAGTATGTTTCTGTCTGCCTGTTTTGTAAGTTTGGTGTTTGCTAACTTTCATTAATACGTGTTTATGATTTTATGATTTTGTTCTTCACTTCAGCTTACTTTCTTTCCCGAGTATTTTTCATGAGATTTCATTTTTGTTTTCAACTTCATGGATGCCTTCAGACTACTGGGGCAAAATAGTCTGCTGTACAAGTGGACTGTTATCAGTAGTTGTGCCTTTGGTTTTATTACTGTTTTCCTAAGGATGCACATGGCATAAAATGGAAGAAATAAAACTTAATTCTGTAATAAATTTCAGGTTAATGACTTCTACTCCTTTAAAGCACTCTTTAAAATCCCACAGTAAAATAAATAGGGTGACAGAAGTACTAAGAAATTAATCATATTTTTGCACCTTTAAAAAAACAAACCCATCCTTTCTTTTAGTCAGAACAGAAGGCTTGCTTGATGTGAAAAGCTTTAGTTGCAGTCTAGTGTTTTTTTTTTTTCCCCTTCTTTTTTAAACTGTGCATCTGTAGCTTGTTGTGCCGTGAGCGTGAAATAGCGCTACCAGTGTCCTGTAGGAAAACTAAAACCTTCAACTGATTGTGTCTTCACTCACTTTATTGCAATTGTGGCAGCAACACACTGTGAATTTCTGAGCTTTCTTATAGTCTGCATTTGACCCTTATAGTCTGCATTGAATCATGCAGGGGTATCAGGAATATAGAGGGAAAAAAATCATTTACTCTATTCATACACATATTTTGGTCTTAGATTCCTTCTTCCTTCAGTTTGGTGGTCCCACTGTTGCACAGTAATGCCAGCCTTTTCTGATAGCATAATTTACAAAATGGTCTAGTAGTTGTCTGGGACTGAATGTAGGCCAAGGAGGTGCTGTATTTCCCACTTTTTTTGACTTTTTCACCTTTTTTTCTTAGTATTGGGTATTTACAACTGTTGCATTGGTTTGTACATTTGTGTTAATTTTCCGGATGGCAAAGGTAAAGATCCCTTACTCACGTTTATGAGATCAAGATTAAACTCAAGATATCCTCCTTTTTGTGATGAAGCTTAGGCCATTTTGATTTCCAGGTTCCAAATGAAACCAGCAACATGTAGGTTCAATGGAAATGTTAAAGTTCAAAATGCAGATATTTTGGTGAATGTCTTTCCTATGAGATTATATTTATTAACAATTAAAGGCTTGTTTTCTGCAGAGTTTATTTTAAGCATAAGATTTGATGAGATTTAAGATAAAAAAGATTACATCTTCAGAAACTAGCACCCAGAAGTTCATTAACTTTTTATATTTGCATGCAGTGCAGAAAGAAATTTTGATTGCCATTTTTCTTTGATTCTTGGAGTATAGTCTGACAGCAAACATTAGTTAAGGCTTGACAACATCTGGCACTTCTTCACATTCTGGGATATTTCTTTTATATAGAAACAAAAACATTTGGCCTTTGTGACAGTTCAGAAGTAAATACAAGTTGTGCAGATGCCTCTTTTCTACAGTTATCCATTTGGAGATTATAATTGTTTCAACTCAAGGGTACCAATCCTCTTTAGTCCCTCAAAACTTACTTTAAATAAAAAAAAAAGGGAGATCTGTTTATTCTGAGCTAAAAACTTACAGAAAAAATGAGATAGGCTTAATTAAAATGCTGCCCACTTATCCTAGTCATTCCGGAGAAAGAGTTTTTCACTGTTTACTTCCTATTCCACAGTAAGCTTCCCGAAATAGAATATCCTTGTGTGAAAGGACAGTTTTTCTCATTCCATAGGATTTTTCTCAGATGGAAATTAACATATTTAAGAGCCACCCCTTCTCGAGTTATTACAGTTATCGAGGTTTTTTGGTACATATACCATGCAACGAATTGAACGTTCTTAGTCTTCGAATATGGATAAGACATTTGTGTGCCAGCTCGTTGAATGAGTATTCTGCTTTGGGGAGAGGGGACAGGAATAAGACAATGAAAACTTCTCTGATTTGAGCTGGCAGAGATGAAAATACAAATTTTTTGTTTGTGTCATAGAACAGGTGTGGTTTTAAGTCACACATTTCAACACAGTAGTGATGGTGGGCGCATAGGTCCTTGCAAGCACTGTTTAATCACTGCTTGAGGAATCAGATAAATCCTCCCCTGATTGCATTGGGCCCATCTCGGTGTATATATCAGTTTATCTTGATCCGTTGCTGTTTCTGGCTAATTGTTTCCTGTTAAACACTGAATGTTATATGCTTTTCTCTGTAAAATGTACCTCCTTCCTCAAAACATTTCTCTGCCAAGGATGAAGCTACAGGTACAGTAGCATTTAGTTACGTAGTAGTTGAGTTCCTGTAGCGTAGGGGCCATACAGGTGTTTAGACTTGATGTATAGTTCAGAAGTATCTGCTTACACGTGCCTGAAGCTCATGGGGCTTTCTAACATATGATACACAGCTGAAATTGCTGTGCAGTCTGTGTGACTACTGTCCTCCCATTAGCCACTGGTAGTAAATTCTGGCATGTTCTCAGCACCTATCTTAGTGTGAGCTTAACATGGGAATATGTGGTTTATGCTCCTTTTAGAGCTTTCTGTGATGGTGCTCAGATCAACTGTTAAATGTAAATTCTTTCTGCTCCTGCTTAATCCCATGAATTGAAAGGGATGAGAGTATTTATGGGGAGGGGATGTGCATGTGCACAAGTATGCTGCAGCTCACCACCAGGCTTTGCCTAAATGCTGATGTGATCAGTTTGTTTCACATTGATGTGGAAATGCTGAAGCATAGGTGAAGCAGTTTTGTCTTGTAGCATGTCTTCATAGAAATATTAAACCCAGAAACATTAAAGGTTTGGAGCTTCCAAACCTATGGTCTTCTGGATAAACAAAGTGGGACTTCCTGTCTTTTAGGTCCTGGATTGATTACTAATTTATTTTTCTTGTCTTTCTGTTCCCTTTCAAGGTTCTGCCACTTTGCACCACTGGCAGCAGCTGGCTCAGCCTCACCTGGGTGGGATCCTGGACCCAAGGCCTGGAGTTGTCACTAAGGGCTTCAGAACCTTAGACCTGGACCTGGATGAAGTGTACTGCCTTAATGACTATGAGGAAGATGAGACAGGTGACATTTCTTACAAGGGCCTAACTACCTCGACGCCAGTTCAGCACACAGAGACCTCAGGTGAGAGGTCACAAGCACAAGTGACTGTTTCAGACAACAAGAATAACCCCCGCCAATCTCAGGCTTTCACAGAGGAGATGCAGGAGTCCGCGACTGACGATGATGAGGGGTCTGGTGAGGGAAACTCATTAAGTCCAGTAAAACTGACATCTTTTCAGGATTTTGATTACTGGGCCATTCTCACGTCTCTCCAGAACAGCATCCATAATATCGCTTTGTGTGTAGCATCTGCACGATAATGCGTGCGGTGGCTAGAACATAACCATTCTAACATTTGCTCAAAAGTCGTTTCCTTTGTTTTTCAGTAACAGCATCTGTGGTCAATATTTTACTCTATTTTGATAAGAGAAGGCTGCTAAAAGGAAGTGGTTTGTTCACAAACCTTTGTGTGGCACGTGTGCAACTTGTATGTGTATTAAGTGCACGCTGTTCAGTGTATGTAATGTACAGATTACATATATTTTGTATGACTATAGTGCAGATACTCTTCTGACTGTTCATAAGAGGTGTTGCCATGCTTTAGATCTTTGTACAAAGACTAAATGATTGGTGTTCTAAAGGTGCATCTAAGTTGCCTTTGCTGAAACAAATGGAAGTGCCTCGAAAATCACCAAAGAAGTTCCGTAAGTGTAATTCACTTACCTCAGATAGAGTTACCTGTTTTTAAAGTCCTTTTGAGATAAAGAATTAAGAGGATGTTTGTATGCAGTGACTAATGAGATTTCTCTCATTCCCTCTCAGCCACACTGTTAAATTCTGTCCTTCCTATTTATACCATATATAGACGTAAACATTTTTAAGTGACACAGTACTGCGTGAGTTACTAGACACTCTGAGCTGACATTAGCAGTCTGTTATTGCACAAGGTTACAGGTTCCCAAGACTATAGATGTGTTTTGAGTTCATGTGGTTTCTTTTTTGTTCTTGGGTTTTGGGGAGTTTTGTTTTAATAAGCTATATAATCTTCATTAAGATTTACCTCTGATAAAGGATTATGTTTAAGAATCAGAAAATGACCAGAACTCCCTTTTTTCCAGACTTCTTGTTTTTATGTAACTACTTTAAATGAAGACACTTCCTTCCCTTTCCTTTTTCTGGGATAAATCATAATTTAATATTTGGCTAGTCTTCAGAAGATTAGATTGTCTCAGGGCTAAACAGTAATATATCTGTTATTATCAGGACATGCAGAGTATCTTTAACTCTCACTGCAATGGCAGGTCAGTGCTTTCAGCTATTTTATAAGCTACTCTTATTTCAGCTATTTTATTATAAGCTACTCTTTGGAGGCAGATGTATTAAGGTGAAATCATACAATCATAGAATCATTAAGGTTGGAAAAGACCGCTAAGATCATTGAGTCCAGCTGCCAAATCCATCACTAAGCCATGTCCATAAGTGTCACATCTGCAGGTCTTTCAGATACCTCCATGGACAGAGTCAACCTCCTCCCCGGGCAGCCTATTCCAATTCTTCAACATTCAAACCCTTCAGTTTCCCTTTCCATTGGCAAAAATTGTCTTTGTTCTAAGACATCTATTGCCCGGAAATATGGTTTATATTATTTTTTTATATTCATATGGAAATAAATAATGCCTCTGCAGGAGTTGTGTACCATTTAGGATATTATCCAGGTTTTTATAATTTTGAAGTGGCTGGGTAACAACAACAAGACAAGCTGGAGATAAGGGGAAACATAGACTGATATAATCAAAGACTGAAACAACTGACATTTTTAGGATCAAGGGAATAAAAGATTCAAGAAAATATAGTAATTTTAAAGTGTGTTGCGTCACAGAGGAAGGGAACAAGTAGTTCTTCATGTACTCAGGATACAGTAATTGTGCAAAAAAGTTGCTTAGTTGCTTGGGCAACACAAGAACACATCAAAAATGTAGAAAAACTGATTGTCATGGGCTATACATAGACAAGGATATAGTTTAGGTCCCTTGGGTTTTTTAAAGAATGGATTAGTAAAACATTTCTGGGTAATAATTTGGAAGACTTCTTTCTTTGGAGTAGAACAATAAATCTAGCCGTGCTCTGTGATTACAAGCTGGCAAGAAAGTTTGATATTTCCAGCCATTTTCTGTCTACATTACAATTTGAATACAGGTCACTGAGATTAATAGGTAATTTATTGGTTACTGCTAATTTTTCCTTGGAAAACTCTGGCTCAGACAAGGGTTTTAAGCAAATTCCCTACATTATAAATTGGTCAAGTAGGTAAAATCTATGAAATTGTTTTAGCAATCCTACTTCGCTTTGTGTTGTTCTCGGGGTAATTTTAATACATTACAGAAATAAACGGGTAAAAAATTAATAACTAAGAATGAACAAGTGCACTGAAAATTTTGGTTTTTCGTCCTCCTTTTAAATTCTCCAGGTGCCTAGGCTTTAAGAGTATCCATGAGCTACCAACTCATTACTGGTTGCGTTGCTCAAATTAAGTAAAGAGATTGCTGTACCTGCTTTTTGGTGCAGAACTTTGTCAGACGTTGTACAAGGAGAAAACAACTGTGGATATTTTCAGAGTAATCACTTAGTAATGAGACAGTGCTTCTTAGGATCCACAATTTGCCCACTGAAGAATTCCTTTTGGGAGAAGAGATGTGTGCTTAGCTTATGAATTTATTTTTTATGTAAATAGCCATTGCTTCTCTTGAAGAAGCCTTCTCAGCATTCTTTTTGCTAGATTTGTCCGTAAGAAATGTGAGGCAGGTAGGGTGTGTATGGACATGTGGCTCCAGAGTCATGAGTCCAGAGTTCCAGCCTCATTGCTTGCGTGATTCCAAGGGAGGTTCCAGTTGGCAGTGTACAGAATAAACTCTTGCTAGAAAATGTGGAAGTAAAATGAAAAGGGAAGGAGAGAAATATCATGGATACAGTCTGTAGCGGTAGTGCTTTTGCTTACAATCCAAGATAGCTCCAGTGTGGAAAAATCTTGGTCAAGACATTTGAAAAAGCCAGAAAGTATCATCTTACAGTTGCTGTTGACAGATCATAAAGTGTGCCAGTCTAAGGCTACAGGTCTTCTAGCCTCAGACCAAAATGTCTACCTACAAGTGCCTACAAGGACCATTCCCAGCAGGTGTAAGTCACCTTAGTCTGTTGGGCAGGTCTCTGCTTCCTTGTGTCGTATGCTCTGAGCCTTGTATCTTGCCATTCTTGCACTGGGGATGTTCTCTGGCAGACTACTCATGAGTTACAATCCTTGAACTTTCCTGTCCCTGTGTTGGCACCTGTAGTATCCATTGATATATATAAAACAGTTTCCTCACCATAAATGCATATTGTATCCCAGTTATGGCACTGGATATTTCAGAAGAAATGAACATGTGTGTACTTGATGATCTGCAGCTGGTCTGTTGGAGCCATGTGCTGTGAGTGGATAGAGTAACTTCAGGGGAGGATTGTAAATTCCAGAATTGCAGTTCTAGCCTAATACCCAGGAACAGGTTGAAATTTTTATATCACTTTTTATATCACATGTACACTCAGCATAATTGGAATCATAAAGAAGTTACAGAACACAGTGTTCTTAATAACATCTACGGCAAGCACATATTTTTGTTCTGTGAAAGAAAATGTAGTATGTTATAAAACTGTACAGAATCTGTTTTGGAGGGAGGGATTGTTGGGGTTATTTTTTGTTTGGTTTGTTGTGTTTTTTTAGTTCAAACAAAAACCCCGACCAAGCCACTCAAAGCACTTAATAATGTTATGAATGTTCTAATTTTGAAATTGGAAGGGCTACACGATGCAGCACATGTTTAATTGCTTGCTAGTATTGGTTGCATGAACTGGTCTTTCAGTACTTGTGTTTTAGTTCCACTGATTGATTGCTTTGAATAGACATGTGCACAGCATTATGGGATCAGCACTCTTGTATTTCATGTTTAGACCTTAATCATGACATGGTGATCTTTCCAAAAGATGCCTAAAATCATGAAAACACCTAATGAATGTCTTATGTTTGAGTTGTTTTTAGAAGGATTACTATACATGCTTCTGAAAGGTTACACTGTACAGAAAAGCAATAAATTTTTAACTCTTCTTAGAACTAAGGTATTGATTCATATTTAAATATATCTTATTTTCAAACGGCGTGAATATCTTACCGTAATTATTTCCTTTAGAGTAGTCTGTTAGCAGTTGCTGTCTGTGCTGTTAAAATGCTATAATTTTATTTTGGGGGTCCTAGCCTGCATAAACTCACGTCGCAACCACATTAAATACTTTGAAGTCTTTTTACATCTGTGCTCCATGGTTACATACATATGAAAAAGTGACCTCAGCCTGAAGAAGACACTGTCCAAAGAATATCTGCCTTCGTTCGGTTTTTCCTCTCCTGTTGTTTCCAAAGACAAAATAAGTGAAAAGTTTGGAAAAGCAGATAGGCAGAAAAGAATTTTGTTGCTTAAGAAGCAGAAGTAACACTCCTGGCATAGATGTATGAATTCACAGTTACTCCTAAAACCAGTGTTTTCTGAAGGACATCTGAAAGCATCTAAACACCTTTATGAGGGCACCGTGCTCACATTTTACAGCTGTTGTGTTTATCACCCATTTCCTTTTTATTGTAGTAGTTAACCCAGGCATCAGCTTCAGCATACCCTATATTCCTCCTGTTCTGTCAGCCAGGGATTCTCAGGTAGCACTGGGTATCACAGCTCTCACCTTTAGATGCCTCTCAACGGTCCTTTGTTACCCTCTTTCAAAACAGGCAGAGCTTTTCTTTTCTATTCAGCAATAAAATAGACTTCTCATGCTTTACAACATTATCTATTGCTCTAAGGACTCCTCCACCTGATTGTCGTTTCCTCCCTGTCTCAACAGCCTGTGCTAAAGAAATGCCCAAATTCCAGTGCAGTCCCTGCTCAAAGATCAGGGAACCATGTTTCCTCCTTTTTTTAAGATGTGCCACAGAAATAATGAGCAGAGTGGCTTGCTTCAGAATTGGACTAAAACGTTACCTTTGTGCCAATTTGGATCAAGTCATACTCTGAGGATTTCCCATTTTTTAGAGTTAATTTCCCAATAAATTTTTTTGAGGTTAATTTCTTAATAAACCTGCATTTGCCAGAATAGGTGTTTATATAAAAAAAAGTGTTTACTGGACACTGTGAGCTCTTTGCCTTCTCACTGTTATTTCAACAAATTTGAGTTTGGATCCAGTGGTACAAATTTAATGGTGTTTTAGTATAGCTAATTCTTATAAATCTTTCTCAAACTCATTTTGTCTTGAGATCTTCTTGTGGATGGGGCAGGCCAGTAGCTTACATACTGTAGCTTTGTACCTTCCTCTGCACGAGCGGGTTGAAACACAGATTAAACGGCCTTTTGAGGGTTCCCTGGGCAGAAGATCATGCCCTAAACATATCTGTTTTGCTGTTTACATCTAGCACAATGGCCCATAAGCTCCGAGTCCTGAATCTGGATCTGAGACAGCTCTGAGCTATATAAAATCAGCTTTGTGTTTTGAGTGAGGAAAGCTCTGTTTGTTTTACCACAAGATGGAGCTCTCTGTTTGACTGGAACCTGCCTTTTTTGCACTATTTTAAAAGAAGTTTCTACGACACTGTTGTGCTTACAGCAGGAGAGTCCTTTTCAGCCATAATGTTTTGCATTTTTCCCATAATGCCTATGAATTGTTTGAGAAAGCTTGAAGTGAAGAATCATTAATTCCTAAGAATAAATAAAACATGATCCAGCAGCAATCTTAGGTTTAGCTTTAATTTTAATTTAGGGGGACAATGCACAGTTTGCACATGTTTCCTGACAGATGAAATCACATGATATTTCTGTAAATTTTGTTAAGCACTGAATTACGTTCAGATTCTTTTTCATACAGATACAAAGCATGGTTATTAAACTGTTACTACTTTGAAAAAGAGGGTGTAAGTAAAACATTTGGTTTCAGACACAGTTACATGGAAGGGGTGTTTATATTAAAAATAATGCTTTGGTGTACGTGTGTATGAAGATAGCCTCTCTTACTATAAAAATGTATTATTTCCTCATGAAAATATACCAATTCAGGAAATGGCCATTCATATGTAAAATTACTAAGCTAGGAATGAGTCATTTTGTTTCTATTTTATAAACTTTGTTCATTTACAGCAACAGGTTCTCACTCTTTTTACTGTGTCCAAGGATGGAAAATGCTACAGCAATATGATACACCCCATTGTTGACTGATGGAGGATGAAGCTGGTACAGGACTTTCTTAGTGGTATTTGAGGGTGGAAATACATCCATGGAAATGGATATATCTTTTTATCATTTCAACTTTTGTCCTCTTATTAGAGTCAGTGATTTCTCTACTTTTAGCAGCCTTCTCCTATCTGTGACTCATTAATAGCAATGAGTCTTGCTTTTGCTAATGCGGCTATGTATCTTCAATGTGCCTGTCTCCAATCTGAGGGGATGCCCAGTGCATATTACAAATGGGGAAAATGCACTTGATTGTACTACAGCTATGTGCTTTGGGTTGAGCTTGCAATCTTAAATCAGCATTGCTTTAATCTGTTCTCTATTCATCATCCAGGGATAACTGCTGTGTTTCTAATTGATTTATGTTAAAGTCCTGTGTCTTCTCTAAATAACCAGTTTTTTCATGTCCAGTTATTTGAGCTCTTTCTCCAGATTTTCTTATAACTCTCTACAATATGGAGAGAATCATGATTGCTAGGCTGTGCTCCCTTGTAGTAGTTTTAATAGTGCTCACACTAATCTCTAAAGCAACTGGATTCCTGAAGCTTCATAATTACCATCTCTGGAGGTGAAGTAGAGCTTGTTGTTGTGTTATGCTGTGCTAACATTTGAGCGTGTTAACATGACACTCCAGTGGGTTTTTAGAAACATCCTTCTTTAATGTACAGCAGTACATTCCAGTGCTAACTAGAAGTTACCTCACATTGTTTGCTTAACCACTTCTGCTTCCACTGTTCACACTCCCCATGCTCTACCCTTCACACACTACTTCTATGTGTTCTGAAAGGGCTACCTAACTGCACACACTGTTTTGGAGCTGTGATACTTTATATATGAGAAAGGGAACACAGCCACGATTAAGACTTGCCTTGCTTCTGCTAAGCTTCTCTGGAGGTTCAGAATGGTGTCTGGTCTAGCTGGTCAGTCTGTCTGTCCTTTGCAATGTGTTGAATAGTTGTGTACTGTGGTATTAAAATGTGGCTTAATCAGGGAATGGCTCAGAGGGTTGGGTAGGACTGAGGGGGGAGGGAGCTGCACACGGTTTTTATTGTGCATGTCTTTTGGCCACTGCTGAGTTTGGTTACTAATTAAGAGAACCTATGCAATCATGATGTCTTTGACGTAATATTTAACTCTGGGTATTTTTCAATCAGCTTTTGAGATGCATGGCTCTTAAATTCTGTAGTTATTTTGCAGTGAGCACAGCTGCATTATATAGCAGATTAGTACAGGCATGGAAGTATTTCTATGAAATGTGGCCTAAGTCTTCAGTTTTTAAATTTGATCTATATTGCTTCTTTCCCAAATCACTGATGCACCGACAGAGTGGCAGTTTTACAGCAGCATTTGTCAGGAAATTTATTTACTAAACTGTTCAGAAACATTCAAAATCCGCTATATTATGCAGCTGAGAACGTACATTCTTAAAGAACCTAATCACAGGCACAAGAGAAATGTCACAGATGTAAAGTAGTGGATCCAAAAAACTACCACTTTTCCATACTGTGGATGAGAAAAATCAGAAACAGTAATTAATATGTGTTCGTCCCCTCCCCACCCCAACAATCCATGTTTCTGTAGCATTAGCAAGATGGATCCATTACTGAGAAGTAATGGGGATGCCTTTTTGTGGATCAATCTAAAAGCTGAAATGCGCAAGCATTCAGGAAATCCTGGTGCTCCTGAGCTGGTACTAGAAAATGCTGCTTGTAATTTCCCACTGATGCAAGTTGCTAGTTTAGATAAGGGCTAGCATTTCAAGCATTTCAATGGCCTGAATTTTGCTTGAGCAAGACTTCTTATGATCATGGACAAGTTTCAGCAGACCTTTTCAGCACTGGCCTTGGAGTCCTAGAGGTGTTTCTTTTGGAGAACAAGTGTCTGTTAAAGTAGCACTTGTGCATTTCACTCTTCTTACATTGATCCCATCAAGGTGCCTCATCACTTTTTGCATCTGTCTTAATCAGCACACAGAAGTTTGATTTTTCCCCTTTTCTGTGTAAAATGCAAAGAATTTGCTTTTTTTTAATTTAGTACCTCATCCTGGGAAGTGCATGTCACAAACCAACTCCACCTTCACCTTCACCACCTGCCGCATTCTGCACCCCTCCGATGAACTCACACGAGTCACTCCAAGGTAAGGGATTCCTGTGATGGCAAAGCCTTCAGCTCTGTCAGAGTTTCCCCTCTAAGCAAATGCAAAGTAATGGCATAAGCAAAAGCATTTAGCTGCATTGGTGTACTACAGCACACCCACAAATTTTTCCTCCCATTTTGAGTTACCTCAACCTGATTTTCAGAGGCATGTGTAATGTTTTAAAAAGCCAATCAAAGCATCTTAAATTTTGTTGTCTCTAGTTAAGATATTTTAGGATCAGACATAACTATATTGGCTTCTGATATCCAAACCTGGTTCCTCTTGATCTCAGACTAATTGTAGTCCTCATATGTGAATGCACAGAATGTGGCCTCATAAAACAAACAAACAAACAAACAAAAAGAGCTTTTTCCAGGGAGGAAAAGTCTAAATATTTTCTCTCTGAAGAAAACAGGATGTGCAGGTAAAGAAATCCAGGAAATACATGAGGGATGGACAAGGAAATATGCATTAATCAGAAACAGAGAGATGTCTACTTTGTTCCTTGGTGCAATTGTTGGAAATGAGTTCAAAGTAGCCAGACTGAAACTAATGAACTGCCGTAACAGTAGTAATTGGTGCGTACAGGCAATGCATGCTGATAGAAGGCCTTACGGAAGGTGGAGATCTGAGAACCAGGGAATGTGTGTGAATTTCGTACCTAAACAGGGAGCTTTACTTCCTTAGCAAATCAGCATTTAAAGAATGTTCTTTTCTGTTTAGAAATACAATGCCTCATTGCTTTCTCTGCCCCTTCCAGCTCCTGTGTGGGAGCGTACCATTGTGTAGGTCCCCATTCAGAGGTGATATGTCTAGATCTATTTAAATATGAGAGGGGCACTGACTGCCTATGAAGGGCATGAAAAGTAAAGGTATTGAATATGAAAACTTGTCAGGTGGAGAGGAAATGGATGATGATTAAATGTAACTTTTCTGCTTCCCTTTCTGAACTTAGTTAATAGTGGCCTGGGTGGTTTTTCATTACTCTTTTCTGTCTTCCTTTCCCATCACAAAGGTTACTGAAGAGATCCTCTTAAATGGCGGCAGTTCTCTTTTAATTTTCATAGTATTGTTGAATTGCTGTCATTTGCGGTCATAATGAACTCATTGGTTACTAAATCTAACAAATCAGCCAGAACAGACAACTAAATTCAGTACATTTTCACCTGCCATAGTTAAATTGAAGTTCATCATTCGTTGAGGAGGACAAAGAGCAAAATAAACCACGTGATGTCTTCAGCAGACGTGTTTAAGGAGCTCCTCCTTACCAACTATAAACGATTCTTCACAGGTCATGTGAGGAGGACGAGGAAACTGCGTTGTGTCTCGTTATGCTGAGAGGAGGTATAGGGCAGACACTGTGACCCAGCGTGGTCAGGGGTGAGCAACACTGCCAGCAGCATCTGTGTTGGCAGGGTCATGACAAGGAATGCTCGTGTGTGTGGCACCAGCTAACCCCAAAGAGGTTTGGCATTTACCTACGTGGTTGCATTTAACCTATGCTACCCCAGGTGTCGCTCTAACCTGACTAAATTTCATCTAGCTAAATGAAATGCTCTTTTATTTATTTCCATTCTCAGTCTAACTCTGAAACTGTCACTGGGCTGAGTTGCTGAGGCCACTTTGAGTCTGTTTCTGCAGTTGTCTTCAGGCTGCCCTGCAGTGTTGGTCAGTTTGATGGGAAAAATATTTCCCAGTTAAAGCAATGCCAAAATGATCAAACAGACAAAAAAAGTAACACCTACAACTGCTTTCTTGCAGGGATGGCTTGTTTTTTTTATTGCACTGTAGTGTGTAACTGTGCTACAAATTAGTAGAAATACTAATCTTAAACATTGTGCAACTGAAATCTGTAGCTGGAAAGAGTGAAGCTGTTGGAGTTAATAAGTCATTGGAGTGCTCTAGTTTTCATCTTGTGACTAGGACATCTTGGAAACCTGATAATTAACGCCATATGTCTGGGTTTCTTGTAGAAAGTCAGCTCATGCAGTAAGTTCTTTCTTTTCTGTCCTTCACACTTTCCAAGTCTTCTGTATTCTGTGTGAGGGATGAGATGACCACGGTGACTGTCACTGCTTTTTAGTTCCACTGTGAACTGAAATCAGAGCTATGAGGGTCCAGCTCTAATCAATGTTTAAGAGAAGAATTGTGAACTAGCTTCATTCAGCCTTGCCTTCAGAGTGCCTGAGTGCTGCTGCAGTGGGTGTGCATGGTCTCTGTAGCTCTGCTGGGAGTAGTCCTTCTCCTATGCTGCTGACAGAGCCCAGGCAGAGTGGAGAGGACATCAGGGTGTGCTGTACATGCACTGACAGCCACAGCACACACGGGGGTGCAAGGAGACTGGTTCCAGAGCCATTTAGCAAGGCTGCTTTTCTAATTACATCTACTGGCTTTCTCAAACGTGTTTCACTGCAGTTTATTGGGAGGAATATATGGGATTCCTCACGTTGAATTGCAACTGCAAGGTAAAAATCCTCTGGCAGTTTCATTTGCTTGCAGCAGAGGTTGGTACAGTTCAAAATCACTGTCAGAGATCATGTTAGTCAGATTCTGTTCAACCATGGAAAGAAGACATGACATGAGATTTCATGGCATCATGCTAATTAAGGAGTGCCTTAAAGATATGCTGATTTTTAGAAGACCACTGGACTATAGTTTCTAGTGTTATGTGAACTCCTGCCACCTGATCACTGTAAACAAGGGATCTAGATGATGTTCGAAGCTTATCAGAAGCTGTGGCTCAGAACAAAACCAGAGTGTCTAACCTGACACGCACAGTAGTGTTGGCTACACAGAGTTCACTAATGTGAAATGAGGCTGCAAATTCCAGTCAGGACATCATCTCAATCCTTTTGTCCATATAGGCAAAAAGGATCCAATTAATTCGCTGGCCTGAGTCTTCTTTATGCCTGGAAATCCATCCAGATTGTCTCAATATGGCTGTCTATTTGTTGTATTTCTTGGTACAGAGAACGCAACTTAAATTAAAGTTGTATGTTATGGCTGAGCCAATCCAATAGTGTGGCTCTGCTGAAAAGGGAAGATCCCACTCTTTCTCTTCTTCCTTCCTGTCCCAGCTGCTTAGTTTTCCCACTTTCTTGCTCTGGCTTTGGGTTATGTCTGACTCTTTGCTGAGTGTCTTCTGCTGCTTGTTAATGTGGCAAGATGAGGGGGAAGATTTTCTTCTTTGAACAGTGGTGAGCTCAGGTCAGTGAATTCTCTGTTAACATCAAGTCTTGCATTGCTCAAGACCCTTTAAATGCCATTAGAGGGGATGAACTCATGCCTAGGAGATGAATACTGTGGAATTAATTTTTTGTGTGTGTGTATATATGGCAAAGATCATAATTTGAGCATAGTTAGAAAAAGTTGGGAAGGTTTTTTTTTGAAGGTGTATGGAACTCTTGGGATTCTCCCCACAGACATGAACTCAGAGAATCATGGATGAGCCACATGCATTATTTCTGGAATAACTGTGTATACCATGTCTTAATGAATGAATGGTGTAGCTTGGACTGAGATATATTTTGAGTGGAGATTATCCATAAGTAAACATGCTGTGGCCAACCTGATCTATTAGAAACAAGTTTTTTAAGGATGTCACTGTAGAGCCAGAAACAGTCAAACCTGTTCATGAGATCTTACACTGCGGCACAAAGGATTTGGAATGTCTCTTTTGTGGTTATTCTTTGATAGATGCTGTATTATGTCTGTTTTCATTTAGCTGAGCAGCTTGTGGGGTGAGGACAATCTACCAGGTGCTATTAGGTATGCTTCAAGAATTCCCGACCCCTAGTAACTAGCAGTAGTGTGCCTAAGAAAACAAAGTGCCATAAGATAGCACTAAACATAAGTATATAATGTATATCCCTTGTTCTAAATATGTAGATTATTGCCATTTAATATTTTCTTGTCCTCTGCCTGTACATATTTTGAGAAGAAAGAAGTGGAATTGGGGTGCAATTTAGCACTGTTTCAAACTATAAAAATTGTTTTACCAAATTAACTGTAGAATGGCTCTTTGTCATGCTCAGTTTGCTGCTGAGTTACCAGTTAACCCTTGACCAGTTGACAAGAGCTTGACTGTATTTTTCTTATCACTTCTGTTGACTATTCATACCATTGTGCATCTCCCATCAAAAGGCAGATCCCCCATCTCCTTCCCCTTCAGTGAAAGCTAATTCAACATAAGAAGGGAAGAAGGGTTTGACTTTACAGAAGTGCCTGTTGGTGGCAGTTCCAGCTTGCAACAGCTTTTCTACAAATACTTCTGTAGCAGATGAATTCTGCACCCCCCTTGCCACTCTCTGCTATGACCCAGCAGAACTAAAAGGAGTGGCAGTTCTTTGTGCTCAGAAGTGACAGTAGAAAGTGAATATCTTGCTGATACCATTGGTCAAGTCTCCCCCATTTCTTTGTCTCTTAGAAGCAACTGGGAGTTGTGACAGTAGATCAGCAAGAAAAATTGAAGGTGTTGATTACAAACCTGTCAATAGTTTGTTGAAGGAATGTGGTGCTGGCTATTGCAGGTTGCATTAATTCCATGAGACTGGGCCGTGAAGTGTGCAAAGTGGAGATGTGTTTTGTGAGCTACAATAGTTTTGCACTTGTAATCACATTCGTGGGGAGCTGGGAACTGTCAGTGACCTGTGCACTCTCCAAATGGATAAAAGGCCCTGCTCAAGGTTAAAAATCTTGCTTGCACTAAGTTTTAATTCCCTATTGGAGAGAATAATTTGACTGCTCCTTTGCTTTCAGCCTTAACGCAGCACCTACTCCAGCTTGTGGCAGCATTAGCAATTTGAAAGGCACCCCGGTGGCTACTCCCTGCACTCCTCGGCGTCTGAGTTTGGCTGAGTCCTTCACCAACCTCCGTGAATCCACGACGACAATGAGCACGTCTCTGGGGCTGGTATGGCTGCTGAAGGAAAGGGGCATCTCGGCAGCAGTGTACAATCCACAGAGCTGGGACAGAGCCAGCAGGAGCACCCTGCTGAACACATACTCCCCTAAAATGGCCATCATTCCTTCCACCCCACCGAACTCACCTATGCAGACACCTTCTTCTTCCCCTCCATCTTTTGAGTTCAAGTGCACCAGCCCACCTTATGACAACTTCTTGGCTTCGAAGCCTGCTAGTTCAATCTTGAAGGAGGTGAGGAATAAAAAGAACATCAGGAACAGTGAGAGCCAGACGGACGTGTCTGTTTCCAACCTTAATCTCGTGGACAAAGTCAAGAGATTTGGTATTGCCAAAGTTGTGAGTTCAGGGCAAACATCAGCTCCTCCTTTAACTGATGACCAGGGACCTCTTCTCTGTGGGGCACAGGGACCAGTGAGGGCCCTTGTTCCTGGAGGCCTGGCACCAGATGGTCTCCCATTGGGCTGCCCTGCCGTGACCAGTGCCATCGGAGGCATCCAGCTGAACACTGGCATCCGAAGGAATCGGAGCTTCCCCACCATGGTGGGTTCCAGCATGCAGATGAAAGGCCCGACATCTCTCACTTCGGGGATCCTCATGGGAACCAAGCTCCCGAAGCAAACTAGCTTACGATGAAGGACTTTATTTTTACAGCTAGTCTTTTTAAATTAAAATACTCAGATTCTTTCTCCAATCTCCCTTTCCTTCCCCCACCACCCCTTCATTGCCTCTTGAGTTTGACAAATCAACTTCGTGCCTAATGGGAGAAATGTGTAAACTTTGTATAAAATGTGTAAATATGTACCAGATCTATTGTAACTAATTGGATTATTTTACTGTTCAGTTGAGTGCAAAAGGCTCTATGTTATGATTGCTGTATTAAGGTTAACTTGCTAACCTTTTGAAAAGGTGTTTTTTTTTAAGATGCACTGAAAAAAACAAAAGAGCAAAACCAACAAAAAATAACTTGACTAGAAAAAACGTGAATTCTGTAGCTAGCCTAACTTGAGTCAAAGGTGCATGGGAAGCTATTGAATGTGTTATGTGAGACCTCTCATTACATCACTTGAAGCATGGGAGCATTTGTGCTTCGCTAAGTACTGAAAAAAGCACTCAGTTTAACATGTGGTAGTTTTAATTTTGCCTCTGTAGATGAGTTGAGCTGAATTATTGGAGTGCCTGGCTATTATGCCTGAATGGATGAAACTTTTTTTTCCTCTGTTCTGTATTTGCCTCCTCCCCAAAATTATAAACTTGAATTAATACTGTGTTGAGGTCAGCAAGCCTACTGGGTACCTGGAATAGTGACATATTGCTACCACCACTGTTTCATTTGGCATGCTTACACTCTGTGCAACCTCTTTTTTTGTTTGTTTGCTTTTGTCATTTTGGTTTGTTTGGTTTTGGGGTTTTTTGTTTTTGTTTTCTTTTTCAATGCTGCACTGGATTGTGGAAGGGAAAATGCTTTACTATGTGTTGCTGCCACTGAAACACGCTATGTCAGTGCCCCCAAAGAAAAGAGTTTTCACAGCTTGTGAGGTAAACACGGCCATGACTTCCTAGAAGTCAAAGTTGTGGAACAGATTGACAGATAAGAATGTTATAAAAGAACATGTAGCAAAACCAGTATTAGGAAAAGGTGCGTCCTTGAAACCTCAGCAGAGAACCACAGAAAACATTTAGTAACGGAATGGTACAGGCTGGAAAGAGCAACTTGCAGTCCTGGTGCTGATCTTCACGTTTCATTCATGTCGAAGACCATGGCCTTGTAAGCAGGGTGAGAATATTCCCTACCGATTTTCTGTGTTCTTTTTTTTCAGAAGAACCTTTTTCATCCGAAGTTGGACCTTAGCATAGGTAAAAATATGGGAAACACTTTATTTTCACAGTGTTTTTTAAACTGAAAAAATACCTGCCAATACCAAACATATAACTCCCTGCTTTTTCAGAAAGGAAACTAAAGACCTCGCACAACCTTTAGTCGCCAGGCAATCCTAACTGTATCACAATTTTTTCTCTGTTCCTCCCAAACCTCTGCTGGGTGCTTGTAGGAAGAGCTGAAATACCTTGGAACTGGAACAGGCTGGAGGGAGATTGTTTCTAAAGCAGAGCTGAGACATATGTTGTTTTTTTTTTGAAGAGGGGATGGAGAGGAGCGGAGCGGGGAGGGTTTAGCATCCATGTTCTTTTCCTTTCACTTCTTGTGGCATCTAAATCAAGGTCCCTCTTTGTTGCCATTATCACACTACACGTAATTGCCATGAATTGCCGTTTGTACCAGACTGTTACTAAATTATTAGCACTGATAATTTCTTGTATAAATGAAACTGTCCTTTAGTCTTTGTGATGAGAGATAGGTGGGTGGTTTGTTTTTTTTCTGAATGAAGTAGTTATTGCGGTAGTGCTATGGACACTAAGGATATTTTTTGAGAAAGAAAAAAAAAACACATCGGTCAGTTACAGCATGTGTTTGAAAACTATTTATTCTATGAACTTACAATGTTTTAGTAAAATGCCATCAGCTCTGTTTGCTGTTGTATGTGTGCACTTATTGCAAGTAAATTTAAGTATCTTTTTATTTGAATGTATCTTAAACCAGTAGATAGAATAAGAGTTGATTCTGAAAAAAAAAAAATATGGACTTAATGGACCATTTTATATACCCAGAGGAAGAAAGCAATACCATATGAGAACTTAAAGTGTAGAAATTAATCATGCAATTGGAAGTATTTAGCCTTTGAATAAGCAGTAGGAGCTGTCCACCCACCGGAGAAAGCTATTGTAACACATCAGAAAGATGAAACTTAATTTTTTTTCTTCACTAATATCAATAAAATAACAGAAAAATTGCACTGCTGTGTATTACTCAATTTTTTCTCGTTCTTTTAAGGTGATAAGTCTTACATCTTGATCCCTTGCTCTCATATCTCAGTCAAAGCAAACTAAGAGGAGATCACCAGGTTTAGTTTTTAAATTCTTAGAGAAATGGTTGAAAAGTTTTCAGATTGCTGGGACAGGTGAAGCTTGGATCAAAAGAAAGACTATAGAACTAAATGTGGGGGTTTATTTCTATTTGAATTCCAAGAAAGCAGAATTGGGTGTTGTGTGGTTTCTGTATTTTGAGGGGGAGAGGGGTGTGGATTCTCCAGCCTAATATGATACAAAACCTGTAGTAACAAAATGTGAAAGTACAGAGTTAAGGAGGAAATATCCTGTGTTTTCCTACTTAGACAGAAGTGAGGTCTGCTGTTATCTAGGATCTTCACTACTGAGGGAGGGAACAGCACACTGATTAAACACCAGGTAATGAGAAATAAAAAAGCTTCACTCATGGTGAAAGCTAAGTAGTGGTAAAAGCTCCCTGGAGGAGGGAGTAGTCAGGTAATAATTCCTAGAAAGATTAGGCAGCCATGGGCAGGGACAGCTTTCACTGGGCCAGGTTGCCCAGAGCTCCATCCAACCTGGCCTTGAACACTTCCAAGGATGGGGCATCCACAGGTTGTCTGTGCCAATGCCTCATAACCCTCACAGTAAAGAATTTTTTCCTAATGTCTAATCTAAACCTACTCTTGGTTAAAGCCATTAGCCCTTGTCCTATCACTACATGCCTTTGTAAAAATCCCTCTCCAGTTCCCTGTAAAAAAGTCTTTCTCCAGTCGATACTGTATCAGGATACTGTTTGGACCATTTGGACCAGGTCTGTCCTGCCCCCTTTAAAAAGCAAGTATTCTCAGTCAGAGATACGACCAAAGAAGGACACCCACCTAAACTGGAGCGCTTTGCAATCGTAAGTTCTGCCTGCATGTCTCTTATTGCAAAACCACAGTATTAAGCCATGAGCATTACGAGGAAGATATTTTCTCCTATTTTAGCTAAAAAATAAGATTTTGGAGAATAATTCGGACAAGATAAATCCTTTTTTTACAAGCTTATGTGTTTTATCTGGATATTACAGTGGACAAAGTCAGGTGCTTGTAGCCTGGGCCCTTGGGAATGAAGATGCAACCCTGCAAGTTCCTGCATCCCTCCAGTTGCTGCCTTGATTAGAGGATCAAGCCCTGAGCTCATTGATGATGCAATCAGGGAACAAGTGACAGTGGAGTATGAGCTGGGAACAACAAAAGAAATGAATGTGCAACAGAAAATGGGAAGGTAAAATTATTTGATTGCCCCCACGAAGGTCTGTAAGGCAGTAGTACAAGTGACGAAAATTAAGCTGAGCATAATGCACATCCTGATGTGGTTCCATGTCAGCCTGGCTGCTGCTGTGCTGGGGGACCCTGCAGAAACCCACCTCCTGCACCAGTTTCTAGAGGGAGCTGTTGGTTGTATAAATGTTCTTTCAGGGCTTAAACAAATACATTGTAATACTGTAATTTTATGACTTATAAGAAAGTATCCAGAAGGATGCATTGTAATGCTGTGTTTGTTCACTTCTTTGGAGATATGCATCTTCTGTGCCAGCTAAGTGAACAGCAATGATATTTAATAAGTGGATTTAGCAATTTTCAGGCTATCATGTCTCTGAAGGTGAATTATAAACTCAGTTTTCCCAAAGGTTTGGAGCTCTAAGGAAGGCTGGGTTTAAACAACCATGAGAGTTCAGAGGTTTACTATTCACTGAAGGCCCTACAGAAGAACTGGACTTCAAGGTTGTCCTCCTGAGAAAGAAAAACTGATAGAACATGCACATTGACAGGGAAGGCCAAAGGCAAACTAAAGAGGAAATAAGTGCAGCCCTCTGAGGTTAAGGGGAATCAAAACTGAGTCAGGTCAAATTCCTCAAGGTACAAAAGGAGCAACTGGAGGTTTGATCCGTGTAAGGATAGGAAGTCTCTTGGAGAGCAGGACTATTCTCTCAGACATGTTTCACTGTAGAGATTTCAATGGATTTTGGAAGAAGAGCAGTTTCTGTTTCTGGAAATAATTCTAATATTTGGAGAGTCTATTAGTTTCTCCTTCAGGATAGTAATTTATACCACAGTGTAGCTGAGGCAGCATGAGCTATCTGGAAATTCTGCCAATGTATTTGATGTACTCAGCCAATTTCAAAGCAGAACAGAACAACTAAACCTAGGAAAGCCAAATAGCTGACAAATTGGTGCCTCTGCTGTGAAATAGTCCTCCATCCTTTCAATATCTAAGTATCTCAGAAACATTTCTGGATGTATCTTCACTTTACTACTGCAAGGAATGTGGTCATCCACCTCTGAAAGCTGGGTTGGAGGTGAAGGCAAGGTGAGGTGCTGAGGACTGTGTTTCTAATACTGGGATGTAGATACAGGATATTCTTTGGAGAGACAAGATTGATATTTCAGCCTTTTGAGACTCTTTCCCCTGTGATATGCATGTGTCCAAAGCATTGGATGGCCCTACAACGTAATCTGTCATGCACAGGGGTTTAACACTTCCTCCCAACTTCCTGAACACATTTGTTGGCAGCTCTCATTGAATTGAAAAGTCCAGCAATGTCAGTGAGATGTGTCCTGCTTTCCTTTGGTACAGACAGGATCTGCTGCCTGTAGCTTATGTTCATGTTGAAGCCTTGTTCAGCTCTGCTCTGGCATCTGGGTGCTGTTCAGACCTGCTTTAATTCAGTTAACAAGCCAATTGAGAGCACAGAATAGTAAGAAAAATAATAAAAGGCCTGAAAGTTAGCGGTGTTTAGCAATGTCCTTAGCTGTAACATAGGCACTGGGCTTTCATGTGAGAATTGGGTGTGCTCAAGAAGCCAATAATGTTTGTATTAAAAAGATCACAGAGATTTTTGTCCTGCTGAAATAGATTTCAAGCTGTGCTGAATCCAATTGCTGTTACACTGACACAGGTACTTAGAAACGATTACAGTTTTAACAAGCACCCAACCAGTTTTTTTTCTTTCTTTCTTTAAGAGAATTTTAGTGAACTTGGGGGATACAAAAATCAAACACAGACAGAAGCCTTTCACTGCTCTTCTAGGATGTTGAAATGTTCGTTTTGTCTGACTTGTAAATGCCTGTGTTCAGGCCTTGGAGAGGGACTGCCTGGTTTGCTCTCAGGGTCGCTGAAGCGTGCAGAGCTGGGATGCAGCTGGGGATTTCTGGCTGCGGCGTGTCACACCTAGCCAACATACCGCAAGGATGGATGCAGCAAAGTGGGGGAGAGCAGAGCAGGATCCACATGTGTTCCTGTATGAAATACCAGGTCATATGAGACTGTTCAGGAGGCACTGGCATCCCTCACACACTGCCCCAGCTTCGAGGGGGAAATGCCCCTTCCCTTGGAATGGGGGCTCCCTCTCTCACCTGGGTTTCCCCTCATTCCCTCAAGAGCACTTGCTGCTTCCACCCTCTTTTCAAAGCTCTCGTGTATGCACGACTCTGCAGGAGCAGAGCCACAAGCTTTTCTCCACTCATTTATGTGGGGTTGGTAGTAAGCTCCTCTGTTCATGGAGATTTGCCCAGCAACTCTTTTAAAATTAGGTTAATAAAGCCGGAACAGAACTAAATGAATCAAGTGCACAGGGAAAATAAACTGACTTTAAATGCAAGAAGGTACGGATTTGCTATTTTTCCAGTGTTAATTTAGCACATATATGTGCATGCTTTCATAAAGATGAATTTGAGCAAAGCTAAATTAAATGTCAGAGAGTTGGCAGTGCCAGGAATCTCATCCCCCAGATGAGCACCAGGAGGTTGTACCAACGCACTGCTGTGTGTGCTGAAATCTGCGGGGCACTTCTCCCACCTGGGGAATTTCATCTGCTCCCAGAGGAGCGGGTGATGGATGTTTTTAGGATGAGGATGATGTTGCTGAACCGCTAATAGCCAGCTCCCCCTTGTCTCCAGGATCCTGGAGCCCTGTCCCTCTTGATAATTACTGCAATTTCCCCCAAGTTTCTTAATTATTAACCCTCACTCCCGTGAGATGTCACTTGCAGGTACAAGTTTGTATCTTAGCAGAACCTGAAACCCGTGTTAGTCCTGAGCTGGGTATTATTAGGTGGTAAAGAGGGGCTCTGGCAGAATTAAGAATATGTTTTCAGTCCCCATTTGAACGCCAGGTGAGTCATTGCAAATCCCTTTATTTAGACATAAGGAAGAAGCTTTTTACAGTGAGGGTGGTAAAAAGCTGGCACAGGTTGCCCAGAGAGGTGGTGGATGCCCCATCCCTGGGAACATTCAAGGCCATGTTGGAACAGCCTCTGAGCAACCTGATCTCGTTGAAAATGACCCTGCTCAGTGCAGTGAATTTGGACTAGATGACCTTTAAAGGTACCTTCCAAACCAAGCCATTCTTTAATTCTATTATTCCCTTGGTCTACTTTATAGTACTGGTACAGCTTAAATATTAATACTGGCATGTTCAGCGACTGTAAAAAAAAAAATAGACCAAATTTTGCCTGGAGCTCTCTGGTATCCAAGAAAGGTGGTACATGTGATTACTTAGAAGTGCCAGTGGTGGGCTGGCAAGAAAAAAAAAAAGCATTTTCTTGCAATCACTTTCAAAACCAGACAAACTTTGCTTGTAATTGTATCATAAAGCAAAAGCATATTTCACAGGTGAAACTACTTGTTCTGTAATTGGCATTTTTGTGATTTAAAATGAGCATATGCCTGGCCAAATGCAACAGTGGGGGTGGCTTGGCAGGAGTGGAAGCATTATTTTGTGCTTGGAAATGGTGTCTTGAAAGTTTTTCACCTCTTGGGGATACAGAAAGGCACAATCTTGATCACTGAAAGGGTAGTGAAGCCCCTGGAGCTGCCCAGGGGACTGTGGTCTTTCTCACAGGGCAATTTTGCACCACAAAGGACAGGGCCAGGCATCTCCTTTTACGTGGAAGCCTTGTGAGCAGCCAGGTGGTGAAACGATTTTTGTGTGTCAGGCAAGGAAAAGATGCCCCTGTCCTGGGGGAGCAACATGTAAAAGCCTCTCAAACCATCACCTGACTGCACCAAGGGCCTTGCACTTTCATAGATGTTTTCAGAGACCCTCAGAAGAGAGAGGAATGGGAGGGAACATCTTTGTCCCTCCGTACGCCTGCCTGAAGGAAATGAGACAGAGGGGAAAAGGAAAAGGTTTGGGGTTTCTCCTAATGACAGCATTCTGCAGTAGAAAGGCTTGATGTGTAACATCACCCACCCCCAGTTCCCCTGCAACAGTACAATATTACATTCTTAGTAGGCAGGGGTGGAAACGCTTTAAATTGTTGTTTGAACTTCCTGATATTAATTTAAAAGATATCAAAGCAGAAACTTGGTTTTCTAAGAAGTTACTTCTAAAGAAACATCACTTTGGTGGGAAATGTTATAATCTATCTTTATTTATTTATTTGTATTTTCCTCAGTTTGACCAAAAAAATTGATTAACTGGTTTTAATGTTGTTTGACAGTTTTGGGAAAAAGGGACACTTTGGACTGTTTTCCTGTGAACAATAATCAAAAGCAAGGAGAGAGTTCAAGTGTTTTGAGACTTATTACGCTTTTGGAAAGGACCCAAAAAAAGCCAGACTAGGTGGATTGGAAAGTGGTTGACTGGAAGGACCTTGAGAGGAAGAAAAGCAGAAAAGCAGTTCAATATTTTTAAGACAAGATTCACACACACGTACACAAAAATATATTTGGTGTTACTGGAGAAGAAAATTACCTGTTACTGTTTGCAGGAGTCTCTCTTTCACTGTAGATTCTGCAGTGCTGTCTGCTCTCCTAGCTGCTGCTGGGAACAGCTCCTTGAGGTGTTTTTGTGCTTAGCCCTTGCTACAACCATTTTTTGTTTGTTTCTGGTCTTCCTGGGTTTAGTAACATTTTTGTTTAGTGCAAGTATTTCCTCTGTATTATTTTCTATGCACTGTGTTTGCCCATTAACTGCCGTAGAAATTGCTGCTGAAACGTTCACCTGCCTCTTTCCTTCTGCAAGAACCTGCTTTCCAGCACGTGACAAATACTTTCCTTTTTGTATCAGTGAGCACTGTCAGGAGAAACCGTGTGGATTATGCAGTGCAAAAGTCACCTCCTCTTTCAGTCTAGGGAATTGTTTAGATGTGAGATCCAGGTGCTGAAGCAGACCCAGGAGCTGCAGGAGAGGTTGCTTTTCTGTGGTGGAGGAGGAAATTGCAGGTTAAATACTTTATGCAGCCTGCCCACAGGCAAACGTGAATGACTGCAGGAACTGCAGGGGCTGGTTTTGCACAAGCAGGGATCACTTGCCAGCTGTGAATGTGGGGCTCTATGCCCTGCTTTGTGCCTGGTAAGGGCTGGGCACAACCTCCCTCCTTCTCCTCACGTCGGTGGGCAACAGCCAACTCAGGCTGCCTCTGTGATATATGGGAGCTACATCTCTCCTTCCAGGATACAGTGACTAGACTGCTTCAACATCTCCTCCCGCTCTGGATCACCTGCTCTGTTCAGGGACCTGTCCTCACCCCCTCCCCAAATGAATGCTTGGCTCACCACACAGCAGAAAATACTCTGTTTATTCTGTGATTCGCAGCCATCAGCAGAACTTTCACATTGAGTTCACAACAGAAAATAAATAAGCCAAGAAGATGAAACACGTTGGTGTCATTCCTCTTTTAGTTGCACCACTGTTGGCTATTCACTAAAAACATGTGGATCAGTGTGTAACTCAGTCCTTTTCAAATGGGGTTGCCATGAATTTAGCTGGTCTCTTCTGGCAGTACTGTGCTGCTCTGTTTATATTTGGACAAGTTCCCTAGAGTTCAAAGCTACTGGGACTGACACAAGATTTCTCTGAAAAGTGGATAATGTGTGACTACTCACATGGAATATATTTACATTGCAGAATGAAGGCATTTTCCTGCCTCTTTTTATAGTAAGACACCAGCAACATGCAGTGACAGGACAAGAAGGGATAAGTGAAATCATTTTAATATAGTATCAATGTATGAGAAACCACAAAAGAAAGAAAACATCTTCTGGAAAATTCTGCATATGTATATATTGCATTGAATAATCTTACAGAAAAATTTACATCAGATACATGATTTTAAATATTTTAAAACACTGATTTGAAGAGGACAACAAATTGATTTCTCTCTTTCTGTACAGACATGGGAGTGTGATTTTCTGTTACTATAGTTTGCTGTTCTTCAGGAAGAGTACTCGTATTCTTCAGCACTGCGGCGTCCAAAATCCATCCAGCCCATGTAGTCTCTGTCGTTTATCCTGTGAGTAGGATCAATGCTCTGTACCCTGTTTCCCATAACTGAGAATCTTCCAGTGGAACCTAAAGAAAAAACGTTTGGGAGAGCACAGAGTGAGTGGACATATTATCCAAGTTCACCCATTTTCTGATCCATTTTGTAGGCAGATATCTGCAATAATGGAAACTCTTGGATATAACACTGGCATTACATGGTCTGTATTGTGTCCTTGGGGAAAACATCAAGAGAAATGTTACTGGTAAGGTCCTGAAAGCGGCTTGGATTTTTTTATTGCAAAATAAACAGATCACTTTCTCCTTCGTGCTGCAGGAGCATTCTGCTCCTGTCTGACAGGAAGGAATAAGGATGCATTTTTCCTTTTGCCTTCCTTTTTCACTAGAGAGCCCAAACCGTTTTGCAGTCTTCCTCATAAAAGCTCTATGTTTGCTTGCTGATATGGGGAGAGTTGATCTAGATGCCAAAAAAAGCTCTTCTTGAGAGCAGGCTGAAGCCTGAGACACCCATGTTGCTTCAAGAGATGTACATGTAAATACAGGAGCTCTTAGAGTGCAAGTTCAGTAACAAGCAGGATAAAGTTATGAATCCCAGATTTTGTGTAAAAGTAGGAATAGTCCTGAAATGGAGAGAGCTGTATCTGGAATTTATAGCTAGAGACATCTATTGCTGGAATTATACAGGGCTTGTTACTATGTCGTTGATTTTTTTAACAGCTTATCCAAATCCTTCATATTTCTGTTCACAGCAAGGTCAGATGCTGATCTATGATCTTGTCTTATCCTTTCTGTCTTCCTTGCTTAAGGTATCAAAGAGAAATTATTTGCAAGGAGAATTTATGCTTTAAAAAAAGGCTGCAATCCTCTATTTTCACACCATTGTATAATGTAGCTAAAAAATGCAGGAAAAGGTAAATTACTTCTGTCTGTATTCCCTGAAAAAAGACAAAATTGACACATGCCAATAATTAGATTATCTTAAGCCTTGAGTGAGGAACAGATTCAATATACTAGTGTTTAGTGCAGACTGAGGCTTGGGGAATATTTGAACTGATCAAAAAGGAAAAGAAGCCCAAATAAAATCCCACAGATCCAAATCTACACAATTCCCTTGCTTGCAGTTTCTTGCGTTTTGAGGAAACCCTGGGGACTCTCTGCTTTTATATTTCAAAGTCTTCCTCATGTAATGATCTATAATGAACATGACTCATTAAAACATAAAGCAGCTGCGTTGTTTTGTTGGGGGTTGCAGAGCGATAGGGCAGTTGAAGGTACAAAAGCAACAGAAAAACACCGTGTGTAAGACATTTACCTAGGACAAAATGACAACAAATCTAATTACCTCCAGAAAAGAATGTCTACCATTAAATGCTCAAACCCCCTAGAAATTCACATACATAATTCAAAAAAATGTAATTAAGGTAATGACAGTGGCTCCTTAGCATTATAACCAGTCAGGGCTAAGACAGCGCAGAACCATCACTCAGATGTTGGTGCTTAAGAGACTTCTGAGCCTGTGCCGTGACCTGTGGGCTGTAAAGGCTCCCCTGGTGCCATTACACTCTGGCCTGGCAGGGGCTCCTTAGGCAAGAGTAAATGTGCACATCGCTGACTTGATAGCTACATCTCTCATGCCAGATTCATGCTGAAAGCCTGCAGAGGAATATAACTGAAACCTTGAGTCACAAACAGTGTTTATCTCTTACCAGCACCTTAATTACCTTTCCTCAGACCACCGGGGATTTCCTGTGGATACTGCAGGATCAGTGTACAGCAAACATATTCAAAATTGCAGCAGCTCAACTATGAGGCTGCCATCAAGCCCTAACCCCTTCAGAGAACTGAACTCTCTCACCGTTTTACCTGGAAATTCTGTACATAATGAGCCTTTCTATTAATCACAAGGGCAAATGCCACTGGAAACACTAGCAAAAGCCCAGATTCTCTTTCCCTCTAAATGGAATTTTCTACTGAGTGTTATGGTTTAGACAGGTTAGAAGTGACTAATGCAGAGTGTTCTGCGGAGATTTCTGAAGTGCTGCCCAGAACCTTCATGTTAAATGAGAATATAATGTTCTGAAGGGAACACTGTAATGCATCACTATACATTAAGCAAATAGTTTTTGTCCCTCTGAATCTTCTTTAATGAGCAACTACATCTGCAAATCAGAGTCTCACTGGCCTAGTCACATCACAAGGATCCCATCATCTGCAAGCAGATACTTTGTAAAGTTAATTATATATGTCAATAACACACATACAGGAAATGCTCCCTTGTGTTAATATTTATCAAAGATGCATCTTAAATCCAAAGGGAATTTTTTTCCACTTCATCTGGTTAAACTATTTGGAAATGTCAGCCAGATATTTAAGAGTATATAATGGATACACGAACTAGAACAAGATGTTCTGTTTCCATGTAGGTGGGCAACAATGACTACACTGGGGAAAGGTAACAAGGATTCTGCTTTGTAGACTCCTGCAATAACATCCTTATTCAATAACAGCTTTAAGAGTAGCACTCAATTACGGAATTTCATATCTGAATTCTCTTTCCTTTAAATTGTATGAACTGCTGAAAAAAGTTCCTTAATGGATATTGTGCAAATTGCTAACATCAGATGAAATCTCTCAGGTTCCATTGAAATTACTCTTTTTCTGTTGTTTGTAATATGTCTCCGTTCTCTGTACACAAATGGGTGTGTATGGCTGCGCATGTAATGCATAAAAACACACGTAGCATCTCTTAATTGCAGACCCCCATCAAAGATAAGCATAGGACTCTGCCTGGCATAGAGGTCAGCAATGAAGCTATCAAGAGGGGAGGGTTAAATGATCTGCATTGTGTGGAGAGACAGGAGCAGAGAAAGATCTTATATAAAGTGAACTTTATCCTAAGCACAGTCTAGGGCTGGGAGTGAATTAATTTCTCAGGGTCTGTATGTCCAGGTAATCTTAATTACTGTCTTCCCTTGAAGCCCTTCTCTCTTCCTAGATACCCTCCTTCCCTGTAGTACAGGGGACAGGCTGGTGTGAAACTTTCACAAGTAAACAAAATTTGGGTAGTGGCTTTTGTTGAGCTTGGCAGTCAAAAGGCCACAGCAATTTCACTGCCTGTAGTGTTACTCTGTTAAGATACAGAGATGAGCCAGTTCAAAAGGAAAAATGTTTTCTTGGGGAAGTTTCAGTGGTCAATGATTTTGAGCCCTCATTTTTACTTGTAGCACAGATGGCACATGTTTCTGCTTATATAAAATATATACCACAAGATGTCAGCAGGGACGGCTTTATTCTTTCTCTAATGTAATACAGTTGTTTCCTCAAGTAAATAGCAAATCTCATGATAAGAATTAAGCCCTTTAATGCCATTACTCTGCTGGTGTTTCATGTCCTTGTTGTTACACAATGCCACGGAGGTTTTAAGTAACTGCAAGATTGTGTTCCCAGGCTGTCTGAGACCAAAACCCTATCAGGGATTGACATGTTTTGAAGGAAATGTGCTTTTACTTATCACTCCTTTTAGTTATTGAACTCATAAATATGAATTCTGATGTTTCAAAAGCTTTCACACTTTTGTAATTTCCTCTGGGAACAAATATATGAAAAATCCAATATGGAGAAGATTTCCCTGGTACAGTTATTTCTGGTTGAGGTGAGGCTAGATATTTGGTCTATATTTATGCTCAGTAAAGTTTTCCTGCTCTTCTAAATTTAAAAAGGGGAGAGAGGAGTTTAGCTAAATGAAAAAGTTTTAAGAAAATGTAATTACTGTATTTTATCTGAGATACAATATACTGAAAATACAAAATAAAAAAATAGTAAGACTATGAAAATAGTAGTCAAAAATAAAAGCTGGACCATAGCCTGACAGGTAGATGACACCTTCCTCAGTTCCCTGTACATGACTCTGTCAGTGGCTGCTTTGTACAAATCTTTTTTTTTTGGGGGGGGGGGGGGGGAGGAGTTTTGCAGTAAAAAAGAGAAAGCTCTCTACTTCGGGAATAATCAGGCACAATTTAAATCCTATCTTCTCTAGGAATCATGTTAGAAGATTACAGGGTTATCTTAACACCTAGGTATCCCTGCAGGAAACGCCACTGATGCGGAAGCAGCACGGTGAGCAGGCTATGCCCAGTACCTTTTCTGGCTTGCTGGAGATACTTGGCCAACAAGGCGCCGATGTTGGCTCTTTGGTCGATGCTTCCATCCAGCCGTGCCACGGATTTCAGCGGCCCAGCGGACGAAGGGGCGCGGATATGCCGGGGGTGTTCCGTCAAGCTCTGCTCAAGCTCAGCAGCCAGGGGACTCCCATGGTGCGAGCCCATGGTCTGCTCTCCGAAGCAGCTCACCGAGAGCACGGCCAGGAACGCGCAGAGGCAAATACCGCTGTACATCGCTGGGGAGGAAGGGAACAAAAGGCTGTTAAAACAACCTGATTTACTACCTTGCATGCTGTCCCTAACCTCTTCTGCCTTTGGGGGTGCTGGTTTCTGAGCAAACCAGGCTTGTGCTGGGCTTCTCTTAAGGTGTGTGATCTGTCTTAAGTTGCAAAACATGTATATAAATATAAATAGCTAAATATTCCTTGATAAGAGGAAGATACAGTTAATTAACTTTGTTTCTTCCAGTGTGGTATGGGCTAGGTCTCTCTAGTCTACTCAATTCTTATTTGCTTTCATTTTTTGGAAGTTGTATTTCATAAAAACTTAAGTGAGATGAATCCATCTTTGTGAACAAAATCTCAGGATTCAAACATTTCGGTATTTTGCCATTGTACTAAAACCTGCTGTTATCACAGATACTCAGTTTTGACAAGTTCTATGAAGAGCCTATATTCTACCAACCTTCACTGGTTTGAACTTCAGTGTTCAAGAGGTTTCATCTCATCATAAACAAAAAGTAAAAACAAAAACTTGTCCCAAGGAAAGCAAAACCAAAATCTAACACCCCAGCCACAAAGGATTTGATCTAATAGCTGAGGTGGTAAAAGCTGTTTAGCTAAAACCTGTAAAAAAAAAGTGCAACTTAATAATCTTCTTCATATAAAACAGAGAATTCAGATTTTTACTGCTTCCTTAAACATGTACTAAGCAAAACAATGTTGGCTTACTAAACCGTTTTATCACATAAGCTGAAATAGTATTTTTTCTGGAAACAGAGAAATGACTCCCAGTTATTAGGAGAAATACTACTACTACGTAGTACTTAATGCTATGGGGGTAATTTCCATTTATAAACACACATGAATTATCCCAGCTATACGAAAATTTTTGAATCATTTAAGTTCTTTAACAGTACACTGAACATAACCTTTTAATTTTAAAAGGCGACAAAATTAACTTTATTTGCCCAACATATACACTAGATTGAAAACATCTCTGATGCATAAAACATGACAGTTTTAAAGTGTTGTTAGGAGACGAATGAAGAAGCTCGTAAAGTCACTCCAGCTTGGTTATTAGTGATGGACCCATCTAGGCTGGGTAGAAACGGAGGTGAGCTGCATCCTTCCAACCTCCCTGATTCCTGTATTTTTTACATACAGACACACATATATGTATTCATGTCCGTGCTATTAACATCTCACCACCGCTGGCTGTTCCCCTTCCCAGCCTGCCCGGTGGGGAGCCCACCGCCGGCCAGACCACCGCATCCCGCGCCCCGCGCTGGGGACCGCGCCCGTCGGGAGCGTCGAGAATTACTCTTTCCCCGGCGGACCCGGGGAAACCGCCCGGCAAACAGCGGGATGCCCTCAGAGCCGCCGCACAGGTAGGTGCCAGACATTCCTCTTTCCTTTGCCCCCCTCCACCCCACTCAGCAGTGGTGCCGTCAGAGGAGAGTGACATGAGCTCCCTACCTTTCCGCTGCGGTTTCCCAGGGTCCGACTCGAGTTGGGAGTAGCGAGTCCCGTGTGTGCCCAGGCAGGGAAGTCAGGGGAGATTCAGCCTCGGCCCCTTAAATAGCGGCGGGCACCGCGGCGGTGTTTACACATCTCTGACGCAGCCGGGGCCGCCGCCCGCTCAGCCCCCCGCCACACCGCCCCCCCGCCCCCGGGACCGGCACTGGGGGGAGTGTGCTCCGCGGGGGGAGCGGGACTCCTTCCCCACACTCCCTCCCTCCTTGCCGCCGGCCGGAGCCGCAGCGGCGCTGGTTGCGGGGGTGTGCGGGCTCCGCGCGGGGCCGGCCTCCGACGGGCGCTCTCGGCTGGGCACGGAGGAGCTGGAAGCCCAGGCTGGCTTGCGGCTGGGCATTTAAAAAACGCTCCTGACCAGAGGCATATGCCCACACCTCCCGCCCTGGCGAGAGGCTTCAGGTGGGGCTTATGCCCCAGCATAGGCAGCACCGGCCTTCGGGATCCGCTCCCGGGCCGCGGCGGCCGGGCGGGCTCGCCCTGACCGCCCTCACCGCTGCTGGGACCGCTACCCCTTCCCGCGCACTCCTCCGGGCCGGTGCTTCCCTGCGGCGATCATCGCCACGTCCACGCGGCAGCCTCGGACACCCTCCTACCCTCCCGCCTCCTTCTTTTCGGGGGGTGAGGTCCCCTCAAGCTCGGGGCGCCCGGGCTGCCGCGCCGAGGCCGCAGCGGGACAGGACGGGCCGGCTGGGGCAGCAGTTCCCGCAGCCGTGCGGTCCCGCCCGAAACTCCCCGCAGCGCATCGCCCGGGAACAGCTGCTCCTGGGGACCCAGCGCTGGGCTCCGTGGGCGTCACCGTGCCCAGTCTGTGTCTTAAAGTTTACAGCTTGGAGGCAAGCGAGTCCGCCGGTTGCTTTTCCCTGTGCGGGAAGGGAGCCGGGGAGCCCTGAGACACCGAGGCTCCCCTGGGAGCCGCCCGTGCTGCGCGGAGCGTGAGGGGGTGCGGAGCGCAGGCTGGGGCGCGGGGCGCGTGTGTGCTCCTCGCCCACAGAAGACAGGGCTCCTGCGAGGGAAAACAGCGCTGCTTCCCCATCCTGTTTCCCCGCGCCGCTCCTGCCGGCCGCACATCACCCCGCCCGCGCCCTTCCCGCCGCGGCCGGCAGAGGGCGATCCAGCTGCACGAGGGAAACAAACCCACGGAAAATCCCGTGGCAGGAGGGTGCCAAGAGGCCTGGAAGCGGGGGAAAGCCAGCCTGCCGGCACCTCCTCAGCGCCAGGGTGGGGGGACTCTGGCTGCTAGTGGCCAGCGGCGGCCGAGCTGAAGGCGCGGGGAACGCCGAGGCGCCGGCGTGGATGGAGCGGACTGGGCAAGAGAGGGATGGCGTGGCTACCGCGTCCCGGCGCCCTGGTGGGGCGAGGCTCGGAGGTGGCGGGGATGGAGATGGACCAGCTCTCTCACCGCCTTGCAGCCGCTGGCAGGTGTTGCCGAGTGGGATACCGCACCTGAGCTGCGGGCTGCCTTTCATCTCCCACACCGCTGCCGACATCGGGCAGAGTTGCCATCCCAGGGTGGTTAAAAAAAAAACAAACCAAACCTTTTTTGAAAACAGAAACGTAAGTTGAAGAAGTTTGCCAGGGGAAAGAACAGCCCTGAAATTATTCCAGCAGGACCTGTCCAAGTGCTAGTTTAATAACTCTGTCTCTAGAAAAAAAACAAAACAAAACCCCTCCAAAACCAAAAAAACAACCAAAACCTCAAACGAACAAACAAACACAAAACCAACTAAAACCCAAACCCAAATGGTAATATTCCTGATAATTCAGTTTCCCTATTTTGGCTCGGTGGGAAAAATACTCACTGCTATTAGACAATTAAATAGTCAACACTGAATTGAACTGTAGGTGTCTGGGAAGTGTATCACAATCTTTCTGGGAAGACACAATAACAATTCTGATAGAGTCACATCAAGCCCTTGTGAAACTCACTGTAGATAATGAGTTCCCAAGGGACCAGCCCAAAGCTTAACAGAAGAGAAAGACAGAGCACTTACTAATATATGCATATACATAATTCATATCAGAGGGATATAAATATAAGTGCAGGCATGTAAGTCTGACATATTTGCCTGGTTGAACAAATATGCACTATAGGAGTTCATTTATGTTAAGCTGATTTGGAGTATCATTTCACTTATAAATGTATCCAGGGCTTGACAAATGGAGTGAGAGTGAGAGTGTGTGTGTGCACATGTGTGTGCACACCTGTGGCAGCCAAACTCCCTATTTGTGTTCATGAACAGACAGAAAGGCAGCAACATATGAAAAGGAACAGAGAAAACAGGAATGCTGTCGAGTTATTAAAGTCAGCAGTGCTGCACCATCTGTAACTTGGGTAATAGACTTTTGAACACCAGATTTGCCTAGTTGAAATCCTCAATACTAGTAAGTATGGTCCTTGGAGATTATTTCCTGACTTACTCTTGTTTTCTTCAGGGAAGTTTGAAACTGTGGGCAAGTTGCAGTCCTCAGTAAATATATGCTAATTAATGGCATTTTAGAATTGTTTTGAGCAGAGATAAAAGACCAGAAAGCCTGTTCCACATGAGCAAATATGACATCAGGACTCTGAGGTGAGCTGTCTGCAGAAATGCAGATTGTGTAATATTTCACAGATTGATGTGGCACAAAGAGGAAAGATTTGGGGTCTAATTTGAGGTTCAACCACTGTTTTTGTCATGTGCTGGGTCTAGGTGTGCACCATGGATGAGTAGAGTGTCAGCCACAGGAGGGCCTTGTGCCACCATCGCATGTGGGGTAAGGCAGAAGCTGCTCAAGCACATGATTTCAGCTTGAGATCACCAGGAAGGAAAGTCTTTTGACTGCACCAGAGCTTGAGAGAATCCGAGTACACATGCAAAACAAATTTAAACCTAAAGTGAACCCTGCAATGCAGTAAATGCTAATATAGGTGTATCCCTGAGGTGGAAGCTGGATGATACCACAGATTAGATACTGCAGGCTTTTTAAAATTTGTTTTCTGGCAAGAGTTAGTTGAGATGAGTTGAGTTTCTCTAACCTTCCCCCTTGATAATCAAGGTATCTCTATCCTCAGCTGCTTTCTCTGTTTATTTGCCAAACATTTTCTCCTGTTTAGCTGAGGCAGCAAAAGACAGCGCATAGCTAAGCACACATTTTGTGCTGTTGCAGCACAAAGCTGGGAGTTGGGTTTGGAGCAAGGCAGCAGCGTGAGAACAGAGGGATGGAGATACTTCTTCATGTCTGTTCTGCAGTGGTGACGGCCAGCATCACCAGTGTAAGTAGTTAGAGCGCAAGTCATGGTGCTAAAGTCTCAATCTCTCTCTGCTGTGAGCTGGAGCAGAGGCTGTCTGTGAGTGACAGAGTGGCAGCAAGCCCAGGTCTTTCCTGCAGCTGTAAGCATGCAGGTGCCATGCAATACTTCCTTTCTGTCCATGTGCATGTGACTTTTGTCTCTACAGGATATGTTTTTCTTGGCAATGTCGCATAAAATTTGCAGTACCGTGGTTGTCACATGGACAGCATGGCAACATACACATATTTGATGACTTTTCTTTTTAGCCAACCCCCCCCCCCATATGGATATTACTCAGTGTTATTGAGTGGCTTTGGATTCCAAGACATTTAGGATGAATACTAAACGTAGAACCATATACTGCTAAGTGTAAGTATATTGGGACTTTAGACCTTGAGGGATAAAGCCAAGTGACTATCCTGTGGGACCAGGTGGCTTCATGTCCAGCTTTGTAACAAGAAATATATTCTTTCATTGCTGAGTATTTAATCTTTTTCTGATTATTACTCTGCAAGGTTCTTTTACTATCATCTTGACCCTGACACTTATGGGCAATGTTCTGTGCTGCTTTGGGTCAAATTAATGTGGTGTTTTTTATGTGAAACTGATGGACTGGCAGTCTGGAAGATTACAGTGAAGTAGGAATAGTTGGCAGAAGATAGCAGGAAAGGGAATGGTATGGTTTCCTGGAACTAACAGATGAATTAGTGAAGAGATTATTAGGACCAACTGCATGAGTTGTTGATGTAAAACAAAGCCTTGAATATATTTTGAGAGCACATTGTTCTGCTGCCATTTTTGTGGGTGTTGATTCAGACATTATGTTTTTGTTACTTAGTTTTTAAAAATATTTTTCATTTTAATTCAGTAATTTCTATCAAAAGAGCTAAATACATTCATGGCAGTCTCTTCCCTCTGAATTTTCATCCCACTTGAGAGAAAGGTAAACTCTGCTTGGAGTCAACCCAAAAACCAAAGGAGAAATTTTGGCCTTGGGCAAGTGAATAGCAGCAAGAAATCTGTGTCCTCTGCCTGAAGAATGCTGACCTCCTTTCACAAAGCAGTGCCTCAAACAAATATATTAGTCTTTGACTAACATAACTAAAGAAGGGTCCCGTAGAAGCAGATCAGCAGAACTGGTGCTGAGGATGTTTGAACACTCACTGAGTGCTCTGCAGTGGAAACAAAAGAGCATCAACTGGTAATGGTCATGGAATTATAAACTGGTTTGGGTTGGAAGGGACCTTAAAGATCATGTAGTTCCAACACTCCTGCCATGAGCAGGGACAGCTTCGACTAGACCGTGTTTCTCAAAGCCTCATCCAACCTGGTCTTGAACACTTTCAGGAGTGAGGCATCCACAACTTCTCCGGGCAACCTGTTCCAGTGCCTCACCACCCTCACAAAAAAGAAGTCTGTTTCAAAAATGTACTCCTGGTGAGAACTACGTTCACTAATGTAAACTCACTCCTTGTCTTAGAATAACCCATTACTCTGCAGTTGTGTGAAGAAGGAAAATAAGAGGAAAAATCCCATTTCCTGGCAGGAGGTTTGGATTGTTTAGAAAAATAGATTTTAACCTGTATCCCATGAAATTCAGGCAGTTGGTATGTAAGCTCCATACAGAGAAACTGGAAAACTTACTGATATGATGTCTTCAAATTTTGTTTCCCATGGTTTCAAGAACATATGGAGAAGCAGAACAGAGACAAATCCAGAGTCATTTTCCAGAAGACCATGCAATCCCAAATCACCTGGGTTTTCCTATGTGTTTTTTTTGGTGGTTTTTTGGTTTTGTTTTTTTTTTTTTTTTCTATCTGAAAGACCTAATTGATTTTGGGGGGGAATTTGCGATATATGTCTTCCAAAACAACCTTAGTATATAGGCGTTAATGCAAGCC
>JAWWES010000081.1:44064312-44137769 GCA_035583135.1 Lophotriccus pileatus | reverse complement strand
GTCCAAGGCCAGGTTGGACGGGGCTTGGAGCAACCTGGGCTGGTGGAATGTGTCCCTGCCCATGGCAGGGGGTGGAACTGGATGGTCTTTAAGGTTCCTTCCAACCCAAACCATTCCATGATCCTGTGATTCAATTCTTGCTGTGCCAGACAGCCCTTCATCTGCCTGGAGAAGGAGGCAGCTCAATCAAGGCTAACGAGGGAAAACAGGTTTGCCTGGGTTTGCAGGGATGGAGGGAAGGAGGGAAGGCAGTTGCTACAGCCAGTGTTGATCCAGGCAGACATGGACCTTTCAAAGAGGTCAAGTGGCCCCTTTGCTCTCCCCAGTCCAGGCCCAAGGAGCAGGCAGAGCCTGCACATATCCTGGACAGACACATGTGCAGAGAAGCTGAAAATGATGAATCTGCTTCTCCCGCTGCCTCATAAAGACCCTTTGTGCAGTTCCTCAGGATGCAGCCCTGAGATCAAAGCCTGCTGCTGCATGCACATGCATAATAAGGGAGAATTCCTGCCCCAGAGCACGTAGGAGAGAATGGATGTGACAAAAGCTGAGGAAGAACAGAGAGATTGAGGGAGTTGTTTGGGGTCAGGCCCAGCTTTGCCTGGCGCTTTGCTTTCCTGCCGTGATGTGGGAATGCCCCAGCTCTTTGTTCTGGATCAACACTCAGCAGTCTCAGGAGCGGCAGATCATCCCTTCCTGACTGGCAGGAGGTGCAGAACTGCTCACGATCCTGCCTTAATTAGCGCGGTGTTTTCTGTGCCACAAAGCGAACATCAAAAGGGCTGAGACGTAAGAGGCAGCTGTGAACCAGCAGGAGCTGCTGGGAACAGCCTTCTGCTGAGTTCTTCACGAGATATGGCACCCACTGGTTACCCCAGCCTTGGGCTTATCGAGGGAAAGGTGGATTTTAGTTCAGAGCCCAGACTGCAGCACATCCCAGTGCTCTGTCCCAGTGCAGTGTCTGGAGGGAAAACAAGCACCGACTGATAGAGTCCTGCACCTGCCTCAACCTTTTAGACATTACAGGGATATAAAACATTCTGATTGCAAATATTCTACATGCTTACAGAATAATTCTCCTCATTCCTTGTAAATCCCTGTTTCTTCTCAGCAGGAACATCAGTGCAGAGATTGCTAAGATCTGGGATACTAAAGCAGCAACTTTCCAGGGAAGTGGCGAAAATTTGGTTTGTTCTCTCCCAGCTTCGTGAGCAGAAACTAAACTGGAACCTGAAGCTGAAGGGAATTGAATCTCTGGGGAGGATTAAGTGGATATTGGGAAAAGGTGCTTCCCCTAGGGCAGTGCGCACAGCGCAAAGGCTGCCAGAGCTCCAGGAGGGTTTGGACAACGCTCTGAGGGACAGGGAGGTATTGTTGGGGTGTCTGTGCAGGGCTGAGAGTTGGACTGGATGGTTCTGGTGGGTCCCCTCCAGCTCAGGATATTCCATGAATCATATAACACCTTCCCCTATCCCAGGTTGCTCCAAGTCCCCCCTGACCTCACCTGGAACACTTCCAGGGATGGGGCAGCCACAGCTTCTCTGGGCAACCTGTGCCAGGGCCTCCTCAGTCTCACAGGGAAGAATTTCTTCCCAATATCCCATCTAAATCTCCTCTCTTCCAGTTTGAAGCCATTCCACCCCTTGTCCTGCCACTCCAATTCCTGATGAAGGGTCCCTCTCTGGCTTCCTTGTAGGCCCCTTCATGTCCTGGAAGGTTCTCTGAGCCTTCCAAGAAGGGCTTGAGGACAGTAGAAAAAAGCCCAGGGGTGGAACTGGAGCTTTGCTAGGAGAATGTGAGCTATAATGGAACAGAAAAGCCTATCAAAAAAAGCTTGTAAAATTAAATGAGATAAAATATGCTGTGGGCCTTTTGTTGTTTTAAAATTCCCTCTCCTCTGATATGTTGTTTCACCTAATGAAGAAACATGCTCTTTTTTCGAGCAGGTTGTTACTCCCCAGCACTCCTCCAGCCATTCCCTGGGGGCTGTCTCTGGTGCCCCCAGAGGAGGGAGGAGTTCTTGAGAGGAGCTGCACATCTTGCTGAGGTCTTCTGGGGGTGTCCTGTGCGGGGATAAGGGTTGGACTCGATGATCCTTGTGGGTCTTTTCCAGCTCCAGGTATTCCATGGGTCTACCATTGGCAGGGCAAAGTCTGATCCACCTTCCCACCTCCCCTCCAGCACAAGTGGCACTGCCACCACCCCACAGACTGCCTGGGGAGATGCCAAAAGCTGGGATGTGCTTCAGCTTCACCCTAAATCCGTGTCCCACCAACAAATCCAGCAAAGCCAGACAGCTGAACCTTCTGCTGCTTCTTGAGCTTCACAGCAAAGCCTCTCCACACAATACCACAGGTAAACAAATCCTCTTCTGTGCCAAACTCACACGGGCACAACCCCGCTCTTCCGAAGCCAGGAGCACCATGGAATCAGAGAGGTGGTGTGCACTCCTTGGAGGAGCCTGGGTGTGCTCACCAGGGCCACGCTCTCGTGCATAATGTGCTTCCAGCCACTCATGAAATAATGTCTCGCTGACATCTGAGCCATTTGAGCAGAACGGGGGTCACAGGAGATCAGAGATGGAATTTCTTTATTGTTCCACTGCTGCTGCCTGGTTGTGTTTCACTCATTGAAGGTTAAATCATTTCTGTTTGGAACAAGCACCGCATTCTGCATTACATGCTGGCAAAACTAATGGGCCCCCCTGGCCCAGGCAGCACTGAGCTCCTCTGCCAAGGATTCCTGCATCCCTCTCCTCCTTCTCCAGGTGACTTTTGCACCCTGGGCCTGCCTCTCACAAATTTGGGAATGGCTTGGGAATCCAATCAGATATTTGGTCTCATTAACTAGGGTAGGAAAGTCTGATAGCAGTCCAAATTGATTTCTCGCTGAAAGCACTTCCTAGCAGAAGGAACAGATTCCTGCCCTGGGAAGGGTGACACAGAGTTCTAGTGACCCAGCAGAAGGGAGGTCATCCTGCCTCTTGTCAGGATTAGCTGCTGATGGAGGGATAGGATGTGCTCTGGCTCAGCACTAGACATAAATCCAAGCCTGATGTTTGGAGACTGGTTGTTTGGTTGTTATTTGCTCTCAGGACTGTGCACCTCTTCCTCATTGCCTTTGATCTAAGAGGAGGCTTTTATCTTCACACTGAAGACTCCAACCACTGCCTCTCTCTGCCCACAGCTCCATTTGCTGGCCCCCACCATGACCCAAAACACCAGCTGGGTCTTCTCAAGGAAAGACGGTGAGTTCAACATGGCCCAGACTGCTTAAGAGTCTCTGCAGTGACAGGACAACCCCATCTCCTGAGCACAAGAAGGGTGGTGGGAAAGGAGGCTGCACAGCCTCTGCAACCCCTGCATAGTCTCACCAAGGGTGTTTCTGTATCGGCCCCACCTCGACTCCCCCACGGGCGGTTTGGCTTCGCTGGTGGTTGAAATGATGTCGTTGTGTTCAGAGAGCAAAGCTCTGCTCTTCTGCATACCCCTGCCTGGTTTATCTGCAGGGAATGAGCCAAGGATCTCTTGACCTCAAAACATAAGTCTCTCCTCCTTGAAGTCGGAGGTCAGCATTGTTAGCGTGGCAGGAGCACCCTCCAAAGCTCGGCGCGTGCTCGGCCACCGGAGAGGGCAGGGAGAGCCACAGCAGCTCGGCTCTGGAAGAATTCTCTCTGGACAAAGCAGGTCAAGAAAGCACTCTCAGTTCTGGGGGTTTCTATTACTGCTGAGAGAACAGCCCAGATGATGTTTCATTTGATTATTCTTGAACAAATTGAGATTTTACTGAGAAAAATCCTTTGGAAGATTGGGTTTGAAACTTATTTGGAAGCATCTCCCTTTCCCCCGTGATCCTCAAGCCCTTTTTCCAAGACCATCAACTCCCCAAGCCTGTCTGAGTTCAAGAAGCATTTGGACAATGTTCTCAGGAACAGGGTAAGACTGTTGTGGTGTCCTGTGCAGGGCCAGGAGCGGCACTGGATGGTCCTTGTGGGTCCCATGAATCCATGATTTATAATTCCAAAGGCAAAATTATGATTTTGATCAATCTGGACTAATTCACTGAGTTTTTCAATGGGGACATATAACCAAAGCCACCAATGCCTCAGTAATTTGCACAGCTCTTGTATGTGTGAGCTACACCTGGAGCAAAGTCTCCTTGTTCCCACTTCTGGAATGGTTGTCAGCAAAGTCGCTGCATCCAGAAGGGCCCAAAAAGCTTTTCCTCTAACTTACCAGCCTCTTCTCCCTCCTGTTCCTACACATTTGTTCCAACTTCTGTGATGCAAGAGGTCGGAATTGGATGATTGTTAAGGTGTCTTCCAACCCAAACTGTGCCATGATGTCTAGAAAATCAAGACCTTCATGAGCTCAAAAATGCCAAGGTGCAGCCAAACAACATCTAGTCAGGCTTTAACAGAGAGCAAGGGTAAACCCTAGTACTTAGGGCATATTCCTGCAAATTTCCAAGGGATTGGGATGGAAAACAAAGCCAAAAATAAACACAGTGTCAAAGAATCCACGCAGCAGCACAATAAACCCAGCAATAACTGCTCCCACCACCAGCCAGCCGAGCTCCGCTGGGATAAATGACACACAACTTCCTGTGATAAACTAATAAAAGAGATTTCTATGAGTAATCATTGGTTTGACAGGAAGTCAAACAAATCTATCCATCACTGCTGACATATGTCTACAACCTTCCAAACAAAGCAGCGTCTGGAGAGGAAAAATGGAGCAAACTGCCCACACTGTCTGAAATGCCACATGAAGACAAGCAGCGTCAGACGCTGCGATCGAACCTCCCTGCCACTCACTCCTGGCTCCCTCTTTGATCCCTTCTTGATCCACTTCTGAAGCCTCCAAACAGCAGACAGACCCTGGGCTTCTCCTCCCACATCCTGCACAGTCTCCATCTCCCCCAGACATGAGGAGAACAAACTCTGGGTTGGTTCCATCCCACCCCTCTCCCGCTCGGTTGGGGCTGGTGATCCTCTCCAGACTCTGGGGCTGGGGGGTCTCTCTGGTTAGAAGTGAGCCAGCCTTGGCGCATCTGAGGCTCTGAGCACACCATGGGCCTTTGGGGATGAGCTGAATCCCACCCCTCAGCCCAGCAGGACAGGGCCTTGGCCACCTCCTTTGGTTCTGGGAATGTGTCAGGAACAAGCAAACAGAGCAGATCGGGAGCTCCTGGTGAGTCTCGCAGTTGAACAGTGACTCACCTGGGCTCTCTGGGAGCAGCTCCAGGAGATGAGCTCAGCAAGGCTGCTCACGGTCCCAGCACGGTGAGACATCATCACCTCTCCATCCCACAGGCTCTGTGTCACTGAGGGGGCACAGCAGCTCCAGGCTCCCCAAAAACAACCTCCGAGCTCAGAGCAGCGAGGCTGGGCTCCAAAGACTCCACATCCACTGCCTGCAGGGGAATGGCAGCTGCTGGACCCCTCCAGAGGGGCCTGTTCTGCACCCCTTCCCAGCAAAGCAGACCAGGAGGGGATTTGGGGACATCCCTCCTCCTCTGCTGCCTGGGATGAGAGCAGGAGGAGGGAAGATCATCCTGGGGAAGGGGAAAAGCTGTTGGGGGTGTGGAGGGCACTTGCTGGTAACAAAGAGGTGCCCAGCCCAGCCAAGCTCTGAGAGCTGAGCCCTGCCAGGGGGGCAGAAAGTGCCTCAGAGCAAGGAAAGACAACCCCAAATCAGCACAAATCACAAACCTGAGCAGGGCAGGGGCTCCTCTGAACTGAGTTTGGCTCTCCCCCATCCCCAGTCAGGCCTCCTCCGGCTGAGCTGGTGAACTGGCAGTACTCCCAAAACTTTTTTAGAAAGAGCTAAATACTCCCTAAACCAAAACAAGAACATCCTTGCCTTACTGATCTTCTTTAACCCTCCCTAGTCAACCCCCTCCACGCTCCCTGAGCATCTGTGCTGGCACAACACAACCAGCAGCAGGGCTGGTTTTAATCAGCTCCTAAAAAATTCCGGGGTGAAATCCTGCTTCCAGTTCTTCCCACCAGCTCTGCTGATCCATCCAGACCCAGCATTAACAGGGAAGGCTGGTTTTTTCCTTTCTTTTTAATTGCAGGTTTTATTTCTAATTTCAAAAGCAGTATTTGATCCCGAAGTCCTCCAGGCTCAGATGTTTATAAGAGACTCAAATGCAACCCAAACAGAGCACATACCTTCCTTCAAAAGTGCCCTGCTGTGAGACTCATCCCCTTTTAAACAAAACAAGTTTGGGAAATTTCTACACTGTTTCTCAATAACGTGAGCTGATTTCAAACAAAACAGTCAGTGTGCACAAAATTTGCAAGACATCCACCTAAAAAAAAAAACCAGCCCTCAACCAAGTGAAACCCCAAAGCAGCACGATTTCTGACAGTGCTGCTCTGCCAAACCCCCTTTTATTTCTGTTTTCCTTTAGAAACCAGACAAAACAGCTCGTAACAGGTATATATATAATTGGTAGGGAGAAAAGAAACTGAAAGCTTTTGGGAAGCTGTGCTGCTAAAGATAAAAGGCATTCTGAGGATTCCCACTGAGCTCTGCTGCACTGCTGGCACAGGAAGGGCAGGAGATGTGCCACTTCCACGCTCTGAACTATCCCAGCCTCTGTAAAATAGCATTTTCTTGCTGGAAACGGGTTCAGCTCGCCCTGGGCTTTGGGAAGTGGAATTCCCAGTTCTAGGCTGTCAATCTGAGCCTGGGATTTCCAGTTCTTGTGCTAAAAGAGATGTGGGCTGAAGCAGGGGGAAATTATGGTCCAGGACTGAGCTCTGCGAGGGGGAATCCTGAGGATCTGGACAAGGGGATGCTGCTGGTTGAAGGGTAGTGAAGATTTTCCAGGGCCTTGCAGCGTTCCTGGATCGATCCCTCTGACACACACGGGCTGCCAAAAGGCAAAGGGCAGCAGGTGATGGCAGGATGGGGATAAGGGACATGCAAACATCTGGGAGACCAGCCCAGAACAGAGAGGAAAAGGCTGCTTGAGGCTTGGAAGCTCCGGGCTCCAGGAGGCAGCAGCTGATGGAAATGCACATTGACAGGGCACCAGTGACCACCCGGGAGTGGGGCTGGCAAGAGTTGGTGCTTCAGCTGGATTTATGTGGAATCCCAGCATATTCTTAGTAGAAAGGGACCCCCAAGGATTTTCAAGTCCAGTTTGCACGTTCCCAGCACACAGCAATCACCTGCCAGGGCCAGTTTTGTTCCTCTGAATCGCTGGAAGGCAGGAATCCCAAAGGCACGAGGGCTTAAGTGGCCATTCCCTGGCAGGGAAGGCACAGACCGGGCTACTAATTGGCACGGGGAGGAGGGGGGGGAAGGAGGAGGCAGGATGAAGTTCTTAGTTCCTCCTCCACTGTTCTGAAATTGGAAAATGCCAAATGTTGATGTCCTCCATAAATATCTATTTAAAAACATTGCTTCCCCCCTCCCTCCCACTGCCTCCCCTCCTACAGCGATTCCTGAACACAAACACCGGCTCGTGGCAGCAAAATCCATCCCAGAGCAGGAACTGACCTTCAGCTTTGCTGTTTTTATCTCCCCAGCTCTTGTGTGCTTCCTCCCCGTGGAAGGGAGCGCTCCAAGGAAGTCTTCTGATGAGCCATCTGCAGGAAAGTGCAGCGAACCTCCCACTCCCAAAAACCTGACACTCAGGGTGGATCCAGAACCAAAAAAAAGGAAAAAAAGGTGTTGGAAAGGTCTCTCCACACACCAAATACCAGGAAACCCTCCTCCCATATCCCAGGCATTACTATCAGTGTTCCTTTTGGGGACGGTAAAATTGGGATATGGGATAAGGGGTTTGAGTTTCTGTTGAACTCATTGCTCAGAAATCCACTTGTACCTCTCTGCTGCCTCAGGCCCCTCTCCCTCCACACCTGCAGGGAGGGACCAGCACCTCCAGTCAAGCTAGGGGTTGGTCCATCAGCCAGAAGGGAGTGGGCTCTTCCCACTGAGGGACAGCAGAGAATCTCCAGTGGGAAGTGGGACCAACAGCAGTGGAAATGTTCTGCCAGGAGAAGGTGAGGTGAAGGAACGAGTCTCAGGGTGGGAATGTCCCAGCTGGGATCTGAATCCTGCTTTAATTCTCCTCTTCAGCAGGAAGGAGGTGCCTGTTAATGAAGCCAAGGGACTCCAAACCGTCTCCAAAGGCAAGCTGTGCTAGGGGAAAGCTGAAAGAAGCAGGGAGGGAGTGAGGGTGGCATTTCCCAGAGGAGCCTGCACTGAGGATCAGCCAAGGAAAAGGCTTCCAGTGGCTGACAGAAGTAAATGAGGACTCTGTTAACATCTTGCCTTTCCTCAGGAAACTTGGCCTCTGACAAAACTCTCTTTTGTGAGCCAAGGTCTGGTTTCTGATTTTGATTTCGCTTCTGGTGGGGTGTGGATTAACTGCCTTTAAAACCCCTGAGCTCTGAAATGCTGTCATTAACGTCTCTTACAAAGGCACATCCCACCAGAAGTCACTTGTCTCACCCGTTCTCCCTCCAAAAGGGAGCTTTGCAGAGGAGCTTCACCTTCCAGGATGGCCCCTGGGATCTGGGAGGTGCATTCCCAGGAGCAAAAGAGGTGATTTTTCAAGTGGGTCCAGCTGAGCTGGCACCTGTGGTGCCTGACAGGCATTCCAGCTGGAAACATCATGCTCTCAGAATAATTTGGGACATCTGGTGGCTTGTCACCGTCATCAGAGGTGTTCCCATCCTCCCAGTCCACCCCTCTGAATGTGTTTGTAACGGCTTCATTGCCTTGGTTCAATAAAGCCACACATTTAAGTGGAGTAATTTAGATATTCATTGTGGTAGCATTTAATTCAGATAATTTTTGCAGATGGAATGTTGTGGCTTGAGGGAGATGCTTTGCTTTGAGGAAAAAACCTCAAGCAGTCAAAGAGAGACATTCTCCACATGCCCAGAGTGTCATACCTGTCCATCCCACCCCAAAATACACTCAGATCTTTGTGGGATGCTGGGATTTGCAGCAACCAGACTGTTCTGGTTGGGACACACAGGAGAAAAACCACCTCCTGACTCAGGGAACTTCTTTACAGCCTCATCTGGTCCCACAGCTCCAACTCCACGTGCAGTTGGGTCTTCACCAAGGTGGGATCTGCTGTGGGATGCACAACCAAGATGTGTTGTTGCCCTTTTCCAGGAGTCTTTTCACTCACCTGAAAAGACTCATCCCTTGAAATCCAAGGGGTGGATTTCACTTCTCAAGTGGTGAACAAACCCCCTTTGGTTCTCCCACTTTTCCCCCCGGGGGTGTCTCTTCCTAATAAGCCTTTAGGCAGAGGCATCTCTCTTGGAGCTGTGTGTTCTTCCCAAAGATAGTGAGAGGGAAGCTATTTTCTGATATAAAAGATAGTTTATCTCCCCTGACAGATTTCAAGGTAGTTTTAAATCTCCCAACAATATGCTGGGTTTTCCCCATTATAGCTCTGGTGGTGATAAGACATGTCAGTGTTATTAACCTGAAAATGCTGCAGGATTCTGGAGATAGAACGCAAACCCCATTAAAATTCTCCTTGGATCGCAGGGGTCACCAAAATAAAGTTCAGTGTCTTAATGAAGCCGTGTGCCTGCACTGCAGGCACTGGGACACTCCCTCCCTTTTGGCCACTAGCCCAAAGCAGCCCCGAGGCACACCAAGTCCTGGGGACACTCCTGTGGAGACAAACCATGCCAAACATCCCATCCCAAGAGGCCTCTTCCTTATCCCTGCCCTCTGGCAAGAGCTTTCCCACCAATCACTGCTGTGCTGGATGTGAAGAACATCCTTTCCCTGCCAGGATGGGTTCAGCCTGTCCTGCTCCCTCTGCAGAGCCTTCCTGCCCTCAGCAGATCCACCTCCCTCCCAACCTGCTGTCACCTGCAAACTGACTGTGTGGGCACTTGGTCCCCTTGTCCAGATCCTCAGGATTCCCCCCAGAGCTCAGTCCTGGACCATTTCTTTCCCCTGTTTCAGGCCACATCTCTCTTAGTGCAAGGACGCCCTCTGTGACCTGCTTCGATTGACTTGTGCTCGTGTTTGAAGGATATTTTCCCCTGCATCAATTCCCTCTTCCTGGGAATGCAGAGGCCATTTATTGCAGTGATTCTAGATTTCTTCACAACCCTCATTTAGCCCAACATTGCCTTGAGCAAGCAGGGCAGATCCCTGAGGCTCAAGGGCAGCTGGGTGAGCAGGACAGTGCTCAGGAAGGGGGATTTTAGGATAAAGGATGGCATCTCTTCAGGATGCATCACCTCCCACACTCTTGCTTCAGGCTCTGTTACAGAGGCCCAGAGCCAAATACATTATCAGCAGGCCCTAAGTCAGGTTTGTGCAGCTCTAGACTGTGTTTCCCAGTTGGGAAAGTGGGACAGGAGTGGGGCCTCTCCCTTTGCTCCAGAGTGAAAATTCCCTGGGACTGCCTTTCTTGCACTGGGGAAGAAGGAGGTGCCCAGACGAAATGGGGATTCCAGTCTCAGCTCTCCAGTGACCTTCTGTGACATTTAACATTTATCCTGCATCTTGAGCTGTCCCTGTGGAAAAGGAGGAGGAGAAAAAACTCCAATCCCTTTCTGACACCGAGGCCCTCCTGGAGGATCCCAAAAGCCAAGCCTCTGCTTTTGAACTGCACTAGAAGCAATCTGAAAGACCAGGTAAACCTGCAATCCTTGCAAGGTCTGATACCACAAGAGCATGATCCCAGCTGGGGGTAGAGGCAGAAAACAACCACTGATTTGCAGAGAGAAGGATCAGTGCTCTGACAGAATCACTTACTGTGCCTGCACTACTGTAAGTAGGACAGACAGTTCTGAAGGTTAAGAATGCTTAACTGCAAAAAAATCCACAAAATATTTGGATAAAGACTTGAAAAAGATGCAGCAGGTCCACTGGGGGTTTCACCCAGCTCTCTGCACACATGGAAAACCTGCTGGAGGTTTATTTTAATATTACACAGTATTATTTTGACTCTGACATGAGCTTAAGTTCAGGTTATCCTGAATTTCTAACCTTGAGGTTAATTGACAATCGTCACTGAGAATGTCTCTCCTAATTGGGAAGTTTGATTAGACTTAAAATTTTTGGCACTGAGTCTCCATATTTGGGTAAAAAAAAGGTCTTCCCAGAATCATAACATACAATCAAGTGAAGTGACCCTTTTGCACCATTTTGATTGCTCTGCTTAATAAACTAAATTTGATCATTTCTCACCTCCTTCAGTGTGCCCAAAGCAAGAGAATGTCACGTGTTTGGCTCTTTCTTACCCAGCCAGCCACCACCTTTGCACTGTGTCCGTCAGGAACAGGAGTTAGGAAAGGGAGCTCCAGTGTGTTCCCAAAGCTGGGCACATTTCCAGAGGCAAGGCTGGGAAAGAAGATTTCCAGCCCCAGCTCTGCCAGATCAGAGGTTGGTGAAGAGGAGAATGTCCTGGAAAAGCATTCCCAGTCCCACTTCTCCCAGCTCATGGGTTGGGAGGCTTTTCCCTGCTTGTTTTCCCTGGCTGTCCTGTTTGCTTTCCCTTGCATGTATCAGATCATCCCCTTGTTTGGGTAACTCCAAGCACGAGCTGGTGATGATCTCACTGAAGCCTTTGAGTCCTGGTATCATCCAAACACCAACAAATCCGGAGTATGTGGAAAATCACTCAGCTCTCTTGTTCTGCATTAACAGAGATTCAGTTAATGAAAAAATGGGAAGTGAGCACAGAGCTGGGGATGTTTCCTCTATACATTATTCAGCCTGGCACTGCCACACTGTCTTGGCCTGGCTAAACATTTAATTACAGATTCATTTTCTTTTTGGTTTCCCTGATGACATTTAATCCTTTCAGCTGTAATAAATTACTCCAGAGCTGGGTGCTCTTTAACCAAAGCACAAGTTTTGGTTTTCTTTTTTTTTTTTTTTTTTTTTTTTTTTTTTTTTTTTTTTTTTTTTTTTTCTCTCTGAAAGACCTAATTGATTTTCTGGGGGAATTTGCGATATATGTCTTCCAAAACAACCTTAGTATAGAGGCTTTAATGCAAGCCAAAAACTGGAAAAGGAAATCAAAGTGCTAGATAAAAATGATAAAGATATGTGATGTGCTTTTTCTGGGAAGTTCTCTGTAATTTCACCAACATTTTGAGAGTTATAGTAGAGCTTCTCTTGCTTTTTGTTACCTCAGTTATATGTCCTGCACCTCAGGAGGGTCCTTGGCCTTTTTCAGAGGAGAAGGTTTAAACAGACCTTGAGTCTTCTGCCATTCAGACTTGAAGTACCTGCTTCATCAGATATTTTTTTTCTTTTTTAGAAAGCAGCTGTGATAGAGCTCTTGTAGATGAAAATAAAACACCTATCCACAGGTACCAGAATCTGTTTTACATTGATGGGATTGCTTATGGTTTTAAATTATTGTAATTTATTCCATAATTAATATTTCCTTTTATGTAGGAGAAACCAGTCCAACACACTTCAATATATATTTATTATAAAAATAGACTACTACAGAAAGGAAATACATTGTGCCTTTTGTACCTTTTAAAATACTTTGTGCTTTTCATATGTTCTTTCCACCTCCCTGACAGCACCTGGACAAAATTGTCTTTTCCACTGTGTGGCTGTAATAGAACCCTGTAGGAGACACTATTTTCTCCACAGTACTCTCCTTGGAAAGGGGAATCTTTGTCTAATCAACTTTATCAAACAATACAAAATCTAAAAAAAGGAAGCTCTATAAATGAGGGTACAATGTAATAGCTTCTTGTCTTCCAAACATTTGCATTTTTCATCTGTGCTAGAATTAGAATTAGGACTTAAGAATAGCAGAGTAATTTGACACTGGACAGACTGGACAGCCAATATGGGGTTTTTAATGTCCTTCAGAAGCAATAGTGCTTTCTATTTGATATGTGAGTGAATAGTGCAGCTGGAGTCTTGTTATTTCACTTCTACTGTTAAATTATGCTTTGTGATATGAAAGAAAATTGAATTAACCTGGATGCAAAGTATGAATTGTTATTCTGACAATTCCTATTTAAACAGAAATGCCAGAAATGTCCATGGAAGGTGTAGGTGCTACATTGCTGTTTTGAATGGCTAGAATAGAACAAAAAAAATAACAATGTTCTTTCAACACCAACTCTGACTGCATTGCAGTGAACTGAAGAAAGGAATTTGCTATAAGAATGTTGTAAAGAAGATACACTGAGGTCCAAGGAATTGCCCACTGGATGAAGTCAGTATTCCCCACTTTTGACAAGACTGCTCCAATAGTGATTGCCCAGCAACATCTCTTGAATGTATTGAGAGATTGATACCTGCTCTGTGTCAGATCTAACACCTATTTGTGCCCTGATATTACCATGCTCAGAAACAACTACTTATGTGACCACAATAACATAATTAAAGTCTCCAGGAGGTCAAATTGATTCAACCTGTTCAACTTCTTCAAAGGCTGAGGAAAGAGAGACAGTTACCTCAGAGCTCTTTAAGAACTTTCTCATTATCCCTTAGCGAGTCTTCCCTTAAGAAAGCAGACAAAACTCTTCAAAATTAAGATTTTTTTTTCTGAATTATTGAGTATAAATATATCTTTAAATTACTGGGAACTAAGAACATATACTGATGGTTGGACTAGATGATCTTAAAGATCTTTTCCTGTCTTAACAATTCTATGTTTCTGCAAAAAAGAAAAAGAATTATCACCCAGACTGAACAACTGAATCTACGGGGAATGATTCTTTGGAAGCAGACAAACCTTGATATATACTGCTCATTACTAGGAGCAGCCTGCTGGAGGTGGACTCAGTTAAGAGTGTTATGAACCTGCTCTGATTTGTGTTTAAGAGAAGCAACCTGGGTGTCCAGGAGTGTCTCCATCACAGCTTTGTCCCCATTTGATTGATGGTGGTGGTTGCCTGCATTGTTCCGCACATTTGGTACTTCATTTTTTGGGATTCAGTGATATGCTCCATGCATAGCTGCTCACACGGGTGCTGTGGTTCCCGGTGAGACCTGTGTGAGGACACAGTTCTTTGGGAGATAATGCCAGTGGGAGGACAGCAATACAGATACGCTATAAGTGTCAGCTTTGTAAGAGCTGTGCTATTGTCTTCTTGCTCCAGCCATGTAATAGAGCAACCACTGTTTGGATGTCTGTAGGCTCCGTTAAGTGGTTGTTGGCCACTTGGTCAGGATAATCCATACCTGAAATGCTCATCAATGTCTGTGTAGTGTTGGATTTGATAAAGCTCTTGTTGGACTTACCAGTGGCTGCATTAGGTGGGTTGGCATTGTGTGTCTTTCTCATAGGAGAGTTCAGGTCATGAAAAACATGCTCTCAGATCCTCATTTGCATCCAGTAAAATTGTCTTTAATCTCTTCAGGCTTGGTGAGGCGGAAAGATTTCAAGTGGGTTAGTAGGATATCAGAAAACAAGGTATCATCTCCAGCCATAAATAATACGATAAACTGTTGGATCAAAACATTTGGAAGTGGAATCAGCCACCACATCCTAGGACACTACTGAACATAAGGTCCACACTTCACGTTAATCAGTATCTAATACTTCAGTTATATTTTAACATAATAGAGAGATTAACTCAGGTTAGTTTGTTGCCTTTGTCTTAAAAAACTCTTCCCTCTTATGAGTGTGAGTCACTATCTTCAATTTATTCAGAGACAATCCTTTAATTTTTAAATAATGCTATTAATATAATTGCTAGAACTGTAAGATTAAATTGAAGTTTAGATCTTCATGGATTTCTTCTTATATTTGAGTAAGGATAACTTTGAATATTCATTTATCTGCTTAATTTTCATTCACCTGTTCATATTTTCATTACCAACCAAAACAAAAAAAAAAAAAAGAACTTTTCACAAGACTAACAGAAATTCAGTATGATTCCATAAGAATCATAGTCTCTTGCTAGAAATACAGAATTTAGTTGTTTTGGGTTTTTTTTTTGGTTCAAGTTAATTATGTTTTGCCTTGATTTTTGTTATTTTTCTATTACTTTCCCTGATTATGATATGCCTGATTCTTATTCAGTCGTGAGCAGTGTTTCAGTCCAAGCCCCCAAGCACGGCTCAAACAAATTACAGTATTTAAGCAATGCTATAGTTTGGGTGAGTTATACTTCTTATCTCTGTGGAGTATATCCACAGCAGCTTTCCAACAAGAGAGGAGAAAGAGACTGGCAATGGTGTGCATATACGTGTGGGTGGCCAGGAAGGAGGTGATGGAGATTTTCTTGGCACCATGTTTTCTTTACAGTCCATGACACTATTCTTGCTGCTGATTCTCTTCCCATCCTTTTGTTTTTTTCATCTTAAGCTAAACACTGGTACATGTGGGTTTTTTTCGTGCAAAAATAGGTTTTCATTTATACAGAGAGTAAAAGGTATTTCGTGTTGAAATGCAGTGGGAGGTTTTACAGAACTGAGTGCTTTGCAAGCAGGCTGCTGTTTTACAGTCTTTTAAGTGTCTGGTACTAAATATTTTGTTGAAAACAAAAGGAAAAGAAAAATCCTGAACTGGATTTTGTTGCTATTAGTATTTTGCCCTGATGAGCCCTGCTACTATGTGGCTAGAGCAAGTTATTTTAAATAATGCCCTAGTGAATCAGGGGCCTACAAGCCACTTAGTGCAGTGATGTAGACATGTTGAAGCTTCGATGCTGATGGTTAAGTGAGGTTGGATCCGAGGCTTCTGAATCTTCATTCTTGAACATTTATGCCTGATTTGGTCTATAATATTGTTTAAAATTACAAATGGATTTAATCTAAATCATCCCTACCTCTGTAGGCATTCTTGAACTCTGAGGTGTTTTAAATGCTGACAAGGTTCCAGCATGCTTTGTGAGAAGCTGCACACAGACCTTGGGTATGAATAACAGATATTCCAAAAGCAAGTAAGATTTTTGCAGCGTGGCTGTATTGCCTCTGAAGTGCTTTACACTGTGCATTATTAGTTTCAATGTTGCAAATAGTGTTGGCTCTGCTTTATGCCTTAGCCAGAAAACCACAACACCAGAAGAAGTGTAGGACATCAATAACCTTGTTGCATGCTGATGTTAGAGATAATATTGCAATTCATCATTCTTTGCTATCATGGTAAAAGTTTTGTTGGGCTTTTAGCTGTGTCTGTTCTACCATACCCTGGGGAACACTTACTGTTAAGAAGGATTTAAGATGTTTTCTTCCAAGTACAAAACTGTACAAGAGAAACAAACATTCAATATTCAAAAGACAGACCTATGGACACAAGAAACTGAAAAACATCCTCCTAAAAGTAATAATTCCTTGGGAAGATAGATACGGTGTAAATGGTGTCATGCATTATGCTTTCTGTTTAATACACTGTAAATTAACAGGGTAGGGAATCGATAGGGTGTTTTCATTATGCCATTTTAGGAACAAACTAAATCATGTGTGTCCTAGTCAACTAGTTGTAGGCAAGAGTTTACACTGCAAGGCGTATCCGCTCACACGCCTTTCTCATAAGGTCGCTGCAAGCTGTGACTGCTGCAGGCACACTTGGAGAGATTTGAGTGCCTCTGAATATGGGGACTGTGTGTCACTGGAGAAAACCTCTATGTCTATAAGTTACCTGTGCTCACCATGTCTCCAGTGCATTTTCACACAGCTCTTCAACACAGAGCTCTCATTTTCCCTTTGCTTTTGTAACAGCTTTGGTGCTACCTACCCCTGGAGCCTCTAAACCTTTTGGTATTACCCCTACAGTCAAATGCCATGGGGTTTTCTTTCATAATTTTCCTAGTTCTTTGACTTGCTTCTTAACTCTTTTAAAGAGGGCTAATTAGAGGAAAAGTGACAAATAGTTTGATATCATTACATAAGACAGTGAAATGTACTAAGTGGGAGAGAAATCGGAGGAAGATCTTCATAGGACTATCTGATTTTGCTTGCTAGCCCAAGGATGATGAAGCCATCTAGGGCTAGTCTTTTTCTCACACAGAAGCAGTAAAGTATCTTGTTTTAATCATTGTCTGTCAATGACTAGTAATCTGCTTTGTGCCTGGTACAGACTACAGAACATAACACTAGACTGTGCTCTCCATCCTTAGCTTAATGTACCTGGAATTATTTGCAAGTCAAAGTTTAAGAAGAATGGGTATTACTGCCACATTCAGGCTGTATACAACTTCGGCACATATAAATTTTCACAGCCTCTGTCAATTGCCTTTCCCTCTTTTATTGTGATTCAAAATATGAGCTTGGCTTCATGGCTTTGAAATTAAGCCCATACATAGAAGCCGGATAGAGACTGTAGATGCCAAGCTACAGAAGACATCTGTCTGCCACCTCTGAGAAGGAAGAAAATTAAAAGGCACCCTTGTTCTTCTGTATTGCATTATTCATATGCTCAAGAGAACACAATGCTGACTTCAGATGGCTTTTTCCTCTTTCTGGTTGCTGCAGACTGCTTTCTTAGCAACCTCTATATAGAAGATAGCCATTTCACTGAGAATTTTGGGTTCTGCTCCAGGAACCAGTAGCCTTTTAATTCAACAACATTCTGAGGCATAATTTTTAGATACTCAAGTCAGTTGTTACTGGGTCAAACACTCTGTACTAAAGTTCAGCTAATACAATATTTGTTGCTCTCCCATCCACACAGGTATTTGGCTTTTAATTTGTGGTGGTGCCTGGATTAGAGAGTGAAAGTATAATTTTTTTTCTGTTACAAGATATGAATGACTGGACACGATAAATAATGGAAACTTTTGTAATTGTATCTACATGAATATTTCATATTCTTAAAGCTGTGACTTTATCCCGTGTCTGAGAATGCTCTGAAGTATCTAACAAAACTTAATTGTTTGCCTTTGCTCCATCCCTCTCATACTGAAGACACAAGTCCATGGCTGCTTGAGATCACACCATCTTTCAAAAGTTCACTGTGCTTATGGAAAGCCAAGCAACAGACTGTGAATCTTCAGCTTTTTGTTGCAAAGTCTGTAACAGTGGAAGTGGAAGGGAGCAAGTTAGATTTAGTCTTGTCTTTCCCTTGTGGAGTCTGCTTTCCTCTTCTACAGTATAGATATAAGGGTTGGCTGCAACAGTCAATACAAGTTTCAAAGAGTTCTCAGAGGCTAAATATGAAGCCTAGCTGGTAAGAAATGTGCAAGGGATTTTTCAGTGTAGACATATTCTGAGAATGACAGATAAAGAGTTAGTACTAGGTATGTTCCAAAACCAAAATGGGCAAAAGTATCTTTCTTCAGCAGGTACTTTTTGAGTAACTGGAAATTAACACATAGATCAAATATATGGATTTGATCATGAAAGGGCAGTATTTCTCATCCTCTTGGGAGGGGCAGAGGAGAAACAGGAAAATCAAAATGGTGTTAGAGATAGTGGATTTCAGTAATCTTTGAAAATGTTTTGTGAGAGTCAGATCTGAAGGGAAAAAAAAGAGATTAAGTTAGCTCTCAACTCTTTGGTGAATTAATTTAAGGGTGCATTGGAAAGACAAGTGTGTAAATAAACCAACTTGGCTAAATTGTAAGTTCTTCATTGACCTTTAACACAAGGAAGGAGAATACAGAAGTTGGAGTGTAGGTCAGAGAGCTGGGACAAGTCTCAGAGAAAAAGGGTCAGTGAACAAAATGTAATGCATTTAGTGAGGGACATGAAAAGTGCATTAATGATAAGGTAAAATTCATGCACTACTAAATCTGAGGATAAATATGTTAAAAAGTTTAAAATATGAGAAAATGTTTCTTTTCTGTTAGTCTTCACTTAAAGCTCAATAGCAATCTTTCACAGTTAATACTAATGACAAATGAAGACAACCTACGCCCTTGGGGTGCACGATGCCAGACCATCTTAGATGTATCTAATATTTTAAGATTGATGAAAAGTTTTGTCTCTGTTGACCAACTGACCAAAGTTATTTCAGTTATCTTATAGATTCATAAATGACAGAGAACATACCAGAAGGCTGAAATAAACCTAATGTAGTGCTTCTCTTGTTGGAGGAAAAGAAGAGTTTGGGGACTTAAAACTTTAATCCCCAGAAGAAGTACTATTTCTGAAAAAGTTTTGTAAAAAACGTACACAGTTGTGACATGAATAAAAGCGTTCCCTCTCTTGCCTTCTCTTTTCCTCCTGGCAAATGAAAGAAAAAAGAGTGTAATTAAAATGTCAAGAAAGCACCTGACTCTACACAAGTCAATACTTGGTTGTAGCAAGCCATGCAATTCTGCTTTCTAGAAGAAAAGCATGGTTACAATTCCACAAGCATCAAGAAAACTTTCTGTAGTTTCAGATGTGGAAATTACTAGCATATTATCCAACATGAAGACCAAGCTGGCACTTTGAACAAGCTTCCTGGACTGTCTCGTTGTAGGACCGTGGTGGTAGGTTCTTTCTGGAGAATGTCTTCCTTTCTTTTGTGTCTGTTCATATTAATTATTGCCAGCTTGGTTTTAAACGCAGAAAGAGTTTAGTCAGCCAAATCCAGCAGCACACACTGAGGCCAGGGTGGGGGGAGAGGAGAGGACAGGGAGGGTGCCCAAGGAATATTGAAGCACATATAAAGAGGAAATCTGCATTCACATATTATCTGGTATTGAGCAGGAGATGTGCCACCAAACCTATAATCAGTGTTTATTAAAGGAAGGAGTAAATATTGCATGACGTTCCAGTCACAGATATAGCTGTCTCATTCTATTTAATAAGCAGAGGAGGTTTATAGTGTTTGCCCAGCCATTTCCCAAGATACCTTTTTTCTTACTAGGCATTGTCACAATGTGACTTTATTGCCTCTTGCTTTGTTAAGGTCCTACCTTGTCTTGTCTATTCTCTGAGATACATGTGTTAGAAGATCAACTGCTATGAATCAATGAATCTGCAGTGAAGCTGCTGCAGGAACATTGATTTGCAGCAGCTGAATATTGGCTTTTATTCCTCACAAATTGATGATGTCATTAACTATTGGGAAGACAAGTTTAAAAAAAAATGTATCCACAACACGGACCAGAAAAGCACAGTAATTTTAGTTCATAGAAAATGTAAAAAAAAAAAAAAAAAAAAAAAGTAAAAAAATGTTACCATGAGATGAAGGCAAGACACATAAATGGAGGCAAGCTGATTTTCCCAGGAGAGTGAGTATTCCAAATGATAAAAATAATGATCAATGCCTTGATTTGGACATCTACATGAGATTTGAGAGACCTCTGTTTTTCAGCTTGTTTTAAATCAAATACAATGGGGATTGGAACTTTTTGTATTCTCATTGAATTACCTAGCTGCAGTTATTTTGTTAGTTTGTCCCGCTCCAGATTCCATTCTGGATCTGATCCATTTTAATTAAAATCATTGTTTCTGTAAACATAATTTTTGACAGAACAGCATTCTTCAGTGGGAAGTAACTAACTTTGTAAGTAGGAAGCAATTATTTATACAGTGTAGTCATTATTTTTTGTGTGAGCTCTAATTGTATCCAAATCAGAGCTCATGTAAATCTGGTTTGAGGCAGTATATTTTTGCTCCAGAGCAAGAGAGGATCATTTGCATAAATCACCAAAACCCCTTGTTAGACTCCAGTCTCTTACCCAAATATCAAGATTAATTGTAAAAGGATTGATTACATCTTTGTGCTGAACACTTTTCATCTGCGACTGAAAAGTAAAGCACAATTTGTATCCTTCCTGCTAGGATCTTTCCCTAGCCTGGTTTAATAAATATAGCTGTTTCAAGGAGTTTTCAAGGACAAAAAAAATCTTTCTAGTTTGTGTCTCAACTCAGGAATTTTCTTCCCCCTTTTTTGCAAATGAAACTGACGGTAATTTGAAAATTTCTGTGTTGCATTTCACTGGTAGGTGACAAGGTGCTATTTGGGTTCCAGACAAGTGAAGGACAATGAGAAGGGAGCATCTGGTGTTCTCTAATGCCTGTGGCCTGTGGGTACTTTTCACTGGACTGCTCTAGTGCAGAAATGGGAATGTATTCCCATTTACCTGTAATGAGAGGTAAGTGGAACTTGCTTTGTCAATCTTTTATTGAAAGAGAGAAGTTGCTTAGCTTATCACTCTTGATCTAAAGTACCAGGCTTTGCCTGTTGTATTCATTTCTCATTTGCTTTTCAATTCATTCACTATAAAGATGAAATTCAAGATTACACAAAATGCAGTCTTATACTTTTCACAGGCTTCTCATTGTTTTAAATCTGTTGCCACACACTTGTAGTCTTTCTTTCCTGGAGAAGTTAAAATTTGATTCCTGTCTAGTCAAATAATTAAAAAGAAAAAAAAAATCTCTGGGTTTTTGTTCAGTTTGGAAGGTTTTTTTTGGTTGTTGTTGTTTTTTTTCTAAATGAAGACTTTAAAAATTGGGATATTCATCAGCAAGATCAATGTCATACAGAAGAAAACCCCCTTTCTTAGCTAATACATGTTTTAGGGTTGAATGTGGAACCAATATATTTGTTAGCAAGAACATAAACACGCCCACACAGATCTTCCTTTGAAAGGAAATGAGATGATGAAGGTGGAGATTTTGGGAATCACACAAATAAGGGGTTCATAGCTGGGCATTTTTGATGGGGAGGATGAACTCTGTTTTTGTTTGAATGATGAAGGTTTAATTTATTAGCCCAATAAATGGTGATGGTATTATGGGGGTAGTTAGAGAACCCTTGCTGAGATCAGAGTGCTATTCTTTCTTTTTAGTTCTGTAAAACCCATGCAAGAGAGGTAATGAATGTCTTAGGGAGCTCACAGCAAGACTGTGAAGACAATCTATGTTACTTAGAGGTCAGGAATCAAACAGAGACATGAATAATATGTGAAGTTCACACTCTGAATGAGTTAGCTTTTATGAGATTAAACAAAAAATGGGCAATCAATGAATGGATGGCAATCAATGGCAATGGAAAATTATTTTTAAAAGATTTAAAATGGATCAGAAAGTGAAAACAAATCTATTGACAATGAAAAGAAATCTCTTAAGACAGTGAAAAGAGAGCTGGAGAAAAACCAACCTTGTTAGCTCAAACTCCACCTTTAGCCATAACTGCAAATATCTGGGCAACTTTTTTTTTTTCCCACTGCTCTTCTGTCCTAATGACAGCAGTGATCATATCAGTCTAAGGACCTCCACTGAAAATCAGGCTTTGGCAAGAATGATGGAGGATTCTTTCAATCTCTTGAGAGAGCAAAGCTAGAAACAGAGAGTTCCTGACAAAACTCCTGCTAGGGCCATTTCTATTCTCATTGCTGTTCGCTTTATTTCTTCACTTTGGAGAAACGACTGGGGAAATGAAAAAATGACAAATTTGCTGCCATTGAAAGGATGACTATAAGTCTTAAAGTGCTGATTATCCTCACATGGTATTTGGTGCATATTGTTACTTCGCCTCATTTCAGCATTAATAGTCTACTGTGCTGTAGATTGCAGACCACAATGGGATAGTTTGTGAGTAGTTTCAAAAGCCAAATGTTTTCTTGAAGAAGTGGATATACCTTACATGTGTCTGCATCATGCTGTTTGTAGAAGTGATTTTTCTCAAAGAGGTTGAATCAAACCAGCACAAGGTCTGCCAGCACTTTGAGATGTTATTAAGCCATATAAAAATAGTGGAAGGTGACTTGTCAGTAAATATGATATAAGAAAACAGCATTCAATGAAGTAAAGCTAGTTAGTCATCATTATGAGTATAATGTGGAACAGAACCCAATTTGCATGATCCTCAGCAGCTTTTTGTTTGTTTGTTTGTTTGTTTTCCTAAGGATACCTAGCCAGCTCTTTAGACAGATGGAGCACAGCAGAGTTCTTTCCAAAATTCCAGGAATTCTGTAGCTGGACATCTATGAATTCACTAGTGCTATGGAAAAAATAACTAGGTAAGAAACTATTAACTTTTGTTCCCACTATAAAAATTCAAATCATGACTGAAAGTATTACACTGCCTGTTTGAAATAAAAATAAAAAAAAAAACAAACCCAAAGTGATTCTTTACCTCTCTGACATGTAGCTATATTATGGAACTTCTTGCCACAGGATATTGTGGATTCTAAGAGTTTGCATAGGTGTAAAGAGCAACTGGACAAGTTTTCAGAACTACCTGTGCAGGTCTATTAAATATGAAGACTTCACTCTGGCTCTAGAAATCCCCAATGCCCCAGTTATTTAAGGTTGGGAAACATAGCAAGACATATTAGCCCAGTTCTGTCTTGTGTCAGAGATACAATATTATTGGATACATGGTACTAGACTGGGTGAACCTTTGTTCTGACACAGCACAATGCGGCAATTTTAATGTCAGCTGATCCTGGATTTTTGCTTAATACTATGTCTTTGATGTATGGTGTTCTTTTTTATTTTTTCCGCTTGTCTATTTGTCAAGAAGCCAGGTACCAACACTAGGTGTGTTTTGGGAAGGTTGTCTACTAATCTAGAATTTTAAAGTGGTATTTTTCAAAAATATCAGAACTGTTACATGAATTCAGTTACTGGACACTCAAAACTTGATGCCAGATCTTCCTCAAATTACACTCTAAGAGTAGTAGGTAGAGCAGAAGAAACTTTCTATGAGTTTTGAGACAAATCACAAGTCTTTCGGTGACTTTACTTCTGTATCAGGACATTCCTGGTTTCTGCTTTACAGGATTATCCCAGTTTACCAACTGCAGATCTAGTCCTGCTATAACTAATTCTGGAACACTGGAGTAGCTCTGTTCTTGAAATCATTCAGAGTATAATTAATTCCACTGTGTGGTAAGTATACTTTAGTTACTGTGTACCATACTGCACCAAAGAAAGATACGAGAGTGTTTTGAAATGTAGCATACGTAAAATAGAGAATGTGAAACTGTTATTTATCACGTTTGCTTTGTAAGCTACACTGTATGTTTGATATATTTAATTCTGTACTCTAAGTATAGAGGCATGCAAGCAAACCAGGTGCTGATTTCTGTATCAATAACTTGATCCCTCACCTAATGGAATGAGGAGATTAGTATTCAGTGCTTCTTTGTTGTAACACTGCCCTGAGTTTTACATTCTGTCCATCTTAAAGGAGAAAGACTGAATGCCACAGTGGGGTGCATGCACTTGGTTACCTGCTCCCTCATTCCTTCACTAGCTTTGTCTCCAAGACCTCAGACACACTATCAGATCATAAGGCCAGATGTCTGTTCTCCTGCTTATGCTGCATGCAGTATGATATCATCCACCTTTTATCACTCTAAACTTTCTGTCTTCTAAGTCAAAAACTTCAAAGTGTTTTTCTTCAACCATCTTTTTGTGTCCCTTTGGGTTTTGCTTCTTAGTATTCTGTACATTATGCTTTATAGACATGACGTCTTTCAAAGTTGTTGCCTTAACAGCATGTTTTGACCTGGCAGTGTCTGTGCCCCAGGAAATTCTGACTGCTGTACTGATTCTGAATGAGCGGGGGTTTTCTCTTTGATATTCTGGAATTTCCTAGCAAAAAAATACTTCTGTATTTTCCAGTCCTAGCACACCAATGCAGTGTCATATCCTAAGGCTGGGACATCAGGGGCAGCTGAAGTGCAGCTGTGTCTTCTGAGCGGTAGCAGCACCATGTTGGCATGAGGACTGCTGGAAAACCCAGGTCTTCTGTTAGAAGTGTTACTGGTTGGGAAGGCTGCAGGAGCCAATGCCATCATATTGCCTTGGGTCCTCATTGCACACCCCTGCTGACCCAGCTGGCTGCAAGATGTCTTCCAAGGACACCAGGGTTGTATGATGATGAAAAGCTGGTCCTGGACTTCCCTTCTCTTGAATTCACTGAGCCATGTCACTGAGGACCTTTGCTAGTTAAAGATTTCGGTTAGTGGCAGGTGGGCTGTTTATCTCTTGTTGAAAGTTATTTATTCTTTTGTACCTTATGATTGAGTTCAGAACAAGGATTTGGGAGGTTCCTTCTTTGCAGCCATTGCTGATCCTCCACAAGTGAAGTTGTCTCAGGTGAGCTCCCCCATCACCCTCCTGTTCTCCCTTTTGTTTTTGAATAGGCCATGGGAGAACAAAAAAAATTAACACTCTCAGGAATAAATAGGAAGAGACAATAACCTCTAATAGTTTATAAAGGCTTATATAATAAAAGCATTAAAGAATAGTGAAAGAGGTAGCACTAACTCCTTAAATCAGCTTTTAAAGTAGCAAACAGTTGAGTGCATTTTGAAGTTTAACTTTAATCACTGGATCTTGGCTCTACTCCCAGCAGAGAGATAAACAAAATAACTTGTTTATGGGTTCTGAAAAAAATCAGATTTGCTTTCTGATACTTTATTTCTACTTGGGGAAAAAGAATAATTCCTCAAGTCATCGGTTTTATTCTGAGATTAAATGGGATAGAGAACCTGAGGAGTCCAAATAAACAAGTCCACAATTGCACATCAATGCACAGGGGCTGCTGCCTGGTGAGGGGACAGGACTGTTGGCTTCCTTTGTTTTCCTCTAATGTCCTGTTAGTCATTTATGACTGTATGTATGTCAGAAAGGACTTGACTCTGAGTCCTCTCTGAGCCTGATGGGACGCTTCTGTGCCCTTGCTGTTCCTTGTTTTCTGCAAAGAGTGTGGATATGGGAGGTCTGGACTTCAACCCTCAGAGTGGTGTTTTTAAGCATGAAGCTGAGGATTTATTTTATGTACCCTGCGAGGTTAGCACAGAGGCTGAGGATGGTGGATAGGATGACAGTCCGGGAGGACAGGCTAGGGCACGAAGCCAGCCTGGTGTGATCTTGTCCCTGGCACTGACTGGTTGGACTAAGGAATGGAAACATGTGCAAGCTATATATATCCAAGCAGCAGTACATGCTGGTGATCTCCCGGGTGGAGGCCTCCAGTTATGGGCTCTCCCGTATAAAAGAATGATGGAGATACTAGAGTGAGTTTGGAGAAGGGCCATTAAGGTGTTTAGGGGACAAGAGCATTTTTCCTATGAGGAAAGACTGAGGAAGCTGGGATGGTTCAGCCTAGAAAAGAGATGGTTTGAAGGGATATTATTAAAATATATAAATACCTTAAAGGAGGGCACACAGAGGACAGAGCCAAGTGCTCTTCAGTGGTGCCCAGTGACAGGACCAGTGGCAGTGGGCACAAACTGAAACACAGGCAGTTACCCCTGAAGATCAGGAAACACCTTTTTTTACTGTGATGGTGGCTGAGCACTAGCACAGAGAGATTGTGGAGCCTCCATGCTTGGGGATAATCAAAAACCACCTGGACATGGACCTGGGCAACTCACTCTAGCTGACTCTACTTGAGCAGAGGGATTGGACCAAATGACCTCCAGATGTCCCTTCCAACCTCATCCATTCTCTGATCTGTGATTTATATTACTAAATAAACAGATCCACAGCTAGTTTCCTGGCTCTCAGGCAAGTGGTATGGCACAGGTCATGCCCATACCAGTAAATTATCTTCCCCCTGCTGAACACAGTGGCTTCAACTGTGCTGTGTACTGGGATCAATCTCTGGTGAATGCTCCCTTCTGAGAGGTCAGTGGCTGATAGGTGGCCAGAGCTAAAACTATGCCTGGCAGTGTACTAATGAGCTGGACTGTATCAATGCCTGTGGGACTGCTTGAGCCTAAGGTCAGTGTATGTTTGGTTTGCTAACAAAAACTAGCCAATCAAACACATGCTCCATATTCCAACCACAGTAGAGGAAATCAACACAGTTACTAAGAGATTTCTAGATAAGTTTTTCTTCTGCTCTGCATTTGTTCTTTATTCATAGATATTAAAACCGTCCTGCTTTCTGCCTTGTCTCTCCAGAATTACCCCCCACCACAGCCTGGGCTTCCTGGTGCTTTCCTGATCCTGTCCAGGGGTTTTGCCTGTGAATTCACTGACCATCATTCAGTTCAAGTGATTTTACTGGAAATTTGGTGCTGAGGCACCTGTTTTCTTTATCAGGTATCTGAGACTGTGTAGCACTGCCCCAGGACTTACTAGTTGGTTTCTGCTGTGTGGGGAATTGATTGCAAAGGTGTGAAGAAAGTCAATTACATTCCTAATGGGTACTCACTGTGGAGGCTAATGCTGGCACAGCTTTCCAGCTGCTGCCCCTCCACGGCTGCGAGAGGGGAGGGGAGAAATTCAGGAAGAGAAAGGCAAAGAAACCAAGGAAAAACGAGACAAATATAAAAGCAGAAGGAGCAGAAGTAAGAAGAGAAAGAAGAAGGTAATACTATAAAAAGAAACTAGGGCTAGAAAAAAATTTGTGGCTAGCAGAACAGAGAAAGGAAACAGAAGAATGTAATAGGATAAACACATACATGGAAAAGAAAGGGGAGAAGGAAAATGTGTCCATTTTTAACATTCTTTTTCCTCTAAGCACTGTGTAAACAGCTACATCCTTAGATTTGTGTTTTACAGTAGCTCTACAACACATTTTATAGCTTTCAACATCATTCTGGCTGAAGCAGAAGGAGCTTGTGGCATTTTTCCTCCTTTCTGTGCCCCAGTGCCCTCTCAACATTTCCAGTGTTCTCCTGACAGGAAGCAGAAGGGTTATTTGGCACCGTTTGCCTGCTAGATTAAGTGCAAATGCATTTTGGCAGTGATTCCCGGTAAACTGCATATGTTTTGCACATGGCCCCTTTTCCTATGAAGTTTTGGGTAATATTCTGCTAGTTTTCTCATGTCCCTGTGTAGCAGAATGTGTGAGCATGAGCATTGGTATAGTGTCTGTCTTTTGCTAGTTTAGTGTATGTTTAAAGCTCACCCATACTCATATACATTTTTGCCTCCCTCTTCTTTGCCTTATCTGTAGAATTATTTTTTTTCCTGGTGCTACATAGAAATAGGTTAAAAGATTCTGCTTAAGGCAACAGGTTTTACCAGGCACCAACAATGCACTGAAAAATTATAGTTATGTTTATTGACTGTACCAGTTCTTTAGTATTTTCACCCAGTCTATGTACCCCTTTCCTCATTTTTAAAGAGTGTGCAAGGTTCTGTTTCTTTGAAGAAAAGAGAAAACAAGGAGAGGATGTATTTGATCACAATTCCAAACCTCTAATTCAGCTTATGTTGTGCAAAAGCTCTTCCAGCACTGATCCAGTCTGTCTCCAGAGCTTGCTTTTCACTCTGTTTTTGTGATATCCCCTTCTTTCTCCCTTCTTCACTGCTCACTTGGTCAAAGAGCAGTCAGCTCAACCCTTTTTACCACATAGTTCAGATCCAGAGGATCCACAGGTAAGTAGGGCTTTCAGAGAATTTCTGAAGAATGGCCAAAATTGGACCCCTAACTTCTGCATTTTTTAACTCTCCTCTAAACCTGACAAACTGCCTGTTTCCCGCTGTCTCATTTCCCTGGGAAATGAGCAAGAGAATTCATACAGAATATAGTCACTGCTGACAATAATTTCCCTTGAATCTTTTCATTGATGTCAGTGGGAATTATACCGAGCCTTTTTTCTTAGGCACATATCATATTGTAGTGCCTATCACTCCTGATAATTACATATATTTTGTTTCTATCCAATATGTATGTTGCTATGAAAAACTACCTGTTAGTTGTGTCCTTCCCAGAAAATGCAGTTCTGAAGAGGTGTGTACATGGTTCTTGGGTTGCATTACTTTCCAAAGCAACACTTTTACAGAAATAACACCTTCTCCAAAGATTTACAGTAAATAGATGTACTAGACAAGGGTTGAAGACAGTTAGAAATGTGGTGATGTGACCAGCCAAGAATGTACTATAGATCTGTGGGTAAATTCGATGCTACAGTCTGATTCAGTACCTATGTCACCTTGTTTTCAAATGAGAGTCCTGTTCTGTTGGGTTTTTTAGCTCCTTCCCTTTGGTTTGTTTATTGGTCTCTTTTTTTAACAGAAGTAATTTACATTGCTAATGTGTTGAAAATTACTTGAGGTAAGTAACAAGAACATTATTGCGTTCTGGGGTTTTTTGTATTTATTTTCACAGCGTTAACAGTATAAGAACATGACTGAATAACTAAGGTAAGTTTTACTAAGGCATTTTCGCAAGCAACCAAAAGCTTTCCTGATGGTTTGCCTAGACAGCGATTCCAGTCTCTGCTTGGCATGTTTGATTTGCAGTGCTCTACCGCTGTGCTAATGGGGTTTTCTTTCATAGCTGTCTCAGTCATATAAAATCATTGCCCTACCTGTGATAAATACTTTCCCTTCTTTAGCTCTGTCAATTCATATGAATATTTCATGGTGCTGCAGGTTGATCCGGATGTTTGCACTAGTGAAAACCCTTTTCTCTTTGACTTTACAACTCTGATATTCAATCAGCTCTAGCAATTTTAAAGACAAACTCTACTCAATTTGCATGTATTTTTTTCTGCTGTAGACAAGCCATATGTAGACAATGCACCCACTTTCAGCTTTATCTTTTTGTCCCCATTGTCATCTATCTGGCTCTGTTGGGTTTATGTGGCAAGATTGTGGTAGTGGGGTGGCTACAGGGGTGACTTCTGTAAGAAGGGACAAGGGGCTGCCCCCATATTGGACAGAGCCAGTTCCAGACAGCCCTAAAATGAACCCACTGCTGAGCCCATCAGCGACACTGGTAGCACCCTACAATTACTCATTTAGGAAAGGGTAAAAAACATTGTAGAGCAATTGCGAGAGAGGAGTAAAATGGAAGAGGAACAGTCCTGTGGAACCAAGGTCAAAGAAGGATGAGAGGGAGCAGGTGTTCCAGCCATCAGAGCACTAATTTCTCTGCAGCCCACGGCAAGACCATGTTGAAATAGGTTGGGATCCTGCAGCCCACAGAAGTAGGTGGATGTGTCCTGAAGGAAGCTGCAGCCCATGGAGACCACCAGTCTCCTAGCAGGAGCTGAAGCCCCTGAAGAGGAGGCCACACAGGAGCACATTTTCTGTCAGGACCTGTGGCCCACAGGGGACCCATGCTGGAGCAGTCTATTCCTGAAGGACTGCACCCCATGGAGAGGACCCATGATGCAGCAGTTCTTGAAGAACTGCAAGTCATGAGAAGGACCCACATTGGAGCAGTTAATGAAGGACTGTATCCTGTGGGAGGAATTTCATGCTGGAGCAGGGAACAGTGTGAGGAGGAAAGGGCAGCAGAGATGAATTGTTATGAACTGACCACAGCCTCCACTCCCCATCCCCTGGCACCTCTCAGGGCAAATGGAGTGGTAGAAAAGTTAGGAGTGAAGTTGAGCCTGGGAGTGGGAGGAGCGTGGGTTTTGTTTTGTGTTAGGTTTTTTGGAGTGTGGTATGTTTCTCACCATCCTACTCTATTTTTAATTAGCAATGAAGTAAACTAATCTCCAAACCAAGTTGGTTTTGACTGTGATCTCCCTGTTCTTATCTCAACTCGAGATTTTTTCATCCTGTTTTCTCCCAGTCATGTTATGGAGAAGGTGTGAGAGAGTGGCTTGGTGGGCACCTGTCAGCCAACCAAGATTGACCCACCAGTTTTACCTGAAGTTTTCTCTTGAGGTGTTTTAGGCAGACCCTATTTATGGTTTTACTTTATTGAATATTTACAAAGAAATATAATCCACTGTCAAGGAAATATGAGTGCTTTCTCATTCCCTTTCTTTTTTTTGCACTCTGTATTTGAATACAGAGAAAAGATGATCAGAAATTTATCGGCTTTGTCACCTGATTGGAGTTTGTTTGAAATCTGACAATCCCCTTCTAAGTTTCAGCTGTTTTCTTGTCCAATCTACCCTGAGCAACAAGCAGAAAAATGTGACTGCAGAAAGGCTTGTTCCTAAAGCATTTGTATCTGTTTCAGCCAGAAATATACCTTTGCAACACTGGAACTAATTATCTGAGCTGAAATCTCTACTTATTCTGATGCATCCCTTAAATCCCACACATCAGGTACTCCATTAATCATGTGCATTTAATTGTCATTGACATTCTCATACAGAGCAAGGAGCAATGGTGTTACAATGTTTGTGACACATTAAGTCTATTCTATTAGTAACATCTGCTTTTAACTGAGACAGCTGTGCAATATCTTAGATGAGATTAAATGGGATGAAATGAAAACCTTTTGAAAGGGGTCTCTGCTCCCAACAATCTGTATTTGCTTGCAGCAAAGGTGGTGTGCCAAAATACTGCCTGAAACAAAAATATTCTGATATTGCTTGGTGAGCGGAGAGGAGCTATTCCAGGCAAACAAATTGCTTATGTTCAGTATTTGAATCACAGCCTTTTTCTGCTGAAAAATAAGCTTTGCAGTTGTAGCTAACCAATGAAACCTGCAAAGTCTCTTTCTTCCCTTGGAAGTCTTGGAATGAAATCGAATAAAATGGAATGAAAAAATACCCACTGCCTTTCTCCTATTTCCGTGAACTCAAACTAGACTCATGGTCTGTAAAGCTAAAAGTCCCTCCATCTGTCACCCAAATTACAGAGCAAGTGATTCCATCCTGTGAACAGGCTGAGCTGTGGGGACAAAAATGTCTGGGTGTCTACGTCTCTCTTTTGTTGTGAATTCTCAAGTGCCTAGTAAAGACTGAGACAAACAATGTTTTAGATAGGAAGAGCTAATAATCAAGCTCAAATGAATCTGCAGAACAGGTCTGCACCTGGCTCATAGATCCTCTTCCTCTCAGCGGAAGCCAGTCCCTCAATGACATGTCTATGCTCTTTGAGCAGTACCAAGGTATAGAATGAGGTACTTTAGATGGAATAATTTCTCACTGGGTAGTGATTTACTCTACCTGGCTATTGCCAGCTGTCAAATGCTGAAAATGGAGGCTCCTTTTTGGAACAGATCTGCTTTATTCTTGTTTACGAGCAAGTATTTCAGGCTCAGACCAGAAAGCTGCAGTTGAATGGAGTGTGAGTGAGCATATAGCAGGTAAAGCAGTTTGTTTCAGGGTCACAACTACACACAGGAATGAGGCATTAAATCTGAGCCTCTAAAATCATTTGAGGACTTCCACTTGTGATGTCAGTGTGAGATAATGGCTTCAGTTGCTTGAAACTGGGGAGATTTTGATAGCAAGTGAAGGAATGAGGAGAAGGTAAAGAGAGGTTCTTGCATGAAAGCATTAATATGCTCCAGAAGTTGTGGTGGAGACTTTTAAATCTCTGGTTCACTCCCAAGTGACTTGATTTTAATAGTTGTCCAGACCCAATTGATATTCCTTTCAAGTCTTTCAGGGCATTCAGATTCCACAAGCATTTGTTGTGCTGCCTAATTAATTTGAAAGACTGTGCTTAATTCCAAGAATAAATTGATGAGATTTTACAACGGCTGATCTTTGACAACAAAGCTGTAGGTGCTTCAAATAAAATAAGTAGAGAAAGTCACAAATACATTAATTTTCTAAGAGAATCAGTGCAAAAGACTTAAGCAGTGCTTGGTGAACTTTTATATTACATCAGACTCTTATTTAGAGTAAAAGTTATTGAAGTTCATTCATTCTGAGTGCAGTGCTGCCACTGGCCTCCTATCTTACTTTTTCATCAAGATTTTCCAGAGGAGCAAGGGAGCTGAATTCCCTTTCCCAATTAGTACTATCCCATGCAACATGGGAAACCTACCCACAGCACTGTCTGTCTCATCTAGCACCTATGGAGTGACTACATCAGTGGACAAGGGAAGAGCTAAGGGTCTCGTCTTTCTGGACTTCTATAAGGTCTTTGACACAGTCTCCCACAGCATCCTTCTTACTAACTGAATTAACTTGGAGTGTTCACAGTGAGTTGTCTCAGTGACCATACACCAGATGTGGAGCATTGTATTTCCTGGGGTGCTGTTCTGCTTGCCACACATACAAGGGACATGGTAAATGCATCACACAGCCCCCTTCTGTCTGTCTGCCTCTTTAAATCATGAATGCAGAAGGGGAAGGGGGTATAGTATCCACTTGGGTCTCATGCCACTTAGGGTCAAGGCACTGTGCCAGCATATGCTCGCAGCCTCAGGCGAATGTTGTTGCCCCGAGGGACTATGTTAACTGCTCTGGAAATGTTGCTGAGGGTACATCTTGTTCCATCATTTATAAGATACTGTATCATCTAAGTATCATATAAGATATCATCAGTATAAGATACTGAGTATTAACATCAGTGATGATGACTGTGGTTGGGACATTGAGGGCACTAATAGTCCTTAGTCTCCCTCACCAGCCTCACCAGGGGCCTCCACCCATGCCTTCTGCCCGTAATCCCAGGAGCTCCATTTGAGCTCAGGCTTGGGCCTTTAGCCCTACCCTGAGCTATGTAACAGATATACCTGTCTCCGGTCTTGTTTCTGGTTTTGCTTTCTTGAGGGCTTCTAGGTCAGTATTTTAGGTAGCTTTGTCTTGGATGGACACTGGACCCACTTTGCAACATTATCTCTAGCACTGTCTGGCCTGACCTGCTGTATGGGTCCCCGGGTCAGACCCTGGACCTGGTTTATTACCTTCCTTTCTCTGAGACTGTAAATAGACTCCGTTATTACCACCATGGTTGCCTACCATGTTGAAACCCTTTTGGGAACATAAATACCCTGGCGAGTGAAGGCACTTCCAGTGTTGTGGTTGCCTTTGATTCCTGGCTTGTTATCCCTTGTGGAACTGCTCTGCTCCCACTGCTCTCCTACAAGTAAAATGAAGCTGGAGGATTGTCAGTTTTATTCTCCTTTTATTTTTTTTTTTGTGAGTATATAGTTCAAATAGTTTAGGATGTCCTTTTATATAAAAAGACAGTGCAAAACTTTCCTATTTCTCAGTCTTTCAAACCGGCAGCCCAATTTGTGCCTTCAGTTTTGAATTTTGACCAGAACGTGTGATGGACAGAATAATGGTAGTAGCAAAAGCTTGTTTCTGAAGTAACCTCTAGTCTTCAAGAGCTAAAAGAGAAGCATGGATCTAGCAAAGATTCTTGATTTCTGTGTTGATGACAATAAACTCAAGCAGAATTAACTGAAAAAGGAAGATGGTCACAGCAGAAGCATATGCCCAGAAGGGCTCTTTCTTTGTACCAAAATTTTTTCTTGAGAGGGTTGCAAAGATAGTTAGCATTAGCCTAATTGTCCCGTTGAAGTCAAGGTGTAAGGCAGAGTTTGGCTATGTAGAGTTTATGGCAAAAGTAAGAACTTGTTATGATACAGGAATACTGGTGTTTTCTGCAGGCAAGATGTTTTTACTGGACTCTGAGCTCATGACAGTGAGCTCAATACAGCAAAAGCTCTGCAACCCAATGACTGTGATTTTTGCCAGTAAAACTGACATTGCTTGAAAAAATTCTGCAGCTCATCATGTCTCTAGGCTAATGTCTCCATTAGCTTCTCTACCTCAAAATTTCAGGGAGTGATTGGTGTGCAAGAAAAATTTGCTTTACAGAAATAGGAGGAAATTTAAGACCTGGTGAAGGATCAAGGTGTCTTCTATGGATTTGCTTTAGCAAACATCAAAGATACTTTAATTTTCCAAAAAGAGAAGCAAGGCCTGGGAGAGTTGCAGAAAGCAGAACCCTAGCCTAAAGTATATGACAGGAAATCCTTGGCGAGGCTGAGTATGGAGTCCTTACAGAGTCTCCTCATGGATAGAAGGAGGAAATACCTTGTATGGAGTGCAAGGGAAAAGGGCAGTTATGGAAAGAACAGCAGAGCAAAGCTGAGCTGGAGGAATACTGGGTGACTTTGATGTGAGGAGCTCACAAAGCTATGGTAGTGTGAGCTGTATGGGGAAAGATGTAGAGAGTTGCTGAGAGAGACTTAGGGGCAGAACTGAGTGAAGGGGAGAAGTTGCTACATAGCAAGAAAGATTCCACCTGGGCATCCCTCCACAAGAGGTAGGAAGGGAAGAGAATCTTGATGGGGAAAGGTAAAAAAAGGCTTGCTATAGGAGAGGACTGGGTCACAGACAGGCCTCTTTCTGGCAAGGTTTGTGGGAACAAATTTTCTCTCTACCATGTGGGACAAAAAACTATTTTGATGTGGAGTACACGAGCACAGGGACTCCTGATTTGTGAAACTGGATTTTGAGACTGGAGTCTGGGTTAATGAGAATGAGAGAGCACTAGTGTAAAGACAAACACTGTAGTGAGTCTGAGATTCAGCACAGTGAAAAGGAAGGGGTGGTAGGGGAGGTGTGGGAAAAATAGGAAAGCAGCCCCTAAAGAGGACTAGGCAGGGGTGAACCCTGTTTAGATAGTCATGTTCAGGGATATATGAATGTTTTGACAGTGGTGGGCTGTAGTTTTGCTTCTGCTAACACTATGTGATTAGTTCTGGCACTTGCATAAATGTGTATTGCCCCAGCATCAGATTTTCTTCATTGTCCTATACTTCAGTTCTTAGCAGATTTGATTTTGAAAACTTCCTTGAAAGTGTGGAAATCCATTGTAAATAATGTCCTGCATCTGCTGAGGCAGAAAGGTTCGTCAGTAGTGCAGTTAAAGTAAGTGAAAAGACAATTTGGGGCAGAAAAAAAATATTTAACTTTGTTTTCAACTGTCAGCGCTTATCTTTACACCATTTTCTGTCTTAGTATTTAAAGTAATTATCAACCCGTGTTTCAGCCACACCTAGTGACAGTTTACAAACTATGAGTCTAACTACCCAATTCTTCTTATTCCAGATCTATCTGTATTTGTGTACACAGAAGAAACTGTTATTTTTGGAGCAATTTATTCACTGAAAGTTTAGGAAAGAAACTTGCGTGAATAGAATTTTTAAGAGCACTTAAGAACAAAGTCCGGTGGTTTTGGAATATTATGTAATACTGAAACTTTTATGAAATCAGTTTTCTGCAATTACAGTAATATTGGGGGGGGTGGGGGAAGAACTAAGTAAGTGAACTGAGATACCAATGTCAAAAATTAGTCTTCTTTCCTGTTGGTCCAAAAGGATCAGCTCAGCAAGTCAAATTATGGCAACAGTGACACTGAGCACTGTCCAGTAGCTTAGCACCTTGCCTTATGGCCAGATTGCTTTGCTTTTGGTGCTTCACCCAAGCAGCCTCTCCCTGAGGCCTTGTCTATTTTCACTAATGGATTGTGAAGTGCAAGGAGACCACCTCTTCTGGTAGAGCCCCTCGAGCACTATCCTTCTCTGTGTAGGTGGCACTTAACCATGTCAATACAAATGTCATAGAAACACTCTGATGTCTCTCTTGACAGGCAGGATGCTACAGAATTTGACCACTTTTGGACAATCTTTTCAATCTCCACTAGCAAATTTCCAGTGGTAGCAATAGATTTGTTCAGCTTTATTTTATAGTCACTAAGGAATCAGAGCTGGACTTAGATAAATAAGGGGGATTCACTTTTTCTTGGTAGAAGGATAAGAATTTTTCTATTAAGGAACTGGTCTGCTCCACATAATGGACATCAAGGAACTCAGAAAGTAAGGGAATTACGAATGATGCCATGGTAGATTAGACTGTAGGTGAGGATTTTCAGTGGGGCAGCTCAGATGAGAGCATCACTTATGCTAATCTCAAATGAGTCCAGTATACTCTGGGCCCTAAATTTTATGTAATTGATCTGAACAAAGCCCAGTTTTCTTTGGTTTCTTTTAGTTTCTTCTCTAGCTGTTAATCTGCCTACAGGTCCTGCTTTAGTATTATACAACTGAAAGTGCACATAGCATGAAAAAAGGGTTCTGATTTACACAATCTATGTGTTTGTTGCTTAAGAATCCTGATAAGCTGTAGCAAGCCAGCTTTTAGATGGATGAGAGTTGTAGTGAATAAGAACAAAATAGGAAGAGAGAAAGTCTTTAGCAAAATTAGTGGCAATTAAATTCTCCTCCAGCAGGGATGTTTAGATGTGTTTCTTTATATGAAAGTATCAATGTTAGGGTTTTTTTCAATAGAAAAATATTTCTGTGAAATTGTTTTTGATTAACTCCAGGGACTTTTTGACTGGATATAATTTGCAAGCTTTATGTAATGGTTGTCAGGATTTTTCAAGATTTTCAAAAATCTGGGTTTCTCAGCTCTCTTTTTTTTCTGTCCAGTTGCAAAGAAAAGGACATTCGATGTAGAATTATATATTTTAGATTAGAGATGCAAGAATTGCCAAAGCTGTTTTATTCTAGCAGCAGGTACAAAACACATAATCTTTGACTATGGATGCAGCTATGCTGAGAACGTAAACACTTGTAAAATATTGCTTGGTGATATTTAAAAAAAGCGCCAAATATCAATAGAGTACAAAATTGTCAGAGAGCTATGCACCCCAGATGGTAAATATAGCAGCTTAGAACTGAGAAGTAATATTTATCCTTTGAATGTGAAAAACTTTTAATAAGGTTCACAGTAAATAACATTCCTATGGAAGTATGCTCTCCTGGAAAAATTCTGTACCAAGTTCCTTACCAGTGTCTCATTTGATATGAATGTGCTAGCAAACTCTTCCTCAGTACTGTCCATTTTTGTGGGTTGCTCTTTTCATGTGGAGTGGATCATGAGAATTCAAACCCAATATTTTTATGCCTTTGTACAAAGTAGTTACATAATTTGGACATACTAATTAAAAAAAATATTGTTGTTTCCTGCAATTCTGCACGTTAACAAAAAGTTTGGGACAACCAATTCTTCGCATTTCTAGATGATTCAGAATTGATTGACTTCGTAAAAACAAAAGATCTTATTTGTGAGCACAAAGTAGTTTCTTCTAAACAAAATCTATCGACTCTGTTTCCCCCCAAGTAAAGCTGTGCAGAGCTAACTACATTGTGCAGTAAAAGCAAACATCTCTCCTCTCAGAAGTTCTGGTTCTGCCCTCATCTACCAGCTACGTGTCTGTTCTTTGTGCCATAAATCGACTATGGCAGCCCACAGTGTGTGAAGTGCTTCTGGATCTAGAATAACGAGTGTATTGATATCATGATAATTACTATTGTGTCAAGTTGGAAGTAGAGATTGCTAGAAGCTAAAAGCAAGTAAGGGAGAAATGCTTGCCATATTTTTGTACTTTTCCATAGGCATCCTGTTATAGTTACTGACAATGGCAAGTTCCTGGAATACTGTCAGATACTGGTACAGCTGCTCTTCAGGAAGATAAGGTTCAGGAAACAATCTGGAGAAGCTGCATGTCCTGTTCCTTAACCTGGATGACAAAAGCACAGGCTTAATTCATGATGGCTGCTTGGTTCCTGGCCCTTTTACCAGTACAGGTTGTGTTTTAATTCCTGAAAGGAAAAGCATGAAGAAGATGCAGAGGGATCAGTTATTCTCTAATTTCTCCAATAAAACGGCTAGAGGAACATCACATGAAACTAGTAGGTGCCAGGTTCAAAACGAAAGGAGATGATTCTTTTTCCAGTGTGAAGCTAAGCTGTGGAACTGTGGAACTGGAGAAGTCCATTCAGAAATAAAGAAAACACTGATAGGAGCTAAATATTTGAAACATACCTCTAGCTCAGGAAGTACTCAAGCTACAGAGTGAGAGTTGAGGAAATTATTCTGAAGAGAAGTAGTACATAAGAATGTACTTGCACATCAGATTTTGTCCACTGTCAGGATGCTAGCAATATACAGAACTGGTATGTGGCTGGAGTGGTTCTTGTGGCTGTGAGTAAAATGTCTGGCAATCTATGCAAGAGTCTCTCAATGGCAAAGGTGTTTATAACACCTAGATTACTTAAAAAAAAAAAAAAAAAGCAAGTAAAAGCATAGGAAAATAAATGTGTGTTTATATTGATATATGTGGTTTATATGCTTACGTCATACATTTCTCATTATGTATTTCTCATTATGGCTCATATAAACCTTTAAAACTGTGCACTGCTTGTACCATGTTCATTGCATAATGTTTTCCTATAGGATTCCCAAATTCTCAGCTTCCATGAATATCATCCAAAGATAAGAATGGCATATATGAAGTCCAGCCACGATTTCCAGAAATGAATCTCTGTCAAAGCTCCAATATTTTTTCCATTAAAACTCATCTAAATTTGATGTACTAATTTATGAGTCAATGATTCCGTGCTTTCCAGATGTACAGCTTTTTACAAAAACACTGTTCAGCCTCTGTATCAGTGACAATTCATGGCTTCTTGTTGGAGTAGCCCAGTGTTCAGGATTCTGTGATCCCACCATATGCAGCAGACAGATTTGGCAGAGGGGATGGTGAACAACAAGAATTGGCACAAAGTACAAAGGTCTAGACCAAGAGGAATTGATGTCTATCCAAATATCCATCTGGATGAATGATTCAGTTAAAAAATGGCTATTGGCTTTCTTAATACTGCTGAAATATTTTGCTAACGAGTCTTTTAAAGAGGAAAGGCTGATCCTCCTGACCTTGAGATGTAATGCTTTCACACAAAGTTACAAGCATGGCAAAATCTCTGTAGGATGTTCAAAGTGTTACTGTTATGCAAGCTTTAGTCACAGTGTTTGGCCTAATTTTGAACTATTAGTTTGTAAGAGTGAATTTATCAGCTCCTACAGGACTTCAATCATAATGCATTTTGATATTACTTTAATATCAATCTAATTTTGCCACCGTGTGAATGAGAGACACAGAAGATGGATTACAAGGAGATTGAAGTAGTTGTTTTAAAATTTAGGCCCTGCTACTATATTAGTCTAATCTGTTTTCTGTGGTTGTCTTAATGTCCCAAATACTTTCCTTCCTGTTTGATTGAACATGGAGCTGACATCCACATGCATTCCAATCTGCAAATCTTACAAAGATCTCATCTCACAAAAATCAAGAAACTTTCAAAGCCATGCATTATAGAACTATAACAATCACTGGAAAACAACAGTTGTTTAACCAAAATTGTAGAGGGGCTTCATAAGAATAAACGGAGGCAATAATCCACAGACATTTAAAGCAACTGAACTGGAATTTAAATATACTTTCATTTCTTTTTCAGTAGAAATCTCTCATTTTAATATTTTTGGATATTGTTATTTTCTTCTTGCCATCTCTTTTTTTTTAGTGTTGGAGTATTTTTTTTGATTTTTTTTTTTTTTTAATTTTTTTTTTGTTTTGGTAGGTTTTGTTGTTGTTGTTGTATTGTTAGGTTTCGGTTTTGGGTGGTTGTTTTTTTGGGAGAGGGTTTCATCACGTAAAGTGATAGAAATTATTATTATTATTATTATTAAAGTGATTTAAAAATATTTTTGTGGGTTTTTTCCTCCCAACTTTTTTACCTAGGAAGTGGAAAATGGAGGGAATTTAAAACAGAAAAGGAAAAAATTAACTCTGAATCTCAAAATTATATCAAGAGCAGATTTTGGTTTTGAATTTCTTGTATGCTACAGTATGCATACAGTAAGTTAAATGGCAAATCTGGTAGCCCCAGTCGTGTTTACTCATGGATGTTTTGAACCATCTGCAAATAGGTAGATGTGGTAGAAACACATAAACTATATTTGCTCCTTCAGGGAGTGCATGTGTGACCTGTTTTACTTGTGTGTGCATACATGCACAGCCTTATGAAGCAATGCCATCTTTGTTCTACTTTTGTATGTTTATTTATAATACTTTTAACTGATTATCTTACCTTACAGGTAGTATTCCAGCAAAGGGAAAAGGGAATCTCAAAATACCCCACAAGTTGTATTTTTATTTAGTATAAGTTTGAGGTTTAAAATTGCTTCTATAAGAAAGCAATTATACTTGTGGCAACTAAAGGAAAAGATCAGTGTTTGAAACACCTCACTGAAGAGGGCAAGTGGGCAGTTACACAACTACTCAACTATGAGTACCTCTGGCTTGTTAGATCAGCCAAAAGATAGCCTAAGAGGAAACCTGACACCTTTGCAAATTAAACTGTGGGTCAGCAGGGGAGCACTAGGCTAAGTGCTTGTCTTAGCCATTGTATTAGTGTATAAATAGATGTCTTTGATACCCTGTTTTGTTTATTTGACAACTGGGAGTGATTATTTGTTTGTTTTCTGTAATTATAACTGCCAGGAAAACATTATCTTAATCTAATGTGGTGGTTTCAGTCATTAGTGTGCTCTAAATGGTAAGAAATCTCATATTTACCCATAAGACTCTAATAGGATCTGTGACTGTATCTTCAATTTGGTTTCATGCACTCAGAAATGCAACCAGATGAAGACCTACTGCAGCGATGAGAGTTAGAGATGGGGCTATGTATCCTTGTACAAGAAAATAAGGGCTTTGACAGTCTTATCAACTGGCATTTTAATCTTTGAAACCATTCTGCTTGCTATAAAAAGGAATGTGAAGAATTCAAGGTGAGATAAACATTAGATTGTTTATTGTAACCTTGTCAGTATATTGGTCCATAAATCATCACCAATTGAACTGAGTTGAAGAGCTTACCAATAGTGCATCCTCCAAGGAGCATCTAGTTTTTCTCAAAATGACTCCTGAAATATAGAGTCTGACTCCTTCTTTAGTTTATTCCAGGTGTTAATACTCTTCACAGACACAAATTTGGCCTTGAGCTTCCTTTTGTAGTCATTAATTTCTGTCAGAGCCACTGCAGCATAGTAGACAAAATCCCACAGAGTCACTGACTATTCTGTATACTATAGGTCTTTCACTGCAAGGTATTTCCCTCAATTTATGAATAAATTTCTGAAATTATTTTAAGATTTTATTATACTTTATGTCCTACAAGAAAAAAGTTAAAGAACAAAACACTTCAGTGTTAATCACCAAAATAATGTTGTACACAAAGATAAAACAGTGGCTTGGACCCCAGGATGAACCTTAATGGTCACATAAGACCCCTTTTCCCACAACCGTGATAAAAGCTCTGCTCAGTTTCTTGTCTGAATCTCTACACTCAGTCCAGCACTTTAATCTTTGTCACCTACACAGTTTTAGCAGAGGTGTGTTTTAGATCTGTACTAAAGACTCAGTCAGATCCTCACCTCTGCTGGCCTGGTGTCTGGCTTCCATTTTTTTTTTTTTGTTTTCCCCATTAACCAATTCATTCCTTACATAACATGGGCATTGTATTGCTGATTTGTTTGTTTGTTTGTAGTGAGGCAATTGCACAATACCACAAGTTCTTCACAATGGCTATTATATTTGTATATCAACTTTTATAATCTGGTTTTGTGATTTATGAGTATTTAACTACTAGAGGTGAAGCTTGACCAAAAGCCCAGATTGAAGTGTCAGTATTACCTTCTTTCTGTGATGAGGAAGTTAATGGGATGAACTTACCATGCCTATCATAAAAAATGCAGAATTGCCAGCTGTTTTAACTTGCGTGTGAACATAAGTTTCCCAGTGGGAGCTGTGTGTAAACAGGTACTGTCAGAATTCATCTCCTGCTTAAGGATAGCCTTGTATAGCAACAGATGATGGTGTTCTAAGGACAGGGCCTTTACTTCATTATATATTTCCACATGCATAAAAGTAATAAGGAGCAGATTGAGAAAAGTCTCTGTCTCAAATGGTCTTTCAGATTTGCAAAAGAGAAAATGAATAAATTCTCATTGCAAGCTAAAGTGCTGCATTGATGAATGCTTTTCCCTAAGAGGGAAGACAGAGAGTGAAGGCAATATGAGGCATGAAATGGTAAGACTTCAATATCAATATAATAAAAATGGAAGGAAAGAAGGAAACTCTAGAGTAGAAGGGCTTCTCAGCTTTAATTTTGTATCAACATTTCATTTCTAAATGCTTTACCAGTGACAAACACACAAATAATAGATATTACAAACCTGAGCACCGTACATTGTATCAGTTGTAGGTATAGCAGAAAAAATCTATTACAAAGTGATAAACTTTCTATACTTTAAAAACCTAAGAACTGATTAATCATTGCATTGTCTATTAAACATTTATCAATACTTTTAAAGTATTTATAATTATGACTTTATTATGAAGTGAGTTTTCTCTTTAATATACTATAGCACTGGGTGGCCATGGCAGAAGGCAAATAGTTTTAATGAGTTTTTTATTCTTTCAGTATATTCAGTGCACCTGAAAGCATAGGCTTTCTGAAATGGCAGTGTAACAGTATATGATCTTGGTAGAAAGCACTGATCTGAAGTTTCTTTATATCTGGAGATATTCACGTCTAGGTTTAGAGACAGATAAGCTTTTGATAAGCACAGGTGGAACTAAACTGAGTTCTGGGATGACAACCAAGCTGGCAGTCATGCCCAATTCTTTTCCACAGTGAAGTTGAGAAGGTGGAAAATTATTCTGTATACATGTTCTTGGAGGTATATATGACTCTTCAGGCTCATTTAGAGAGACTCTTTTTGTACCAGAACTAAAATTGCTTGATCCACAAGCAGACATGACCTCAATATAGATTGAAAAGGAGACATATTTACAGCAGCAGTGGTACTTGGTGATGACAAGGCTCCAGTATATCCTCATTACAGCAAATTTCTGTCAAACAAACATAACCAGTGCCATTAAAATACAAATAAAACCTGTCATCATTTAAGTCCTAAATACCTTATTAGAAATTTCAAGCATAGATGCTGCTTACTGACAAGAGTTCAAATGCAGAGACAAATCCTAAAAAGCGGGCGACCTACTGCATTTTGAAGTGCGGGGATCCTTGTCGCATAGCTTTACTAAAGTGTGACAAAGAGTTATAAACAAAAGCCTTAGACTCTAGTCAATTTAATGGCAGGGCAGATGTTTTTTGATTTCACAACTGCTCTGTAAGGGAGAGGAGATAGGCTTTATCATGAGACTGTGGTAGTTTTCTAAACAGAAAACAGCATCAGTAATGACAACTCGGAAGTGCAGTGGCGCACAGCAATTGAATGCCTGTTTGCTGTATCATGTCTTCTTTAGCTAAGCTATCTGTGAGTATTCTGGTGTTATCTCAGTCTGCCCTCCCCTGCTGCTTTGACTGCTTTCCCATCCCATCTAGCCAGTGTGATAATGGAAAATGAAAGCTTGCTTTACATTTCCAAGACCTGTGATCCCTGACAAAAAGAGTGGGAGAAGCAGCTACTGCAGGGAGGCTTCTTGATAACAAAAAGAGAGACATGTCTAAGAGATGTTTTTATAATTTTTGGTCCCTGTAGCAATAATGCAGCTATGGAATTTAGGTGCTGTGGCTATCATAAAATGCTCCCTCCTGGTCCTAGGAATGTATGAGTTGATAGATTGAAACATCCTTCTTGCACTGAAAGGCGCAGCTAGAGTGAGGAGACACCTTTGTCCTGCCGGGTTACCAAGGCCAGACTTCTTTTACAGGTCTGAACTGTGTGCAAACTGGGTTGACAGTGATATTACCTAAAGGGAAATTCTGTGCATAGTGCCAAGCCTTTTCTCAGCCAAAAGAGACAACTCCCCAGTGTGAGATTTTGTAGAATCTCTTTAGAAAACTGTACATGAATGAACACTATTGAATGTGTTTAACGCTCCTGATTTTCTGTGTGAATTTGACCAAAAAGAGACTAAAATCTCTCCTATTAAAAGATAAGAAAAAACCTCCAGGAAGCCATTTGCTGCTGTTGTAATAAACTGTCATCATTACACCACTTTGTGAACTAAGAACAAAGGTATTTATTGGTAGGACAGCCCTGCTGTGTATAGCTCTGAAACACATTAGTGCCATGCTGCAGCAAGTATTGATATTCATCAAGATAGTCTTTGCTACTCCTTCCAATTTACCTGTGTTGGGAATAGAAATATACACTTTTTATATATTTGCTTGAAGATGCTGAGTGAGTCAGTGAGCCCGGTAAGAACATCACAAACAGTGTCTTATTGCCTGTCCAGTTCAGACCACCTTATGGCCACTAGCAGGTTTCTTCAATATCTTTGTAGCAGCCCAGTGAGAAATCTGGTATATTTAATAGAACTGCTCAATAGCAACATATGGGTAGCAAGGGTGTCATGAAGAATTAAGCCTATTTACAAAGCACTTAATATATTTATGTGAATCCTTTTACTGCTATCTGAGTTCACATGAGTTTGCACTAGTCCCCACTGAGTCATTCCTGAGGTCTGGAAAGTGCATTCATTTGATGCTGAAGACTCAGGAGGTGAGACCATGCTCTCTGAGTCTTTGTTGGCAGTTAACTCTGGGTTATTCTGTAATTTCTGTGGAAAACGTCTACAAAATAGCCCTCTTACTGGAAACAACACTGACTATGTTATGGATAAATCAAGTAGTGGGCTGTATTTCATCACCAAATAAGCAGTTTTACGAACAAGGGAATGAAGGAAACCTGGTTTCTTGTGGATGTTACCTGTGTGGTGGTATAGGCTGTGTATCTGAGGTTAGATTCACTGTCTAACACAAATGGAGCCCATGTTAACTTTTTTCCTCACAATGAGGACTCTAATGTTTGGGTTTTTTTCCCTTTGGATGCTCCTTCTCATGAGGTAATGAATGTGTGACGTTTACACTACTCAGTCAGTTTTGATCAGAACTGGTCTAAAATATTTGTGCAGACAGAGAAATGAACACACAGAGAAATATATTTCAGTATATTGCAATAAGCAGTGTGAGTATTAGTTACCTATATACTCATGTGTCTCTAAGAGAACCTCTGTTTCATTCATGTAAAAGAACTGTATTGCTGTGAGAGAATGCAGGTTGCTATTCAGGAATCCAGTCTTTCAGAATTAAAGCCTATTGGATGTTTTCTGTTCAACTGAACCACTGAATACTCCAGTCCTTTAATGAAGCCGTAATTCTTATCTCAGAAGGTACCTCTCCTGTTTTTGTTGCCTGAGAGGCTTCATGTACTTTTCTATCATTCTGAGAAATAGAGAAGCATTGGTATCAATGTACTTTTTAATCTACACTGACAAGAGCTATTCTTGTTTTTATGTAGAATGTGCTTGTTCATGCAGAACTTTTCTTCCTTGGTTTTAGTTATTAGGCGTAAAATATCACAATATCGAGTAAGGAATTAGGAGATTTTTCTTCCCTTCATGCCTAATATTTCTTGATTTAAAGTCCTGGCTTGAGCCTGCCTTCATAGTCACTGTAAGACATTGTAGTAAGCTTTATCAACCACATATCCAAAAAATAACAGACACACATGATCTCCCTGTCATTTCTCCAAGTGACACATAGTAACTCTACTTCATGTGTGAGCATGAAAATACATGGATTTCTAGTTGGGATGCCTTAAATCTACCTCACAACTTCTTATATGTAGAGGAATCCCTATTTCTGTTTCACTGACCTGAAATATGGTTTCCTCCTCGATGTTTGTATCAACATGACACTACCTTTTTTTCAGAACAATTTCTACAATAGACTCTGGCAGAACATTATTGTGACAGAACAGTGGCAATGTTGATAGGAACCAGCTTTTTTTCAGAATAATTCTAGCAAATCACCAGTTGAAAAATAATCAATAAAATCACTTTTCTTTCATGAACCAGCCCTTGACATTGTCTCAGTGGTGTTCTAAAGAATCACAGACTTTTACCTGTGGATTTATTCCGCAACAGCAACGACAAAAGAGAGGCAACAAATGAAATAGTTTTAATGAAGTCAAACAAGCTTGCATTTGACCTGGTGCCTGCCTGGGCTCAAAGGCAATGTAAAGCACCCTGTTTCTGAATGTACTCTAGACTATTTAGGATGGAATATGATTTACTAGGCTGCAATAAGCAATCCTTTAAACTAATACAAGGACAACAGTGTTGGTTCCCTCAAAAGAACAAGTGCCTGACTCGTAACTGGGCAGAAGCCACTCTAACTGGCTTCTACAACTTAAACTGTAAAAGGCAATAGGAGTATCTTTTCCCTTTAATTAAACTTTGAACAGAAGGATAGGATGTCTGGCAGGGCCTGTTCTTGTCCCAGTTTAACTAAAGTATTCTATTAGCAGGTACTGTTGGAGAGTTCGGTATCTAAAAAGGACACAGAGATTTTTCTAACTTCCTGAAGAAATGTTCTAAAAATAAGAATGTATTCACTGTCTATCTGCCTATTCCATTTCAAATGCATCAAAGAGCTGGGAGTTTGTGTGTGCATCTGTTGGCTTCAAAAGCAAAGTTTTGGTACAGCTCAACTGATTTAAGAGCTGTTTTCTCCTTGAAGGATCTGGTAGCCCCACAGTCCATCTTTCAAATAGGATTAATTCTTCCCATACTTTTTAACATGTTGCTTCTTGTGAGAATACTTGTTAAAAAAGAGGATAGAACAGGATAACCTCATTACCTGACCACCACAAGAGTTTAGGTAAGTAATTTCTACCTTTGTCAGGGCTGATTATTATAGCAAAAGTTTCTCTGGATAGAATTTTCTCATGAAAGACTCTTTGTTTTGACTACCCAGAGAACTGAGTAAATCTGTGTAACTGTGTGTAGGTGTTTGAGGAAAGCGCAGTTTATGTGTCTGGCAGACTGTCTCACTACGATGCAGTGAGTGCAATTGGCTTTGCTTTTTATTGATCAAGGCCAGTATCTTGCTCAAAATGCCAAGGGCCAGTTTCTCCCCGGGAACAGCTTTAATGCTAAAGTCTGTGCGGGAAGCAGTGAAAGTGCAGCCATTGAAAATACAATCCCAGTACTATAATGCTCTATTCCAAAGAGAGAAACAACAGCTTACCAGGCAGAGGCATAAATTCACTCTGCATGTGCTTCTGCTGGCTAAAGATGTGATCCTCATAATTTTTTTTTTTTTTTCCAGTTGTCCTTTTACTAGAGTTTTACACCTCTTTTGGCCTATCAGCAGAAGGGAATTTCTTAGTCTTTCTTGTATGATCCAGTGCAAACTTAACCAGTTTATTTTAGACTGTTGGGAGAGATGACTAGAGTTAAGCTGTGATATTTGTGTGGCTTAAGTTGCTGCAAACATTTGTTGATCAAATGTCTGAATCTAAACTGAGTGATGCTTAAGATTTGTGCCAATCACAAGCTCTTCTGAGGCACTGTCCGTTTAAATAACAAAGTTTAGCCCTCTAACCATCCTGGAAATACATTTATCCTGCAAGTAACTTCATCTTGAACTCTCACTTCATCTGTTCATCTTAAATATAGCATTCCTTTCCAGAATGCTGAAAAATTGCTCTCTTGAATGCAGTCCAGGTGAGAGCAAAGTGTCACGTAGGAAACAGACTGAGAGGAAAAATGGAGTCTTTTTATTTCACACGGTTTCTTTAAGATAAAAAGAATTTTTTAAAAAGAGGTTGTTAAGGAAGTTTGGAGACATTTGGTGCTCCAAGTACTGTAGCTAGGGAAAGAATAATGATATATCCTTGAAAATACTTTTTCCTGTCTTTAAACAAATTTCTGCACGTTATTATTGTTGAGATATTTAAATTAAAATCTCTCTAAATTAAGAGTTTATAGAAAAGCCCAGCTGAACTTCTGTTATCATAGTTTGCCAAGAATTGTCAAAAATATGAGCCTGCAGTTGGATAAATTCTTTGTGTTGAGCATTCAGTAGCTTTCATTGAAGAAAATGGGAGCAGACGTGCTCACAGCTTTGAAAATCACTTATGTGTATGTCTGTGTTGGGAGCAAGCATTGCATAAAAATGTCATGTTTCTTAGAGTTTTGATCTTAATGTTGAAGTCCTGTTCTTGACCCTTATCTTGTGTATGTCTTCACAAACTATCTCTAGCTCTTCCCCACAAATATCTCCTCAAAGACATAATCTGTATTAGTTTTACATACTCAGTAGTAACCCATGTAGATGTGTGCATAAAGTCCAACTGGAGCATAATAAAACCTATCTGTATTCGAAATGTGAGTGCACATGACAGAAAGAAACCAACACAAGAACATATTGCTGGCTGTTGGTTCTAACACTCTTCCCACACAACGATCTAGTGAAGAAGAGCTACCTTTTAAGACTGTGTCACTGCCAATCTGGTCACACTGTGGAAAGACAAGTAACAAATTCTAAGGGGCCTAAGGCAGAGACATAGATTATCTCTAAAGCAAGTAAATGTCATGAGAAGAGGTGTAGGACTTCCCTGATACAGGCCAGGATGCCACTGGCCTTCTTGGCCACCTGGACACACTGCTGGCTCATGTTCAACTGGCTGTTGACCAGCACCCTCAGGTCTTTTTCCATCATGGATCTTTCTAGCCACTCTTCCCCCAGCCTGTAGCATTGCATGGAGTTGTTGTGACCCAAGTGCAGAATCCAGCACTTGGCCTTCTGGAACATCATACCACTGGCCTCAGGCCATCAATCCAGCCTGTCCAGATCTCTCTGTAGAGCTTTTCTACCCTCAGGCAGATCAACACTCACACCAAACTTTTTGTGCCATCCACACACTGATCAGGGGTGCCCTCAATCCCCTTGTCCAGATTATGGGTAAAGCTGTTAAACAGAACTGGCCCCACTACTGAGCCCTGGGGAACACCACTTGTGACTGGCTGCCGACTGGATGTAACTCCATTCAACATCACACTCCAGGCTTGGCCATTCAGCTGTTTTTTCACCCAGCAAATAGTGCACCCATCCAAGCCAGGAGCAGCCAGCTTCTCCAGGAGAATGCTGTGGGAAAAGGTGACAAAGGCTCTCCTAAACTCCAGGTAGACAACATGCACAGCCTTTCCCTCCTCCACTAAGCCAGTCACCTTGTCATAGAAGGAGATTCATGTTGGTCAAACAGGACCTGCCCTTCAAAAAACCATGCTGGCTGGGTCTGATTCCCTGTTTGCTTCATGATGGCACTCAAGGTGCTATGCTCCATAACCTTCCCTGGCATCACGGTCAGACTGACATGCCTGTAGGTCCCCAGATCCTCCTTCCAACCCTTCTTATAAAAAGACATCATATTTGCTAACTTCCAGTCAACTGAGTTTTCCAGGACTGCTGACAGGTTTGATAGGTTTGAAAGCAGCTTGCTGAGCACTTCTATCGACTCCCTCAGTACCCTTATGTGGATCCAGTCCCATCCAGACATATGACTTGCAATCTTTGGAAAATAAAGATAGCTAGAAAAAGCAGTTCAACTCCATGGAAACTGAGAAACCTTCATATTTTGTTTCATCCTATTATAGAATGAAATTAAAATTTTCCAAAACTTTTCTCTCTCCTGTGTTTTGCTGAGACTTCCCATATGCAACAGTCTTGATTTGGGCTGGTATCTGTGTGTGGACAACTCATGTTCTCCCAGGTTCAGTAGCTCTGAAAACAATTCTACCTAAGCTATTGTTTTGGCAAGGTAGAGCAAAATTTGAGGCTGCTTAGCCATCACTCAGCCAAATTCCTCGAGGCTGCAGTATGCAGCCTCTGACCACAGTGGTCAGAGGTCCTGCGCTGTGGGGGCAAGGCTGCTGTTGAACAGAAATCCTACAATGGACAAGGGAAACCATCCTAACAACACAATCAGAAGCATTAGCACATGTCTCTGAAAGGGTAAATGTGTCAGGGCATTTTTTGGTTTTGACTTGATGGAGAATTATGCTGTAGCTCAAATTTTTCTTTCACTTATATGTCTTAGTAGTTTGAATGCTAAAAAATGGAAACTAGAAGTAGCACCTTGTATTTGCCTGTGCCTTCCACATACTGAAGAAGTTGCAATCTCTTCTGATCTTGTATTTAAAAACAGTTCCCAAATGCAAATTTGGATAAGTGCAGATGCTTCTCTAAAGTTTTTTTGTAAGTATGAGGTGAATGCTGTTTAGCAAAAGCAGAATGAGGTTGATAATCACCTCTGTTAAAAATTTAACTTATTCTAGTGCTATAATGTATTTCTATCACTCCTTTTTCAAAGCCACTGCCAGCTTCAAAAGCAAAAAGCAATGCAACTGTTCATGTTACTGGATGAAACTTTCTTTCACAAAGGAAGAGACCATATAAAACAGATGAAACAACTGAAGGCAAAATGTAGGTCTATGGAGTAACAGTCACTCAGAGAAACCAGCATTAGATACAGGTTTCAACAGATGATGGTTCTGCCAGCCCTTCAGGTATGGCTCAATCTGTCTTTCTCTGTGTAAGATTGTCTGCAGCTTGTAGTAGTGATAGTGTCGTGCATTCTTTATGAAATATCCACCTTTTCAGTGTTACAACTATACAAATTGGCTCAAATGGCTTTTATTTCCTTTACTGTGTCTGTTTCATACTTCTTTGACAATTAGCACAAACCACACATTTTTAATGGTCTGGATATAGTGTCATAAAAAGTTCTTTAGAGTTGTCAGCAGAAATAGATGTTAAAAGGAGTTGTGAGTGGTTAATCCATATCTTAAAATGATTAAACTGCTGGTGACACTAAAACCAAGACTGAAAGGTCTTGGTTTTGATACTGAGAAGTGCATATCCTTCACTGTATCTCTTAATGAGCTGAATCCTGATCTGATATCACACTTCATTTAGGAAATGTTTAGTTGAAATTTCAGTTTACATATCATTGAATTAGAGAATGGTTGAGAATGAAAGGGACCTCTAGAGGTCATTTGGCCCAACCCCCCTGCTGAAGTTGGGCCACTGAGAATCAGTTACTACGGGCCACATCCAGACCTGTTTATGAGTGTTTCTGAGAAGGGAGATTCCACCATTTCTCTGGACAACCTGTGCCAGTACTCAGTCACTCTCATAGTGAAAAAGTGTTTCCTGATGCTCACGGGAAACTTCCTGTGTTCACTTTGTGCCCATCACCTCTGGTCCTCTCACCATGTCCCACTGAGTGCCCCACTGACAGCCTGGCTCTATACTGTTTGCACCCTTACTTCATGGATCTGTATGTACTGAAAAGATGCCCTTGAATCTTCTCCAGGCTGAACAGTCTCATCTGTCACAGCCTTTCTTCATAGAAAAGATGCTTCAGTCTCCCTTAATCTCCTTTAATAACAGTTGGCCACTTTGCTGGACTCTCTCGGATATGTCCCTCTCTCACTTGCACTGAGTGGACATACCAGGTGTGGCCGCACCAATGCTGAGTAGAGAGAATCAACTCCCTTCACCTGCTAGCAATACTTTGTCTAAGGTAGCCCAGGATACTGTTTGCAACCTCTGCTGCAAGGAGACATTGCTGGCCCTTGTGTTCAACCTGCTGTCCACCAGGACTTCTAAGTCCTCTTCTGTGAAGCTGCATCTGAAAGAAGAAAAGGAAGGAGATGGCATAAGATTTACACAGTGAATATGCTTAGGTGCTTGGGCTTCTCTGTGTTTACCATGTGGTTATCCTGTGATTAGGGCATGTTCTTTTGCAATGAACAAAGACCTGGACTTAATCTTGGCCTCTATTTCAGTGGTGACCTTAAAGGCAAAAAGGCCTCTTTTTGCAGGACCCACAGTCCTGCTGGAATAAATGTTTTTTTCTTTAGTAATTGGCATGGTATGAGCTCAATAGGAGCACTTTATGTCATGGTAACACACTAAAGATAATGGAATTTTAAAAAATGCCATACCATAATTGGTTTCAGAAATGGTTCAGGTTGCCTTATGTAAGAACCAAAACCTCTCCTAAAATTAAAAGTGAAAGCTTGATGACAGCAATTGTACATTTTGATTTTTCTATGTCACAGTTCATTAACATTTATATTCCTATTCAGTCAGGACGATAAAAGACCAATAAAACATTATAAAACAAAAAGCATAACTAAGTCAAAATGCCCTTCTACAGAATAGCTACTTTATATTTTGAATTGCTTCAACAAGGGCAAGGTCTTACCAGGGCAAAATCATTAAATGAATAAATAATGAGAAATACTCATGTCATTTTCTAGCCCAAAGAAGTCTTTAAGAGGAACAAAGCCAAAATGTAGAGCAGAAGCATGGCTACCATGTTGTTTGATATCATCAGCCTTCACCTGATTTCTCGTAGTAAAGCTTTAGCTATTAAAAAAAAATTGTCTCCACTTCCTATTATTCCATTGGCTCTGGGGAAACAAATCGCAGTAGGACTCAGGGAATCACCTCAGTTCCAAGGTCCCATCTCAGACAAGAAGGAAAGACTTAAGACCAAAAAATTTCTGTCTTTTAACTTTGGGAAAAAAAAAGATGTAAATAATATTTATGGAGCACTGAGGAAATAGCTGAATTTACTTCATTTTTAGAGCAGGTGTTACAGGACTACGTAGCCGCTCAGTAAAAGCAGGGAAATTAGAAGAAATTGGTTTTGGTTGAACAATGAAAAAGGTGGCTGTCATGGACATCATGGACATCATGGCTCTCATGGACAGGGAAATGCATTATGGGATGGATTTGGGAGATAGGCAGTGCAGAGGAAATGGAAATAAAACCTGCTGGACTTAAGGTCATAGATAAAACACTAATTTGAATCTACAGGAATTTCTGTGCATGTTCAGCTATAATATGTGCAGGAGTTCAGAAGATCTTGACATGCAGAAAGACTATATATTCTTAGAGAGGACCTGAGAGCACACAGAGAAAATGCTCAATTCCAAGTGAAAGTAAACAGAAGTGCTACTCATGACTTGACATAGTCTGTGTGGGGTTGCATGGGAAAGAGTCTATTTTATTTCAATTTGCTGAGGTTATTTGTGTCAAAGGTAATTGCTTTATTTATTCCAGTGAAGCATTTGTAGAACCAACTGCTTGGACTATGTTTTAACATTATGTTAAAACATACTTTGGAAAGTATGAAGACACTACTATTTACAGACTCAAGGTTTATAATCAATTAAGGTCAATGCAAGTTGCAGTGACCTTAGCTATTCTCAAGATTGGGTCTTTATCCATTAGAATCAGTTAGCATATTGTGTAAATTCTGCCTCAGTGCTGGCACTTTTTCTAGATCCAACTTAAAGGTTGTTTCAGTGCAACATTTCTGTGAAAACTATTAATTTCTAAAGGAATGAATTGGATAAAGGATAAAAGAGACAGGACGAGTCACATTCTTTCATAGAATGTCCTATCCTAAAATTCGCAGAAAGAGAAAGGAAGAAAAAAAAGAGGAGAATGGAAATAAAATAATTGTCCTAGGGGACACACTAAAAATGTTACAGTCACTCCTGGTGTAAGCACACTAGATGAATTGTGGCTTGTTACCAATATTCTCTTTAGTATTAAATCAGAGCAACTGTGAAATTATTCTAATATGAGCATGCAGTCAGAATCCATACATTTAATTTATTATTTTTATAATGTCAGTCTACAATGAAATATAGTTCAAACTAAACATTCCTACTTTCCTGTCGTTTGCAACACAACAAATGTGTTAGGCAGGATTCTAAGTGTCTAAATTATTTTCTGGATCATCTGTAGAGAAGCTGACAAAGTAGATGCAGTACACTGGCTGGAAAGTGTCAGCTAAATTTCTACAGCTACCCTGTGCTACCTGACCTACATAGTGCTTATGTCCTGGAACACGAGTTGTGCAGCTTCCCTGTTTTATCTATGTCATAACTATTTTCTTTCAAGTCCAAGTGACATCAAAGTTGTGTAACTGTTTTGTGTGGGAATGATATATCTTACAAATGAGGTTTTTTAAAGTCCTGAAGAGCTGTATTGCTAGGTGTCAAAGTTATAATTGTTAGGATTGAAAAGGAATCCTTATGGTCTGGAGGACAACCAGAGCATCATATCAGCCAGGGAAAATTTCCACTCATCATAGACAATTTCTCAAGTCTGAACATGTGAGAAGAGTAGTTAGACCAATGCTGTCTCTTTCTGAGTCATAATTTTCTGTTCAATTAGGGGATTTAAAATAGTTTTACACACACTGAAAAGTCTGTACATTGTAGAGCTGAAGTATTCTTTACGTTTGCTTCTTGCAACATATTTCCTTGTAGTTTTAGACTGAATCAAAATGAAAAGAACTTGGGCTAAAGATGCAGCACTTTGGTTCTGAAGGTTCCACTGTGTTATGACCCAGCAACAGTGATATCAAATTCAGAGACTTTGTCCTGTGGTGAAGTAGCCATGGCACACATTTGTAGAGAAAACATAGCACTGCAAAGATTCGCGTCAGTTATTTTATCATGTCAAATGTATTTATTTATCTTGTCATTTAACAGCAAAGGTCTCTCAATTTACATGCTTCTTTGCTGTTCAGTTCCACATAGTATGTTCTTCAAATGGGAAGCAGAAGATCCATGTGGGCCTTACACAGAGATGGCATAATCCACCAATTACCTATGGATGCCCAGGTTGGAAGAGCAAACATCCACATCTTCTTATACTCCCTCCTATTTTATTCCAATATCCAAAAATGCAACTGATATCTCTTATTCAGTGGGGTTTTTTTATTTTTAAACAGTACTGGCCTGGTGAACTTTAAAGCCACGATAGTGAAAAGGAAAAGGAAAAAAAAAAAAAAAAGCAAACCAAAAATTCACAGCCTGAGAGAAAATGAAATTATCTTTAGTTTATTCCTGGAGTTACTTCTTCATCAAGTGTTGTGGGATCCCCTTTCCTGTCAAGTATTTACCTTTTAAATTCTATGTAATTTCATTTAATGTTCAAAAAGTAGGAAGTTTGTAGGATCCAGCTCTGGCTCTGTGAATGTGTAGAGAGTAAATACAGTAGTGGATAGAATGAGCCCAATTCTCGTTTATTGCAAAGAAAGAAACCTCGGGGTAGAGATAAGTTGAATTTCCATTTGCTTCACAGCCCCTTTAAGCCATTAGAGTGGAGTAAAATAATAATGGCGAGCAGTATGAAGCTGATTGATAGAGTAAATGATGCCATGGCACCATTAAGGACACTCTTTTTGCTGACAGAAGTTAGATGCTTGTCTGTCCAGATAAATATATGCGTGGGCTAAGCTTTGGTAAACCAGTTTTAGAATGGGTTGAAATTACCTTCTTTTAGAAACAGGAAAGGAGCCATGTAGCATGCATATGTAGACCTTGAAGGAATGTGAAATAGTGTTAGGCTGTCCCAGTGTATTACCAGAAAGATGTTGTTGATGTTATATGAAATTGCATGAGAGTTAGAATAGAACAGCTGTAAAAGAGTTAAAATATTTTGAGAGTGGTGGCAGTGGGAGAGTCTGTACAAACTTCACGCTCCCTAGCATTACATGATACTTTATAAGAAGGCTTGCTAAAGTCCTCATGGATAGAGGTACTGCCTACAGCAGTAGTCAACGGTATCACAGTGTAGTTATTTGTCTGCAGCAATACAAATAGCAGACATCACAAGAGAAAACATATTGTATGCAGTAAAGAAAAAATCAGCTCAGCTTGTAGCCCCAGGAGTGAGAATTTGGAAATGTCCTGCACAGAACCTTCATTCTATGTAACATCTTGTAATTTTTGCACATAAATGAATCTTATTTGATGGATAATTTATTCTTGTGCCGGCTAGAGAATGATCAGAGAGGTATTGAAATTTACTCTGGGTAAGAGCTTCTTGCTGATTTTCATTAGAGATTTCAAATTATCTTATACTTTTCTATCTTGTTAAGCATAAATACTAGAGAAGTCAATTTCCTAATCTTTCTCCTGAAAAAACTATAAGGTACTGCACATACAAACAAAAAAAGAATTTTCATGTCTTTTTAATAAGATTACTGTCTTGCTGCCAATGTTCATGCTATTTGTTGAGAAATATTCACCTTAGAAATTATGCACTACCTCAGAGAGATTTTTGTGCTATAGTCAGATCATATACATGTGTATAGTGCTTAAGTTTACTGTAAATTAACGTTGTTTTCTGTGAATGTGCAGTACAAATACTAATCTGTTGTAATGCCAAAAGAGGCAATGCAGTGTTATGATGTGACCTGCAAGGGATGTGAAAGTTTCCTAGCACTAACAGTGTCTATGGGACTCCAAATTCAGCTTAAACTATTTGAGAACAGGTATTAATCTAAAGTTTTAGTCACTTGTATCTATAAGCCAGGCTATTATCTTCAATGGTCTGTTCCACTGCTGCCCACAGAAAACCTGATCCTATTGAAATCAGCAGGAGTTTGCAATTAATTTGAGCAGAGCTAGGGAACATTGAATCTTTTCAGTCCTGATTTTCCCTGAGTTTCAAAGTTTGATCAAGAGACATTTCAGTATGTCCTGTGGTATTACATCTGCTTTCCACTTCTCTTTAGCTATAAAATCTGAAACTCCTTTGAGTACTATTGGTGTGGATATATACTGAGCAAGCAAATGGTTCACCCCCTGTGTAGCATCTTTGCTTCTGGAAAGTCCCATCCTGCAGGGCTTTCCCTGCCCTAATATGATGCTTTTCTAGTAGAAGCCTATCACATATAATAAAGAAACATTGAGGATTTCTTAAACCTTCATGAAGTGGAGGTACTGTGATTCATTAGTCTAGATCCTCTCTGACTGTAACACAGATTTATCTGGCTACAGTTCAAACTATAATTGGATGGCTTGTTTCAGTGTTAACAGTTCATTTTTCATTTGCTAGGGATATGTCTTTCACACACACACAAAAAATTGCTCATTGGCCAAAGTCATCTTTGTCTCAATCATTTTGAAGACTAAGAGAGAAACAAAGTTCTGTCACCATTGTATTGGTAAAGATCTGTCTCAGTTACGGTAGAAGTGAGCTGTCAAAGCAAAGCAACAGTGAAGAAATATAGGTGACTGCTACCAGCTTTTGGCACAGTATCAGTGGGCTTTGTCACAAGAGGATTACAGACTGTTTGGCAAGGATGTAATGATGAGCTCAAGAAGGAAAGAGAGCAAGTACTTTTGACAGCTGATCAATAGTATTGACTGGAAGATACTAAGTGAGCTGCATGAAGCAGGCATATCACGGATAATTGGCACATCATCATAGACAAATTTGTCTTTGCAATTTAAAAACCATGACTAACTTAAGATGTGTTTGAGTAGACATGGAATGAGAGTATTTTTGATCTATTTGTCTGTTGATGATACAGGAGAACTCACAAATGTTCATCTCAGTCTGAAAAAGGCTATGGTGAAAACACACTGGAATGCTAAAACAGGCCAATGGTATGTTTAATGCAAAGAGTAGAAGCATCACACTTCTTTTCCAACCCTTCTCCTGGTAAGGACCAAAGGTGGTCAGAAGTTTTGATAATGTTGTAATTTCTTAAACTGTGAATCTGAGCAGGGAAGTAAACAAAAAATCCCGCTTAAGACAATCTCTATGCAATACTCTTTAGATGTAGCATGTCTCCAAAACAGGTCCCTAGGAACCATCTGTGTGGAAGTCACTTATTGGATCTAGGATGAATAAGTCCACTTACTCTAAATTGAGATCACCTCTGCATGAACTGCTTATATGGAAATACTAAACATAAAGAAGAAAAATAAAGACTCTACTGTTTGCACAAGACAATGTCTTTTTGTTATGTCCATGTATGTTAATGGAAAGCTACAATTGCAGCCATTTTCTGTTGTGTATTTTACAGAAATACCTCGTGCTAACTTTGTAAGACTTGCACATGTTTTCCAATAAAGAACACAAGCAAATGTAACTGTAATTTTATTTTATTTTTTCCTAGGGAACAGTATTTAAATTATTGATCAGAGAACAAGTGATGGGTTAACAGGCAAAGATACTGCATGGCAGATCAAATTTAAACCCAAGACTAACTATATCTAGGAAGTTACTTTTATGTTCCTTTAAATAGCAGGGGTACCACTACTGCATTTGTGCATATTGAAAGAACAGCTGATTGATACTTGATAGTGTTGAGAAATATGAATTTCCGTGTGTTCATCTTATTTGTTGGAACCTTTTGTTGGTTTCAGATCAAGACACTCAAGTTCTGCAACATTTGCCCAGCATTTATATTTGTGTGCCTAATGTCTATGAAGAAATTTAGTCTTTACCTTTCCTACTGTTGGGGATATTGATATGACAGAATACGTGTTGCATATCATGGCCTTGTAAGCATAAGTTTGTAGATTATGCCCTCACCTTGAACCAAATAAGAAATTTCTCAGTGTTTTATCAGAAATACTCACACAACCATTTGTTAGTAGTCTCTATGTTCACCTTCACTCCTGGACTTGCTTGGTAACAGTAAAAGTTTGTCAACTCTTACAAAGGATGAAATATGCATTTCTTTTATACAGAAGAGGATTACTCAAACTGAGGAGTCTTGTATCCAGTTATAACTACCTGAAGAGTGTGTGCCTTCTCATTAATTGACCATGACTTGATCCTCTTCACCCTGCTTCTCTCTTACTGTGGTCTGTCTCCTTCTTCGTGCCCCATCCTCTTTACTTACATAGTTCAGGCTGTTCATTGATCTTCTCATAGCCAGCTTGATTCTCATAGTCCAGTCACTTAACAAGTTCCTCTTGAGGACTTCTGAGGTTAATTCTCATTACCCCATTTTCAGTTCACTGTAGTCTGCTTCTTCACTTTTGTTCCTTATCCCATTGTTTTACTTGCTTTGATCTCATAGTCTCTTGCAAGGACTCCCAGAGCTGCCCTCTCTGACCTCTCATTTGTTCTCAATCTCACAAAGCCTGATGCAGGTCCTTTTCACCATATAATCCAGATCAGTATTCCTTTTGTTTTTCATGTCTTCTGTCTCTCTGTTATTTCTGTTCTCTCTTTTCCCACAGGTCTGTTTTCAGGCATTCCTCTTCACTTGTTCCTTCCCCATTTCCCTCCTTCCCTGTTCCCTTAGATTGCTGAAAGTGGAGAGTTCTATGTTAGAACAAAAAGGCCTCAGGAGGATGAAGACAGAGGGAGTGGAAAACAGAGAAGAAGGGTTCCAGAAGATGAACCAACACTGGACTCACCTGTTTAACTTCAGATACCACCTATGTATGTACAAAACACATTTACTACACTGTTACCATTTACTAGGTGGTCTGAACTAAAACTCCTTTTCTCCTGAAATTTGGAGGTTCTCACAGGGTGAATCATTGATGAAGTTGAGGATCAGCCAAGCAGAGATTTTGGCAGTGTGTGTTGGTTTGGGAGATCTATTCTGCAGTTTTCTGGGGAAAAGGAGGTGACTGATGTGGTTTTTCCCAAAGACATTGTTTGTGTTTGTATCCATACTGTAGATTCTATGTTTTCTTGAAGAAACTATAGCTATAATAGCTGGAGGATGAAGAACTGATCAGGAAGGGCATAGCTGTAAAAAATGGGACAGAAAAGTTCCTAGCTGCTGGGAACATACAGGGAGTAAGTACATGGAGGGTATGAAGATATTAAGAGGAAAGTGAGTGACAGGGGCCTGAAAATTTACCCTTCCTTTGAGTTTTCACATTGCAAATCCATTATCAGTCAGAAGCTCATAACTGTGGGCTAATAATTACTAATGCCTGCATCTTTCCAGAATAGTAGTACCCATTGGCAACTGCTGCTTCTTCTCTTCCTTTGAGGTTGCATCCTTTGTGCCGTTTCCTCTGCTCCTTGCAATTTCAACCTGCTGCAACCTTTCCCTTGTGCTTGCAATCTGTAAGAGTGTTAAATGGTTTGGGATGAAATCCAGGACATAAAGAATAAGGGAAATAGTAGTGACAGTAAGATCTCTGAGGTTATGGTACTGTTTGCCCATAAAATGGAGGGAATGCCTGTCACGAGGGCATTGGAAGTCATGGAAGAAAATGTTACAGAAAATAGTACTGTACCATGATTGTAATTGATTAGATCAGGGCCAGCAATGGCAATTATTTAATGTATTGCTTTTGTTTCCCATACTAGAACTGTGGATGCTGGTAGAGTATCATCAAGAGATGTTGCTTACCAGAGAGGCAAGACACAGCTTGCCAGCTGGAAACTTTTGTCTCTCCCAGATGCCTCTTACAGAGTTTTGTGTGCTTTCAGTTCACACAAAGGAAATCTCATCTCATCTACACAGGTGTTGAGAGTCTGCTTCTTGCATTCACTCACTATTTATGAAGCTGACAAAATTCCAAAGAACTATCAGGAATTTGGTTGATTGCTGGATGTTGTAACCCTCAAAGGTTTCCCTCTAATCAACACAAATATCACTCCACAATTATTTTCTATCCACACTACTGAAATAGAGTATTCCTAAGGGCCTTAACGTGAAGTGATTTATCCATAGCAGCAGCTCTAGCACAGTCTGTTGTTTTCTTTATGATACGGTGCTGCATTTGTTGGCTTGTTCTTAAGGAACATTCAAAAGTACTAAAAGGAATTTTTTTACATCTTCATTACTAAAGGGATTTGTTAACTGAATAGTCTCTCAAAGTGTTCTTTCTCAATTTATTTGATCATACAACAGTCAGTGCAACTTCTCTTTTGGAGGATACACTTTCAATGAGCCTAGTGGGAAAGAGCAAACACTTTAATGGCCCAAAGAACTGAAAACAACTATATTTAAATGTATATATATTGACTACAGGCAGCACCAAAACTCTTAAAAAAAAAAAAAAAATAAAGTGATCTGTAGTGTAATGGGCTCTGATTGGTTCTCAGACTTGGGATTGAATCCCTGACATCAAAAGCTGAGAAGAATTTACTGCTGCCATTTGAGCTAAAAGGTTGTTTAGTGGTTGGAGTGTATTATTTTAAATTTTCTATGACTCTTATGCAGACGGAGTATTATAAAAAGCAGTCTATGCTTTTTTAAAGAAAGTATTGGTATCCAATGTACTAAACATAGTGGGGGGGGAAGGTATTCACTTGTTTTATTTCACTGTTGCCAACGTTATTTCAAATTGCATTCAAAGGCTGCAAAAGCCTGTTCTTAAGAAAGAACAGCACAGTGTTACCTGATTTTAAAGTAGGGATACAAAGTGTCATTGCCCAGTTTCAAATGTTTTCTTATAAACTAAAAGGAAGTTTTAACTTGCCTCAAGCAAAGGAAGTAATTTTTGGGCAGTTGCTCTAATCACTAGAAGATAAAACAGCTGTCCTATTCAGTCTGGACATGATTTTCACAAGGAACTTGGGCACCGAGTAACCGCATCTTTAAAATACATACCTTAAAACTCTGCTAGTGATGAATGTTGCAATCTGTGGAACTGAGAAGTAGTTTATATTTCCATGAAGCAATTATACTTCTAAATGCCAAAACTGACCGAGCAAGTTACAGTTTCCTCCCTCTTCTCATGATGCCCTTCCACCTCCACTAATAGACATTTGACTTCTTCCAGTCAGCTGTGTTCACGAGGTATGTATCTTTTCTTTGATGTTACACCAGGGGTACCTGGCTGGAATCCTGACTCCTGCCCCAAATTTTCCTGGGTACATTTGTTTGACACATTGGAAATGTTAGAGAGCAACATGAAAAATTTTATTCTTCACCGCACAGGACAGAAAGATTAAAGTTTTCACTCCTCTTTGATAGTCTCTGTTGGTCTGTGAAGGATTGATCAAATAAGTAAATTAAAAGGTTTTCTTTTCTTTGTAAAGCCAGTAGCCCAAATTAATGTAGGATCTGTGGAACTCAGACCTTTGCTCATTGCCACTGGTGTCCTCTTGCATTCCTTATCTGTGTGTAGTGTTGTATAAAACATAAAACAGAATAGGAATGATCTTTAAAGATTTGTTACCTGTACTAAAAACAAGTCCCTTCTTACCAGATCAAAAATTTTAATTGTATATGCAGTAATAGCCTTTGCAGATAAATCAAAATGAGGAGTCTACTATAAGGACAGTATCTGTTTAATTATATGTAATTATATATTCTTTTCTGATTTAAATACTGGTTTTTCCTAAACCTCCAGTTCTAGTATGCTCCCTGGAGATTGAATTCTCCATTTACTCAGTCACTCTTATGGCTAGAGCTAGGACTGAGAGAAAAAGCAGCACATGATATTGTTATTAAGTACTTGCTCTGTGAAAGCACCTATAAAAGATGTTCCTGAATCCAGGGTCACAAAAACAGAATTGTAAATGATGTCATGACACCATGCATTAGGGAAGGAGAGTTCTTCCCTTAGCATTGCAATGTTTTCAAGCTAATCAAAATCCTGATGCAGAAACTGCTGAGAATGATCTCTTACACTTGCCTGGTTCTTGTATTTATCCCTAGATGTTCAAAGTTAGCCAATGTTGAAGGCTGTATATTAGGCTCAGACTTTGAAATGGCTGTTCTTGCATTCTTTTCTTCTGGACAATTACTTTGTTGTGTTGTCAGTCATTCAGGTTACTTAGAAAGTTGCCTTTGGCCTTTAAGTCTCTGAGTCCTACAGTGCTGACGCACATATCATCCCTAGTGAAGAGAGCAATTCTATCAACTGTCATGTTACTGTTTGATTCTTTATAAATAAGAGTTTTCATAGAGAAAGTGAAGTAAAGCTGAAGCCAGATGAGTAAGATGTCTGAGAGTCAGTCAGCAAGGAATGACAGTTTGAAATGTGAGACAGATAAAGATGTAAATTCAAATATAAATGAGGGGCTTTTCCTCAGGAAGTGTTCATGAAGGAGGCTGAAGACAGGTGCCCATAACTTAGGCAGAGTTTGCAAAGATGGCAGCAGATCATAGAATCGTAGAATTATAGAATCAATCAGGTTGGAAAACACCTCCGACATCATCAAGTCCAACCCTTGACCCAACACTGCCGTGGTTACTAGACCATGGCACTGAGTGCCACATCCACTCTCATCTTAAAAACCTCCAGGGATGGTGAAACTACCACCTCCCTGGACAGCCCATTCCAATGGCTGATTACTCTCTCTGTAAAAACTTTTTTCCTAATATTCAACCTAAGCCTCCCCTGGCAGAGCTTAAGATCATTCCTTCTTGTCCTACTGCTGGTTGCCTGGGAGAAGAAACTAACACCCACCTGGCTACAGCCTCCTTTCAGGTGGTTGTAGAGAGTGATGAGGTCTCCCCTGAATGATGGTAGCCCAGTATAGAGTATCAGGAGCAGAGTAGCAATGATGATCTAGAGGTATGAACATATGAACACTGAAGTGCTTTAAGTAGAAATTATTCTCTGAATTGCAAAAGATACAGAAGATGAAAGGATATATTATGCAGTTCTATTTGATGATCTCCTTTAAGCGACAAAACAGTGTTCTGTGATTGTGAAGAAACTTATGTAGGAGAATTTTTTAAGAGCTATAGAAATGATCCAAGACGCTGTACAGTGAAGGAGTCAGCTTTATGGCTGGAAAATTAGTAATGATAGAAATGAGGTATAGAAATGGGTGGTAAAAAGGTGGTGATTCTTTTAAACTTCTGGACTCAGACATTAATGTCTGAAAATTTACAGGCTTCACTCCCATTACTTTCAAACTAGCAGAATTGTCTAAGCTCCAGTCCTCTGTCAGTCATCCATCCAGGCAAACATGAAACTCTGGCACCTGGACCCTGTGGTGTGTGGTGTCCAGCCCATGCTGTGAATCAACTCTGTGGTGATATCATTAATGCCAGTGTAAAGGTACTTCATACATTTCGTTCAATCCTGTGTCTGAGCCTAGCTCTTTGAAAGGCTTGCTTCCCTCATCCCTATGTCTGGAGCTTTGGACATCACCTGGGAGACTGGCACTTCTCCAATTTGTCCTGACTTATATAACCACTGTGCCCAGAAACTTAACAGTTTGCTGGCCTGCCTGGAGACAAATCATGACAGTGGAACACACACATACTTTTTAACAGATGTATAACTTCATAGCTTTATTTTCTTGTAAGAGCCAGCTGGATTTTAAGGATGGCAGGCACAAGCAAGAAGAGACCCAAGACATAGAAGATGCCTTAACTGTGCAACAGTACATTACACTTTGATTTCGGGCAGCCCCTCAGGAGATGCTGTCACAACTGTATAATAAATTTTGTTCACCATCTCCCTTGCTGCTTTTTGTCTGATTGAGGTGTCAGCTTCCCTATGAGATCACAGCACTGTCACCTAGAGTAATAATGCCTTGGGATCTTTTCTGCTTAAAATCATTTGCTTGTTCATTTATCTGCTTCTTTTCAGAGTGGCACTGATTGCTTTTAATTTGTTTTAAATTAATGTCTTTAAATTGGAATTAATAATTTTGGCTTCTACAATGCTCAGGTAAAATAATTTGATTCCCTTCTTAGTTGCTTGATTTTTTTTAACATGAATAATTAATTTAATCCTATGACCTGCTAATCTGGAGGATGCCATTAAACTGAAAGGTTACTCTCATAGATAGTAATGGTCTAATTGGCCCTTTTACTATTGTATTAGAGGTAGTGGAAGTGATTATTCTGTTTGATTAACAGTGCAGAGATCTTCTCTGTTACCACAGGGACCACTTTTATTTTTCCTAAGGGGTCAAGGAGGGGCAAAGCAGGCAGAACAAAGTGACAAGGAAAACTTAAAAGAAACACGTAACGTTCAGATGGGATTCTCCTACCTGAATTAATTTCTAAATGAGATGTTTGGTTTTTTTTTTTTAACCAGCGGCAATTAAAACCAATGACTCAGTGCTTGCCTTGATGTTCAGTAGAGTATGGTAATTCAACTGTAACCCCCTTAGATGGAAAACATGGCAGTATTTTGCTGCTACTGGCACAAAAAGGCTAGAAAGCAAGGAGGTGAGCTTGCTTTGGAACTAGAAGTTAGAATAGTTGCTGAAAAACTGATCATCAGGTCATGAAATTATACCGCATGTGGCAAGTAAAAGAAAAAGCCCAACAGGAAAATGATATAAAGGGGGAGTGAAAATATCCCATTTTAAAGTAGCTGTTCAGCTCATAAAATAAGAATCCACCACAGATTATATCCTGTTCTTTCTTCTTGCTTTGTGCAATACCTAATATCAAAAGGTGTTTTACAGCACATTCAAGAGGAAAGAATCCTGAAATCAGCTTATTTTATGGGATTGCAAGCTGTGAGCAGTTTGAGTGCAGGTAGACTCAGAGCTAACAAGTTGGAAAAATACTTTATAGTGAGTTACAGGGAAGTGATGAGATAAAAGGACTGTATTTTTTAAGCTTTAAAAATATTTAAAAGAATGAGTCAAATAGTTATGTGTCCTGGTTTGTTTGTGTTTTTTTTCCTGAATTTCTCCTGTACAGATTTCACAGCAGTATCTACTACAAGATAGTTGTATTATCATTACCGGGAATTCTAGGGGAGGTTTTGAACATGTGAGCTTAAAACCTGCCTTCTGCAGGTGCCTGGGGCTATGAAATTCTGCTATGTGTATCACATCACAATAGTGAAAAGTAGAGTAGTTCCATTGCTGTTTAGGTAAGTCTGAGCTGATAACTATTAATACATTTAGTCAAAATCCATTGTCATTCAAACAAGTTTAATATTCTTCAAGCTGGTGTTTCTTGATGAGGCAGATGTAGGATACAAATCTTCACCACCTTTAAATGTGAGTCTAGCCTGCCTCTGTAACAATCGAGATAAATACTAAGAGCTAAATCAGGCCTTGTAGCAAGACTGCTGAACTTAGCAAAACCTGAGAATAAAGAGGCAATTAGCAAATGCCCTCTCTCTCCTCCTGTGTCTGGAAGAGAAGGAAAAACTTATCTATAACCAGACAAAATCATAATAAAAATAGCAACAAACTAAGTTGCAATTTTCACAAGCATTTTTAGAAAGACAAGATGATAAGCTCTCTGTCAGAGTGCTGTCAGTGTGGAATGCAAGTGCAAATTCAATGGCCCTTATGGCAGGGCAGTTTGTCCTGACAAACCACTAGGCTGGTATTCAATTTGCAGTGAGGTACAGAAGAGGAAAAAAAAGGAAACACTATTTCGGGTAGGAATTCAGCCGATATGCTTCACTTGGCATCCTCAAGGCTTACAAAATCATTCTGGGGTGGTGAAAAATGGCCCACCAATTTACTGATGCTGTTAATCATAGTTGTGTTAAATATAATATGACCCAGAAAGAAAGTTTTCTACTGCCAATGTCATCAAGTGGTGTAACTTCCTCCAGATGCACTTGTTAAAGTGTAATGAAAAAAAAATCGGACTTTGCCACAATTTCAGCTCATTCTTACAAACACATGCACTCAGGCAGATCCTCTCTTGATGGGACTGCTGGTGAGAGAGAGGCAGCTGTGTTTCCTTTTTTGCATCAGGGGAACCGCACTCAGCTGTGGAGTATTTGCTCTTTTTCTACCCACTCTCTGAAGAGCTGCTACCCCAGTGCATCACTGGAACAGCAGCATAACAGGGGTATGAGGTAGACACTGTAGGTCCAAGAAACCCGAAACAGTGGGAAACACAGGTAACGATATACGTGGATTTTTTTTTTCAGGCAAAATATGCTGATGGCTTTATGGTTTGCTCATTCTTCATATTGACCAAGGTAACTGCACTAATTGGTTTGGCGTGGGGGAGAAAGGGGCAAACAACACCAAATGAAAAAGTTGAAGATTGAAGACAGATAGAAGTGAGAAAGAAAAGAGTTTTTTCTTCTTCTTTTATAAATATTTGAAAATGCCTCTACAGGCTTGTTCAGTCAGCTAAGCAACAGGTTATATTATCTAGTAACACTACTACTGGTGCTACTGGGGTTCTGTGGTGTATTTACCAACAGCAGTGTAGCTGCTGAGATGAAATGCAAGTTGTAATGGGGAGAGTTTTGTGGTTTGTTTTTTTTTTGTTGACTTTGTTTGTTTGAGGTTTTTGTTTGGCTGGGGTTTTGTTTTTCTGTTTCAAGCTTTACTTTATGGCTATTTTAAATATTTCTGTTCATTCCTAGTAGTGTTTCCAAAGTTAATTATTAGTGATCAGGTAATTTGGAGACAGCAGAAGTACTTTCTTTCTAGATCCCAGGCTCAAAATAGTCTCGGTTCTCCAGAATAGTTTGTTCAGTCTGGGATGGCGTCAGTGAATTATAGTGTGATGTGGTACCAAACATAATGAAGGTGTAGCATTGCTTCAGACTTAATACATTAAAGCAACTGTCCATTTCTTGTCTTCAAGCCTTTTTCTTCATCCCTCATCTCTTCTATGACAAAAGCTTTTTATTCTCCCCACAAAGACAAGCAGAGAAAACCCCCTTCCAGGCAGAGGGAACAACAAGCAATTTTTAGGCTGCTTGCCTTCTCTTAGATATTCCGTTTGGAGACGGTGGATTCAGATTCTTTTGGAGGCTGTCACGGTATGAACACTGCTGAGCACAGCCATTAAGGGTGCACACAGTGAAGCTGCAAGAGGGCCTCAGGCCTCAAATTTACTAAGGAGCAAAGAATGAAGCATGTACATGGAAAATCCGCAGGTACTTTCCCAGTGATTTTGTCCTTGAGTTGGACACCAGTACCCACTGAGCCAGTGCTCTGTATGACCGCTAAGCATGAAACATTGTGACTTGATAGTGCCACACTTGTGTTCAGAAGAGTTCCACTGTTTAAACATCTCTGCATTATCTACAGTGTTTTTCAAGTAGCCATCTACCAAAACAAATTCAGATTTTGCCACCTTAGCTAAGTTACGGATGTTTTGCTCTCTTCATTCTCATACTCCTCACCATCTCAGGTCTTCGTTAACAGAGGGATCAGGCTTTCATTATTGTCAGCAGCAAATGACTGGATGGTTGTTGATATTTCTGTTATATTGTTTAGAATTCAGCAGTCACTGCTGGTGTCAACAGAAGAAGGACAATGAGTGCCCTCTTACAGCAGCTACCTTTGGAGTAAGTATCTTAAAGGCAAGGCAGTGCTTAGTAGTTCTATTCACAAAGATTTACATGTTAGTGATCTCTTAAAGTGGGTTGTTTAGAAAAAAGCAGCAAAATTGTGTCTCTCCCTCTGAAAGACAACTGAGAAAATTCTGTTCAATCTATTCATGCCATCACTGAACTTCACAAAATGAATTTTTAATTAAATTCATTGGGAATTGTACATTTATAGGCTAGAACCCATGAGGTTCTAGGACATAGGGATACTTACTTGGAGTAATAAAATCAGACATATGACAATGATTCTGAGACTTTCCCTATGAATTAATGACCAAAGAGAAGGTTCCTCTGTTTTTCATGATAAAGGTGGAAAGATGAACGGCCCAGATTGCCTGCACTGCAGGGTCTAATGATTCTTGTATGTACTTTTCTTTGACATCTGATAGTCCAGGTTCAGTCATGAGGCACACGTTTGTGTACCATACAGCCAAGGGAGGGGTGCAAGGTCTCTTTCGTGACTCTCTCTGCACTCTTCAACTGCAGAGCAATAAGCCAGGGGTTACTTATTTTTCAGATGAGTGACCACAAGTGTTTGCCTATAACTCTGCTCACCAGAACTGAAATAAAAGTGTCTCTTAGGAAAGTAGACTTAAATGTGCAACTGAACATTTGCAGAACTGATCCTTTCCTGACTTCTCTCTCCCCAAGGGCACAGGTGTTCTTTTCTTAAGTTGGAGTCACCCTTTAACAACTTTTTCATCTAGTTATTCAGCTGTTCCATGGCTCCTCTAGCTGCAGCTTCAGGTCAGCTGGAGGCTTGGAAGGACACCTATTAACATCTCAGTGAACGCTGTTCTTTCTACTGCCTCTGAACTCTATCTTCTATTGTGCTTCTGCCCGAGGAATTTGTCTTTGTCTTTTAGTCATAGGAAGAAACAGATATTTTTTTCAGAGAGCATGGGGGTTGGAAATTGGGGCACAGACTTTGGAAAGCAGTCTGCTAGTTCCTGGGATTTTAAATCAGACCTCGAATTGGTGGGTGATTTCTTCTGCCCTTAGGAAGTAAGCTGTGAAGAAAAGATGCTTTGGAGGCAAGACATTACTAGACTTACCTGACATGGCAAGGTGAGGTGTGTGGGTGCTAGATGATCAGTTCTCTGTGATTAGCAATGTTGCTTTTCCCTTCACTTGTGCCATGATTAGGGTTTTGCTAGCAAGCTGTGGAAACCCCCCCAATTTCTGACAGTCAGAACTCTCTCTCTCTCCTCTCTCAGTGCAGTGTTTTTTTGTGTATATGCTGTTGTGCACAGCTGCCTACTTGAAAAACTTCTGCAGCAAGATCTGACTGGCATTAGACCTGAAGTGTCCTCAGAAGAAGGCTGGTGGGATTGGCTTCCTTTGGCAAGGTGGGAACTGCCCCCTCCCACTCTTGACTGGTTCAGAATCTTGATTTGAGGACTGTAAGGTTCACTTTGCCTCAGGTTTTCTGAGGCTTTGGTCAGAGCTGCTGATTTTGGAGCAAATAATTAGCTGTAGAGGGGCAGCTTTTATTAGACTGGTAGTATCAGTGGTGTCTGTTTTCTGAACTTGGCTGCCTACCTGTACTTAAACCTCTTTGAAAGCTAAATCTCCTTTTTTTTTTTTTTTTTTTTTTAATGGACTTGAAATTCCAACTTCATTTCCTTTGCATTGAAAAGTTCAGTGATGGTTCTGCGGGTGACTTTATCAAATTCATCTATGCATCTACATATCAGGCCGTTGACCTGCCAAGAGAAACTTCTGCTCCAGGCAACTGTGTTCTGTATAAAGTTTCAGGGAAATTAATGGGGGAAATAAAATTCTGGGAAATCACACTTTTATGTAAACAATATTAATAACAGCATAAATGCAAGCGATCTAAAATTTTATTAAAACCTGTCTGCAATTTGAGGAATCAGTGGAAGCTAGGACCACATAAAAGGCTTGACTAGACAATGTTAGCAGCCTTCTAGAACTATCCAAATAATATAAATAAAATAATAATATAAATCTAATATAAAATTAGCAATGTAAATAACCATAATATGAATAAAGAGGAATAAAATAAACACATATAATAAATAAATAGGAAGTAAATCTTTATATTACTACTAGCACTACTAGTGTTCCTTCTCAGGTGGATAAACATGAGGAAAAAGCTGTAAATTGTTCCAGCTGCAGTCCCAACTGCTTCATTAATACTTCTGGGATACATGAAAGCACAGTGCTTCAGGAAAATGTGCTAAGAGGGAATTTAATCTTTGTAGCAGAAAATGTATGGAATGCCTGGAAAACAAAGAACAGTCATCTTCTCTCTACTTTTGGCAGTCTCCTCAGAGGAAAGTGACATGTTTATTGCGCAGGCAAAATCTTTGCTGGCTCCCAAAGCAATTAAAAGAATCTCAAATTTCAATATATTAGCCCGCCTAATTAGGATAGCATCATTAAATCAGTGGATGTATTCTGATTTGCTGTAGCTCAGCATTCGGCCCTGTGTGTTGTCTGGCACACCATGAGCAGGGTTTAGTTTCCTTCATGGAAGCACAGAGATGGTGAGACAGGAGGAATGCACAGGCAAGGCGTAGCTCTGCTTTTCCTGTTGTGGCCTCCAGAAAACTTTGGCACAAAACTTTTCCCTGGGAAATTACACTGGCTTTATCGATTAATTGATCTCTTACTTGATCATACTCGTTGATGTGAATACTGCTCAATTTTAGGTTATCACCTAGTATAGATTTAAATGATTTTTCTTTTACACTCATTTCACAGATCTCCTATAACCAACTTGCTAGCCAAAGAACATACATTTAATATGAAAAGAAAGTTTCAGAGCAAACAGATGACCATATATTGAAGCTTGACTCAAGTCTTTCTCTAGTATTTAATACAGAGGTAATGGGGGGGGATCTTCAGGACTGTTCCTTCTGTATTTCCTCATGCACAGTTCCAATATCCAGATTTTCCTATGTAGCAGACCTAAACAAAAAAAGGGAAGCAGGGTGTACTGGGGAAGGGAAGTAAGCTCACTTTGTGCAAAAGTATGCATTAAATCAATTCAAACTGTACTCCCGTTCTCCATTTCATATTTCATGTTTCGTCATTTGTGATTCACAACTGCTGAAGCAGAAAAATAGTTCTAGCAAAACCTTTCTGATCTGTTGCTCCTCTGTAGAGCAAAAAACGAAATAAATGTCAGTATTTCACTTTACCCAAAAGGCAGCCAAGAGGCAACATCTCTAGGCAAACAGAGTGAGTCAGTGGCAAAGCTTAGAAAAAAAGCCCAGAGCATCTAATCCCAGTGTTGCTGGCCTAGATTTGATGATGTCATTTCACAGCCCAGTTTGTCATGGGTATCAGACATCATTATCTAATTGGAGTGTAAATTAAAAGATTTCATCCTTTTAATTTTTCCTTTACCTTAGTGTAGCACCTAAAACCACCATCCTGAATAAGCACCTGTTATACTTACGGGCTGGAGAAGTCATTGATAGAAAGGCAGTTTGTACTTAGAGCTTGCAAGTCAGCAGTTTCTTACCCTGTAACATAAAGAATACAGAGTAAGAAAGCTGTGTGAAGTTTGTGTCGTGTTTTGCACTTAAGGCCAAAACTCAGTCTCACAGAACAGCTGTTCCCAAGGCTCTCTGCAGCTGCAAGGTCCTTCACGGAGAAGTAAGTTTCTGGGAAACCTACCATAATTTTCGCTCCACAAATACAAAATACTGGCCTCCAAGAGCACAGCATTTTGCAAGTAGTTCTGCCACATGATTTAAAAGCCATATAAGTTTGGAAAAAAATGAAAAAAACATAACCAAACTTTACTGATTTACCATTAATTCTGCATCACTGAAGCATATAAACAGATCTTGAAAATACTAACACATGAATGAAAATATTATTTCTATAATCCAAACTGTTTGATCTAGGAACTGATTCCACTGGCAGTGCTGATGTACCCATCCAGTGGATTTCTCCTAGATGTTTGCCAGTTTAACCTGTTCATTTAGGTGAACTCTTAGTCCTCTGCACTGCCATAATCTCTATTCTGGTTCTGTAAGGTAGCTTTGGATTGGTTTGCCAAGGTGTAAAAATAAAAATTGTCTGTTTTTAACATTCTCCAGTTTCATCTTCATAATTTAGCAGAAAAACTGTATGAAAATGTTGCATTTCTCAGTGAGCTGATGCCTCAATGAGCAAGATAGGTCAGTCATTCACGGCAATATTATGGTTGAATCTATTGCTGTAGAGCTAACTTAAAGTCTTGGCAGTCCTTTTGCTTTCATTCATAACCCTTGTTTCTGTAGTATTTTTAGCTCATCTAATTTCTATATTTAGGTGTTTTTATGAAAATACAGATTTAATGTGATAAAACTTAGAAACTGTGCTGTCACCTGCCTGGTAAAAATGGCTCACTAGGGCATATCAAATCTGTCACTGACCTTCAGTCTAACTGCAGCTGTCAGGCTTCCCATCCATGGAAAGTTCTTGGAGGAGGATTTTAACTCTACTGTATTTTTTCCTTCTCTATGCTCAGTTTTGTCTTTTCTTGGAGGTCCCCAAAATTGCTATGGAAAAGTATATGGGAGCCTGATGGGAACAGTGCTGGATGTCATGAGAGTCAATAGCAATGCAGAAAACCAGTTTTCTGTGTGATTTCTTAAATCTGTGATAACTAGAATTATTGAGCAAGCAAACAACTTTACATACTCTTAAAGAGGCACGTGGAGGCCAAACAATGCAGCTTTCAGAAGCGAGCAGAGTGTGACCTGCTGGTTAGAATGCAAAGTTATATTCATCACTATCTGTACATAGAGAGAAGGGGTGACCCTCTCCCACCTTTTCCTAGCTTTGAGGATCTCATGAAGCATAAGAACTAGTGACCTTCAAGTCTTAAACTTGTGCAAGATAAAGAATGTCAACGATACTTTCTGCACTCAGCCACCAGGTCTTCTTCAGTCTGTAGTACATCTGTAAAGACAGCTGGACTCAGCTTAAGGAAATCCCTGACCCCCAAATAAATGAATTCAATGGAGAATTACCATCACAGCCCATAATTGCCAATTCACTCCTACTCTGGTGTGACATCGATCTACAACCAGTAGCTTGTGTTGTTTCTTTTTTCCCTGACACTGATCTACACTCAAAAATCTCTTCTACAAGTAGGCAGCTTAGACCATGATAGCATCGATGTTTCGTTTTCCAACTGAGATTTTTTTAGACTTTCTCTAGTTTTCTGTAATTCTTAATTGCTAGTCAGTTAATTTTCCACCACCTCCAACTACTGTTGGACCCTTGGAAATGTTAAAACTAATGATA
>JAWWES010000081.1:44025055-44064212 GCA_035583135.1 Lophotriccus pileatus | reverse complement strand
TTCTTAATTGCTAGTCAGTTAATTTTCCACCACCTCCAACTACTGTTGGACCCTTGGAAATGTTAAAACTAATGATATTTCACACTTTTAAATTAAAAAACCTCAAGTGCGTAAAGCCCACTTAGACTATATTTTAGCTACCCAACTGCTTTTCAACTGCATCTAAACAAGCAACATGCAAAAAAATTGAGAAGACTTCTGGTTTTGTTCTTAGATCTTTCAAATGAGATCAGGGTTCCTGGGAAGATGCTTTACTAAAAATTATGAGAGATACCTTCATGCTGTGCTGTCTACTTCTAATTCTGCTGCTTGCATTTTGCTTTTTCCTTGCCTGACTCCATACTTGTATGATTTCTCCATGAAACAGGAATTTGGCTTATTTGCCTCAGACTCTCACAGATCACAGTGAATTCTGCACAAGCTAGGGAAATGACAAGGATAAATTTGACCCAGAAATGAAATTTGTAGTCTGATTAGTCTTGCTTTTTTCCCCTCCCAATTTTAGGTGTGGTTCAAAGTCTTTCGCTGTACAAATGCAAAGGATCCTGCTCCTTATTTATACTGTGTAAAAGTTAATTCGATTAATGCACTGAGTTAGCAAACTTTGATTTTATTTAGTTTTAAGTGTATAGCATTCAGCAGTCCTCAGAACCACGTATGCATACTCTGCAGTGATCACAGAACGAGGCAGCAGTGGGGGAGTCAAAGATGAAGAAGCTAAAACTGTTTTTCCAGACTGATCACACATCTGTCACAAACACAGCAGGACAGGAGGCAGTAGGACTTGTGGTTTCAGAGGGTCACTGGTGACTCTATCCCAAGTGAGAGAGGTGTGGAGCACACTGCACAGGTATTTAAGGGATGAGTTAAAAAAGCAAGAGTATGGTACTAGGTAAACATAGTGCTCTGACATGGCAGGAAATGCTGTTTGGAAGAAGACTGGCTGTATGGCTGTGTTTCATATGGCTTTTTTCACTTAGCTCTAGAAGTTTTAAGGGTGAAGGATATAATTTCTCTATGTCAGCTAGATCTCAGCTTAACAATTAAAGATGATTGATTTTTCCATGCAGTCAGGGTTAATACATGTCAGATAAGTAGGGAACTGATCATGACTAGAAAATATCAGTTCAAAGATCAGCATTAGCTGCTGGAGGTGTAAGCAATTTAGGAATTTATTGCACTCTGACAGTGAGAGAGGTCAGCTGGTTTTCCAGAACAGTTTCATTCAGGTACTGTGCTTGGTTCAAGATACTTGAGCTGTCAGTATAAAAACTCAACTTGCTAACATGGCTGATTTATCACTGTGTGAGGCCTATAAAAAATTAATTTTTAAAAAGTGGGTTTTGCAGCTATCTGCTCTTACTTAAAAGAGAAGACTGCTTCTCTTGGCCAGAACTTTAAAAATGCCCATTATCTGGTCTCAGAAATCAAGAGGCACAGTAACTGAGAGGAAAATAGCAAAAGTATCTAACAGTGTGTATGTAGGAGAGAGGTAGAATCCACATAAGTCCGAGTTTTGCCAATAGCTTAATATCCATAGGGGACACAGGTGATGCCATGTTGAATGAGACTCTTTAATAGCAAGCTTCAAACAAAACATCTGGAGGGTGTTCTTTTTTCACAGCTTATCAGAAGACCTCTGGCTACAGCAGTACATCAAATATGACTTTCTGGAAATGATCATGTTGTATTCCTGTCCAGTGACAATATATTCTCTCCAATGATGCATGTTGAATGAAGGGCAAATCTGAGTGATGTGTTTAATACTCATCCTCCCGCACCTACACTGTGCACAGTTCTGTTGTCCTGCAGCTGACATTGTTGCTGGTAGATAGTGTTAGAAATGTAAATGTTGCCATCTGGACCATGTTAAAGAGGATACAGCAGTCTTTTCTGACCACAGATGTCTATAGGTACAAGAGTATATGGTGATGGTGAACGTTTCCCAAAACCTTAGCTGAGTAACCTGGAAGCAACCATCGAACTACCTCTTCCTCTTCTCAGTTTTAGGTACCATACAACAACCATACAATTGAAAGAGTAAAAAAAAGTATTAATAATTGAGCTAAACAAGTATTAGTTAATGAGTCATACTCTTGTTGTTGGTTAGGAACAACTACCAGAGATATCTGTTTTGTGACATTTGCCCTTTAACATTAATGACCCAAGGAAGGCAGGTCAAGTTCGTGTGCGACACCAAACTGGGGGGACCAAATCTAATTGGTGTGAATTTAGTAGTGTGGTTTATGATGCACAGGAAAAACATAATCCTAATAATCATGACAGTAATAAAACTGATCCTAAGATGTAGACAGTGGGAGTGCAAGCAGATTTTAAACCACTTTCAAGCACCATTGGTTTATATGCTGCAGTCTGGTTGTATAAATAACGCAGAGCAGATGGGCCCGAAGCAAGTGTGCATTTGCTCAGCTGCTTCATGAAAAACTGTGCTCACTTGAGCCTTCTCATAATCTGTTTGAGTGAATACAAGTAGCAAAAACAGAACTGTGGCATTTAGTGAACTTGCTAGAAGAAACATATGGAACACTGTCTTTATTTTCTCCTCAGGCAAAGAACCTATGAGTTTGAAGACTTTCTCTTGTTTGTTAGAAAAAACATAACATATTAAGAAAAAAAAAAAAGAGTCATTATCAGTGTGTGGGTGGGCACCACATACATTACACAGGCTCAGGATAGAAATTTGGTTTAAAAAATGTGGTATTCAGCTGCCTGGAGATCTTTGCCCCAGTTATCAGGGAAAGTTACTATCTGAGAATTTTCTTGGCATAATTCACTACCTTCCTGGACTTGAGAAACAGTATGTGGTACCAGTATTTTAATCATAAACACTGATCTGGTGAGCATTTTTGCGAGGGTTTGTGACAGGAAAATCCTTTCCTGGCAGAAGTTCCTTCTTATGACATTTTCAACAGGAAAGGACCATCAGTCAGCCCTTACGGTACTTCTTAGTTGCATTACTTTGTTCTGTAGAGACCATCTACTGTCATATCTGAACAGACAGTAAAGAAGAAAAACCAGGGAAAAACAGCTCTAGAAAAGCCCAGAATAAGCTGCTGTGAAAAACAAAACAAAACAAAACAAAAAAAACCCTGTGAAGCCCTATGTAAACTCAGAATATTTTAAGGTTGTGGTGGGTTGGTCCTGGCTGGGATGCCAAACTCCCACTTAGCGACTCCCTCACTGACTCCTCCCCACCAGCAGCAGGACAAGGGAGAGAAAAAGGAACAGAATAGAATAGAGTAGAATGGAATAAGTTCAGCTAGATGGTACCTACAACCATCATCTAGTCCAACTGAGCATGTCAGGGCTGATCAAAAGTTAAAGCACGTTATAAGGCCGTTGTCCAAATGTCTCTCAAACACTGACAGGCTTGGGACATCAACAGTCTCTCTAGGAAGCTTGTTCCAGTGTTTGACCATTCCCTTTGAAAAGAAATCTTTCCTAGTGCCAAAGTCTTAACCTTCTCTGATGCAGCTGTAAACTATTCCCATGTGTCCTGTCACTGAATACCAGGGAGAACAGCTGAGCACTTCCCTCTCCACTTCTTCTCTCAGGAAGCTGTAGAGAGCAATGAGGTCACCCCTCAGCCTCCTTTAGCCTCCTTTCCTCCAAACTAGACGATTCCAAAGTCCTCTGCCACTCCACACAGGAGATGCCTTCAACATCCAAGTACCAAGATGCACTCAAGAAAAAGACAAGAAGATCACTTGTCCATTACTGTTATGGGAAAAACAGACCCAACTTGAGGAATTTAATTTAATTTATTGGTGATTAAATGAAATATTAAACAACTGATTTAGGTAGTGGGAAACAAAAAAACAGACATTAAAACACATTGGGAAAACCCAACCATATACTGTGTCTAGCTGATACTAGCTAGCCAGTAGTATCAAGGACAGATGGTAAGCACTTTTTGCCCTGTCAGCTCTCGTAGCAGTTTGAATGCTCTGTTATACTTGCTATATATACCCTTCTCAAACGTCATTCTGGAACGGGGTTGATGCCTTTGTTTCCCCAATTTGAACTGCTTTGCCAAATGGTCTTTCTTTGGGATCCAGTTGTGTTCAAGAGAACTCTCACTCATGCTCATCAACAGTCCAGTCTCTTCTAAGGGATTCAGTGTCTCTGAGTTTTGACTCTTCTTCCTTTTCTATTTTTTCCCCAGTTTCAGCTATGTATGAAGTGTTAAAATGCAGAACCTTTCTAATGTCTTTCATAGTTATTACTGAGTTAACTAAGTATTCTGTATCTAGCTGTTATTAAAAATGTGGTTAAATTCAAATTTTCTTCCTTTTAGATGTTTTCCTCTTGATTACTGGTAGAAATTAAATGCAGTTTACACCTTTGCAGTTTCTTTTAATTTGGGGAAATTTAAACTGACCTGTCTGTCATCTTCCATTGTACTGCTCTTACTGTTTAGTGCTCAGCAATCAGTCAGCTATCAGCAGGAGACCCACTTCAGTCTCTCTTTTTTTTTTACCTTATGGCCATATACAGCAACAAGAGCATCCCAGTATCAAACTTGGGCAGCTTTAGAATTCATCTCAGCTACATTTACCCGCAGATTAACTAGTAGTAGTGGCATTGTGCAGAAGGAAATTCTCTGGATGTCCTTTAAATGATAGGAGAAATCACTCATTAGAAGTGCTCATTTCTCTTCCATGGATGAAAAATATGTTTCTGAAAGTGTCATCAGCTATAAGCTCAGCCCTTCAATATTGAAGTTGGCTGAAATGAATCCCACACTTGGGAATTTCTCTCTTCTCACCTTTGAGAAGGTGAATCCAAAAGGGCGCAAGCTACAATGGCACAGCAGGTTGGGTAGCAGAATCTGAAGGGAGAAACAGGGAAGTCAGGATTGATGAAGGAGAGGCAGAATGGGGAAAATAAATGAAAAGTTCTGATGGGAGCATGGAGAGAAAGAAAGCAAATGGAAATGGAAGGTGATTTTGTGCTATTTTTAGGAAAAGTGAAAGGACTGGAAATAGTTCATTTGCTCTAGAAACTTCTGAGCTGCAGTAATTACTTCCAAAATAAAATACCTGGAGTAAAAAAAAAAAAATAAATTAAAACTATCACACCTTTAGCTTAGACTGACTGATTTGCAGGAACGTGTTCTTTAATATAATTCAACCTAATGAGGTAGCACCAAGTATAACTTGAAGTAGAATTTGGTTTATTATTTCCCTAGTTATTGGCTAAGAACACTGAATGTGGGGAAAGAATCACATTCATCATTATTCTTGTGACTTATATCACAAATTGCCAATTAAAAGAGTGGCAGGGGAACAAAACACATTTCCGTTCTTTTCCAAACACGTCCATTCTACTTATGTTCAGTGACTCAAATTAGACATTACAAGACAATTTCTTCTTGCTGGTTGCACTGCATAGGATGTAAATCAATATGGAATTTGACTTTTGCTAATCTCCATCTTCTGTCATAGGCTATAGCTAGTGAGCATGGCTTAAAAGCAGCTGGTTTGGTACAGCTTGGAGTTGTGCCAGCATGAAGTTCTGCACAACTTAACCACATGAGTATTTACTCACCTACTCTGGTGAACTGAGCAGTCTATGAGCTCTCTGCTGCTGCTATTGCACTGCTAGTGATACTGCAAGTGAAAACTAATTCATGTGTGAGATGAGGTCACAGCAATGACAAAGTCACTGCTGACATCAACCTAGGGCAGAAAATGAACCTGTTTAAATGGTCAGTGGAGAAACAAATGCTGATTTCACTTCAAAGCATCCCTTGTAAAGTTCAGTAATACTGTTGTTTCTAAAATGAAGTGTAGTCTTTAATAAGCTAAAATCCAAATCAATTATATATTTACCTCCTTAGTATTGTATCTGACTCCTTGTAGTCACCTTTTTGGTCCTATATCTCTCTGTGAGTTAACTTTGTACTAGCATTCCTGTACTCAAAATGGGAAAAGGGAACAGAGCAAGACTATTTCTAAGGCCACATGAGGAAGAGGAATACATGATTTATTTCAGCTTTCCCTTAAGAGTGACCCAAATCAGAAATCCACAGTCCTGTGGGGTTTATTAGAAATGTGAAAGGCAGCATGGAGTTTCTCAACAAGAATACAAATCAGAAAACAAGTTTTTTTATCATCTGAACTCACGTAACTCTAACTGGAGTATCTTCATGTTGAACAACATGACATTTTTTCTGCTTTAAAAAGAGTAGCATGAATTAAGGATCCTTTTACCTGGACATAATTTTCTCTTCATAGTGAGAAGCCACTTTCCTTTTGTTATGCAAACGACTATTTTACTTTAAAAGAGACAATAGCCATTTAACTAAGATTCTCCCACTCTTTCCAGACAGATGGTAGGACCCAGTTCCCACAGGTTCAAAGACATCCTCTGTTCCAGGGGGTCTTTTCTGTGCAATAATGGCATATCTTAATTTACCATAAAGCTCACCTCTCCTCACAACCTCTTGGTAAGCCCTATGAGACTTGGTAAGCCCTATAAGGGAAGTAGTAGTTAAGGTGTTTGTCATCCTTTTTTTCTCTCATAACTATCCAGTTTGCTAAGTAAGGTGACAGGCTACAGCATTAGCACTGGAAATGTGAAAGTCACTTTTTTGTATATACCAGAAGACATATCGCTTGGAATCTATCAGGTTAAGCCTCAGTTTACAACAGAATTACTTACACCTCTGTCCTACGACAGAAGTCTTTTCTTCCTTAAATGCCTGCAGAAGAGATCTGTGAAATGGGATCTGTATCTGCCCGTTCATTCCTTCTTTCTACACAGACTTCAGTGGCAACAAAACCTGACAAATATTCCGTGTTACAATGTGTCTGTACTGCTAGTCTTTAAAAACTGTGTTTTGGATCCACTACCTTAAGGGTAAGAATTCTGTCTCTGTTCCATTCACAGGTAAAAATGCATTTTCTAATTTCTAATCAAGCCTCTTTCCCACTGAAATAATCTATCTATATATATAATTTCCCAGAGAGAGAAGAGCCTCACAGCTGAAGAGGCACAAGAGGATTGCTTATATCCTTGAGTTGGTGAAATAAATTATGTTCAGTAAAATGATTTCTCATCCATCTGTTGCAGAGAGTAATCCTGTGAAGCAGGAATTTGTTCAAAATTGCGGTCTCTTGCCCAAACCATTCTGTTTGCTGGAGTGCTGTTGTTATCCTTGTAGAAGAGGTAGGGACAGGGGAGTCTTGCTTTACAGAAACAGTGTGACTGTGATAGTTAATAATCCCTTTACCGTATAGATTATTACAAGTTATTTTAGGTCATCATCTGAGAACAAAGGTAGGGCTGGCCAAGAAGAATGCTGAAGAGCATTCAAAGAGTGTGTGCATGCTCTGTTCCTAATTCTTCATTTGCACTGTGAAAGAGCGATCTGCTCAAGAGGTTTGTCAAGGAAGCTGCCAGGTGTCTTTTTCTTAGTTTTTCAGAGCCAACCTGATAAATTTTAGACCTTGTAAAGTTTGCTTGGATAAATTAGCTCAACAACAGAGTTTTTTTTTTCTTATTTAAGCCACTGTACATTCTGTTGGGCTGCTTTTCTGAACAGGTTTTACTGGTTCATGCCATGAAAACAGAAAGACTTAATTTAAATCTGTGTGGCGCTGACTTCATTAAGTTTGCTGTAAATCGACACTGGGGCAAGGAAAAGTATAACAGCCTCATGGAGTCTCACAAACAGGATTGTCTGTGCATTCATCATCTGGTATTTCCAAGTTCTTGTCCAAAAAATTAAATGACTTGTGAGCTGCTGACACTTAGGTTGTTTCACTCTTCAGCACTTTGTAATTTTCAGGCTCCAAGAATAATTTGAAAGGAGGAAAATTCTTTGCTGCATCCAGACTTGCCTGAATGTAGCTGACAAAGGGACTGTCTGGAAGCTGGTTACTGCTTCCCAATCCTGGCCCTGATCCTGTTATTGTCTCTTCTCTTTTTCAAGCTCATGATAGAGAAGGCCACATTTATAAACTCAGTGCCAATTTCTATCTTGCAACTTTCTGAAGGTGTCACTTGGTCATTTTTCTCTTGATCTTACAGAGGCAGAAGGTTGTATCTTGAAAAGCTTTTTTTGAGTACCCCAAAAGTCGTGCTTAATATGTCCAAGAGAGGCAGGTCGTGAAAAACAGACACTGAAAGAAAGATCAAGAAAAACATTTTTTTGGTCTAAATCTAACTGAAGTAGAACATTTCTTGTGTTTCCAGACTAGGCAAGAGAAACCAATCACAATCAGCCACCACAGGAATTTCCAAAATATTTTTGTGTTTAAGTACACTGCTTTTGTGTTGTATTACACAACTTATCTGCCAGAAGTGGAAGTGATTTTTCTAACAACTTTCTAACAACTTAGTTTTTCAGGGCTTAACCTAACACTGAGCTCCTCAATTTCCTACTATCATTTCCGTTCAAAGAAGCAGCAAAAAACAGCTATGTGATTTCATCAATATTCTAGCCACTTCAAGTATGTAGTTCTAGTGCACTTTTTGATTAATTTACCATGTAATATCCACTCTCTTCCTATTTACTGGTTACACCCAGTCAGTTATTTTTCTAGAATATTCTTTACAGAGGATTGACGCACTGGAACACTTATCAGGCTAGCAGCTCTGTTTCTTCAGTTAACCTCAGGGAATTTAGATGCCAGTATAATGAGAAGGAACAGCAACTATTGTTCATTAACAGATATTTTGTGTCTTTGATGGAGAAACTTACAAAAGCAGATAACCTTTTCATGTTTTATTCCAGTTTCAACAGGTAAGCAAGGCAAAACCAGTTACGAATAGATGTAATGCTAGAGATTTGCAGTAAAAAAAGAGACTCTAGGAATCTATGAAATTTTGAACCATTTATGAGATTATCAAGATAAGTGCATGTCTCTCTGTGTGTGAGTAATCGAATAGAAGAGTTTTGCAGAAGTTTGGCAATCAGGATTGATTTTTATATGATGACAGCAGGGTTAAGGGACATTTTTGCTCAGCATTTGAGTCATGATAAGTTCTTATGTTAGATATTGTGACATTTCTAATGCCACATCGTGGAGTATGAAAACAGTTATGAATATGAGGTGTGTTATGGCATTCCTTTGAGTCCAAATGTAGGCTAAGCTATTGAGTTAAATGTGAGGGCATTAGTAGGAAGATGTTCTGATGCATAACCTGGAAAAAACATTCTTTAAGGCACGAAGATTGCCATCATATAATTTTAAGGAAACCATAACCTAGATCTTTCCACAAAAGTAGACCTAGATGTAGAAGTCTGAGAAAAAAATTCTCACGCATCTTCAAGCAGATTCATGGAGGCACATTCCACCTCATGCTTCAGTTTGAAGCAAAGGAGAACATGTGAATAGTGTCTGTGAATGCAGCTTGGTTTTTTTGCATATAAGTATCAAGTCTGGTATTTCCTACAACTGTCTAACTCCCTTAACACTCTTTTTCAAATGATGCAAAAGGGAGAAACCTTTTGAAAGTAGCAATGGCTACTATTAGAGCAATGTGTTTGTGTAATCTCTGGAGGCTTCTGGATAGCGCCTAAATCGTGACTGTTATTCCTTTAAGTTGTGGACTAATCCACACTGACTTCAAAACCTTTTTCTGAGACCATGTAGCGTATTTAGAGTCCATCATGGTGTATGCATCACTGATGTTTCCTTTAAAATAATTTTATTTTATTGAGACGTCATCAGCCTCTCAATATTGTGAGCTTCTGCAGTCAGTACCTCTACCTGGGATAATTTTGTCTCAGTACTAAATGATCCTATTTCCCTATTCTCTCTAGGACTGCTCAATATGTCGAATATCATCAATCAAAGCATTGGTTGATGACCTCCTCCATTTTTAAAATTGATCATATATTTCTATCCTTTGTCAAAGGTTATGGTTGTCATTTAATAAACTCTTACTCTAGGGTTCTAAATCTGTAATCTAAACTCTTAATATATCTTACTTGTCTGGTGAAAATACAGTGTGTTTAAAAGCTCTCAGTGAGGGACCTTCTCAAGGCATTATAAACCATACCAACCAGACCACCTTTAGTCACAGAACTCAAGTTGTTTCTGATTTAGAGCTACATTCCATAAAGGCTTTTGCTTTTCCCCAAGCACTGCTCTTGTGTCTACCGTACTGATTCTTTATTATGATTTCCATCAATTTGCCCAATGTGGAAGTCAGGTTCCTGATTGGACTGGTTTTCCAGATAACACAACAAGCTGTTTTTCAAGGTGGGTGTCCAGCTGTGAATGGCTCCTTCCCTTTTAATTAAACTGACTCATGGTTAACACACTGTGATTAATCTTATCCACACATCAATTTGTTTTGTCTACTATTGAGCAGTGTATAGGGAAACAAGAGCTCAGCAGGCTGATAAGCACTGGAGGAGGAACTTAAAATTATAATATATTCTGGTTCAGTTCTATGGTTTTGTCATATTTCCCCTTGGAATAAATCAGAAGTTTATGCAGCCACTTTTGTCCAGATGCTGCCCTTTGTTATTAATTTATTTTGCAATCTGTTTTTCATTATTTTGGCAGAGATAACATGCTATTCTCAGCTGCCTATTTAGGAATCCTTCATGCAAACCCTAATAAATCCCTAGTGCATTTTTCTCTTTCCCTGCCTCCTTAGTGATCCTTCAGTTTTATTGGATCATGCTTTTTTTTGGTCTGTATTCCCAGAGATGGAAAAATGGAGGTAATACCTGAGAATATAAGTATCCCCTTTGCTGTCTTCTCTGCTGTGTTTTGTTTAGACCAAGGAACAGCTTGAAAACTAATACATTTGAGAGTTGCTACTAGTCTCTAATACTCAAACCTGACTTCTGAAATGGACCCAAAACAAAAATTCAGGCTAGTACTTCAAAGTTGATTCGTCATTGGTCCAGACCACAGCTGCCTTCTAAATCTAATCCAGATATGAGGAAGTTAAGGTAGAAATTTTCATGTTCAAGATTTGTATCTGCATGTTTAAAGCAAGGTTCAGTGTGCTACTCTGCCCCTCCAGGTGGCTAGCATCTCATAGTCATTGCTTTCCTCCCAGGTTCCCTTCTACCTGAGGAAGGAAGGCATGTTCCATGCCACCACTTTAGCTGTGGAAGTGAAAAGGCTCAGCTGAATGTGTTGAGTGGTGCTGAGTACCTGCCAGAGATACTAATGGCATCAGCTGGACCGAGGGGAGGTCTAGCTCTATCCTCACACCACTCACAGCTGATGCCTTGTCCTTGCTCTCACTTGTACTCACATGAACTGGCAGAGCTTTCATTAAAGGTCCTGCAAAACTGGGGCAGCCACATGAGAGCCAGGCCCTGAGAAAGTGTAGTCTGTACTCACCAGCTGCCAAGGAGAGCCAGTCCTCTCTAGTCTGTTTCAGTCCAACAACAGCAAACTCAGTAAGCAGAAAAAAAAATCTGTATAAATGTTAACGGGAAAAATAATTGTTATGGTAGAGCCTGAAGATTTTTATGTTACTTTAAAAGCAGCACTCACAGGCGTAAAACCCCATTTCTCCCTATGCACTGGTGCTATTTTATGTTTGTAGCAATACACCTTTCATGACAGAAGCTCATCTATTTTGTGCAAGAAACTGTCCTCCTAATGTGACGCAATCAGAACTGATTACTTTTCCACTGAATGCAATCAATACTTGCAAGTCAGTACTGATAATTCATTCCTCCCACAAATGGTAATGAGGGAGCAGATCATAAAACACACCAGAGAACCCTTCCTCAAGAGAAGATAAAGCTCTGTGAAAACCAGAACATTTTCTTCTGGTTAGTAGTGAAGGGTAATCTTAAAGTGAAAATAGGCTGCAGGCTGGGCCACTTTAGGCTTTAGATACTGCTCTCCTGGAGAACTGATGCATTTCAAGTAACATCCTTCTTCCATAAGCCAAGACATGGTAAACCATTTTAAACAGGCCAGCACCTTTAAAACCCATATATCACTTTTGAAAACATATGGCCTTGTTTTTAAACTTTGGAAAAAAACCAAAACAAAACAGAGGAATCTGCTGAGTTTTTTTCCCAGAGAGACTGTGCAAAGACTAATATGCACAGGACATCACTAGTCACTGGACAGCCTTTGGCCAGAAGCACCTGAAAGCTTCTAGACCTCTAAGAAGTGATGTTTCTGCCTATGGTGCTCCAGTGAGCTTCCTCTGGAGCTTCCTCTGTACCCCTGCATGTGCACCCATGAACACAAAATGGGGCGCCTATTGAAAAATCTCTTTCCTGGCATTTATCTTCTTGGGAAACAATTAGAGGTGTACTACAGAGTGGAGGCCTTAGGAGCTCTGACTTTTAATAGTAACTTCAAAGAAAAAAGGAATGTATGTAATACAGCTCTTGATACATATGGGACAAGATATCATTGTGTATTGTTCAAGAGACAGAAACCTGCTTCAGTCTGGGCAGTAACATTAGGCTCTCTACCTTCTGTCTCTCACAGAATGAGGCCTTATTTTGTGTCAGTTAAAGGAAATTGTCCTCTGGGTTCAGGGAACAGATGCTATTGTCACTTGACACTTAACACACTTAACACACTTAACACACTGTTGCCAGTGAAAAAGTTAATGAAATTAACAGAGGGTCCTTAGTTCTTTCTAATGCTGTAAAGGGATATAGGAAGTTTATGAGGCATTACTACTACAGTAAAGTTTACTGTAAGATACATCATCTGCTCATTTTCCTTTCGGGAAAAAAAAGAAAAAAGATGCTTTTCTATAAAAACCTTTCAGTTCAATCATTAAATTGTTTCAAATAGCATAGCTTAATCCTGCAGCAGATATAATCAATCAGAAAGTATAGAGAAAACAAAGCTGTGCCAGCCTGTTTAAAAAAATGCACCAGTGACAATATTGAAAAAAGTATTAAATTGAATCCTGAGCTTCCTGTATATGTAGGGACAGCTACAGTACAGTACCATTGATCAACCTGTAATCCAGAATGAGGAATAAATTTATGACATGGCCTTCTCTTCCCGGCCCATTAATTCCACAAGCTATCATCAGCTGTTTATGGCAGCCTAATGTCAACATGCATCTTGTGCAAGACAGCAAAGCAAATGGTCAAATGTCAATGAAGATTAGGACAAGGACATGCACTGCTTAGGGTTTACAAACAAGACATCCTTAAAAAAACAAAGCCAAACCCCACATTTTCAAAGAACACACCAGTACAGATGTACACAGCATTGTGGCTCATGACGTCAGGATCCCTTCACGAGATAAAAACTCGTTTTTAAACTTCTTGTTAAAAGCAAATAGTGTCATTCAGGGTTGCTGAAGATGATTGAGCCAAACTGACCAAAGCCATTAAGCAGTAAATGCTGGCATATGTTATCTTTCCTTCTCAGATGCTAAGATCTACATATTAAATGATTTTATTTTGCATTAGTCTTTAGCTTTCGTATCTTTAAATCCACCTATGTAAAATGAGATTGGATTTTCAATGCATTTTCTAGTCTTTTATTTGTCCTGACTATCTTAGATCAAGAGTTTAGAGATAAACCAGAAAAAAACCACCCCAAACAACTTCTCTGCAGAACAGATTGTGTAGTGTCATAAGCAGACAAAGAGGCTTGCTCTAAGTAGGCAATGACCTCGCTAGAGTATGTCTGTGTGTGTCGGTGTGCAAGTGTGCAAAAGATGGCATTGTTAAGCAGAACTTATCACAAAATTGAAGCCAAAAAGTCCAAGTTCTCCTGTCTGATGTGTCATACATTAGTACCTAATTAATGATCACGTGTAGGCATGAGTAAGAAGTCAGGCTAGTATTATTATAATTAAAACGAAAAATGTTAGTGAGACAGTTGTCCTTTCAGTAAAGTATTGGAGAAATCTAAAGCATACATAGTAGCAACCTATTCCCAATGTCTACAGTAGTTCTTTTTAATCTTTGTAACTTGTGGTCCTCCAAATAATTGATAGAAGTGTTGTGGTTTCCTTAAATTTCCTTTGTGTAACTTACTTTAGAAAACATATTTTCTAAAAAACCTTGAGTTTGCTTTTCTTTTCATGACTTACCTTTGGCCATCTTTGTTTACCATAACTGTAATTCTCTAATCTTCTACTGAATCTTTTTCAGGAGTTTAGAAAAAGAGAAAAAATTCCCTAAAATACCTAAAAGACCGAAAAATCACATTAAAGTATGGGGAAACACATATTTACATTGTGGTATGTAATGTTTTTTTCTTGATTTCTTTCTAATAACTCTTCATATTCTTCTTGCTTTCTGAACACCATAGAGAGTTTTTAACATTAGTGTTTTGCACCATTTCTTTAAAAGAGCTAAAGCCTGTCCAGTAGAAACAAATTTAAAATAACTCAGAGGAATAAGCTAAAGCTAGGATAATTTTTGCTCTTTTTTGGGTCATTATTCAGAGTGAAAAAAGAGAAAAAAAATGCCAGGATAAATACTTTTAATGCAAAAAAAGAGAGAGAGGAAAAAAAAAAGAGGTCATGACAAGCATGAATGTCACAATAAAAAAGAGAAATTCCCACAAATTAACAGCTCCCTATGACTTCTTATGTTCTGTTGAATAAGATCCCTTCTATGTCTGCCATCCAGGTTTCCTGGAATTGAGAGTTATCTTTGTGTCAGCGGGGGAGTCACTGGAAGTGAAGTGATGCAGAATAACAAAGTGTGAATGCTGATAAGCATTTTCCATTTCTTTCCCTTTCACACCTGTGAAACCTGGAGGTCAAGTCAAAATAATAAGAAGTTTCTGAAAGGAGCACCAGGGGATATTTGCAACAAACCCTTCCAATCTGTGCTGTAATCCAAATTATTGTGGGCAAGCAGTATAGATAATAAAGAGGTAAAATACAGTGCAGACAGCACAATATGGAGACTTTGTACAGCAACTCCACAGTAATTGCATAGCTCTTTTTTATTTTTTATTTTAATGTCTGTGTAGCATACAAAAAGATCCTTCTCAAGGCCAAGATTTTCTGTGGTTTGGAAGCTTGTTCTGTGTGGAATGTGTGAACTACACCCATAAGGAAGTTGTGTTTTCTCCCACAAGAATCCTTGTGTAATTCTCAACACTCATGCATTGGAGTTGCATGGAGATGGACTCACGTTAAGGCACTAAGGAAAATGCGTCGTCTTCCTCCAGCTTACAAAACATCCCTGCAACCAGGAGCAGGTTGAATGAGAGGGTGCTGGCAGGGGATCAGCAAGGGAGCTGCAAACAGCACAGGATCATTTTATCCCTGCACTTTTACCCACCACCCTGTATATGGTCATTCAGGTTTTTGGTAGGCTTGATCACTCCCTGAGGTGACCATCTTGCTCACTCACCATGCAGTGCCTATCAGATTACCTGTGTGTTGTCTCAGGTGCCTTAGTCCCGTGCTGCTCCATAGATGACATGAATTTGTCTGCACACAGCCCTGCTTTCAGGATGCTTACAGGTCAGAATGAACAATGAAAATCAGTAGCAAAATAAATGGATTGTAGTAAAAGTAAATAGACCTTTCAGAAGTTTCATCACAGTTTGTTCAGAAATTGGTTCTATTTCAAAGCATATTCCTGACCTATTCATTTTTATTATATGTTCCCACTTGCTTGGTTTATTCAGCTTAAAATAAAATAAAAAGGGATAAGAAAGAAACACTGTAGATATTTCTGCTGGTTAAGTCTAATAACAATCGTGTTTGCAGCTTTCCCCAAAGCCAAAGCAATCTGTTTGACAGTGATATTATCAACAGTTAGGGAGGGTGATACCCCTGTCAAATGCTTGTGGGTTGTTTTTTTTTTAATATTTAAACAGACTTCAGATTCCAAAGAAATGGAATTGAGCTGCATCTGCACCCAGGGTGTATACACATGTACTGGGAGTAGCACTCAACCTGTGTGGAGTGTCTGCACTTTGATTTGGGCTTGGCCATGAGTGTTGCTTGCCAGGCATATGGGTATAAATGAAAAAGAAAGAATTGTCTATTTGCAGGGCCAACACAGGATCTGTCAAATGCAATCAGATTTTTTTCTCAAGCTGGTTCTTTTGGTGGAAGTTTGGAAACATGCAGTTTTTCAGCAGTGCCCATTTCCTCTCAAGAAGCTGCTAAGAAATAACTCAAAGCAGAAACACAATTCCCTGAGTTGTTTCTGATTTTCTGGACAGAGACTGAAGTGGGCCCAATCCTGTGTGTGCTGTTGGTACAAACAGTCCCATTGATGAAGAGTATGTGCAAAAGCAGAGGTGAACAGAGATACGGGAGAGCATGTCTATCCTGCCAAACAACAGGCTGATTGAGACTGTGGAGTTATTTGGGTTGTACCCTTGTTCCTTGCCAACTTTGGTTTATTTATTCAGTTTGACAGAAGAGCAAACACAAGGGCTGTTTCTGGCAACAGTCCAAAAACAGGAGACAGGATGCAGAGGGAGTTTTTGTTTTTTTCAAAATGTCTGCTGAATGGGCAATCCCTCAGCAAGATCATTTGATCACTAGTTGATTGCTGTTACTAATCTCCATAAAGGTTGTAATTTCCAAAGAACTCAGCTGGTGATAAATCTCCACTGACTTCAAAGACAGCAGAGTGCTAGTTCTCTGGAAAAGCTTGACCTAACCCGGGAAATTAAACATGGTCAAATTAGCAATTTGATACTGTCTTTTCTGAAAAGCTAATTTCAATAAGATTAAACTGTTTCTCCAGAAGAGACCTCCATTATGACAGCACAGTTACACACCTTTGCTCTACATTCTGAAGCTGCAATTGCCTACAAAACAAGAATGGCTTCAGTGACACAGCACAGTCCAGACAGTAGATCTAGGAAGGAAAAGGATGTCCCCTAATATGGAGAAGGGCACTGGAGATGCAGGATAAGAAGAGCTGTGGGAGGAGAAACATGGAGGGTTGATGTGGTAGAAAAGCATCTCAGAGAGACTGCAAAGGCAGTAAGGAACACGTGGTTGATATGAGGTCTCAAAGCTGGAAGCAAAGGCAGAAATTGCCCTGGATTCTTCTGTGGCTTTTTTGTTGTGATGGTTGTTGTTGTTGGTTTGTGGTTTGTGTTTTTTTTTTTTCCTGGAGGCAAAAAAGAAAAGCTGTTATCTTGTAAGTTTCTGATTAAAGAATGTCCCAAGGCTCAATCTGTAGGTTCTGAGGTGTCCCTTCAGTGAAGGAGGTTTCCTTCACTGCGTAATCATAGCTGGTAGGTGGCTTGCTGTACCGTCTGGCCATGGAGGCACCACAGGCACTGCATTCTGCTGAGTGTTCTTATCAGGGCCTCTTCTGCACTGTTTTGAGTACATGTGTGGGGGCAGGAGGAAAAGGGCCTTCTCTGCATGGTGCCAAACACGGGCACAGACTCACAGAATACCTGAGATTGGCAGAGTTCTCTGGAAATCATCTAGTCCCACATTCCTGCTGAAACCAGGGCCAACTAGAGCAGGTTGCTCAGTCAGGTTTTGAATATCTCAAAGAATGGAGACTCTACAACTTCTATGGGCAACCTGTGGCAGGGTTTGATGTCTGTCACAGTAAAATAGGGGTTTTTTTCCTATGTTTAAGCTGCTTTTCCTGTCCATTTCAATGATATGGAAGCCTCACTGGACTGATTTGTTGTTAAACAGGTCCCTGACCAGTGTAAAAGGCCAAGATAATAATACCTGCTTATCAAATGACAAATTCTGTCTGAAATGATGTAGCAAAGGGAAAAGCCATTTTTCCTCAAGGGTATGTGCTCTCGTGACAGGCTTAGCAAATATAAATATTTTATGATAAATGAGCTATCCATACCCATTCAATTGAATGCTGTGTGGCACTTGTGAACTTAGTAATTTCCACATGGTGGAAGATCTAATTTTACTGTGCTATTGCTGACATCACGACGTAAACAAAGCAAATTAGTCACTGTACAATAATGATTCTGCTCTAAGAGGGATGTGGGTCTTTAAATGGCATATGAATTGAAAGATTTACAGTCAGATGGGTTTTCAGTGGTTTGTAAATAACTGGGGTAGAATTAAGTCAGTTCTCTGAGCCTGTGGACACAATCTTTGTGAGTCACTTACTGTATAGTTACTATAAATTTGTCAACACTGGATTTCTCAGTGATCAGTTTCCCTTGACATCTTGCAAAGTAGTACTGCTTTGACACAGAAAGAGATGAAAGTCTGGCAGTCATTTCTGGTAGCAGACGTAAAAAAAGACTCAAAATATTTTCTTATAATTTTTCTTTTCAGCTTTCAGCTTTTACTGCTTATGATTTGGGTTGGGCAATTTTTTCCATTTTCTCCTCTGCCGCCTTAAATCTAATTTCTTAAACTATAGTTCAGTGTTTTCTATGGTCTGGAGCTGAGTCAATGCAAAAGCAATACTTTTAAATTTTCTAAATTTATTTCTTTTCAGATTGAACAGAAAAAAAACTAGTTTAAGATGACCCAGCTGATCAAATATGTTTGTTAAACCAATGAGACTGAATTAACCATGTCTGAATTAACCACTTTCTCTTAACAGGTGGAAAATATCAAAATTTTTCTCAGAAAAAAAAAACCAAACATGTATGGCTTTCCACAGAGTGAGAAATCTGCGGATCTCTGTAAAATAATAGCTGATATAAATCTTGTCCAAACTTCCTGTAGCCTTAGAAGTGGGACCTGAAATATGATTAGGGACCAATTCCAGTGCTGACACTTCTTGACACCTTACCACAAACCTCACAAGAGTTCACAAGAGGCCCGATACACATTTTCAAAATGACTGCATTGTCAATAGCCCTGTCTATTGCAACGTTTCTAGTGCTTTTCCATATCAGAGTAGTCCAGCCTTGGGGTTGCATCCTGTTCCTTTTTCAGACTTCCTGTGGACCTCAGAGGGCATTGAATCAAATCCTCTCCTTCAAAATCCAGAAAGGGCATGAGGGAAAGAATCCAAGCCTGTAAAGCAGTTAATAGGTAAACCCCAATTAATATCAATAGGAGCTGGAGGCAGACATATCACAATTGGTATCCATAGATATATCACTGAAGGAAGAAGGATATTTCTGTCTCAGTTTCATTTTCTCTCACCGAGCAATTCAGGGTGCATATTAATTTACTCAAACTAATTTTTTAGCTCTTACAGTTCAGAATTTAGAATCAGCCTTGCCATGAAAAAAATGATGGAGTTGCATTGTTGAGAGGAAACAGAAGTAGTTGTGCTGCCTCTGGTCTTCTAGGTACCCAGAGAAGGCAAACAGCATTCCCTCATTGTCCTGGCCTATGACTGCAAGGCAGTAAAGGCAAAACTCCTCTTTCTTAAGTCTTTCTGAAGGTACACTTAAGAATCCTTTCTTAAAGTCTCATACAAAACTGATGTATATTGCTTAAAGGAAGACTGCATGTGCCTACTTAGTGTGTACACATAAGACCTTACTGCAATTTTAAATCCCTGATATCTTTGAACAACTCAGCTGCCTCAAGGAAAATATGCTGATTACATTTTACATATCTATCTCCAGGTCTTTTGCTGGGTAATTAAGCTAAATAACTCTGAGCTAAAATAAAATCTACTCACTTCTCTTTGGTAATAATAACAAGGGGTTGTGTCCAATTAAAAGATCAGCAACTCCAGCTAGAAACAGATTTCAGGAATTTTCTACCTCTTTTCTTTATATAACCTACTGTGTCCGTGGTACATCAGCTCCCGAATTCAACTCATAGACACCTGTGAGACTGTTCACATCATCAGTTGCTGTTCAAAGGAGAGAGCAGCTGACTTTGGGCCTAAATGACCAAACAGGGAACCAGGGGAACTCGTTTGCAAGTCCCGAGTGCTGTCAGTCATAGCAGGTGGAAAGCCACAAGACTGAGAGCAGTGGGCAAAAGCAATATATCCACACAAGAGATTTGGCTGGTGAGAGTAGTGTCAGACAGAATGAAGGGAGAAAACAAAATTAAGCTGTCATAAAGCTGCACCCTTTGATCATTTCTAGAGTTGTTGTATGCCCTGTGAAATACCTTTTCTGCACAGCATTAAGCAATCATTTGTCATTTGCATTGAGTAACTGTCTGCGTTTTGTACTGCTGTTAGGGTAACGGCTTGCCTGTGCAACAGATAATTGAACATCCAGCTAGCGATATTTTATGTAATAATTGCCTGAAGGATGTATTGTTTCACTCAATGGTTGGTTATTTTGCTTGATATTTTCTGGAACTGTTTGTAGGTCTGAATGGGACAAGCTTTCTCAGGAGTGTGCAGTCTCTTGAGCCAGATTTCCTCAGGTTTGCTCTTTTTTTTTTTTTTTCCAGAGACTTCTTTATCCCAAAGCAAACTTCATAGCCTTGCTTTCAATGCCACTGCTGTTGTATTTTTTCTTTGAGGTCTAAATATTTTGCATGATTCTTCCCACATTCACCTAAACAGTCTGGGCCTGGTTTTAAAAGAAACATTCTGTGGTAACAAAGAAATTGTGTGCACCAGGAAGCAGGTCATTATTCTTCTATACTGTTTTGGCACCCAGACTCCCGACTTTCTGGTCCAGTGCTTCATGGTGTAAAGCCACATTTACAACTAATGTGTTTCCTCTCTGGACCTGAAGAAAATTCAGAGCTTTTTCCATCATGCTTCAGGTTTGTGGCAGGTAGCACACCATGAGGCTTAGCAAGCATTGCTGCTGCTGGGGTAGGAGCATCATTCACCACTTAAGACAAGGAACATTTTGAAAGGCAAAGTGTGTTACAAAAAATATGCTTTTTGACATTGCCCTTTGAAAAAGCACGCTCTTCCCTCAAATATGACAACTATCACCCGTGCAGCCCCATACTGTCAAGTACTTCTTACTCATTCTTTTCTTATTCTTAGCTTATCAGACAGTAATCCTGATTCATCAGTACATCATGGCTTACTCTGCAAACCTGAATGAAAAGGAACTACACTAGTCTATTATGCAGAGTTGTTTAAAGCAGAGAGATATTATACAAGGCAACAGTGGTCTGGACTGACAATTCTGTAGCTGGGATCAGCAGTTCAGGTACTTGCCTAAACAAATGCTCTCCTCTGTTTCACTTGTGTATATTTCTCTTTGTGGCTGCATCCCTTTTATGTTCCCTTTTGATTGTGGTGATTCAGTTCAGGGATAGCTCTGTTCAAGCGGTGAAGTGTATAAAGGTGGAAGATAAGGGATGTGAAACAGCACCGTGTCAGAGTGAAAATGGCTAATATTGTGAGTGACGAAGGTAAGCAGGCTGAGTTCTGGCTGAAAGGTTATGTGCAGAAGTGTCCTATGTTAAACCTAATGTAGAGTTGGAACACATGCTGTTTGAAGCCTGAATTAATATAAATAAAGACCTTCTTTGGGCTTGTTGGTTATCCTTCACTCTTCACAAAAAGCTGATGCTGTCTCTTGTACACATGGCCTAAGCAGGGTCAATTTCACTTCCATGAGTTTTATTAAGAGCTATAGGACCACTGTTGCTATGGTAACAGTGTTTTACCTAGCCCAAGGCTTGGTGGCCCTGGGATATGATTATGAAGGAGAGAGCAAGCACTCAAGGTTGGCTGAATGGGGCAGTACCTCTTCCCTTGCTTATGGGCAGTCACAGTATATACTGCTTTGTCTGCATCCTACACTTGTGGGAATGGATGTAACCATTAAAGATATAACAAGCTCCCTTTGTGGCAGGAAGTAGACAGAATACCTATAAAGGAATCTATAGATACACACATTTATAGCAGCCAGGTAACCTAAAGGAAACTGATATGCTGTAAACCAGATACATCGATTTATCTCAGGAATAGCGTAGCTAAAGGTAAAGGCAGGGGTCTGTTCTTTTTTGAACCGAGATGGTTTATTTTATCTGTTGTGGAATCAAGAAAACTAGCAGGGATGGTGTGGACAGGCAAGTCCAAAAGTTGCTGAAAGCCTAAAGGCCGAAAAAGGAGATGAAACACAAGTTACATATGTTTCCTGGGAGACAGTGCCAGACAATTGTGTCTTTTTTTCTTTCTCACCTGGAAAAACCTTTGAAATTAATGTTTTAAAAGTCCCTTTGAAACTTGACTGAATATTTCAGCAGATGAGGTGATTCCCTTTTATATTTTACTGGTAAATATTTTATTTTGCTCACATGGATTCCTCAAGTGAGAGAGGTTACTGTATTTTTTTGCACCTGTCTTAGTGCTTGTATAAGCTTTCCCAGCTTTAGCTGTTCCGTCAGCACTGTGAAGGGGTAAATTGTCAAGCTCCTCTTCATCTTACCATTAAAAGGGCTGGGAAACTCCACTAGACCACTGAGTCTTGTGCCTCCAAACATCAGTTTTAAAAACTTCGTGGGACTTCAGCCAGTACCCATGGAATATTGCTTCCAGCATAGCCCAGTCTTTTATCCTGATCTTATCAGGAAGGAAAGTCCGCCTGACAAAATTCCATCATGTCTTTTCAGGTGAAGTCCAACTTTTTTTTCTCCCAGGAAGTTTCAATTTACATCTATAGATTCTATTTAATCTAAGATATTTAAACTGGATCTCCAGTGAACAGATCTAGACACAAACTGAAGAGACTAACAATGCTGGTGATGTCTTCTGGTCATGTTTTCCTGTGCCTGCCTGACACTTCTCACTTTGGGAGAGCTTTGATGCACTTACTAGTTGATGTAGATGTTTCTCTGATCTTGACCATCCATACAGCATTCCTTTTTTGCATCCTTCCCTTTGTTACGTTGGTTGATCTTGGGCAGTAACAGGTTGGTCCTGAGTCATGGTGGAAGTTTTGCCATACTCATTGCCTAAGTATTAGGTGACTGCTGCCTACAGGAATCCACAGATGGAAATCAGTCCCCTGAGTGCCTCTATTTCATGTAGGGAAGACAAGCTACAAAAAAGAATAGTCTGCTTGAGCTGCTAAATGTGCCATCTCACCTACCCGCTGTTGAGAGGAGAATGGCTAAGGCTTACCTTTTTGAGCAAAATAATCACTAATTTCATCAAAATTCCAGGGACCTGGTGGAATCAAGAAACCTAAGAGAGGCACCTAAGGACTTCAAGCAGTGTCAAACTTCAGAATGGGATTCTACCCATTGCAGTTAAGCAGCAAATGAGGAGCAAAAGCAAGTATAAACATTCTGTTCCACTCCTCTAAACATGTTCTGCCTTAAAGGGGGACCTGTGCATTCTACATTCTCTGAAGTTCTCTGCCCCTTCTGCCTCACCAGGATATTTAGGCAGGGAAATAATCCAGTTTCTTTCCTTGAGTGACCTAGATATGGGAATGTTCAGGCCTGGCACAACCAAAGCATGTCCACATCTGGGCAGGAGCAGGTCACGTTGCTGCTCACGATAGGATATCCCAGTGGAGCTCACGGAACAAGGTGACAGAGGGGATCTCAGCTACATTGTAGGGACTAAGTTAAATGTTCAGGCAGGATTTGGGGACATATTGTACAAGTGGCAGGACAGACTGTTTAGGAATTTTGCTTATCTGTATGTTTTCTGTGTGAGTGAACGTTAAACTGGAGAAAAAAGGGGAAATGGGTTGATGTTTTGGCACATTTCTCTGTCTAGTACTCCCTTAGCACCATCAGAAGCAGAGTACACAGAGGCCAGATAAATGCAATTATACATATAATTTGTCCATGTCTGATGGCCAACTCTTTTTAACAATGTGAGCTAAGTTTCTCTCTAGATCTGAGAAAACTCAAATGAAGAAAAAAAATTGGTTTATAATTTATGGGTCTTAAAAAATTTTTCAAAAATGCTGTTATTTTTCTTAACAAATGCCATTTTGAACAATTTTTAATAGTTTTTTAAAGTCAGAACTACAGAAAAAAAATCTTAATGTTAATTTCCCCCCAAGAACCTAGAGGAAAATAACCTTATATAAAACATGTCAAGTTTATTGTATTGTTTATGTTAGACTGTAGTGTTAAATGGCATTTAGTGGATGTGGAAGAAAAACCCATCTGCTATTCGCTGCTTATCTGTATGAAAAGTTTCACTACATTCATTTATTACTTAGATTGCATTTATTCAGAAAATGCAAATATAATTACATAAAATTTCAAAACAGTTATGTATGGAATACATGAAAAATGAGCTGAACTGTACTGTAGAAGAAAGACTTTTTCCGCTTTTCCAGTAGGATCAACCAATATGAATTATTTCAATTTCTGCTTGACTGGCTGAGCTCTGCACAATGCATGCTACCTTGCAAAGAAACAGCTAGTTCCTCCAAGTTCTGAAAGGAATAATGCTAGCAGATTTCTCTCTTCTTTCTGTTTTTTAAAGAGGAATTAAAGCAAACAACTGATGCATCACCTCAGACTCTGTCTTTTGCATTTTTTCTTCTGCTTTTCTTACCTCATACCTTCTGACAGTCTCAGATTGACAAATGTGGAGTGTTTCAGCAGTGTTTGTTACCAGCATTTACTAGCAACAGATTTCAAATCTTCCCTTGTTTGTTTTAGAAACCATATGCCATGTAATGTCGTAAGTGGAGCTTGTGAGAAAGAAACCCTCCAATCCAGCAACATATATTTTTTTAATGGTGGTGCTGGGCTAAGGGATCATTTTAATGACAGTTGTAAAGGTTCTTTCCTCCAGGTTTCCACCTTCAAATCTCCTGCTTGTAAAGTTATGATGCCAGTGAAGGTTTAGTGATGAAGGTTCAGAAGTAGACCATGGCAAGAAATGGGTTAGCAACATTTATATCCTTCATTTAGGATATGAAACTATTGGGATAGTGATATAAAAATTTTAGTGTAAAAAGATGTGAAAAAACAAAAAAGATAAATTTTCTGCGATCCTGAAGCTAATACAAAGTGCTGAATTATTCCACGCTCTTGACATCTCAGCTGTGCTGCCCAAAACTATGCAGAAAAGAGATAGTGGAGCCAGAGTGTTACATACAGAGTCACTGTTTAAAAAACTTCTTTTAAAATATGACTGAATGCAAGTCCCTTTATCTATATGAAAATAGATGGAAATATATTCAGTGCATTTATAGCATATGAAAGGTTGTATTTAATGTTATCTGGTCTTGACCTTTAGATTGAAATTTGCATTTGATTTTAAATACCTTTGGGAATGTTCTACTTCCTGCACTAATTCCCTTTCTAAACTCTGAAGGCTGAGGGCTCTGTTGTAATATTGATCATTTTACACTGATGCTGGTAACTTGGCACGGCTTTATAAAGTTAACTATTGTTTTGAAGTGAAAATATGAATTTTGGATTCAGTGGGATTAACACGGGGAATAGACTTGTCCAAAATGGAGACAATGCTTGTGCTCTACTCTACCTGTGAGAGTGTGACTGCTCTTTGTGAAGGTTTATAATTATATAGTGGCTGTGCTTGGGTTCACACCAAGACATAGCCTTAAAATAAAGTCTTACCCTAAGATATAGCCTTAAATTATGATAGGAGGCTTGAAGTGTCATTTTATAATTGCATTTATAAGGTCAGTCACTTAGATATAGTAGTGTTATGCATTTTGTGTCACGCTGCATTTCCCTATGCAATGAATGTCTGTGCAAAATTTCATGTTTCACACGTATTCATTCACTCATTCATTCATTCATTCATTATATTTTTATATTTTATGTCTTTATCCTCTCTCTCTCTCTTCCTTAGAGCATAATAAATTTAGTACCATTTTCATCTTGACACTATCACCTCACTCAACTGGTCTAACATACTCAAATTCAGAACAATTATTCTCCACTCTTATTTAACATTAAACCCAGCAAATTCCACTTCAGATCTGAAGAAAGGCTTAAAGCCTCTTAAAGCCTGTCTGCTTTCTTTTTTCTCTGGTTGTATCAGTACCAATGTCTTTTGTAAAAAGATATTGTCTCCATTATTAATTCTTGGCATTAAAAAGTGACACTTGAGGATCAGGACCTCACAATGAGACAAGGCAGCGCATTTGCTCACATACATAATTGACATTCTGTATAACTTGATATTCTCAGGTCTTTTCCTGTCTTTTTAGGCCAATTTGTGTATTTATGTATGATAATGTCCTCAAGGAACCCAGACATTTGCTTGTGAATACACAGTAGTTTCAGTCCCCTTCCTCATCTTTATGCCATCTTTCATGTCTTCTTCATGTTTGTGCCACAGCAAATCAAAAGAAACTTCCAACCCTTAAAAACCAAGGGCTGAATTATCTCCCAAAGGAACAACTCATGCATCATTCTGCAGCAGTAGTTTCAATAACCATACGACTCACAGTTTTTAAAGCATTTTGGAGCATATTTTCCTATTCATCTATGAGTAAGATAAACCGCTCAGTAAAACAATGATCCCCTGTTCGCTTTAGAATTAGCAAATTGATGACCAACGTCATTAGCACAATGAGATTAGTGGGCTGCTTCATTAGACAACAGGCTGCATCATCTACATTACGCTTGGGTTCACTTGCAGCTCATGGAAAGGAAAGGGATGTCCTCAGAGGCTTGGGTGGAGGTGTTAGTTCAGATCAGATCTCAGTTCAGAATGTATTAGAAACTAAAAATAATGTTATATAAAAATACTGATAAGCTCAACAGAGTAGGGTCCAGACAATCGCATTATGACTAATGCAGGTCAAGCATCATGGGGAAATGACCCGTGTTTAATAAATTTAATTTGTGATTACACAATATTGATAGTCCTAATTGAATAACTTATTCAATATACATTCCTAGTACTCCTTGGATGTGTTCTCTCAGGATCACTAGCAGTATAGAGCTTATATATTAAATCCAGAAAAGCTATTTGCAATATGTATTACTTGACAGGGCAGTCATATTTGCTGAGTAATGTAACTATAATATAACATAGTAATGTAATCACTCCAAGGAGGAAGAATTACACCACCTTTATTTAGAGACACAGTAACATGCACACTTGTCGTTAATGTCATCAACAGGAAGTTGGCTGAGAAGACAGATTTAAATTGCAATATTTAAGCTCCCCCTTTGCCACTGTTGAATTCCAGCACTGTCCCATGGAAGCATAATGGAATGTGGTATTAGCAACAAAACAAAAACTCATCTTGGAAATTGTTTCCTACACTGTCTTTTACTTAGTATAACTGTATGGGACCTGACCATGACAGATGTTGCAGTGATGAGCATGGCGGTGACCAGTACTCAGCGTTAGGAGCAGGATTTAGAAAGCTGAGCTAGGTGTTGAAGTTCTCTGCCTGTGGATGATGCAGGTGTAGGGATGTTCTTTATATAGACATGCTGCATAAATATGTGCCACACAAACATAAAGTAAGAAAACAAGGAGGGAAGAGAAAGTGTGTCATATGGTGGGATGCCTGCTTTTTCCATTAGCCCCACCCAAGGTTAGAGCACTTTCCCAGGAAGCAAGAAAGGTGGGTTTCCATCCTGCTTTGACCAGAGAGGTTTTGGCTGCACAGTCTCCTACCTAAAGAAGCACCCAACCTACTTGGCTGTAGGTACTGAACTGGAATTGGGCAAACAGGCCAAAGGAGAAGGGGTGGCAGCATCAAGTAGTGTCCCTCAAATGGATGGGAGAAGATTCGGGGAGTAGTGTCCCTGGATTATTTTTGGAATATACCCTGTGGCTGTCTCATACAGAAACAGAGCAGGGAACTGGAACAGATGTTGGTGTGCCTTTCTAGTAGATATTTCATTGCTCCAGCCTTGTTTACCATTCTGTTCCAGCCCAACATATGGGAACCTGGTATGGAGTGGCTCCTAACTTTGTATGTTCAAAATAAGTTTTATTGTCAGCTGAGTCAGTCTCCTTTTGGGACTTTTCTTTCTCCAGACAGTCGCTCTCATAAAAAGTGCAGCCATAATGATCTCCCTAAAAATCTTATGCACTGCACCAGTCTGAAAGGAATTTGTACCTTCTTCATCACAAGTTTTTTGTTTTCTTCCGAAAAAGACCCACAACAAAACAATACCACAAATCCCTGCCAAATCCCAAACATTAGAGCTTTTCCTGTTGTTCTAGTGCAGCAGCTTTCTGCTCCCAGATGAGGGATTATCAAGCACTGTCTTCCCTTCTCCCTCATGTTTTGCAGTGCTATATTCTGGGCCCCACATTCTCTGGCTATTCTCTGGCCATTCTCTGGACCTGTGAGTTACTCCTTTTCTGCTGTGAATCTTTTCATATCTGTTTTGTCTTCTGCTCTTGGTCACAGATTTGTTGGTTGGTTGGTTTGTTGGTCTTTGTTGGTTTTTTTAATTATTATTACTTTTAGTTCCTTATCCCTGTTTCTATTTACAACCTTTTCTGCATTGTTTTTGTGCTATAGAAAACCAAAATAAAACAAAACAACAAAAAAACCCCAAACCAATCAAACAACCCCAATGAAAATTCCTACTTGCACTACCTTCCTTTCACTGAGCATATAGATCCCACTGACATGACTTTTTTATTGCAGCTGACTGCACACTTGCCTAACTACATGTTCTGTCTCTGACTTTCCCCTCCTTACCCACAGATTCTACAGGCTCTGTAGCACCAAACAGAAATTAGCAGAGAGAAAGTGTTGTTGCTTTAATATGTGCTATTCCTTTTTCTGCTGTTCAGTATATGGCAAAATAACACCTCCTGAAGAAGAACATCCTGCTGGTGTTGGTTACCAACCTGGCAAAGTACTAATTTCAATTATCTATATTCTGCTGTTTGAAAAGCAGCAATGCTACTGTTGGATGAGACTATTCTATGGTTTGCAGAGGTTTGGCTGAATTAGAACCAGACCCGCTTGTAGCTCAGAGCTGAGGGACAAATATGAGTAGAAAACCACAAAAAGTCCCCCATCCCTGGACTGACACAATTTTTCCTGTTAAAACTCAGAAGAGCTCTGCTGGTCAGAGCACTACTTCACAAAAATAAGGTGGCATTCTTAATTAATAACCTGACTCTTTAACTGGGATAAGCAGATGATTGCAACCCAGTACTACTGTTTTAAATTCCCTTGTGGTGAATTGACCCTGAACAGATGCCAGGTGCCCACCAAGTCACCCTATTACTCCCCTTCTCAGCTGGACAATGGAGAGAAAATATAATAAAAGGCAAAACAGACTTGACTTGGGGAATTTAATTTTATTTATTACCAATTAAATCAGAGTGGGATAATGAGAAATAAAATCAAATCACAAAAACACCTTCCCCCACCCTTCTCTTCTTCCCAGGCTCAACTTCACTCCCAGGTTTTTTTATATTCAGTATCTCAGATTGACCAAGAGGTGACCAAGGAAGACTTGCAGAAGGAGATGGTCATTGTCTGCTACACTGACCACTAAAGACAATGCAGAAAACATATTTTCTGGACACTGAAGTCCGTTGTCTGGGATAAGAAAGAGGAAAGCCACCTAGGGTGGTATATGGAATAGAATAGTGAATGTCCTTCAGGAGACCTGGGCTTTCCTTGCCAATATACTGTGGGGAGAGCGGGCTGTGTCTGTACTTGTTTGTCCAGTCAGAATGGCTGTTAATCAAGAAATCCATCCTCCTTTCACTGTCAGTGACACTGAGGTAAATTTCTGCTTCCTCACATGCTCTGCGATTTTCACAGTAAAAATGTGCTCCCCAGTGTACAGGAACACTCACCATGAAAAAGGCACTTAAGCATTGCCTGCGCTTGCACAGCATGGGACACAGACATCGGGTCAAGGATCACTGCTTGGGATTTTCACGTTGCACTGGGGCCTGACTGCTGCTGTCACATTTTCAAGTGTCTGCATCAGTCAGGACTATAAAGCCTAAAGTCTCTATGATAAAATTCCATTTCTGCTGGCCCCTGTTAGCACCTGCAGTACTGCAGTGTTGCTGCATCCTTAAGGGATTTATTCCAGCACTTCATTACTTCAGAATGGCGGGCTTGTTTTCTGAGCTCTGAAAAGCAAAGCAAGAGCTGCCTATGAACAAAATCACATTCCCCTTACTACCTCCCAGAACTCATATCCCTACTTTTGGGGAAAACACTGGAGAGCCTCCTTCTTTCCAACCACAGTAAGGTAGGTGGCAACATCTGGGTCTCGCTTGGAAGCAGCTGACAGCTGATGGCTGGCTGGAGGGACCCAGGGAGTGGAGGCTGCTGATGGCATGACCAGAACTGTATTTGCGCTGGCAGCAGTCATGGTGCTGTTTGCTGGTGCCCAGTGTCTCTGGCTGATTCCCAACACAAATGTGACAGCAGTTCGTCCTCTTATATGAGTCAAGCCAATTTGAACAGGGCTTCCCCGCTTTCACTCACCCTTGCCTGCTGTAGATTTGCTTTGAAGAACCTACGTGATTGCTATGATCAAAGCAGCACATTTCAAAAGGCCTCCTTAGAAGCACATGTCCTGCAGGAGCCACAGTCATTGCCCTGAAGACACTTCAGAAATGAGGTCATATCAAGGAGCAATTCCTCAAGTCAGTTAACGTGGGCGTAAACATTCCCTTCTCTTTTTACGCTGTCTCTGGCCGGGCTGTTCGATTTTGCCCCAAAACGTTGCTGAAGTCTCTCTCTTATATATTTATAAATTCTCCCTTCATCTTGGCTTATAAACATACAGAAATAGCGGGGGAGATTTGAATTTTGTATCTTGTATCACCGTGCTTTGACCAGTTGGCTCATATAGCTGAAGTGGCCAGTGGCTGCCCCCGAATGTCTGAGTGTTCCAGTGCTGTTGCCATTCCTGTATCTTGTTGCAAAATTTGGAAGATTTCTTCTTTCTGGTCCTGGTGGGGACTGAGACCTACAGCACTTGGAGTATGATGCCAAGGGTTTCCTCTCACTAACCAGACCACAAACCATCTGTCATGCCTTTTCAATTGCTAATTTAAAGGACAGAAGGATCACCATGAAAATAGGTCCAGCTAATTGAACTTGCCAAATAAAACTGCCTAAGTCCTATCAGACCATGCTGAAAAATATGCTTTAAACAATTCCTGAAAAAATAGTCTTTGGGATAGCTAGGATGTTTAAAAACAAATAAAATCTATCCCATGTGAAATCAGAGAATGCAAGATCTCTCTCAGTTCTCAGGTAAAACTATTTTGTTGGTCTTGGAGCTGTCACAAACTGTTAAAAAGGAACCTTCATGAGTCTTAGTTTACGATGCCTTGCTTATATCCTGGCATCCAGGGAGGAGCTGTTCTCTTATATCCAACTGAAATGCTTCCTGTAGTTAAAGCACATTGTGAAGGAAATTGGAATTAGGTATTGAAGCCCACAGCAGCAAGAACTGCGTGTGAAAGTTAGTCATGCTGTTGCTGTGAACATTGTTTACTACTGAATTTTAAAATATGACCTTAGCATTATTGTTTCCATAATCTTGCAAATATTAAGCAAACTTCACTTCCTGTAAATTGCTTTAGTTTTGTTGGTTGGTATAGAACAACACCGATTTATACGTGTAAGTATGCATATGTCATTATCTGCGTGTCACTTCATGGTCAGACATACCTGAGGATGTATTGGAGGTTCTCTTTTGTTGGTCTGCCTGGTTTACAAATCCTGTAATGGATACTAAATGAAAAGTATTATGGGAATCAATTACTAATGAGAGTATGCGTACTTCAAGGGCTACGCTCTTAAATAGATCACTTCCTCCTTTGTCATCTTTGACCACTAATTGCAGAGAGCACTTCTGAGTTAAATAACCTTCAGGGCAATAATTATTTGCAAAAGATTACACACATGGGACTTTGATACATTTTTTAATGCTGCATAGATGAGAACACTAAACCCCAGAGGAGACTGTTGCATTTGTAATCGTTACTTGAAATGCATTTACTGTAACAGGTGACACCGCGTATCACAAATATCAAATGCGTAATATTCTTTTTGTACTTGGCTGGAAGTAATGAAATCTTTGAAAATGCTGCGAGGCATATCCATGCAGAAATGCTTTTGCCCTGAAACTGCAAGTCTGTAGAGCTTTCCTACGCATGTCTCGTGTGAAGTCCTTCTGTTACGAAAAGCGAGTACCGGTGTCCGTGCGTAAGCATGAGCGTGTGTCTGGGTGCATGTGCTGGAGGGAAACGTCAGCTCAGGCTTTTTTTTTTTACTTTTTGCATGACTGAGATAAATTCTTGTGATCTTCTGCTGTTTCCTGTTAGTAGATTGTCGAAAGAAAGATATTTCTTCAGTGCCGAATATAATTTCATTTTTGTGTCCTAAGGATGCATTCGTTGTTAAATTTAAGGAGTTTTACCATCCACCAGAGCTAGAATTTTAAATAATATAAATCAGCTTTGAGCTGTGGAGATGCTGTGTAGCAGATCCTCATCTATTTTGTGTGTGGATGCAATGAGGGAAAACTTACATTGCATGGTATAAAAAAGAGAAAGGGCAAGTGAGTGGAAGAGAAAGGAGTGAAAAAGAGGAAGTTGTTTTCCTGAGAGCCAAAAATTTATTTCCCCAGTGTTCAAGATCTTGGGGAATAAGAAAATACTTGCATAATATTGATTACCTGATTTTTAAAAAATGGTTTAGGGAGCACATCCTCATTCTGTAACTAGTTGAGAAGAGCAGAGGCACAGCATCTGAAACTGATAATTGAGGGAGCTGTTCTGGGAAGATTCCCTTCAGGTTAGTCAGAGCAGAAACAATGCCATGCCATGAGTTGTGAGGCTTGTTAGGATCCCTCCCAATACTGAATAAGCTGTCACTCAGAAACCAGAAACAGTCAACTTTCATTAGAGGGTGCAAAGGTAGCACCACGTGTCTGTTTCACTGAGGTTCAGTATTCCCCTCGCCCACCCGAAATCCAATCTTCAGGTGCATCTAAACAAATTCATGTGTTTTAGAAGAGTTATACAAAACTCAGTTTAATGTTGCTTCCTCCAAAAACTAGGCACATGTGAAGAATTTTGTTTTAAAATTGTGTGTAGAGATGAGAGAGGTTCTTATGGTATTTTAATTGGAAGAGCCAATCTGTGGTAACCAAAACCTACTATAAGGAGGCATCAACCGAAATAAATTTCCCTTTAAAGCTTTAAAAAATAATGAGATTCAACACCCTTGTATATTTCACTGCAACATTTCTAAAATGTAAAAACTGCTGTTTTTCCAAAGCAAGAAGTTTTCACCTTGAAAAGCAGAGTATTTCAAAAAGTGTCTAAACTTGAAACTTGCAAAATTGAAATTTTTTTTCTGTTTCCCTACACTGGCATTTTGTTTGGTTTTTAACTTCATTAGAAACTTTTAAGAGTTTAACTTTCACCTGGTTTGTGCCAGGAACATTTTTTTCATCTAGAAGCTTGTGTAGAATGGGCTTACTTCTTCCCCTGTTGCTGTAATTATTAGCTCATCTCTTCAAGTGAAACTCAGGACTGGCCTCATCAGTTGAAAATTTATGACTTCATAATGCTCTTCTAATACTTCCTATAAATCCAGCTTCCCTGCCAGTGGATTAGAGAAAGGAAGAAAGCTCTGTTATAACTACAACCAACATGTACCCTAAACATTAAAGAAAAGAAGCAAAATCCAGAGTTGTTGGGCTGGTTTCTCCCCTAGTTTACCCCCTCAGCTCTGTCAATTGGCAGGCCCTCTGAGTGGCAGGTGGCACTGGTAATACATGCTCTCCACATGTTTTCCTGTAATCTGGACCCAGCAGAGCGATAGCTAAATTTCTGAGCATTTAGCCTTGATCTGTCCCACATCCATTCCCAGTTAATAATTTCGTAAGTAATTACAAGGGGATGGTATTTAGCCTTGAGTTCATTTTAGATGGAGCAGCCTCCCTGTTCCTATGATGATGTTTCCACATTTATGTGGCCAGTATTCATACCCTTGGTTCGAAGCAATTGCCTTGTTACTATGCCCTGATGAGCCTTTCCTGTTGCCATTGTAGCCTTGAAAGCTGGAAATTGCAAGAGCTGCAGGTGGTGGGCAGCAGGGTCTGATTAATCCAAATTCCATTTTCGCATTATTGAAAAATGATGGGGCAAAAGGAATGCTCTGCAGCTGAGTACCAAACATAGTCAGAAATATTGCAGTTATGGGGATGACGATATGGGTCACACAGTAATTATTTTCAGCCAGGAATATATAGTGAGACCATACCAGAAAATTATCAGAGAGCACTACTTTGACTCATGGTTATGTAAGAGCTCAGTGAGGAGGCCAGACTGCAAGACAAGTGCTTTCTGTTCATTGTTACATTAAAAATGTGATTTTCACCAAGCTAGGCTGAGCTAGAGGCTCATAACACAATACACAGGAATGACATGAATTTGGTGCACCGATCTGTATCAGAAGATCACGCAGTCTTCACACGAACAGGAAAACACTCAACCGCTGGCTATGAAGTACAACCTTGTACTGAAAATAGGAATAATATCCAGAAATAATGATGACTTCTTAAATAACAGTGGCAGCTTCATCCCTTTCCTTATTCCCATTTCCTATGGATTCACTGGTGCTTGGGTTTTTAATTTGTGCTTTTTTGCCACATCAGTTTAATCCTGGATTTCATGTTCTTCTAGATCCTTCTCTGTTGTCAACACTATAGTCTCATGCTTCTTTCCTGTGTTCATGAGAAGTGAGGAGGCTTTTTCACAGTCTAAGGTGTCATGCTAAGCATATAAAGCAGAGGGAAGAAGGAGGAAAGGGTCAGGTTTGGAGCGATGGCTTTTGTCTTCCCAAATAATGTGATGGAGTCTGGCTTTCTTGGAGGTGACTGAACACCCGCCTGTCTTGGGAAGTGGTGAATGAATTCCTTAGTTGACTTTGCTTGTGCGTGCAGCTTTTGCTTTACCTGTTAAACTGTCTTTATTTCAACCCACAAGTTTTCTCACATTTAATCTTCTGATTTTCTCCCCCATCCCAACAGGGATGTGGTGTTTAGCTGGCAGCAGGTGTTAAACCACAACAGTCCTTTTTGGTGCCCAGTGTGGGGCTCAAAGGGTTCAAAATAACAACAGATTGGATTGGCATGTGCTAGATTGAATTTATAGCTGTTTTTACTGTGTAGCTATTAATCTGCAGGTTCTGTGCTTGCCATGAGGCTTGTTTGCCCTACTGTAAATTAGAAACTTGTGCTCCTTAGGGGTGGCTTGCTGCCTTCTCTGCCTGCTGTACTGCTATATTGCTTATCATTTTACTCTGCTGTGCCTGGGAATATTTTGAAAACAGCAATGGTGATGTTCCTGGACTGGCAGATGGCCAGGAGCTGCTGAACTGAACAGGCTGGAACTCCAGTGTGAACTCAAGTTGAAATGACTGTGACCTGTGGATGAGTCCACATGGGAGCAGGGCACCCCAAAACATCTATGGCCATGGATAAGACCATGCCAGAGCAGGTATAACTCTGAAGGGATCATAGTCCAAGGATGATTCCATGCTGGAGAAGGTACATCTTAAAGCATCACTGGCTGTGCATGAGGTCATGCTGAAGCACCTCAAAGCATGTGGCTGTGGATAAGTCCAAGGCATGGAAACGGAAGTTTGGAAAGCATCCTACACTGTCAGAGTAGCTGTCTGAAGAGAATAACATTTGATACAGTACTTGAAAGTCCTGCTGAATTCAAGCATAAGCCAGGTTAAAGTAACCTTGGTTGCCAAGGCTGCGTGCCCTGGATGTAAGTTTTGGTCTATAGCAAGCAGAGTCTGAAGGAAAATGGGAGTGTAAGGGGCAGGCAGGCTGTTTGAGGGGCTGGTCCTGGAGATCTGCCAAGGGCAGGACGCAATGTGTTTGAGGGGCTGGAGGTCTGCCTGGAGCAGGCCACACTCTTTCTGTGTGGGAAGGGGGCTAGTGCCATGGGTTTGAGCACTGCTGTGCCTCAGGACCAGAAGACAAACCACGTCTTGTTTTGCGCACAAGGTGAGGCTCCGGTGGTGCCATCTTAACCCTCACTGACAGTGCTGTGATCCTTCCTGTGGCATTTTTCTTATGATGAACAAGTAGACTAAACAAGTGAAATGTGCAAGTAAATGCAAAGAGGTTTGAGAAGCTTTAACCTTCATCACAGCAGTTGAGAGAGTGGAAGAAGCTATTTTTTCAGGGATGTTTTTTTCTGGGTTGGTCTGGGTCTTCTTGTGTTTCCTGGCAGTATGCTTGGCAAAGGCACCACACTCTTCTAGCTGGCTCCTCTTCTCTATGCTGCCCAGCTTCCAATAACAGATTCTCCTCCTGCTCATGCATTACTACACTACCATCTGCATTGACTGGAGCATGGAATTGCATTGGATGAGTACAGTTATTTCCTGTAGAGATTATGTTCAGTTGCAGCTGCCCATCAAGTCAGGCATCAGCTTGTGTACTTGTGTGTAATCACAGCACAGAGCTGCATCCTGCCTGTGATCATTTTACAGCATGATTTTTAAGCAGCTTATTGTCATGTTGCTGGTAGCTCCTTTTATCACTAATTGGTTTTACGAGCACATATTTTGCTTGGATTTATACTGCAAGAGGGGAATGAAGAAGCTTTTAATAGGCACTGCCACGCTTACTGTGTAGTGTATTTTATGGACTTGCAATCCCTTCCTCTTATTCTTCAGCCTGGGTTCAGTATTAAAGCAGCAGCTTATGTAGGACAGGAATCCTGCGGAGCAATCACCAGCAAACTGAACATTCAAGCTCACATTGCTGTGCATGCGCACAGAAGGATCATGTCACACTCCTGCAGACTAACATAATGTCAGTATTTGTAGTAAGTTGCATTTATGTCTCAGAAACCTTAATGTTCCTCCACAGGATTCATTTGCCACCCTTTTTCTCCTCAGATGCAGAACTTCCTCAAGTCTTTAAAGCAAAACCCAAAGCAGTGTCAGCTATGCTGACAGCAAGCATACACCTGCATCCATGAGTGCTCTCAGCTTCCCTGTGGCTGGGCCAGTAGGACACAGTGCGGGCCAGTAGGACACAGTGCCCATCCGTCCTGGTTGCAAGCTGCTCCGCATCTCCATCACTGCCACAGCGCATCCCTTCCTTGGGCAGATGCTGAGTCTGAGCTGCTCCCTTTCCAGCCAAACAGCTCCCTTTTATCTGTCAGTGTTTGGTGGCTTGCAGTGACTCCTGTGAATTAGGGTGTGATCATGTGAACTGTTACTGGCAGGAAGGATGGGATAAGTAGACTAAGGAGGGCAGAGAGTAATCTCTTACAGTTGTAACGGAGAGAGGAAGTTAAACCAGACCTTGGAAAATAGGTGTCAAGGAGCAAACCAGGGCACTTAATTCATAAACACAGACAGATAGGAGTCCTGTCCATCTTCAGATTTAGTTTTCCAACAGAATGTGGAAGGAGGGTAGGAATCAGTGTACAGAGAATGCACTCCACAAACTACACACCTGCCGTAGTAGAAGTGAATACCTCCACTCCCCTGTTTTACAGAAGCTGGTATAAGCCCAGAAGAGCATTGTGAGAGCTCCCACTGAGTGGAATTTTCCACTCAGTTTATATACATATGCATGGTGTGTGCTGCTGGGCTGCTGGCAGAGTGGATGCAGGGAATGAGTAACTTCCTTGGTGCTTTTAGTACAGGAAAAATGTAAGTGGATAATGATAAGAAATGGCCTATAAAACCTGACTCCTGAAAATGCTGTAAAATAGCTATTCTGGAAGTGAATGGCAGAATTTCACAAAAAAACTACTTATCAGAGACCCCACCCATCAAGGTGAAATGGCAATTTTTGTATTTCTATTTATTTCAAACTTTACAGTGGTTTGAATAAAATATTATATTATTAAAAAGCCCAATGCTGACACTGTCAGTGAAAAGTGCCACTTGCATCTTTCACTATTCTCTGTGCTGAATCTCTGCAGGGAGAAGAGAAGGCACCTGTAGCTGTCTGAGTATAATTGGAACACAATGTGGACTGTGGCAGGAGCTGATCCCAGGTTCCTCACTAACCCAGCTGAACTGTCTTACTTGAAATGCAGAGCTCCTAGAGAAAAAAAAAAATGGTCACTGTAGCTTCTCCTTACTATTTTGGTGGTGTTCTATGAATCAGAACTGATTGTAGGTTCCCACAACCATGGAGGTGTTAAGACCTGTGAAACCCAGGTAGTCAAGTGTCTCCTTGTGGATTACTACAGATCAGATGGGGGAAAACAGTACCATCACCGTCCTTGATTTTTGTCTGAAAAAAAGTTGCTCCCTTGATAGGCATGCTGCCTTTGCTAATCGCCATTTACATTTTTTTCTCAGGCATTGTATGGCAAATCTGGACTTACAACCTGGAACATAAATTTCAGTGGGCAGATAGGCACATCTTGGAGTACTGCAGCAGCTGTATTGTTTCTCCCGGCCTAGCACTTACAGAACAAGAAGGTGGACTGAATGAAGACACTATTTTTATGAATTAGGGTGCATGTAAATCTTTGTACTTTTTTTCCAAGTCCAGGCAGGGGTCTCCAAACACTTATTGTATCATTAGGGCCTCACATACAGACCCTCACTGTTATAAAGTTCTTACTTGTGAAATGATGCATCTGCTTTCTTGAATCAAAAACTTGGCACAGGAAGGCAATTTAAAACTGGAGTTTCTTAAGAGAAGCCTCTAAAGCTGCCTGGAACACAGGAAAGAAAGATGACAGAAGGGAACTCAAGCCTTCTATCCCCTACTGATGTCAACTTCATATCTGAAAAAAAGTTTCATCTTCCTTCCAAAGGTCAGATTAACTAGGAAAAGTGAACTTTTAGTTTCTTAAAGGAAGTTTCCTAGCAGGGCACTTCAAATAGTGTATTTTTCTGCTCTGCTCTGTGACTGAGCTCCAGCAACCCTTCCACTTTGCTATAGATAAAAAAGATGTTGCGCTTTTTCCTCTTGCCCTTATCAGCATTATGATGCTTACTTTGAGTTCCTTATTCCTGGGCTCCTTGATAAAAGCTGAGGAGATGATACATTGCAAACAACAAAATCTCTGCTGCCAAGAGCCAGTTTTGCATACTGAGTTTTGTATGTGCAAAGTTTAAAAAAAAATATGAGATAGATCTACAAATTATGAAATATGTAAAGGAAAGAGAGAAATTTTATTCTTTTATTTGTATTCTGTTTCCTCTTTTTTATTTTTTATGGTAAAAAATAAAAAAGGGGAAACAAAAAGAAAAGAGGAAAAGTGTGTTCTTTTCCTGACCTCAGGGGCCATGAATATTTTTAATATGAAAATTGAGATGTTCGTACAATTCTCAGATGCCAAAGTAGGGCTTTAAGTAACATCTATAACTACATATATTGTTGTGATATTCTTATGTAATCTATATAGATATATATTCTGTTAAGCATCTATCTATCTATTTATCTATCTATCTATCTATCT
>JAWWES010000081.1:44012128-44024955 GCA_035583135.1 Lophotriccus pileatus | reverse complement strand
TCTATCTATCTATCTCATAAGACAGATTGTGAAATTATTATGAATTGGCAATGCTTGCTATTTATTCTGTGCTTAGAAACGTAAAAAGACACCCCCAAAATTCAGCAGATATTGTTCTGGTCTGCCATAATCAGTCTGTTGCTAATGCAGAACTCCCTACATCCAATCATTTTGAAGAGGCTCTTAAACCATTTTTTTCAGCAATTCATTAATTAATCTCTTTGTGTAATGATATTATAGAAGGCAATAGAGCCTTCATCCCCCTTACAAAGGGCCTGTAATTCTAAAGACACTTTCAAGGTCTGCAGCTTGCACAGATAATATGTGTTAGACAACTGTAATACAAAATAGTACAGATATGCAAGTAATACTGCAGGTATTTTAGAAGCACAGGCAAACCAAAAGGGGATTAATGGGATCTGACAACACAACAAAAATGCCACTGCACAAGGACATCTATCTCTAGAGTTTTAGTTGTGTATTACTGTGAGTGAAACAATCAGTGGAGTAAAATACCCATTTCATGAGTGTAATTTGGCAACAATTTGCAAACTTGATAATGTGCCTTGTTAATTCAAAGGCATTTGACACAGATATCTTGACATTTTCATTACAGAAGCTGTCAAAAATAATCTGGAAGACTAAAATTGTCTTATTGGAAAGTGCCTACTTATCTTCAGTAATCTAATAATCTGTAGTAGTAAGGTCAAGTAATTTTTTATGATACAGCCTTTAATCTTCTATCAATTACAACTTTTAATTACAGATCAACTGCTGAGTATAGAGTTCTTTCTGGGAAAAAAATGAACATCTGTAGATCCACTCTGAATAGTGCACAGTGGCCAAAGAGACAGCAGTTCCCTTTCTCCACCATCACCTCCCTAGGAATCAACTGGCTGTAAAAACAAAAGATGCTGAGTCCATTATACATAGTGACAAAGATCTGGTTATGTCATAACACATATCCATGACAAACTTAAGGAAGATTACGACAGAAGTTTTTGTGGCTTTTTCTGATATACACCTATTTGACTTTACCCTTCAAAGTTCCTAATTAGCTTGCTATAGTAACAGCTGTAGATGTATTTTGTAGATAATTATGAACACCTGTATGGACCAGGACTTTTTAAAATACCAATATGGGTTGAGCCTCTTTCCCAGAAATAAGGGAGCACCTTGTCTGGGAATCATGAGGGTCTGTTCAGAGCAGGGCAATCCCAGTGCTGACCATTACCTCCCTCAGCAGCACGGTCCAGGTTGTCACAAGCATATTGATCACCTGAAATTTTTTTGTGTAGGTAATAAAACTACACAACATCAATGCCCCCAAAGTAAAAATTTCATGGCTCACCAGCCACTCTGAGAAGTTGCAGTTCCTCCCTGGTTTCATACCACAAATTTTGCTGTTTTACCTGATGACCTTGCTGCTCCTCGGTGGCTGCATTTTCCTATGGATAGCATAGCTTCAGAGGGCTTGTCTGTTAACAGCACGGTGATAGCTTTATTGATTCTGCAGCCTTATACTGCAAGAGTCCAGCTGTTTATAAAAAAGAAAATAAATCAAAACCCAGTGTACTTCACATCAAATGAAGACTCCATTTTTTACTCCTTTCTCTCTGTGTAGGACTCGTCAGTCTAAAACAAAGATGCATAGAATGAACCTGCAAATAAGATCAGTGTAATTCAGAGAATGAAATTAATTTGTCAAGCCCTGCCTTTGTTTGTCACTTACCATCACTGTAGTTTCTTTTCATCTTCAATTTTTGCCCCTCTTCAGTATTTAATATAAAGAGTTTTATTTAGAGGAAGAAATAGACAGAGGATTTTACGCATCCATTATTTAATGATGGACTTTTATCCTGGGGGAAAATGCGCAAGAAGGATTCTGATGGCAGAGTGAAGTGAATTAAAGACCAAAAAATTTCCTAAATTTGGCTGAGAGTTTATGACCTAATTTGCATAACTCTGGTTTTAAATGGCAGTGACTTCTTTCCTGATCCATTGTTGGGATTTTTTTGTTGTTGTTGTTTTCAAATTTAATTGCTTTTGTATTAATTTTCACAATTCTGGAGCCAGCATACCTATGAGATCTAATTTACGGACTGTATTTCCTGTTTGAAAATAAGAGACAATTTCACAAAGAGAAGGAAAAATCAAGAACAATGACATTTTTTAAATAGCATACATTATTTCTTTTCAGAACAGCATTTCTTTTCTAGGTCTTCTTAGGAGAGATTGTTGTCTTTACAGAAGATTTGCCTACATGCAGTTTTCAGATTCACCATCACAAATGGCCAGAAGAGGTACTGACACCACAGCATTGTTCAAACTTGCCTAAGTGGACCTGATGCACAAAGGGTATCACTATGATTAGGCTGGGCAGAAGGAATTTTACCCTGCACCACCTCCTCACTGGCTCATGTTGTATGGAAAGAGGGAGATAGCCTGCATGTAGCTCTACTGTAGTAGCAACTAAATTATACCTGATCAAAGATGCCTTAATATAGTGTATACACACTGTATGTACAGAACTTTATTTTCCAAATCATTTTAGAGATAAGAATCAGGTGCCAAAAGATTTTGTAACCCGTGATGGTGTGGCCCCACAAAAGCTGCACAGTTGGTAAAGCTGCTGAGCACTACCTGAAAGTGAGCCTGGAGGGGACACAGGGTCACATTCCACATGAGGAAGCTGCTTTCATTTCCCTCTGAAGTAACACAGTCATCCACAACTGGTGAGCAGCAGGGAAAACCACAAGGCTGGTGTACTTGTTGCCAAGCTTTTGCCTCCCACTGCAGCACGGTAAGTGGGGTGAACAAGCTGAGGGGCTCAGGTGAAGGATAAACATCCTCTTGCTTTCACCAAGGGACAAGACAACAGTTTTTGCGTCAGTTAACACCACATCCAAGATATGTCTCAACAATGCCCTCCCTATCTTCCTCCTTGTTTCTTACCATTTCTACGAATAAAGTTGTGCCAAGTGTCCCTGGTAAACAACTTCTGTGTATCTCTGTCTTAATTTTCTTGCTTTCCTTCCTATCACTACACCTTCCAGCTTTCCCTCCCTTTTCTGGAAGGAGAAAAAAAAAAAAAAAGAACCAAAAATGCAGAAAAAAACCCCCAAAACAACAAAAAGGCAGCAAAAAGCTTCCAAAAGAGAGTATTTTAAAAAACTTATTAATATAAAATGAAGCATATAATAGGACAAAGACTTGTAGGAAATGCATATTGCTGTGTATAAAGATATGTTTGATGAAAAGGTGGAGAAGCTTATGGATGCTCAGCAAGTGCTGGAGCCTGTGACATACCAGAAAGCACACAGAGGTACCTAAAAAGACAGCAGGACTTTTGTGTGATTAAGAACCCCTCAAAGATAAACAAACATCATGTAGGGCTTATATAACAGAATCTGGATTCTTTTGTTTTCCTGTTAAGCTGGTAAGAGCAGAGTTCCCCCATGTAAACAGAGCTCTAAACTTGACTGGCACAACCAGAGTGATTACCATCTCTTTTCCCAAGGCTGCTTTATCCTTGTTTCTTAATTTCTTTACTAGTGTGAAACAACTGGCTCCATCACAGGTAACAAAGTAATGCCCATTTGTACTGCAGCAGGCAGTTTCCTTCAGCCCAAAACCAGTATTTTTTTTCAGGGTACACATGGTTCCTCCCACAGCACTGATGGTAGCCATAAGGTGCTTCACACCCTAAACACAAGGTGTTCCCACCATGGGAAAGCCTCCAAGTACAGAAAGAGCGGTACAGGCCATAGGACCTGAAGGTCTAAAATATGTTGCACCTGAGTCAAAGGAGCTAAAATAATTTCGCAGTCCTAATCTTGACTAGCGAGGCCTTGTCTGCTCTGAGAAGAAGCCCCGGAGAAAGCATTTCTCTGCATGGTGTTAAATTAAATTAATGGACAAATGTATGTTTCTGAAAAGTTAAAACACTACATTCCTGGAAAGAGAATGAAAGCAAATAACTTTGCAGTCATTTGGCCTCTGTCGGTGTGTTTAAGGTTACTCCTTAATCCAGCAGGAAATTATTTCGTCAAAATGCTCCAGAATCTCATTACAGTGTCAGATTCTCACAAGGTCCTTTCTGGCAAGCAACAAAACCTCTAACAAAGGCTTTTCTGACTTTCATGGGCACATCAGACTTTGGATGCTGCTACTTCCTTTTCTACCTTTGTTTGTCCTGCTGGTTGGCCTAAAATCCCCAAGGTTTTTGGCTCTGCTGTGTCATTACAATACTCCTTGCAGTATTGTAAACCCCAGCAAGATGTGGGAGACTGCAGACCTTATGTGTGCATGGATTTAGGTTGAGAGATGATTTATTTCAAGGGAAATGCATTATTTTCTGTCAGTAACTGAAAGGAGAGTCACACTCAGAAGATATTCTGGAAAGACTGGCTTTTGCAGATTCGGGAACACTGACTCACTCCTGCCATCCCATTTCCAGTGCGTGATGCAGAGGTGAGGTAGGAGAAGGTTGGGAGTGATGTCTTGCTTTTACTGTGATAGAAATAAGGGCTGGTTTATGATGTGGCTCCCTTCTTGAAAATTTCCAGCATGAGATCAGAGAATGCAAATAATAAATCACAGATAGTTGACTTCTGGTGTGTAGAACAGATAGGCAAAGTTTTCATTCCCCTTACTTTCAGACAATTGCCTAAAGTACATCGAGACCATACAATCCCCACAGAAGAGAAAGGAAGACAAGATTAACTGACTTTCATACGGTCTTCCCATACCAAATCTAGCAAAGGGAGAATTACAAAAGTTACCATGAGATTAGTTTAGTTAAGAACACACATACAAAGACACACCTTCACCAAAGAGCTCTCTTTAACTTTCCTGTAAGTGCCACAATTCAGCTCTGATGCTAAATGAGTTAATTTGCTGGTGGAAACGCTCACAGTTTTTAGCTCATGCCTGAAGTATCAGTGCTGTTGGGTTGCATCATGTTGGAGTAATGCAGCTGAAATTAATGCAGTTACATTGGAATGCAGCTGTGTTTACAGCAGTGAAAATGTGAGGCATTGCATTATTTAGGCAATGGAAGAAGGAAAATCAATTTAAAGGAGCTGTTTGAAATAGTTGATGCTTTAGTCTTGCTTATATAACTTACCACTTTTACATCTGCATACCAAAAAGCAATTTTACTCTCTCTATGACTACAGGAAGACAATTGGATGGTGATATTTGGAAATACTTTAGATAATATTGGATGAAGAGGAAGAGCATTCTAACACAAATGGAAAAAGTGCCATACTTGTAATGGTAACAAATTCCTTATAAATACTCTCACTGATGCCTTGCAAATGAAAACTGGCCTCCTTGAAAATTTTCACTGAAAAAGTTCAGTTTAAAGTACAATCCAGTTATTCACAAAAGTTATTATGCAGTGCAAAGTTTTCATAAAGTGAGTTCTGTAAAAAATTTTGACCTCTTAATGGAAATAAATCCAGCTGGGGCATACTTTTGTGGATTTTTCTGAAAGCTAAGACTTTGCATTTAGAAACGTAATCTCTGATAGCTGTATAATTAAAAGGCCAGAAATTCCAATTTTGTGTTCTGAGTTAGATCACATCACCAGACTAATTCTTACGTTTAGACTCCCTCAAGAGAGAAGCTGAGGATGCAGAGAAGCTTGGCAAACCTGCCCCAATAAAAAAACCAAGTGCAAGGTCTGCAGGATGTCTTTTTGTTCATTAGAAATGTAATGAATCCTAAACACATAAACAGTTAGTAAATGAAGAATAAGAGCTACAAAAGAGATGATACACAAAGACAAGTGATTGTATCTTCCAGTACTTCACATTAGAAACTCAAAAAAAGGCCATGTCAGCCTTTACTACAGAGTCACCAGCCTAGCTAGACTTCTCCTAAGTTTCAAAAGGCAAGATTCAAAAAGGATTTGGGTGCATCTCTGGATGTGAACCTCAGCATAAACAAGTGCTTTTTTCTCTGATGCTTGGAGCAAAGGCAATGCAGAGGGGTGGATGTTATAGCAATGTTATGTCTAGGCACTAAAATGTTGCTCAGTGTAGAAAAATATATGCTAATACATTGCGGGGGGGGGGGGGATATCAGCTATATCCCAATGGGAGGGACAAACACTAACAGCAAGTGATAATAGAAATAAATCAGGCATAAACTGTGTAGTTGGGGACTTCAGGAGAAGAAAATAACACACATTAGAAATTCAGTTTTTCTGCTGCTGTAAGACAGCTCCTAGGGTTTCAGGACATTTCACTAGTTACAGCTGTTAAACACTAACTTGGAGTGGTTGACACAGATTTCAAAGGACTGATGGTGATGGCAATGAGGAGTAAAAAGACAGAAGAAATGAGGGCTAACCCCTTATACGAGAAACTGTAAAAAGCTAACAGTACCCCATGAATCAGTGGCAAACCTACACAGAAAATTATTATATCCTCAGGATTTACCCTTCACTAGCAAATGCATCCAAGTAGCCAAAATGTTTCCAACTTCTTTAAGGTGGAAGTAAATCATCTCAGCCCTACAGCTGCAGGTGTCCTGGGCAGTGGCTACAAGGCTCTGCACTCTGGCTTTAGCAGCCAGGGGCTGTTTCACTGGGCTGTAGAACAGACCTTTGTTGCCTCATGAAAAAAAAACCTTTTTTTTTTTTTTCTTTTTTAATGGTAATACAACATCTTTGGATTCACATCATACATTCTTGAGCTCAGCTCAGCCACGGTCTGACTATGTCTCATTTGTCCAAAGAGGGTTTAAAGAGAGGTTTCCAAATGCAATCAGGATCTAATGAATTCTAACAACTATTATTCAATGGTATGATCCAAAAAGAGGTTGAATGCAAGAGAGACCCCATGGTCAGTGATGAGATACTGTGAAAAATGCAACCTGCATTATGGATTTCATATCAGATATTGATAATGTACTGTATGACACAGTCCTGAGTGAGAAAAGAAATAAGAACATTCACCCTCCTGCAGTGCCAAACTGTCTACTGCCACAGTAGCATAAAATTAAGAAACAGATGCAAGAGTGGAAAAAGAAAACATGCAGGCAGCTTTCCTGTCAACACTATAAGTCTTTCCAAAAAGTATGAGCAAGTGGCCTGAATGAAATTAGTAATCGGTTTCGATTAGAGGACCTTGCTGTATTATCTATTTATTTATTTATGTATCAGTGCACACCCACAGTCAGCAATCAGGTAATAATCGATGCCTTTATTCCCACTGTGGCCTATTTTTTACAGGTCATGAAAGGCAGGTTAATATTTGATCTTCTATCAATAAATCTCCCTATACTACACATATAAAGATTGTTATGGGAAACACAACCTGGCACAGCCATAAACTTACCGTGATAGTTTGTAGGAGTATAAGTTCACTAGGTGTCTGGAGAATTTCACTGCAATCACATGAATATGCTAATGCCAATCCCTGTAACAGGTAATGTTACAGACTGGTATTTGAAATCTGTGACTTATGAATTTAATACAATCTCTTATGGACTCTGTTTCCCCATCACAGTAGCTGGATAACATTGATTTTCTTCCATCTCCCCCTACTTATCTCAAGCTTTTTCATTTTGCTTGTCTTATCGATTTTCATGTTCACTTCATACATTATCTCACTGGAAGCTCATAATCAATCAATGTGGCCACCCAAACACATGTTCTGTAATAACTCCCCGGGAAGAGACACATCAAAATGCACTGAGGAGCTACTAGGCACATATAAACAAGGGAAAACATATTTGTCTCAACCTGACTCATGGATGGAAGGCCTGTACAGCCTTTCTATTGAGTGCATGTATTTTTGAATGCCTGCCATGATAATGTGGTAATAAAGGTAAACACTGGAGCAAGCCACAGAGACCTCATCATGAGGCCTTCATCCTAAGTAGTTTCATTTTTAGTGGCTCTTTTCACAACCTTCTGCCTGTAAGCTGTATGCCTTCCTCTGAACTCCTTCTTTTCCTGTCCAGGAAGGCCTTTAGAGCAGGAACTAGCTCTCATTCTCTGCTTACATTGCCCATAATGTGCAGTTGTTATCAGAAGGGTCCCATTACCAGAAAAGAGACACCCAAAGCATAGGTAATAGTAATACTGATTATGCAAAACAATTCCAGGACAGCCATGATAACAAATTGCCATTATTTTTCCTTCCTGCTGTTCTTACATCTTTCAGTAGCATTAAAATTTAATGGTTACTTCATTCCCATAGATACACTCATTTATTCTAGCTGGCCTACTGCAATATGTAAGGATATTGATACAGGTCTCTGCTGTACAGGGGTGAGTCTAGATGAGAAAAGAAGATTTGTCCTTGAAACTATCACTTGAAACTAATGACACAAAAAACTAATCTCTACTTAAATATGTTTTAAATGGATACTGTAGGGAAACTTAACATCACAAACACCCTAAACTGTCCAGCACCTCACTGATACAAAACAGTATTTAAATTAAGGGATTTCTCCTAAGAGATTTCCTGTGAGTTAAGAATCTGCTTGGCTGAACAAAATTAGAAGACACATGTTCATTTTCGAGCTCTCCAACAAAAAAGACAACACTACATATCCATATATATAATGCTGAGTGATTACTGACAGTAGTTGTGTGACTCATTTATATTTAGGCTCTCGTAAACCTCGTCTTGTTCCTCACTGAAATAAGGTTTAAGCAGAGATGGCATGTCAGAGAGGCATCCAGGGTCTCACAGAACGGGTCAGCGGAGCCTCGAGGTCCACCTGTGTTTCACATGGAACATCGCAGCAACCATGTCACATCTGGTTCACATCTGGTTTTTCTGTCTACCCAATATAGGACTTCTCAGTGGGAATAAAAGTGGGTTTTCCATGACTCCATTGCCTGAGCAGCCTCCTGTGAAAAGCCAGGCTCAGAGTATTTGGAAAGACTTCAAGGCTTGATTTGCAGAGATCGAGAGCTCTCTCATTTCTATCTAATTCACTAAGGAGAAGACAGTCAAAGGCTTTTCTCAGCCCTGAACAGATCATGAACGCATTGGTGAAAAACTTGCAGGGCTTGCTTTGCTAAAACACAGCAGCATCTTAGTGTTCCACTGCCTTTTCTATTTGTGCTGTCTACCAGCAAATGCTGTCCTAAACGTGGACAGACAGGTTAAATTCATGCTGAAGTATTACAGAAAGCAAAATGTCATAGCTGAGTGAACACACAAACCCGGCACACAACCTCTTTGGAAACCAAGAGCAATGTAACCCTTCTGCCAGGGGATGTTCCCTGGCAGTGGAAAAGGTTCAGTCACATATGAGGTCTCTCTAAACATTCCAACTCTTATAACAATCCTTAAATTAGCCTGCCTCGAGATCCTCATCAGGCGCTTGGGAGACTAGTTTACATTGGCTGGGTTGAGCCAAACCTCCCCACTCACAACAACCACTTGGAAGCCCTTGTTCAGCTGGACCCCTCAAATGGGCTCTGCCAGGCACTTGGGCAAGGAATTGACATTTGTTCAAGAATTAATTCATTCAAGCAGAAAGACTAAACCACTTATTTCAAAGAAAAACAGGTAAACAAATGAATCAAAAGCTCCTTACTCAATTGCCTTTTTGAGTTGTTTCGACTTTTAAAAAAAAACAAAACCAAAAAAACCAAACCCCAAGGGACACCACAAGGCTTGCCAGCATTGCAATTAAACTGTGAGTTGACAACATTTGGTTTTGTTAGCTCTGCTGTGGCTAAATGAACAAATGATATTAAAATATTTTTTTTATCTGCTCAGAAGCCTTCCCCATTAAAGCATGCAATGCATTTGCCTTCCTCTTGTTTGAGTGTTTCTTTTCTCAAAGTCTCAGTCAAGCTTCAGTCAGTGTGCCCTGCAGTAATGTCTCTGAACCAGCTACCATCATGATTCACAACTATGACAGCAATTCAGTAAGCATCTCTTTTATTCAGTGCTACAGGGACTTTTCAAAGGCCCTACAGCCCCAGAGATGCCTGCATCAGGATCCTTGCCACGTAAACTCTGAGGACATTCACAAACTACACCTTGCATCTGCAACAAATTACCACCAGTAATCAGTGACCACTTTAAAATACCCTCACAGTTCTTCCAGATAGCTTTATGAGAGGCCTAATTAAAATAAACTTGTTTGAGCAATTAGTTTGTGAAGGACTCTTAGGTAACTGTTTTGGTGTGCTTACAATTTCCAGTGGTACAGGGTGCTTCTTGCTGATCTGAAAGCAGTAGTAGATCTTAATCCTATTTCTACCTGAACGTGCCCCTGAAAAGTGCAGTTTTTAGTGCCATCTAACGTCTGCCCAGAGTGCATAACCTCCTGCTGGTACAATGTATTAGACTGCTGCCATTAGAGTATGGATTCTCCTGAACCTGCTTACCCACAGCAGGACTTCTGGTTCATTGCCGGTTGCCTGCCCCATTGCAGGAGCTTCCCAGCTCAGCTCTTCACAGCGTCACCCTGCAGCCTGTGGGTCCCACAAGTGCCAGTGTCCCCTGTGACTGCTGGCCAGTGCTGCTGGGGCAAACGTACCAACTGTGCTTGCTCAGACACTGGGGTCCAGCACTCAGCTTTAATACTTTTCTGGATTCAGCCGCTGACATTTGTCATGGCACTGAGAAGTATCCAGGAGAGGGCCTGGGAGAGGCTCAGCTATGGGCTAGTGTGTGGGTGGCTGTTTTGGGGAGTCCAGTTGGCAGTAGCACTAACCCTGCTGCTCCATCCCAGCCCTTGGGGGAAGTCTCATGCCTGTGGGAGAAGGTTGAGGGGTATCAACATGGCAATGTGGTACCCAACTCCTGCTGGCACTGGGCTGTGCGTTACACAATCTGTGGGGCAACACCAAGGAGTGACCCTGGCCTCTTCTCACCAGCCAGATTTGGAGGGGCAGGAGAAGAACTCATGGAGGCAGCCATCAAGGACAGCCGATCACAAAACCCTGGTCTTTTGCAAAAGGGAGAAATGGACTCAGGTACTCCATTTTGGCAAATGGCAGGGAAGACTTAAGCCTATGTCCCACATATGCTGAATTCAAACTGCCTGGATGGGTCTGTACGAGCACAGCAGTGTCCTTTAACTAGAGATTTCAACTCTTATTTCACCATTGCTTTCTACCATAACAGATTTTCACAGCACTGAATTGCATTCTAATTGACCAGAACTGCTGATTTTGTTATAACTAAATTGCAGTCTAATTTTACTTAGCTGTAACTGACAGAACACAAAGCTACAGAAATAAAAACACATCAAAAGGAAACAGCGCTAAACACTGGCATGACAGAAGAAATGTGGCAACAAACCACCACCACAGACAACACTATGTACAGAAATTAATATTTAGGGCCCAAGCAAACCTAAAATAGCTTCTTAATGTGTGTTTTTGCCACATCCATCACTCTAAACTAGAATTTGGATTTCAGTTAAATGGACTAATCTGAGATCACTAGATGACACTCATTGTGGTCTCAGTTTTTTCATGTGTGTTTACTGGATATTTACTGTTGGTTTTTCTGTTAGGGCTGAAGCCCATAATTCTAATGTCCATTTTTCTACCATCATATTTCTTCCTTCTTGCCAGACCAACTATTTTATTTAGTGTGTTGTAGAAAAGTCACTTATCGTGCAGATAAAGACCAAAGGTGTTTATTATGAAGGCCTAGAACTAGATCATTTAGTTCCCCTTCCAGATTTAATCTTCTCTCTCCTTTATATTAATGAACCTGCAGTGGAGGTGGCTTTTTACATTCCGTGGGCATTGAAATGAAAGCTGCCAGCACTTCAGCCCATCCAGAAGCATGAGGAAAAGCTGTATTTAATGCTGGAGAGAAAGTACCTGGAGGTCCCAGTTGTCATGTCAGGTTCTTTGTAGAATGTTTGCTTTTCTAAAGCAATTGTTCATGCACATTTCCAAAAGCCACTTTATGGGAGGGGAGCTGAAAATTATATCAACCTCTCTATATATATAACAGAGACCACAGACTGCACCAGCAGCATTAACATTGGGGAATACTCCCTCTGTGTCCATCCTTTCTGCCATCTCCCCCATTAGCCACTAAATCCAATCATATGTGAGGATATAAACTTTTACAGCCACCAACGCCTGATATTATCCTCTTTGTTGCACTCCAGCAGTGATAAGGCACTATGACTTTTACATGGAAATAACCCCATAATGGTAATTTCTTTAACTTCAGCTGCTGCTGAGTTTATCCTGTGGTAAAATGTACACCTCTGGTCTCCTCCAGGATTTTGTTTTTAAGGGAAGGGTACCTCACAAACGTTTTCCCTCTGATTAAACATACAATTTTCAATAATGATGCTAAAATGCCAGTTATGCAGTGAGTTCTGTGGCTGGGCCTCCTCAGGAATGCTAAAAAGTAGAGTGATGTTTTAATGCTCAGACAGAGAAACCACCGAGAAGAATGCTGATTTGGTCATTAGCCTGACAGACTTAGGCAATATTCCTCTGAAAGTCTGGCTTGGCTATGGTAGGAGTGACTTCAGCCTGCTAGCTGAAGACTGAATGCTGCAGACCCATGCCATAACATATTTTCTCTTCTCACTAACCAGCTCACAGGGTTAATGTGCAGAGAGCTATTACTCCTCCTACAAACAGAACATTTCTCAGTTCATTAAACATTATTGCTAAACTACCAGTAGCTCTTCCTCAATTACTCACCTCTGAGAAAAGTGGCTTACAACTAAGCAAGAGCAGAAATAGATATTAAACTCTTTGTTCCATTGAAATCTCATGCTGTGCAAGATGATTTCAGTTATTTGGTTTCTTTTGTTGGGGTGGACAGAGAGACTGGGTTTGTCTACAATGAACTATTTTG
>JAWWES010000081.1:43944870-44002632 GCA_035583135.1 Lophotriccus pileatus | reverse complement strand
ATAAAAAAGGCCTCCCCCATTCTCTAACTGGCTAAATACTGATCTTGTATATATTTTCACACGGTGTGACGAACTACTGAGCCACTAGAGCCTTCCAAGAAGGATTATGGAAAATAATTGCTGACTGGAACCCAAGGTACATCTATCATACTACACTGTAAAAGTAGAGTAGTACAGCCTGTAAGAGTGCAGCATGTTAGACAAGATCTTACAAAAACTACCCATTGTAAATAACACATGCATCTGCAGGGCAACTACACATCAACTATAAGCAGAATGGCAGTATAGGACAAAATTAAGAATTCTGCCCAATTATTACTATTATTAATATTTGAAACTAAAGCTTCAACAAGTCTTCACCAGTTTTATAATGGCTTTAGATGTATTTAGAACATTAAATGTCAAACTCTCAAGGAAGTTTAACTAGGATTTTTTAAAGATACAGAGACAGAAACAACCTTACAGAGGTCTTGCAGTCCAGGAATCTATGTTAATAAAAACAGACTTCAGAGATAAATGTATTTCCTAAGGCAGTTTTTTTTTTTTTTACTGGAGTTCCCTCCTCTCTCTCCAAAGCAAAATGCTTTTCATTTAGACTGTGCAAGAATGCAGTGCAGGAATCAAGGTTTAAGCAAAGCCACTGAACCAATGAACAGTACACACACACACAACCCAGGTTCTTCCACTTTAGAAAATTACCTGCCCATCACTGTGCTCCTCATGCTCATCTCTGAGACACATGGTCGAATTTAGCAGGTGGTGGTCAAGGGCCTGATAATTTACACAGCAAGAGGAAGTAAGCAGTTTACAGATTTAAATTACTAAATCTCATATTCTACAAATAAGGACTGCAGCCACTGTTTGGCAAGTGAGGGTTTCATTACTCATAGCTGCATCAAGTAGATGATGATCTCTCAGAAGAGATGCTTTAATGAATTTATTTATGCAACACCTTACTCCACTGTATCAACTCAGTTAGCTACAATAGCCTAATATAACTAACTATGCACAAGGCTGTGAATTTGAAAAAGTTTCTACATCCAATAACAGCTTGTGGTTAAGCCTAAGTATCACTAAGAAGGTCATCCTGATTTGCAGGTCTGAAGGAGACACACTTCACAACATTCCAACAATAAAACCTACCACTCTGCAGTCTGAGCTTGGCCAGCCTCAAGTCCTACTAGTGAATTTCAAAAGCGTTTTTTCTATTATAAGCTCCCTTTTCCTGCCTTGACAATTACAGACCACATCCTTTACCACTGGCACAGATGAAAGATTGAAACCTGCCTTCATTGTGAAAACAAATTTTCATGGCAGTACTTTAAAACAGTTCTTTTTCAAAGCCTTCATTTTCAGCATTCTTGAAACATGAGTATGTATTCCAAATAAGTTTAACTTTGACAAAGAAATTTCAGAGTAAGATAACAAAACATGAAACTGTAGAAATCTTTCATCTAGAACATACAAAGATGTTTGGGCTTCTAACAAGGCTAACTACAATCTGAGAGACACTGTTCTGGTTTAAAACACTCAAGGACAAAAACTTCTCCTTTTCTTCTAGAAAGATTACATGGTTTGTTGCCACAACAAATCTCATCTCTTTAAACCCCAAATGTGTTACTTCTTACTTTCTCTCAATTTTGCCCTTCAAAGGTCAAAACACAAGCATCTCCCCTAAAACACAAAAACCAAGCCACCTATCAAGTGCAAGAACAGATTTTTAAATGAGGAGGATGAACAAAAGGTTTTTATTTTTTATTCCAAGAATGACTATGGAGAAATGACTCAAGCTTAGGTAGTAGAAATTAATGGCATGCCATCTGAAATGAAGACTGACTCAGTAACACGAGATCTGCTAGTCATTTGTTAATTCTAATTCAAAGCCCACTAGAAGTACTCATGTAATATCAGGGAAATAGAGGAAGATAATTGTTGTTTTTCCTCTTGGGCAGAACAAGATTAAAATGGGAACATCAGTTTTTCTGGCATATGATGAAATGAAAATCACAAAGTGCTATGCATCCCCAAAAGATTAATTACTTTAGCACCTAAGAATCAAGACTAGATAAACTTGCAGTAGAATGATTTTATTCTGCTAATCTGCAAGACTTGCATAAGACTCATTTTTGGTTTTTTTCATTTGGTGTGTCGGTATTTTGCATTTTGCAGCAGGCATTCCTTCCTCCTGAACACATTATACCTTAATAGTTACAGTGTTCTGGAACATCCTTTCTGTTGAACAGTTAAGATCAGTAACACCAGGCAGAATTTGTGGGGACTGAGAGACTGGACACTGGATTCTTACAGGTGGAATTGTCTAGACCAGACGGAGAGAGAAACTGTCATATAATGCTCCCCTAATTGTTGCTAGTGCCATAAGGGTTCATATCTGAACTCAGAAATCTAAAAAAAAAAAAAAAAAAAAAAAAAGTTCAAATGAGTTAAAGGTGAGCATTTCTGTTTAGAAAGGCAAATCTGAATAGGAAATAAAGTACAGGCACATGAGATATTAAGTAATATAGTTTTGCCTATTCTTGATGTTTACTTAGGTAGTCATCAATTTTTTTTTCTGGCTAAGTTACTAGTAAGTGTTAGCAGTAAGTAAATGTCTCTTTCTTCCTTTCCAGAGAATACATGGTATTACATAACGTTTCTTAAACATTTCCCACTATTGTTATAGTTTCACAGCATATCGTATTTTGAATTGCTTCAGAGAAAATTTCCATGTCTATCTCAAAAGGAAGACAAGATCTGTGTTTTTCACCAAATGAATTAATTTCATTCTTCAAGAGACATGTCTTACAAGCAGAATACCAAATGCCTTAGTTAACTAAACTAGATTAAATGCATGGTGGAACAAACCTATTATAATTTCCAATGACGCTGAATTAATTGCCTTCTAGAAAAGTAGACTAAATCAGGTTTCTGTAGTAACACCCAAACTCCATTACAGAACTCTCTACACCAACTTTTAATCCCAACAGAACTTTTCATACCAAGAAAAATGTCAGTGTAGAGCCTGTTCCCTTCCTTACTCCTGCAGCTAACACTACAAGCTCATTAAAGCACTCTGCTTGTCAACATCAAATGCAGAGTCATGGCAGAAGCCAAATCAACGTCTTCCCTCCTCATCCAGTGACAATATCCCATCCACTTCCTTCAAATATTTTGGGAATACTGTGTAAGACCTAGATATTTAGCACATTCTCAGTAACAGCAGCCTTAAGTTCAGCTTATTTCACCCCTACTATGCTTCACACTAGTACCTCATAGTTACTGCAACATATTTTAGAGAAGATTGAGTTACTTACTCAGTGAACAATTTATGATTTATGCTGCTATTAAGATACACCTACGCTACAGACTTTAAAGCTCTAGTCTTACAGCTACAGGATAAGATCATATCAAGCTAAATCTACTGATAATTCGGCTAATACTTCATCATGTAGATTTCCCAATTTCTTCAATCAGCAGTGAGCTACACTTGCCATAAAGTAGCTCAGCCATTCTTCAGCAAGGCTGCCGTGCTAGTTTAAAACTTAAGCTAAAGCATTTCAGATATGCCAGAAACGTAGGAACAAACTTTTATTTTTAAGCAACAACACACACTATTTGGATACAACTCACATTTAAGTCAGGTGGAGAGTACTAAACTGAACAATCATCACTAATACATTTCCATTGGAAATGTGGTAAAGTTCACAAGTGTCTTCGTTACCACCTTACTGAAGTTTTCTTATGTGTTTCTAGTCTACACACCACCTGTTTCATGCAGTCATGCAAATCTGAATCAAATTGTAAATGTTCAGGTAAGAGGGAAGTCCATTCACTGCTAAGATTCATTTTTCACGGAAGAGCCAGGTTAGGTAAGACCAATACTGCAGGATTCTTCATAAGTGTACGGGTATATTAGAAACCATGAACTTTCAGTTGTTCTTCCTTTACAATGCCAATCTAAAGAAGAAAAGCAACATGTTTTAGTAAAGCTTACATACTTCGGGTATTACAGCAATATCAAGTTACCACAGTCTTACACTTTGATTAAAGAAATTGCTATACAGTACATACTCAAAATACATTCTTTTAGTTCCCAGAATGTTTCTGGGCCAAGCAAAAGAACTGACTACACAAAAAGAAAATCTTATCAGGTATCTAATTTCTTCTATAGTCTTAGCCCTTATTCTTTGACAGTGTAACAACTCTGCATTGTGATTTACACCAGTAAGCCTCTTTCCTCTATTGTATTTTCAATCTCACAGTTATGGTTTGCATCAAACACTTGATTTTACAAACGAAGAGCTCAAGCTGCACTGCCTGAGAACAAGTGGTGTGTTGTGACAGGGTAAAGCCATTCTACAGTGCTTTGATTCTTACCAGAAGTTTATTCTCACTGTGCAAGCACCACTTTACTTTCTGGCTTAAAATACAAAGGAACTATAGTGGATATCTTTAACTGATTAATTAGCATCAGTACCATCTGTCATTCTACTGCTTCCAGAGAGGTTTAGGTATTTATCTGCTGTCTCTCACCTCCAAGAGAAATTGGCAAATGTTCTTCCTCTGGTCACCTTGCAGCTGGATAACTTCACCGTATTCAGGATGTTCAATCACAGTACCATTACAAGCAAATTTCTAGAGAGAAACATTCATATTGTAAGACATCTGATGTACATCATGATTTTGCTTAGTCAGTCTTTTCAGCAGAACTTTGTCTCAGAAGCTGCTTACTAAATTTTGATGACATGCCAGGCAAAGGCTAAATCTATTTTACTGGTTTTGAGAGCAAATGGAATATATCTGCTGATGCATACATATACAAATTAAGCTGCTGATGATGGTAAATTCAGGCAATGACAGGATTAGCTACTGTGCAGAAGGAGCTAGTCAACAGTCATCGCAAGAACAGAAAACAAAGTCCTAAGATACAGCCTTTCAACTCCACACTATTTTAAAATAAGTATTTTTATCCCAGCAAAATTAAAGGTCTCCACTTTGAACAGCAACCCAGCTGTTAACAGAGGCAGGAATGCAAAACCAGTTCTACTTTAAACTGGTTTTATTCTTTATATTAACAAAGCCACATATCCAGGAAATTTTAATGAAACATTCAGAATATATTTTATTTTCTTCTTTATAGAATAGAAAAATTTAACTTCTTAGCAAAGATCTGTCTCACTAGACACTGATAGTGTGAGAGGGATCAACCCGAATATGAAAGTGACAAGAATGAAATGAAACAAACATTCTGTTACTTAGTATTAAAAGCTATCATACTCCTTTATATATTTTTACTAACAAATCAAATCAGAAACTTTACCTTTTTGAAAGCTTTCACAAGTTTCTTCTTGTCATAATCATCTGCAATTCCCTGAACAGTTGTTAGTGTCTTCCTTCCGTTTCGTTGCTGGATCCTTATATGAATGTAATCCTCAGTCCCCGCCGGGAGTAAGTCGTCGCCCTTTGTTGCATCAGCAAAGGGGTCTGCAAGAGGCAAAAAGATTCATGTAATTCCCACAAAGGAACACCCCCAAGCTCAAAATTAACCAGGAAGTTTCTCACTTCACAACATTTATTGTTGTTTAGGGGATAATCCTGATGTTTTCTCCCCCTGTTTAAAAACACACTGTTAAAATCAGAGCGCTTTTTTCTACAGCTGTATCAAGTCTCATTCAGCTACCTACTCACGACAACACTACTGTGCATCCAGCTTCTTCAATGCCTTCCCAGATATAAACAATTTTCTGCTATAAGTTTACTTCACTGTTTCTTGCAAACTGTAAATCCTGCAGTTCTGAACTTGAAAACATGGTTCTGAGAGGATGTCAAGTGACACAGGTTTTAGACGGTCACAGGCATTTAAAGTGAAATAAAGCAATATCTTAACAGATCAACTGGTAAGTACAAAGAAATAAAAAAGCTCTAGTACACACGCTCTTTTTACAGGTCCAGAAGAGAAGTCTTATACTGTGACAACTACCACACTACCAGCACTCTAAGGCATGGATGTAATTCTTGGCTACTAACAGAGACAAAACACAGACACACATCAACAGATGTCAGAGGCTGTCTGTAAACCAGCACTCTTCCAATCAGCTTTAGGTGGGAATTGTAACAAAATTAATTTAGGCTTTGGCTATAGAAATGTCAGTTCTCAATTTCTTCCAAGCTTAAAATTTATCTAGCACAGATGAAAGGCATTTAGAAAGAAGGGGGTTTCTGTATTAAGACCACTTATTCTCTGTATTTCACAAAACTGTATTTAACACCCCATCAAGAAATTTTACAGGTCTGCAAGTCTCCTAATCAGTAGCTCCAAATAAACCTTTAAACATGAAGTACTTCATTACTTTTTAAGATGAATCAAGTAATTTTTATACTGATCAGAATGATACTGAAGAGTCCATGTAGGTTCAACAGCCATGCCAACTAAAATTTCCCAAACTTCCATTCAAAACTCAGACCTAAAAGCACTGATCAAGTTTTGCTATCCACACAAAAGAAATGCCCCAAATGAGTAAAACTTCAGCAGAAATGCAAAAAGAAGTAGTTCATCTGCAGACTGACAGACTTTGTAGAAACAAGAATGACAAGAGCATGACAAGAGGATTCAAGCACCACAGCAAAGAAGTACAGTACCGGGAATCTTGAGTAGTTTAACTTCTACTAGTGCATTTGTTTAACCATGCTGAATGTTACTGTGCCCCACAATTTGTGGGGCAAGCACCAATAAAAAAATTTTAGTCAAAGAAAAAGTTAAAGGAAAAGGGATTTTGGCATTAAGATCACGTGGCAGAGTTTAGGACACTAGGGTGGAGATATACCAAGATCACTTGGTAGAGTTTAGGGCTCTAGGCTGGAGATAAACCAGCACTTTAGGTGTTAACACTGGATGTTAACACGGCTTATACGTGCAGAAAAGTAGAGTCAAAGCTGTGACTGAAAGTCTGACGAAATTACTGTATAAACTGCTAACTTGCTCACTTCTGCTGCCTATAGATAAGGGAGGCGCCTGGCACTGTTAAACTTCCCTGCTGATACAAAAGAAATTACCTGCCATCTGTATAGCTCAATCTACAGAAACAATAACCTTTGCAGGGCTTGTATCACGTTTTGGGACGCTGCTAAGGATGAGATGAGGCAGCAAATCAACAAGCAATTGTTACTGACGAAATCACCCCCTTCCTTAGCAGAGGATACGAACCCTTGACAGCGGGTGTCAGAGCAGGGAACATGGCAGCATCTCCTAGGGGAGCAGCGAGGGGCTGAGCCTGCCGCCCCAGGTCTCTCCGCTGCACACGCCGAGCACGTCCCGAGGCCGGCGGCACCGGGGGACGAGGATGAGCCGCCGGCGCTGCCTCACGGAGCAGCGCGGGGACGGCGACACCCGCTCAATGTCACCGCGGGGGCACCGGGGCCTCGGGAACGCGGGGGACACAAGTGGGTTTGCTGAGGGGGGCTGGCTGCGGGGGTGGCGGGGTGCCGGCGGCTCTTACCGAAGGATTGGAGGTTCTGGATCGAGGACATGCGACTCTGCGGCGAGAGGCTGGAGCTGCGGGGAAGCGAGTCCGCTCGGGTCACGTCTCCGGCTCCGCAGTGCCAAGAGGGGGCGGGGCGCGGGAGGGAGAGAGGGGTGGGGTAACTACAGCGGAGGAACGCGGGGGGCGAACCTGAGAGGGAGGGCAAGAACAAAAGGAAGGAGTAAGAGGAGAAGGAAGCGCAAGGAGGAATAAAACGGGGAGGGAGGGACCCCCCGCCCCTCGGCCGCACCGCCCCTCGGCACCGCTAACGGGCACCGCCCTCCGCGCGCCGCACAAAATGGCCGCCCGCACGTGACGGACCCGCAGGGGACCCGCTCCCAGAATCACGGAGTCACTGGGGTTGGAAAGTGAACGCTGTGGCCGAGCACCGCCGTATCAGCTAGACCACGGCACTGAGTGCTACGTCCTGTCTTTCCTTAAACACCTCCGAGGATGGTGACTCCACCACCTCCCTGGGCAGCCCATTCCAATATCTAATCACACCTTCTGTGAAGAAATTTTTCCTAATGTTCAACCTAAACCTCCCCTGGCACAGCTTAACGCTATGTCATACTGATAGTTGCTTGGGAGAAGAGAGCGACCTCCACTTTGCCACAATGTCATTTCAGGTAGCTGTAGAGAGCAGTAAGGTCTCCCCTGAGCCTCCTTTTCCCCAGGCTAAACAACTCCAGGCTCCTCAGTCACTCCTCATCAGACTTGTCCTCCAGACCCTTTACCAGCTTCATTGCCTTTCTTTCTGGCACCTCAGTGTCCTTCCTCACCTCAGTGAGCAGGGACCCAGACAACACCACTGGCAGGTTGCTGCAGCCCCTTGCTCTCCACCCTGATGGTCCTCACGGTGGAGATGTGGATCCCCCTGTGCCCTGGCAAAGGTCAACCCCATGGAGGTGAAACAAGGAGGCCCCTTCCATGCTTGTATCCCTTTGGCTTGGGTGCTCTTCAAGCTGATCTGAAATTGAGAGAGCACTGTCCCTTTCCCCACTAAAATACATTGCAAACTGCCCCTCCTCCAGGCCTCTCTTCCCTGGACAAGGTGCTGCTTTAAATGTTGAATGTGCTGAGGGAGGCAGTCAGTGCCCCACAAACAGCCTGCATCCCCACTTTGGGTACACCTTGGAAACACAAGTAGTTCCACCTCAGCATGAGAAAGAACTTTCCATTGAGGGTGGCAGAGCACTGGAACGGGCTGCCCAGGGAGGTTGTGGAGTCTCCTTCTCTGGAAACATTGAAAACCCACTTGGGTGCATTCCTGTGTCACCTGCTTGAGGTGACCCTGCCTTGGCAGGGGGGTTGGACTGGATGATCTCCAGGGGTCCCTTCCAACCCTAACAGTTCTGTGATTCTGTGAGCTTTGCACCTTTGCCCTACCTCTCAGGAGGGCGCAGGTGCCATTCCCCAGCCCCGGGGGGCGATGATGGATGGCTGGTGTGTGGCACCCATGCGACAGCCGCCCACTGACCATCCCTGTTTTGGGAGAACATCAGCGGTGTGGGGACTGTAGTGGGAAAGGTTTGCATTTAAAAAGGTGTGCAGGTGTTAAAAAGCTTGCCAATTCTTAGGAGATGATTAATGGCTTTGCAGATGTCCAATAATCTAGTTGCATTGGCACAACTGCCAGAACCTGTATATGTCTTTCATTTTTTTCCCCTTTTTTGGCTTTTATACTAAGCCTCAGTCCTCTTAAATCAGAGGGATATTTCTTTTTTGTGATTCAAGGCCTGGATCAGAACTGCAGTAGCTTTGTGAACGCCAGTGTGCAATGGTCTAAGAAAGTTTCTGGTCCTGACTATTTGCAAGAAACCTTCTCTTTTTCCCATGGGGAAAGCAAGGCCATTTGCTATGGTATAAAACCTCTGCTTACCCTTTGCTACGATGATTGATGCAGCTTTTCACTGCAGCATGGCTCTAGAGGAGAGTTGTTTAAGTCTTTCTCAAGCAGCTGCAAAAGGCACTCTTGGGGCTGTAATGGGAGGATGAGGCAAGAACTTGAGGTACCTGCCTCAGTCAGAGATATGCTACAATTTGGACAATGTCTGTGGATTCAGGATGCAGAGCTAGACACTGAGAGACCTTCTGGGAGGTTGAGGAAGCTCAAGACACCCATCCTCAGGGAAATGACCCCAAGATATCTATAGCAACTCTCTCAGAGAATTTACATTACTACTGCTGTCAATAATGTTTGTCTCTGATACATTCTTGCTAATTCTACATCTCTCTGCAAGATTTTCTTTTGCCCTCCTGGCATCATCCCATGAAACTTTTTTCCTAGCAGCAAAGCAGGTCCATCACCCTTTTTTTCTTTCAGCCACTGTTTTTGTTACCTTGTCTGGGCCAGTCCTGGAGCCTGCGGGGCGCTGGGATGAGTAAGGTCTGCAAACTGGTTTGAGTTAAAAAATGAACTCAAAGGTTGCATCAAATCCACTCCACTTGCATAATACTACAGCAGTTGTGCTGAGAGAACTGAAGAGGACAGAGTCTGGGGACAGGCCGGTCTATGGATGAGAGGACAGTGGAACTTCAGACACAAATCCGAAGACCAAGTCTGTGGGTTTTGGCAAGTATTCTGCTTGCTGTGTTTACTTTGAATTCCCATGCATTTAAAATAGTTTTACATTTCTATTTCTCACTGCAGGGTTAATCCAGTCCTATGGGCTCATTGGGCATCTCTGGAATTCATCCTACAGTTTGCAGACAAATGAGATATGGTGTCTGGGAAGCTCCTTTATAAGCCAAGAAGATGTGATTATTTTATCCTTAAAATGGATCCACAATGAATAGTTCTGAAGTAGAAACCTTGGCAACTGATGAAGGAATGGAAACAAACCTGAACTGCACAGCTTGACATGTACTGGGCAGCAATTAAAACAAAGGTGGTGACCAGCACCCTTATTGTTCTATTGGCAGTCTGCCACAATGTCCATGTGCATTGGTGGGGTCTCAGTGGGGTTGTGTCCATGCAAAGAGCTCTCCCTCTGCTGTCCTCCTCAGAGGGAGCAGCAGGTCTCCATGAGTTCTCCTGACTGAGTTCTTCCCATTTCTCTTGAGCGATCACTCATGGCAACAGAGCTGTGAAAGTCCTGGTTGCAAGGGCTTCCAGCCATCCTAGGCTGAAGAAAGGTGGGCAAAGCAGACATGGCAAACAGCAACAAACAAAAAAGGTAGAAGCAATGAAAATAGGTTTAAAACCTAAGTGGTGGCAAGGGGTGTTGTTGCTTAATAGTTAAATTTCCAATTATGGCTAACTGTCCCATAGCCGAGGCTGGAGTTAATCTCATTCACTAATATTAGACATCAGAGTTTAAACAATGGATTGGGAATGAGACTCTTGCCGCTCCATGACTAACATACCGCCTGCCAACTATGGTGCCAGAAAAAAAGAACATCATCACTAATTAACTTGATCCTGGCTTCAAGCTATTTAAATGTAATAGTTTCAATACCTGGTTATGAATAGCAATTAAAGATCCCCTTGCTTGCCTTTTACTGTATTTCAGTTCATCTGTCAAGGTGCATGTGAATCATTAGAGGTTATTTATGACTAGATGAGCTGCAGGCATTAAAACCAGGGACTCACTGGCATACAGATGATAAATATGACATACTGAAGCCATAAAGTACACTTTAAAATGTCACCCTAGTGCAGAACTGCACCTTCACTGAGCACCCTCAGAAGTACTTCAGATGCCCTTAAGGAGCAACAGGTAACCCAGACCAGTGGGAGAAACTTTGTTCTTCCAGAGAAAATTGCTGTGTTGGAAAAATGGGCTGGGAATGCCATGAAAAAGCCTTGCATGAGTTAAAAAACAAGTTACCTACACAGTAGGGACTGATGATATGCTTTAGTTTAGGACTTGGTATGACGTATGTCTTTGGTTGTGTGCTTGCACAAGGCCACGCTTACCTGCAGCTGCCCCTCTGTAATAACCAGAATGAACAACATCATTTCTCACTTCCTATGGACAGGATTGTAATATATACTACTATTATTTTCATATGCATCATCATAATATTTTAAGTTTTATTCCTTAGGTGCTTTTACAGAGCTAAAATTTAATTTAATTAAGGCTTGCTGCTGTAGGCAGATCTCCTGTACCTGGTCCTGCAGTCTACCTTACCAGAAAAATGGCAGGCTTGCATGCTGACCTGTCCTCTGCAACAGCCTGGAAACCCAATTACTGCTTGAAGCACTCAGTGTTCAAAGAGCAGTTTAAGTTGCCTGAAAAAGTGATTGTGCACGAATTGCACAAACGGCACGTAACAGCACTAATTTCTGTCTTGCAACTACTCTGTGCACAAAATCTGCTCCACTCCTGCACCAGAAGCTGGCCCTTGCTGGCCTAATACTGGCATTCTGAAAATAATGTCAAAGTGCTGCATGCCTGAGAGATATGCAGAAATATTTCCATCCTTGGTTTTTTTTTGTCTTGAACTTTAATCTTCCCTGTTCCCACTACATGATTCTACCTACAATATCCGGCTCCATTTGGAATCTGCACATCCCGAACCTCTGTGCAGGAGGGTTGCCTGGTGGTTTTCTAGCACGGAGGCAGAATAGCAAAAGTGTCAGGAGAAATCCTCCCTCCCCCATCAGCAGAATAGTTTTGAAGGTGGCTGTAACCATGCCAACCCTGACTTGTATTTTTCCATCCAAGCTCTAACTCTGGTGCAAAGCCTCCACAGTGTGCTGAGGAAGGGCCCGTGGAGTCTGGCTGATGTCCTGAGCTGTAGGCTATGCTTGAGCTGCCCAGCTGCTAACAAGTTGTTCCAATAAGCATGTGCTAACTGGGAGACTGGGCAAACTGGAAATTGTGCTGATGATAAACACCTAGATATCCAGCCTAACTCGTGAGATTTGGACTTTTATGTAGTTTGGCTGAGCTTCGGTACACGGCTAGATTTCAAGATACACATGCTTCTGTTTGAAACGTGGGGGGTTCATTCCTTGCTCAGTAATGGTTGAAAAGAAGATAATTTCGGCATTAACCACTAGATGGTCCTCTTTCTCAAAGAAAAAAAGTAGCTCCAAAATAAAGCCAGTCCTGGCTTTTCTCTGAACCTGAATGTTAGTAGAGAACAGTTTCAGTGTAAAGCTAAATGTGATTAGACGTAGTTGCTTGAACTGACATGGTTTTCTGAATAGGTTTGAATACAACTTATCATGAACCCTTCAAACTCACAGCAACTCGGCCTCATATCAATCATCAAATTCTTCCTAGTTAATGTCAGTTAAGAATTTCCAGCTCCAGGCAGCACAAGTGTCAGTCTTATCCCCTCCTCTGATTCAAAGAATAAACCAGGATGATTTCTGTGAAGCTTTTGAGTACTGTATGTAGCACTGTGGTAGTTCACTTGTGGTTTGGTGGAAAGAAATGATGAAATCCAGTCAATGAGGATGGAATAAAATAGTACTTTGGTAAAAGGAATGCCTGATGAGGCTCATTTAAACAGACTGCAACATAATTTATTAGTCTTTGTTTCTAAGAACATTTTCCAGTAGCCTTTTATAAAATTGGAATGACTGGAAGTGAAAATGAAAATACTTGAATGAAAGTGAAAGTGGAAGTTCTTGAAGCTGGCAAGTGGTGTGTCCAGAACAGGAGCAGAGCCATGATCCTTCTGGTAGGAGAGGAAGAGCTGCAAAGTCCTTGGCACGCAATTTTGTGGATGCTGGGAATTTACATGGGTTCAAGAAGCAATGGTGAAAGGGAAGTAGTCATCAAGGGCTACCTACCACAAAGAAATATTTGGCTTGGGAAGCCTCTGGACCACAGGGCTCAAGGGTCTGCGAGAAGAGTCTAGTGGGAAATGTCAAAATATGTTTCTCTGGTTTTAGACTTTTCCGTAGATGTTCTTTGCTGTCCACTGTCAAAACCAAGATGCTGCAAGTAGATCAACCTTGGGCCAGAATGAAGGTAGGTGATTGTATTAAAGCATTTAAATGCAGGCTCTCCCAATAATGGCTTTTTTTTGCTTGTTTGTTTTTTGTATGACATATTATTTTGCAGGCAGCATTTACCAATAAACAAACCAATGTCACATGAGGACATTGAATGATTTTGTTTTACACAATAACTTCCATGTAGGTGACAACTGGTAAAAATGATTTTGCTATCGAATGGCTCCCACTGCAGTGCCAGCAAGACTAGAAAGAATAAATGGGATGAAACCTACTTTTACTTCTGTTTTAAGATGTTAGGGTCACTAGCAAAACAACAAAGCAAGACGGGATTTTGCATATCCTGGAGAAAAAACCCTCTTACTTCAGCAATTGCACACTAGACATTGAGAAAGGGTACCCACATTTTCTGGTTAAAATAAGTGTGAAAAGCAGTAAGGGAAAAGATCTAACCATGAGACACCATGAAGAGTTTTACTTACTAAGGAGATACCCTCTTGCATGCATGCACACAAAATTAGCACAGCAGAAGCACAGCCACTGCCTGGTTCTTGGATACAGATTGATTTTTAGGTAGGGAGCGTTAGCAAGGTTCAAAGGGAACACGCTAAAAGGAGGTTTCTGAGGAACTCATGTATATCTATTATTGATTATATTAGCTGTAAAAAGACTTTTTGTGCCATCATAGGCTTGAAGTGCTCTTCATGTTTTGTAGTTGTAATCCTGAGTAGTCTGAGTAAACTCTTGAAAACTTGGATGAGAAAGACACTTCTTTTAGCTGTTGCTAGGTAGAAATTGGAGATTAGAAAGTATTTCTCAGGCTTCTTTACCATTTTGCTTCATACATATACCCATAAAACAAACTGTTACCCAGAAATTAGAAATTTATTTTAATCCCCATAATTGGTGAATATACTCTTCCAAGTGGTGGTAGTGGGATCATCTACTTGATGCCTGGATGCTGAGTAAGGGCAGGGCCAGGCAAAATTGTGCTTCCTTGTACAAGTACCCAACAAATTGCCCCTAGGAAATAAAATAATCTTATTTCTTTTGTGAGGTGGCTGCAGTGAAATAGCATTATTTGCTTTTTGAGATTTTCGCAACTGGAAGCATCTTTATAGCAAAACTGAACAACAGATTTGCTATTGAACTTCCTCTTAATCCTAATGGGCTTTCAGCATTTCCTATCCAGTGTCAGTTTATAGACATACTCAAGCCTCAGAGCCCCCTTTCTAAGAACACCCTTAAAAATTGTTTCTTTAGGTAGTCAGTCCCACCAGGAGTGAAGCACAACCCTGTGTCTGTGAAGAGAGCCTGTGGTTCCCAGGCAGCCCAGTAACACTTCACATCTCAGCCTCTCTGCAGGATGGTGCCCAAGGAGTGAAACACCTGCCAGTTCAGCTGCTGCTCCTCCACAAACCTTCACAGTAAACACCGTCCTAACTTTTAATGCAGTGAGGTCTTAACCAGCAAGGCTGTGATGACACGTTAGTCAAGAGACAGAGTTAAAAATAACCACTCAAAAGAGATGCCTATTGTAGAAATACAATATTGCTTAAGATAGTCTCATGCAGGTAAAATTTGCTCTGCCACTAAACTGGTAAGTGCCTGCTTAAGCACTGAATCACAACCGATTTCATCAGCTGCTTGGGTGCTGTGCTGCAGTATGACCTAAAACGTATACGTGGGTGAGGTGACCTCAGCTGTGAGTTAGGGGCTTAATGAAACAAGAGCTGGCATCGAATAGGATCCCAAGAAAAAGCCAAGGATGGGACAACAGCAAGAGGAACAAGGGCTGGGGAAGGAGTGCATGGACTGCACTGTTCCAGCTCACTGGCCCTGAGGGCTTTCCCACTCTCTCCTCTTTCTTCCCATACCTCATCCCCAGCCATGAGCATTTCCCCACTTTAGACGTGCTCTTGAGACAGAGCATCTCAGCCGGGCAGCACAGAGGGCTTGGCTCTCCTTTGTAGAAAGCTTAGCAGCTAGTGCTGCTCTCGGCTGCCTGTGCCCCCTCCCCTCTGCTCTCCTCCTGCTGGGCCTGGGGCCTCAGCCACATGTCCTGCCAGGCCCCCCTTGCATACCCCTGGCACTGCCCTCAACTCCTGCTCCCTGCCCCCTTCCCTGATCAATGGCTTTCCAATAGAGCCACTGTTCTCTGCTCCTCCTTTTGTAAATTTAAATCCTGCTCACTAGTACTGCTGACGTCCTCCTGGCCCACCTCTTGACTCCCCCTCCCTGCTTCAAGCCCACTTCCCTCCAGTATAAAAGGTGCAAGCCCCCATCAGCTACCCTCCTTCTACTTGGAGCAGCGACTACCTGAGAAGCAGCTTTGGTGCAAACAGGTGAGTGCCTCCCTCTATCTGCTTCAGTGCTTGTCCAGGTTCTTGCTGGATTTCCTCTTTTTGGGCTTTAGCTTACCTACACTAACATACACAGCTGTGCTCTGTGCTGAGTGACTTTTGCCCAGTTTTGTAGCAAAGGAGACTGTGCTGAGGCAGTGTGGCTGAGCCCTCAGGCAGTGAGTGGTGTGTCCCTGCAGGGAGAGCACAGGCAGGAACCTCCAGTGCAGCCCTGAGCCTCTGGTGCCACTCAGCCCTGAAATGGGCCATGGTCCCAGGTCTGGGTTCACCCAATGTCTGATCTCTCATGGGTGCTTCCAGGGCTGCTTTTGAACATGAAAGTTACTCATGTTTGCATTGTAGGAGGTGTACCCAGCTGCTGATCTCCAGTAAGATGCTGGTTTGGGGATTAGAGTTAACAGCACCTTGTTTGGGGTTTAAAGAGCTAATAGCACCTTGTCTTCCAAGGACAACCATGGTAGGCTTGTACCTGATGGATCTGCAGCAGAGCTTTTTTGTATGCTGAGAGCCCCTGTGCGCCCAGAGGCAGAGCCAGGCTGGTCTCCCACTCCTGGTGTGAGGCAGACCCATGGCAAGCTGTGACACCGTGGCTTCACTGTAACTTTATTTGTGGCTTTAACTTTCCCCTCTCATGTCAATGGAAGTTGCCAGACTACTGTCACAGGATGTGGCTCAGCCAAAATTTAAAGACTTACTCTGCTTAGGCACCAAGCAGAACTGGCAGGTTGACCAAATAGCAGTGGTGCCAAATTTTGCTGAGCTCCAGGAGCAATATTATTCCTGAAAATTTTATTTGTGGCAAGTTTTGTTGCAAATAGTCCGTTTTTAAATTTTTTGATTACTATTTAATGGTTGAAAATGGACAGCACACAGAGTGTGTTGGTTTTTTTTTTTCGATTTTGCCTTTGAAAGAAGCTTAGAAAACTGCCTGGTAAGGAACTGTCAGGGTGGGAAAAAGCCCTCAAGAAACCTTCACTGAGTACTAGGGGTTATGGAGCTTTTGACTGCATTTTAAAGAAAGACTCAACCAGATTCTTCATGTGCTTTTGCTATGTTGCCTGTTTGGTGTGCTTGGGAGCATCTTGCATTAAAGATTTTCCTTCCTGCTCTGCCTGTACTGAAAGCAGGCTATGATTTTGGCAGCAACAGGGGAAAACCCCCACCCATACATAAGGAGAAGCCTCTGTGTAGCCACAGCTGAGAGGATTTTTTTATAGCTCTGTGCTTATGTATCTCCTGTAAGTGATGCTTAAGCAAACAGGGTTCCTGCTGACTTCTGTAGGAGAGGCTCCAGGGCATCAAATATATAGGCAGACCTTGCATGTTACAAGGCAGACTGTCCTGGCATGTCAGGTGGGAAAACTGCTGCAAGGAAGCTTGTACAAAATGCCAGAGACAGTGGTAACCCAAGCCTGGGTTTCTTCACCTACTGAATGCAATTTTCCCAGCTTAGCACTTTCTGTTCTGCCCAGCCTGCCCCATGGAGAGACGGGAGGCATTTCTCATTCAGCTGCATCTGGGTGCATTTACAGGACTGGGACATCTATCAGTGGAAACCATTACTGGAAATCGTACTTTTGCAGTCCGGGTGTGATGACACAGGAGGATCATTCTCTTTCATACTGAAATGCATTTAGTTGTAAAAAGAGTGTGTAAAATGCAAATGTTAGACATATTTTACAAGTGGGGAAAGGGTGCTGGAGACAGTGGCTAAAACACACTTTGGTGTGTTTTACACACACTGAAGTCAGCAGCGAGCTCAGGGCCAGGACTTGACCCATGTCAGGGGCTTTCACTGCTGGAGCGAAAAACTTTTGCCTCAGTAGATGGCTCACTGCATAGCCTTGACATTCAAACAGAAATGCCTAGGACATCCCCAGCATCAGTGTTCCACAGGACTTAGAGCCAAGAAACGGCTGTGTTGGATAGGAGAACCCTGTTACAGCTGACACGTTACTTCACCTTTAGAACTTTAACTCATATGTGTTCCCCATGTTCATTTTTTTCCTTACAGCCTTCCCACCACTGCTCTGTCATGTGGCATCCAACCTCCTGGACACCACGTGCCCAGTGGTCACCGAACCGCTTAAAGCTGGTCACTGTCTATGTGCTGGTGCTCTTGGTGTCGCTCAACTTTGCTTCAGGACAGAGCAGGCCATTTAAACATCAGATAGACAACAGAAGTAAGTATGAATCTCACCTGACATAATGGTGACCCCCCAGTCTCTGCTGCACTGAGGGATCAGGGTTGGGCTGTCAGGCAAAGTTCAGCAAATCCATGTAGGTGTTTCTGTGGTGAAATGTTGGTGTGAGGCCCTGTGCTTCCATTTAACACTTGTCAGTGCATATACAGAACTTTGTGTCTTTCTCACAGCCTTCAATTAGCCAAGGCAAGTAGCACTGTTGTTGATAAATATCAGAGAAGACACTAACGTGCAAAAGATAAGAAAATGTAAGGTGGTGTACATCAAATATTTAAGCACCCAATTTTTCAGCTGTATTCTGTAGACCTGACGTAGTTCACATCCACATCTATATAATAATAAGAAAGCAAGAGCCAGAAGCTTAAATTCACTTTACAGACATATGCATTTCTGTCTGGGAGCACAAGTTGTCTGAAAGTCCAAATACAAGTGTCTCCATTCAGAGGTGCTGTGTGGAAATGAGGCTGGCCAGGTGAGGGACAATAACATGTGTCCCAAGTAAAAGTTTGCACACAGTCCAAAAGACTTTTGAGAAAATCTCATCAAGAATTCTCATCTTTTCCCAAGGAGCAAAGGCTGATAGTTGTATGTGGAATGGGAAAAAGGGTGTGGGGAGTAAGGTGCATGAGCTCTCAGTAGTACATCTTTCCCCATTAAAGAGGACTAGAGTCATTTGGAACCTCAGTTCTTAGGTACATGGGTGAAAAAAATTAAATTACTTGGGTTTTGTTGGGTAGGAGGGGTGTTAAACATTGTGCTGAAAGACTTAAAAGATATATTTATGGAGAAATTTAAAGGCAAAGGGAATTTTTTATTTTCTCTGTTCAAGCATCAAAATGCACTGGAGAAAATCCTCCTGCCTTGCCTGAGGCTTTCATATCACTGGGATGATATATAATGTGCTTAAATTGTAGTCTATTCCTGTTCCTGACAGTTCTCTGGCTTCGGAATGATTTGGTATTTCCTTGGGGTGGGATCATCTCCAGCACGTTACAGAATTTCCCTCTTGCTATATCTTAGACTTTTAATAGAACTATACCCCTCTCCACACCTGCTCCAGAACTTCACTAGACTACAAAAATAAGTCAAGTGTCAGATGCTTTAAAAGGAAAAAAAAAAAGTCACCCATGAAAACAACTTGCTAAGTGAACAATAATTAATTTTAATGTTTACCCCTCTGCAATCCAGTGGATTTGTTTGCTTATAGGAATAGTGTACCTGGTACACACTGCAGAAAAATCTGGATAGTTTGGCATATGTTAAAAATACAGGTTGCAGACCAGATGGATGAAAATTCATTTTGCATCTGAATTCTCTTTTTTTGGAGTCTATACAGAGAAAGCAATTCTCAAAGGAACCAGAAGGTTATGTTTCTGGCTTCAGCCTTTCCCCATTTTTTCTTGTGGGCTACATCCTCAGTATGTTCAGGAAACCCTGCCTCTAAGTGCAGTGGTGGATGCCTCACTGACTGCTTTGAATTCCAGGTCCTGAGATTGATCCTTTTTGGTATGTGGGCCGTGGGGTTCGTCCCATCGGCAGGTTTGGGAAGAGGCAGCTGAGGAGCAGCCATGGCAGCCTCAGGCCTGTGAGCAGACACCTGGATTTCATCTGGAACGCTTTGTGGGAGCAAAAAATGTTGGACACAGAAGACAAGGACTGGTGATCTCTGTTCCCCAGGGTGGTGACCCAGCCTCTGTTCTTTGAGTTGTGCCCTCCCCTGCACCTCAGACCTACAGTTCTGCTTTTGCCCAGCAATCCCACGCTGCTCTTCTTTTTGCTCCTTGTGCAAGTTCATTCCAAAAGAAACATGTTCAGGGTGCAGGTAAAAGACAATGCATGGACACAAGCACCGAGCACCACCACAGCTTATAAAAATGTTTCTTCATTGTGCATCCCCACCAATCTCCTGATGCTGTTCACTGTAATGTAAACCAACACAGCTTTTGGGCTGGGATTTAAACTTCGCAATGTTAAATGTATCATGAAACCCTCCTGTCACATTTCCAAGTCAATGGCTGTTGATATGTAAAAATAAAAAGCAATGGTTGGAAGAAAGAAAAAAGTCTCTCACTGATTTTTCATGTATCTTCATGCATTAATGGCATGCAATGCTTGTTCTCTGTGTGTAGCTTTTATAGAGATTGTTAACATCCACTCATAAGAATGTTGCCCTGAAGTACCCACTGGCCCTTCATGATTCTTCTTGTACTGCTGAAGAGATATATTAATGAACAAAGAGGAGTTCCTATCAAATATAAGTATTTTCACCTGCAAGGAAAAAAAAAATTGGTAATTGAACTCCTTGGAGTAGTTTTGTGCCTACTGCATATAATCATGCACCATTATCTGAAAGGGGTAAAGGCTTGAACTATCTGATTACCTTTAAAACAATGTAGTTGTTTCCAAATACCTTATCTGAGCAAGCTAAAGTCATTCTTTGAGGATCACAAGCCATGTACCATCTACTATATTAGTCCACATGAATAAGCCTGGGGTTGTGGCTCAACATGCGTGTTTACTCATGTTAATATAACTCTTGTTATATTAATTTTATAAGAAGTGTCATTTACAATATGTTTAATGTTGATTAATAACTATTAGCAGGAATAATGATGTTTAATCTATGGCTTATATCCAAAAGAGATAGTTTACAATTTAGGTAATGACTGATAGTTAAATCCAGGCCATGAATCATTCTGCAAAAGACAAAGTAGAATGAACTTCCACTTCTGTGCTTTGTTAGAATTGCTACTAAAATTGAACAGTGATTGAATTACCCATTGCAGATATCTTAACCCTTTTTTCTCTTTGCAGCGGTCCGTCAGCAAGGGATGGATTTTTATTATAATAAGGTAGTTACTACCATTTATAATACAACATATCTGCTGATCCAAAGTGTTACTTAAAACATGCCAGTTTTAATGAATTCTTTCATGGTGGAGAAGATACGCTGATAATTATTTTGATCAGCATTCATCACACAGGACTTTGGAAATATGAGATTAAGATGACTAGCAGGGTTCTTGCTCAGATTTTGTAGCAATCCCAAAGAGACTTAAAGAAATTCCACCTGAGAAACTGTTTGAGATGGTAGTTCACCTAACAGACTTGATATTTTAGAGAAGACTAACCATTAAATGTTCCTGACACGATTCCTCTCACCCCGGCCCTAAAGAAGGGAGTGTTTGAACTGAGTGTGTCCCCTTCCCCTCGGCAAACCACGGAATCTCTGTGGAGCTGCCCATCTCCTGGGTGTGACCGTGTCATTTGTGGACAGGCAGCACCTGAGCACCGTGTGTGGCTGTGTCTTCTGCACGCCTCCCGGCCAAAGTGCACATAAATTGAAACAACAGAGAAGAACTTTTTGGTTTTCTTTATGAATCAAGTCCTTGAAAAGGCATTCTTTTCATAAATCGCTTTTACTCTTTTATAATTTCTCTTGACATATAATTCTTGGTGGGTATGCAGATAACAACAACAAGGCAAGCTTAATATTCACTCAGACTTAATCAAATAGATCATATAGTCTTGATTTTACCCATTAAAATATTTTCATTTATAAAAATTAATCTAATTATAAATATTAACACTAAAGATTGAAATCACTTGATGACAAAATAATTCTTTGTGTGCTATAACATATGTTTTTATGATTTTTTTAAAACAGTAAATTATATCTTTGCACGTATTTGGCACAATAAACATTTGTAAAAATTCAAATGCCTTAGAGCAGGTGGGATTTTTTTTTAAATTTTTTTTTTTTGCAATGCCTACACAGTACACATTTTTCTGTCAAAGAAGACTGAATATTTTAACATTGTAACACGATAATAGTTGCTTTTCATGCCTCTTAAGGAAAACAACCTATTCCAAACTTCATTGGCTTGTTTAAATCACACTAACAGAACAAAAGCCAAAGAATTATTCTATTAAAATTAGTCATTTCTGTATTGATATTACATACACAATATTAGTTATTATTTATTAGACGAATATGCAGACCAACCACCATTAATGACATTTCATAACACGCATACCTGCATAAACCAGAACCTGGGAATGTATTGTATACGTACACAAGAACAGTCAATGGAGGAGGAGACTGAATAACAAAAAAATTACTAGGCATCCTACTCTGTTTAATCTCCTTTACTGGATTGCATATATAAATAAAATCTATTTGTTTTATGTATATATTTATATATTAAACAGAGTGGGCCAAATTCTGCCCTCACATCTGTGCAAACCAATTTTAGAGAACTAGTATTGTGTGAGAGTAAAAGAAGGCCTAATTTCACCCAGAATGAACACATTGGGTCAGATCTTGGGCAGATGGAAATTCCTTGAAGAGATGGAATGACGCTTATGTATTCTAGATGGGAAGATGGTTGTATTTATTCCAAGGGTTCCTTACATGCAGCTGGGCATCAGAGTATTGACAAGCTAGATGTCAAATGTGGGTAGCAGATTTGCATCTGGCACCATTTTTCCAACCAACTTGTCCAGCCATTCCTTGTCTTCCCCACTTGTCCCCCTAAATGCAGCCTAGTCAGGAAATTTGCCCAGTTTTGCCCATATTTGCCTAACCACAGACGTTTCATGGCCTGGTGTTTGAGGGGACTGCTTTCCTGCTGTGTGGCAGGTGACATGTGGCAGCCCGCTTGTGGGTGTTCACTGGGAGCCCAGGGAAAGAAGGAACCCTGCTCCCTCCCTGGTATCCACGGCTCTCGGGAGAGCTTGCCAATCCTCAGTGCTGAGGGGGAACTTGCCAGCCTGTGCCCTTCTTCACAACACATTTCATGCCAGCCCTGCTCTGCCACTTGTGTGGAAGGCAAGGGATTCACTGGCTTATCACCTCCTTTAATTACCTCCTTTGTATTCTTCAGAACATAAAATACCGCGAATTTGGCAACGCCCTTCCCCAGGGGGGTGAGAGGAACACCCTGTAAGCAGCATATTCCCTCCAGGGCTTCTGCTCAAGGGTCTTCCAGTTTGATTCACCTTCTAAAGGTCTCAAGAAAGGAAAGAAGAAATATTATTATTCACAATCGAATTCAGAGTGGTCCAGTGGTAGTGGGGTACATGTGGCACCAGCAACAGGACCCAGCTACTCTATGTTGGCTACAGACTAGTAAAGGAAGACATGTCTGGGCTACATTTGCCCCCTTCTCAGAAACACCAGGGAACGTTAGAAAGGAACCTCTTTACAGGCTGCAGTCACCCTACAACCACCAGTCAGTCAGCAAGAGGTCTTATCCACAACACTTTTACTTTCTTTTTCCAATCTTAAAGGTTTGGACAAAATTTATTCTCAACTACAGCGTGGTTGGCCACCATCAAGTGGACAATGCTACCAAGAAGAACAAGACATACAAAGGTGTTGGTTTCACAACAGTGTTCAGATGTTTCCAGACACCAGGATTGTAACTCAACAGATACCTGGTCCACATGTGTGGCCACCAATTCATGGTTCAACATGACATCCATGCTCCCCATGCCGCCAAGAGCAATTCACCTAGCTCTAGAGCATTCAATCTGCCAAATGTACCCCCAGTGAACGGAGAAGACTTTGCACATCACATCTCCTCCTGCAAACCCTCTCAAAACTTCCACTGACTCCCTGGGAGCAGAGCTAGGTACACTGATTCTCCACACCCACCATGCAGCTGAAAAGCAGCACACACTGCACAGAGTTGTTCTTATTGCTCAACAAGACGGGTGCCTACGTGAATAGTAAGAGGCCAGCAAATATGGATCACAGGTCTGCTTTGGCAGATAGTTTGGCCTATAATTATGACTGATTGAGTGTACAAAAACATACTGCGGTTTAAAGACAACATACTTTAGTACAATCAATAGGGAGAAAAAGTGCATCTTAAAATGTGGAGCCTTGCTTTTGAAACTCAGCATCCTGTCTAGAGTCCTCTGAGAACTTTAAGGCAGAGTTTCCTGTAGCAGACCACAATGCTGAAGACTTGGACAGCTTTCTCAGTGAGGTATCCAAATGAAGCCCTATAACTGAGGCTCTGTGGGTTCTTGAGGGTCCATTTTCAGCTGGACATACACAATGGCTGTTAAGTAAAGGCACTCTAGTGTACAGCCTTAGGCAGTGTGTTATTGGCAGTAGGGAAGTGTAAGTTTAGTACATCACAGCAGATCCTATAGCAGGTTCCTAGAACAGAGAAGGACAGGAAAGAAAACATGAGTAAAGCACAAAACAAGCCTGCTGAAGCTCTATAGAGCCTGGTCCTTCCCCTTCCCACATATCCAGTGTTCAGACTGCTTCAGAACAGTTTTTTCCCCTTTATCCCTATATGGCTGCTGTAGAAGAAAAGATTGACAGCTGTCCAGTGAAGCCTATTTGTTCAAATCCTGCACAGCAATACATGGCCCAACTACCCCTTAAATTCCACTTAGGTAACATTGGAACATTTCTCAACAACTAGTGAGAATCAAGGTGACCCTCACCTGCCAAGTTACAGTGTGCAGCTGGTTCTGTGAGGTTCTGTTTCAGAAGTCTGAATTGCAGGGGACCACTAATTTATTTACTTTTTAAAAGTAAGGGCAGCACATTCCTGGAGAGCTGACAGCCAGGAACATTTTCACAGGCTGACATTCAGGAGCTGCTACACTATGTCTATAGTTGGACATCTTCCAGGACACTGGTCAGATTTGTTTAGAGCTGCCTCGGCAGTCTCTATTTTTTTTCCCCTCAAACTATCAAGAGATGTTTTGTGAAGGTGCTGAAATATAGCTGCCTACACACATACTGCTATCTCTCTATTTACTGCTTTTAAGAGAGTTTTAAAAACATTTGTTTACCATTAAGTCCTTGGCAGTGCTTTTCCTCTCTTTAGTTCTTTGTGTTAGAGATCCTTGAAGCATGAAGTTTCTGTTAAACGTTCTGACAGTGGTAACTGGAGAACTATCTATTGTTTCACCTGAGAAAGATACAAAGAGGGATATTTTTCACATAAGTACTTATGAAGAGTCACAGCTTCCAGAGAGATAAAACTTCTCCTAAGGTGTATGAGGAAAGCTGGATTTAATTTAAATTAAAAACAGCAGGCTGTGGTACTCCAAATTTATTAAAGTTTGAGGCTATGTCAATCTGTGGAATTACAAAAGAGTAATGCAAGGTGAATCAGGTCCTAGAACTGTCAGAGATAATGCACCATGGGGTTAAAATAAAACCAAAAGGAGAAAACATAAAAGAAAAAAAGCACTTTATTTTATGAAGCAAATTCACAGCCATTGCCTAACATACCAGGAACATTGCTGAGCCACATCCCATAGACTGAAATCAGCTTTAAGAAAGTGGTGGATTGTGGAGGGTGGCAACTGGCTTTTGGTAAGTAAACACTGCGACCACCTGGGTGTCACAAGTCACCCCCAGGCATGCTGGAGGGGCAGCATGCCTCTTGCAAGTATTCAGCATTCCTCATTTTCTTTTTCCAGCCTTCTGACTCTGTTCCTATTTGTCTGCCACTGTCACAACTCTCACTGAAGAGAAAGTGGTGAGGTTTTCTAACATGACAAATGGGTATATTGTATAATGCATGAACAATGGAAAATGAGGAGGATGGACGTATTTAGGCTTTCATTTTTTAATGCAATCTTTCCTCTACTTTGTTGAACCATACCATATATTACACTTCATAAAGAGAGTCTCTCTAATGTACATAATAACTGATGCGCACCTTTTATTGGTGGAGCTGGAAGTTTTCTCCTCTGCTGTCTTGATGTGTCTATTGTATGCATCTGTAAATAACACATATGCATTACTCAACTCCATTACAGAAAAAGAGGCAAGACTTCCCCAATGTATTTTTGAATACTACATAATGTTCTGGCACCTGGTTTGTTTGCTTTTGATCCCGTTTCCTTGTCAGGCGAACACAGGGAGCCACGTTCAAGCCTGCAACAGTGAGAGCTGATATTCTGCTCTCAATATCTGAAATCTTCAAAGAAAATAAAAGAGAGAGACAGACAGATGGGGAGGGGGGAGAAGAAGTTTTAAAATTACTGTGGATGCCACTACTAAAATATAACCCTCCCCCAGTCAAATCCTCTTTAATAAAAAAATATAAACAGACGGCTAACTTCTTCAGCAATTCTGACACGTCCCTGAATTCTTTAGTCCTGGTGTTAAAAGGGGCTTAATTTGTTAGTAAAGATGGAGTAAAAGAACAATCCAACCTACCTTGTGAATCCAAGGAAGAGGCATTTTACTCCTTTTCAGGGAAAAAAGAAAGGAGGAGAGAAAACCTGCATCTGCCATCTCCCAGTTACCTTTAGCTGCATAATCACAATTTCATTCAAACTGTGTTTTTCAAAGGCTACATTCAGAGAATGACTTCATGGGACACATTTCCTAACTCAAAATTAATTTCATGCAAAATACATCCCCCGTCACAAAATCTAAACATTTGATCTTAAATATTTATAATTTAAATGTATATGTATATTAAACACAAGCATGCAGGCACACACTATATAAAAACACTGAATGGAAAACAAATTGTTTAACGGAAGTAGTCTGACATTGAGAGTAGTGGAAACAAGTGTTGACAAAAGGGAAAGAAGTATCAAAGAAGTCAGACATGTAATCTGACTCCTGATTCACCACGACACATGAAGCTGTTCATTCTGCAGAAGACCTTCCATTGGCCTCTTTGTACAGCTTAGGCCTCTCTCCTCCTCCCCTGTCACCTCCATTAATAGATTTATAAAATAATGACCAAAGCCAATAAAACATCACTTCCAGTTTGCCAACTAGTGTGACAATGCATTTCTGGCATCAGGGAGATGTCAGACTCTCAGATTATTGCTCAGTTGTTGAATTGAGCATGATTCTGCTGAGTAAAATCACTAGCTACTTTCTATTAGAGCCTGTCACAGGCAGTTCAGTGTGTCCTGCTGAACTCAGACTGGCCAGTGAAATCATTGCCAGTGAGCTGCAAGCAGTGTCAGCACCTGCTGTCAGCAGGTAGGCAGCATTACCTTGTTCAGCTTTTAGCACCCGATCACGATGCGTTCTTCTGAGCCCTAGAACTTCTGAAGCCTGCTAGAGTGATGCTAGATTGCATGCCACAAAAGCTAGTGCCTTTTGGCTGGGATGTGTGCTGCTTAGCACCTAAATCCCAAGGCAGGCTTGCAAGTGCTAGGCCCTGTGCTTGGCTCAGCCTCTGACTGCCATTGGCCTTTGTGGGTAGAAAGCCACCAACACTGGCTTCTTTTGGGAAGTGCTTTACAACTTGCTGATTAGATAAACTGCCTAAGACTGTATTTGCAGTCTGACCACAACCACAGACATGACACAGCGCACACATGTGAGCTGCCTGGCAGCAAGGAGTTGTTCAGTGTTAGCACTGCAACAACAGGCTGTTGCACCCCCGTGTCCAAAAACAAGCTGAGGGGAGAAACAAACAGAGTACATCTGTCTGGGCTCAGTTACACATCTCAGTTATGCTTTGCTCAGCTTATGTGATGCTGTCAGGATCCTTAAGTCATCAGACCACTGCAGCACAAAAGAATATTCAAGTAAGTGTGTGTGGTGAGGTGAGTGCTAGGCAAGGCAGTGGGAAAACTGCAGACGGGGAGGAGCAGCTGTCCTCACCTGAAGCTCTGCGTGATGAACCTGGGCAGCTGCTGTGGCCACCTGATCCTCCAGATCGGCCAGCTCAGATTCTTCAGTAACACTGTTGATCTTGCGTGCGGCGTCTTCCAGGTTGGTGAGCTGCCCCTCCAGCCCGTACACCGTGCTGGCTGTCAGGTACACCTGCAGGGCCAAAGCAGGGAGAGATGTCAATGACTTCTGTTTTGTGGGCATGGAGGTTTGAACAGACTGCATTTTCCATGATACCTTTGAGTTTCCCTGCTTGCTAACCCACTACAGGGAGACTTACCTGGCAGAAGAAAGGCATGGGGGAATAATCTGAAGCACACACCCCCACAAAGAGAAGGGAGGAATGAAGTGGCTGCATTACAGATTTCATAGGTGCTACAATGATTGCACCATAAAACATATTTGTTCCAGATTGATCAGCAAAGAAAAAAGTTGAAAAGTTTGCTTTTTCATTGTATTTAATCACATAACAACCCCCCTAAGTCTATAAGGGAAAATCAACAGATCATGCCTCATATAAAGCTATGTTTATTAAAACACATCTAATTCCTTCTGGCAATCAAAGGTGTGTGAATAGCAGCACATAATTACTAACTTCTTATAGCCTAACTGTGCTTACATGTATAACAGTTTTCCTTCCCATACTTCTCTCACCCAAATATACAGCAGCCAAAACCTTCCCACTTCCTGGGCCTTTTAGTGAATTTTTGGAGGATCAATAGACTTATCTGGGCCACATAAGACAGAATTACTTTCTAATTTAGAGTTCTTCTCTAAAAACAAACAACTTTTAATATTTTGGTCCACCTATGATACCTATGATAACTAAAGTCAGCGAGAAGTTGCTGTTAAGAGCACATACGGCATGTAACAATGACATGGATATCATGGTAGGTGGCACAAGGAAGGCACTTTGCTTCCCACAAGCTCAGTTACACCCTTTTCCAGGCTCTAGAGCAGCAACTGCTAAGGGAAGCCCTTACCATTCTGCAAAGGGCCGTATCTGAGCTGCCAGACATCCAGCCTCTCCTGGACACATCCTGCTCACCTCGCCTCCCAGCCCCACTGGGGAGGGCTCCCAAGCCTATTTTGCTTGTTTGTTTTGAATTTTCCTCCCAGAGAGGGGCCAGGAGCATGGTCACTGCACGGAAAGCTCCATGGTAGGGCAGGTTCAGGTGGCTCTGGTGCCCCATGGGGGAGGGAAGGAGATGCCAGCACCCAGGACAGCGTGTGGGAGTGAAAATGAGCAGAAGCACCTCAGCTGGCACAGTGAGAGGCCTGGCAAGGTTGAGCAGAGGTGGCAAGGAGGTGGTTGGGGAGGAGGGGTGGGTAAGAGGTCATCCTGTTAGTGTGGGCAGGGGGAAAAGTCTGAGGTGGAAAAGGTTTTGGAACAGATGAGGTTAGGAGGGTTGGACCTAGTTTGGGAACCTCCAAACTGAAGCAGGGCTGGGAAATTTGAGCTCTGAAAAGGTGTGGTGAGAGGATGGGGCAGTTGTGGAAAGCTGTGACAGCTCTGGAGTGGAAAGGTCCAGTGCCAGGACTGGTTTTTCCTGCCACAGATTATCTTCCACTCTGTTCTTAGTCTGGGGATGCTGTGGAAGTGTGTTTCTGTGGAGGAAACTGATTTTATCCCCCCCAAAGAGATTCTGTCTGAAAATTTTCTGTAGCTAAAGAAACACAGGATTTGTTTTCTTGAATTGATCAGGATGTTATAATGGGACAGCTCAGATTTCTACAAGATCTTTAAGAGCCCCTAATGAAGGGAAAAATCACTGAAACGTAATCACTTAAATGTGGGAAGAGAAAATCAAAAGTTACCAACTCTATTAACTGTATACAAAAAAATTTCCAATGAGTAGGGACTTCCCCCTAAGATTCAGCACTGTACTTTCTCCTGAAGATGGCAGGGACTCAAAAAAGGATGGATGATTTGGATGTGGCCAAACAAATGTTTGTTTAATGCAGATTCTCCAGCCTACTCTTTCTAACAATCCAGGAGGCAGCCAGTGAAGCAAGCAAGAGCTTCTCCACTTCTCTGTGTGGCTGGGGACATGCTTTCCCCATCCACCCTTGGAATAATGAGACTGTGCTGAGACTGGGAGACGTGTTTTCAGCCAGGCATGGCACAGCTGCACAGCCACAGAGGTTTAGAGGGCTTAAGTTAACATCTGAGATAGAGATTCTACACTTAGTTGTAAACACCAAAGCATCCAACTTCCTCTCCCCACAATATTTTAAGGTATGCATAAACCCACCAACACAGCTAAGAACCTGTTGAAACTGGATTTTTGGTTCTGTTTGTGTATTTGTTTAATAACCCCAGATTAATTTTGAACATCCTCTAATGCTGCTTGTGTGCTTTCCCTTTCAAGTTGGTGCACACATAGGTCCACTCACACATGTGAGTCTTTCACATACTGACTCATGCTCTTACGTTTTCTTCCAGTGTGGTGAGCTGCTCATCAAGTCTGACGGGGTCTGTACCCAGTGGGAGGGTCCCTCTTCCTCTGTCGTGAATGTCATCTGGGAAATCACAGGGATCGGTGGATTCTGCTATTAATTCTTCAGTGGCATTGATGACTTTCAGGACTTCTGTAGATATGTTGCAGAGAGAGACAGCAGAGTACTTCTGTTTTGTTTACAAGAGCAGACAGAGAAAACAATAGCATTAAATTAGCACAGGGGGGTAAGATATAAAACATCTTGCTGATAGCCACAGCTTTAGCCACATTAAAACCATATCCATGGCTAACTGCTTCGAACAGACACAAGAACCATGTAATGGAATTGGAATCTACTTCTCTTTTCCTCCCTCCCTTTTTCACATATGCACACTGCTACAGCATGCAAAATGACATACACGTGCAGTTCTTCTACAACACAACTCTGCAGGAGGGATGGTCCAAATCTTATCCCAAAGGAGCAAACAAATATCCAGCTTTAAAATCCAAATGAGCTAGATAAAGCTGGTTTTGCAATAGTGTTTTAAACAGGTTTTAAAACACAGTTTTCCTTTTTGGATACTGGCAAACAGATGTCTGTCATCTGGAATCATCTGTCTCTGTATCCACAGGAGCCATTGCATTGCAGGTGCAAATATGGGACAGCAATCTTCAGCAGCCCTATGAGGACAGCATGTTGCTAAGATGCTTGCTGCAAGTTAAATGATCACCCCAAATAACCATGGTTTGAGCTATCAGTTTGTAAACACTTGTATCTTTATTTTTTAAAAAAATTCAATTTACCTTTGTAAGAAATATTTATGAAATAAATTATATCAAATACCAAGGAAAAGCATGCAGCTTTATCCATTTTTTTAAACAATTGAAAACGTTTTTATCACTGTTTCTTACTTGTAATTTGTAATTAACTGTCCTGATTCTGATGATTCTCACATAGCCTTAAGCTTCAGGCCAACTTCCGATGGCAATAAAATTTCACATGATGTATCTTGAAGCACCAAGCTCAACATCCAAACTATACAGCTTGGAGATTGAGCCAAAGCTTGTCAAAGCCAATACAAATACTGTCACTGAATATAAGTGCAATACCTTTAGTGCTGCTTTGCCTAAAAGAAAGTGTGGGAAGTTTAGACCAAAATTTAATTAATTCCTCAAACCTGCAAACACTTATGCATGTGAATTAGGGGCCCAACCATCTGTAAATTTTCTTACAAACTAAATTATCTGTAGATCCATACTGAGGAAACAGACAGTCTCTGGATTCTATGTAGTAAATTATATAGCATAGGAAAGTATAACTGATTAAAAATGTCTACAGGCAGGATAAAGGAGAAATAATGTTCTTTTGATTCCCACAAACACTGATGGGCTAAACTGGAAAACCTCTTTTATTATCTCTTTCCTTTGATCAGCTGCCCATTTTTATGTTGGATAAGACTCTCACTGAAAAATGACCTTTTTTAGCAGTAGGCACTCAATTGTTTTGTATCAATACATTAAGGCATCTTTAGCACTGTAACTTTTCTGAATTGCAAGAAATAATTAGAAACATGAGATTAAAGAGAAGAAGAACAAAGCAAATACAGTATGCTACAGCACTCAGACCTTTAGCTTGTTACGACAGACAACACAGCCCCGAACAAGCAGGCCTAGGACTCTCTTATTGAGAACAAATCCTTGAACCCCATAAATAGCCTACTGTTTTTTCCAGTTATTCTCACAAGAGCCAATTAGGTTAAAAACAGATCAATAATTTTATAGGACAGAAGAGGAAATCAATGTTACTTTGTTTTATTATTTTTTTCTACAAGTATCTAATTCTTACTCTATTCTGTGAGTAGTGGAAAAAAAAGGAGAAAGGCCAGATGCTTCATTTTCTTCATCATCTTTACTAATGTATGTTTTCCATTTCAAGAACTGTAGCCTTACTCTAGTGTTCATTATTTCTTAAATTTTTATTATCATTTGCTGTAAATGATGGAGGTCCAAAAATATTAAATTAAATTAGAAAGAGGTGGTTTTATACCAGAATATGAGAATCCATATTGGCATTTTTACAGACTTACTATGAAAGAGGGTTTTTTGTTTTCCAGGTAAAGTGGTCTGTGATAGAAATCTTTGTGAAATCAAGATTTTGAGTAAAAAATACCCTACCTTCTCAGTAGGTAAGAGATAGATAAAAAAAAGCTCAACAGGAAAGAACAGAATAGAATAGATTATTTTTCATTTAGAAGATGATCAGATGAGCACGTAGTCCAGCCACCTGACCAATTTAGCGCTGACCAAAAGTTAAAGCACATTGTTAAGGACATTGCCCAAAAGCCTCTTAAACACTGACAGGTTTAGGCATTGATCACCTCTCTAGGAAGCCAGTATTTGATCAACCCAGCAGTGAAGAAATGCTTCCTGAAGTCCAGTCTAAACCTCTGCAGGTGCAGAAATGTGATTTTTAGCTTTTCTAGAATTTTGAGGTAAGTTCTTAGTGGCAGACACAGTCCCATTTTTAAAACCAAAGATTTGCTTCCCATTAAACACCGCACAAGGCAACAGGATGAATGTTCTTAAAGTGTGGACATCACTGAATGTATCTCAATCCCAGCCTGTGGGTATCTAGACACAGGAATCGCAACATTAAAGCTTTTTATTTAAGGTTGTGAAACATCCGCTTTTAAAGTATAACAAGGATACAGGACTAGAGTTTAAACATGGTAAAGAAATATATGGCAAGCAAAATTGACTTGCCTTAGAATATATCTGGAGAGTAGATCTCCCAGAACTTAAAAGCACAAGCAGTATTTCAACGTATTTAAATCTAACATTTGTGAAAATTTTCTGCTAAAAGGTATTTAGAATTCAGCTGTACCTGGGCTGTATTTTACAGAGAAGTAAGAAGAGAATTAATATCTCCCTGAGGGAACTATAAAAGCAACACATGGAGAGTTCAAGGGTTCTCAAATTGGAAAGACTGGATATTCAATTAATGGTTTTGCCTACTTTTTAGCTTTTTTTTTTGAGCAACTGTCAAAAGCTGTTAAAACAGCCCATGTTCCAACATGGTCAGTTTGTAAATCTAATGGGGTACTCTAGATATAATTATTTAACACCTGTAAGGGGGAAAAAACCAAAAGAAATTTAAAAAGTTAAATAAAATGAAAATATGTCCCAGGTTTTAGTACTTCACAACCCTCTCCCCTCCCACCCACATCAATCTTAGGATTTATGAGATCATATAAAAATCACCTAAAATTCACAGACACATGCACAAAGTGCTTCAAATTGCTCTAAAGACTTCTTGGCTGTCTAATTTATCTCGCCCTTGCAGGAAAGGTCATTATTAACAGGTCTATGTGATTCAGAGGGGCAGCCATCATGCCACGATGAAGAGTCTCCTTGTCAAGCAGGTCAGAGAACTTATATGGATGTGGTGGATGTAGAAAGCAATCTCTATCACAAATACCTAGCACAGAAAAGCTAAGTGCAACCATTCTTCTCGAAACACTGTGATGCATTCTGATTTCAACAGTGCTAACCTACTTCTGAATTAACACCAGCCCTCCCCAATCAAATCAGTGCAGCAGATCCAATTTTGAGAATTTATTTTTTTTTTACTGAATTTGAGAATAAGAGTTTAATGGAATGAGGAAAACATGCATTTATTCTTTTTGTGATGATTAATGTCCATGGTCACAAATATGTTAAAGAGACAGTCAAAAGGAGATGCTCAATTTCCCTGAGTTCTCTGTGGTTGAGTTCTAAAACCAATGAAATAATAAAAAAGTGTGTATATGCAAGCACATATACATATATGTGTGCATTGAATATAACAAAGATCTTGGAAAACTTCTTTTCTGCATGTGGTTTGACAGATGGAAAGGACTCCTTTTCTGAGAAGATTGTGTTTCAGTGGTCTAAGCTACCTCTTGCTGACTGTTAGCCACTTCCCTTCCCTTCTGCCATCTTTCTTTCCTTTTCCTGCTGATGTTGCCAATATTTCCTTTGTTGTTTTACTCAAGAATGATGCACTGGAAGGTGCTTTATAGACTATTATTTTGCATTCTTGCACAAAGGATGATAAGTAACTGAAGGAAAGCAGGATGATAAAATAAAAGCAATGTAAATGCCCAAACTGCTACAAGTAGGGGAGCATTAAGTCCTTGTATGCATCTCAGCAGCCTAGGACATTTTCACATAATTTCCTTTGCATGAACATAATTGCTTTTGTTTTTAATGCCCTTAAAATAGTTAAGTCCTCTATCACTTGCACTATTTTTTAATCCACATAGCATTTTCCCTTTTTCTGCTACTATAATATTATGTCATCACTAGTATCCTTTAAACTGGCATGGGAGGCAGTGACTTGCAATTCAACAGAGAACAGTGACAGCAGCAGCTAGATAAAGAAGTAGAACAAGAACACCTTTCCATCACTAGCAGCCCTGGCATATTGTCCCCATCCTTGATAACTTGTGGTGCAATTATTTTTATCTGCAGTCTCAAGGCATTATATCATGCTCTGAGTCACGTGCCTGTTGCACAGTTGGTATCCCCCACTGTTTTGTAGGGGGTAGAGGGGTGCTGGTGAGAAGTCAAGTTTTTCTTTGCCACTGATTAATTTGTCCTTTCAGAGTAACTTGTCCAAATCCAAGCCCAATGACAACAAAAGGAAATCCCAAAACCTGCCTCCCTCATCTCCCCACCCTATGGGAGTTCACTGTACAGCTTTGAGAAGGTCCTGAACAGAAGTCCTTCAGAGGCAAGCAAGATCTGAGACACAAGTCACAATGTGGGAGGAAGAGAGACATCAATGTCCAGCTGTCTGTGGCAGTCATCAACCCTGACCTTCAAAAGGTCTTTGTCCTAAAAGTGAGACGTAATCACTTATTACCATAAAGACTGAGGGGAAAAAAAAGGCTAAAATTTGCCTTGATATTTGATGGAAGACAAGTATACTATGATAAGCTGTGATATTAAGGAATTACTCTTCTGTGCAAGTTTAAGACTTCTGGTCTTGACCTTTAATGTCAGTATCTTCCTTTATGGGCACTCTTTTACAAAAAGAATTATTTTACAGACTGAGAGCTATTATTCTAGAGACATTCTCCAAAGTACGACACAGAGAAACACAGTCTCTCTTTGTGCTAGGTAACTGTGAATATTATATTTTTACTAATTCAATCCACCATCCTAATGTGGTTACAGGCATTATTCCTATTAATTTGTAATGCCTTATTTCTAGAGACAAGTTGCCTATAACCATGAGAAAGGAAGTGGTTTTCCAAGACGTGAAATATTATGGGCTAAGTTGGAAATGGAAATATTTACAATTTAAAATCTACACAGAATTCTGATCTACAATGGACACAGGATGGTGATATTGCACAAATGGAAAAGTAATTTCACTTTAAAATCACCCTTGATATTTTTACAAGATAAGACCAAGATAATGAAAAGATGATTAAAATTCATAGAACAAAATTTAAATCTGAGAGTAAGAAAAAAAGAAAAGGTTGAAAGGAGAAGTGTTTTGCTAAATTAAGCATCAACTTTTGACACTAAAAAATGATTCTTATTTTATGACTGAGAGAATGATATATGACATACTAAAAATATCATGTATTTTAAAATAAAAGCATATGTTTGCTCAGGGAATATAATGAAAATCTTTTCTAATATCTGATCCTCATAAGCTGAGATTCAAATAGCATAGAATATGAAATCTCTTTCCACCTAGAAGAATGATAAGCAACAGACACTAGCAGTAAAGTAAGGAAATATCTACTCACTGTGTACAAACTCTACAATGAATTAAGGGTTTTGATTATTTTTTAAATTGGGAGCTTAGAAATATTTTTGAAGACCACAATGGTCAGAAAATTTCCTTCCAGATTTCTTAATACAGGTGAGTATCATACGCCTTATCTTTGTGTTCTGTTCTTCTTTACTGACAAAACCAAATTGTCATACAAAGCCAAACAAGAGAGCCAGTCTGCTCCACATGTTTACTTCATGCTCATTGCTCCCATCATAATACAGGGCTAGATGTGATTATAAAGTAATTTTCTTCCGCGATTATTGATTGTGGCCAAAAGGCCTGACTTTTCAGGCCTGATATTTCCAGGAAAACATTTTGAGTTTGAGAATGTTGGTTGGGAAATGTGGAAACCCTCAATATCACCTTACGGCATCTCTTACTACATAAGAGATGTAAGAAGACATAGACAAAACAAAGCTTTCTCACCTGCTGCAATACAGTGGATAAAAACTGTAGCTTTAAATGAAGATCAAAAGCCTTTTGTTTTTCCTAAACAGTGGGAAAGCAGTTAAATAAAAAGGCAGAAAAGTTATATTAACAGATACAGAGGTTAACATTTATATAGGTTCAGACTTACGGGAACTTTAGGATAAACAGCAAGGATAAAGAAGCTATCAAGAATAAAATACCATTTAGATTTAGATTTTACATTTATTAGTAAAATATTTAAAATAAAGCAATGCCTGATTTATTTTCATTTGTGAGATTTAGAATAAAAGACCTCATTAAGACAGATATTGCAAATCATACATTTTTTTTATAAAATGAAGCAGATGGAAAATAGTGATTTCCACCATCACAAAACAAAGTGGCACTAGCAATGGAAAAATACTTTTGCAGCAGTGTTAAAAAGAAGAAGAAAAGCTGGATATTTTAAATTTTGGGGCCTACATGCTTGCAATTTGAACACTATGGTGTTCCTAGTTACAAAAGGGTCTGTACCTCACTTAAGCTACAGTCAGATGCTTATGTGGAAAACATCTGGACCAAGTTAAGTAAGGTGTCCTGTCCCAAATCACTTCCTACTGCTTGCTGCTGTCCCTCTCCTGGACTCACTGTCCCAAAACAAACAAGTAAAACCCTTCAAAGTAGTACTCTTCAGTGCCCAGTCAGGCTTACCACAATCCCCCTAATTTACATAGGCCTGTTTAAACTAAACTGACTGGGTTTGCCTTGAAACAATGACGCAACCACAGTTACCCTGTTGGCTGTGATGGGACAGAAGTACCTTCCAGCTGAGAAGCAGCATTTCCTTGAAACTTTTCCAGCTAGATCTGAAAGACCTCAACTCTTTCACTGCCAAGTCTCTGGGCAGCTTACAAAAGAAGACAAGAAAATAGTAATTTTTTTGTTCCAGTCTGTTTTCTCACTATTTTTTTCCAGCAGCTTACACTAATCTTCATTGATTTTCTGCAACTGTACCTGAAAAATGGCTGGTACATTTTCTCCCTAAGTAAAAAAATCTTCGCTGATCAGAGGACTGAAGGAGATTCCCCTTCCATACATGCTGGACAGAGCTGGCATGCATGTACAGTATCAGAATTGATACTATAGAAAGAATGTTGTTGACAAAGATGCTGCATTCCCTGTGTGAAGCCAGCTGAAGTTTCACCAGAAATTTCTGCACTTCTCCAGGTAGATTCAACAGGGCTTTGATTCAGTTGCTTAACCACAGGCAGACAAAGTGCAATTTGAAACAGCTTGAAGTATGTGAGGATTTTGAAACAGCACTGTCAGATATGACATGGAACTGGGAGATGCATTTTTGCTCTGGACTAGCAGCTTAAGGCCCTGTGGGATGCTCTAAGGCATCTCAGATGGTCTGTCTACATCACTATGCAACTATATGGAGCTCAGAAAGTGTCAGAATTGAAGGATCACAAACATCACTGTTCACTTTTGAAAACTTTTAAAAAATAAATGCTTCTGGTCTCAATTCTTGAAACTGAAGACTGAGATTCTGACAAAATAAACTTAGGATCAACTTCATATTTCATATCAAAGAGTGATAACTAATACATGGGAAAAATCTCTTAAATGGGATTTTTATCCAGCAAGCCGCTTAATTCTCAGTTAATATACTTGACTGCTTTGGTAAATTAAGAACTTAAAACTTTGGGTCCATTAGCCCAATGTGAAGATTATTGTATCATACCTCTTTTAGATGAAAAAGCCACTGTTTCACCCTCCTGAACCAAAGTCTTTTTCTCTCTGCTGTCATTCAAAATCCTGTGCATAGATTATCTGCAGTTCATAAACCTTAGAGATCACTTTTTACAATGATGTCAGCATTCAGTTTTCAACCCTGGACTCTGGAAGACTGCCCAGATAATTAACATAATCTTAAAAGAAATGATCCATGAAAACACACGAATTGGTCTGAGCACCTTGCATACAAAAATGTGAAACAAAAGACACACAAATATCTTCTAAGCTGTTAACCTAGGAAGATATCATTGTACTACATTGTTCAGCATTATTACCATATTGGTAGCAATGTAGTAAAGCTACACTATTACACTATTTATGTAAGTTATATATTTATATAAAGCTACAATATTACACTATTACATTTTCTTGCTTAAGTGACCCATGTGGTTCTGACTTCTTTAGGAACTTTTACTCAGACACTTCTAAAGCTTCCAGCATATGAAGCTTCATGGCAGTTTCCCATTAACCCCTGCCTGGACCAAGCCAAAATATCCAGGAGTTCAGGGAGTTGAAAGATAACTATCACAAAAACTACGACATCACCGTCTTTGAGGGCAGTGGCACAAATGACTGAGAGAAGTCCAGCCACCAGGACACACAGGCTCAGTCTCGTTATTTTAGTACTGCTGTAGGGTTTTACATCACCCTGCTGTGATGCTTTAACAGGTCTGTGATACACAGGAGAGACTGACTGACATGAGCACAGCCAATGCCATTCTCCAGCTCCATCAAGGCTGTGAGCATATACCTCTCCATTGACCAAGTCCCATGAGCCCTCCCTTACCTGAACTCCCTTCCTGAGCCCTGGCCACTCTCTGGCTAATGCTCTTGCTAAAGAGACAGGCCAGGCAGATTTTCTAACAAATGTCAATCTCATTATACCAGTAGCTGTACAGCGCTGATTTACCCGGTGAAAAATGTAAATGTACTCTCTTAGAACAAAAAATAAAGGCCTCTGGCACAAATTCACATGAAAATGTTGTTTGTAGCACAAACCTTTCTCAAAATAAAGCTCTATAAAATCAAAGATGAAGAAAATGTTTCCAGAGAATGGAAGCATAAATATTTTATGGGAAGATTATTTATGCTGTTATTCATACTGTCAAGAAACTCGGGAGGTTTCACTTAGGAAACAGGATCCCACTGTGCTACTTAACAAACTCACTTAGAGGTTGTCATTCAGAAAAGAGCTACTGTGTCATATAATAATTTCAACAGACAACTACTAAGCTTTGCTTGTAAGATTCTCTGAACAGAACTAAAAAGGGATTAAAAGAAATTCCTAAACGTGCAGCACATTGTATAAAGCTAGTGCAAAGAGGAGAGAAACTCAGTGTTACTACTGAAGTTTAACTCACTTGCTCATTAGCATCTCTTAAGCAAATTGTAGTACAAATTAGAAGGAAACAAAGAGAAAAACAAGGTTTAAACAACTACTTCAGTTTTTGTGTTATGGGTCAATTTGCAAAAATGGCAGGGTCTATTCTGTTTATTAAACTGTATAGTTTCTGTAGTTCTCTATAGTTTCGTAGACTGCATTCAAAACACGGCCTGCCAAAATTGCCTTCTAGAATGTAATTCTGGCATATACCGTGAAATATAGACCCAACCTATTCATCTTCATGAAAGCATTAAAAGAGAAAGCGAATGGACAGAGGAGAGCCTGAACTAAGTACATCCCATTTATCATGCTTGCCACTCTCAGGATCGGTATCATTAAGATACTTCCAAGGGGATTTACATTTTACTTTTTTTTTCAGACATTTGTTTAGGGTTTGGGGGGAGTGAATCAAAAAGCAAACAAAGAAAAAGCCCCCAACAAAACAACAGCGACAAAAAAAATGAGCACGACAGAAAGAACTGTGCAAATCACTGTGCTCGCACAAGACGTTTCACTAAGACAAAGTTGCACAAGTGTGAATTTTGGTTTGTTCACATCTCAAGTGTAGAGGAGCTGAAGGCCAACTCCACCCTGAGCACAGCTTTGGATGAAAGCCGCTGCTATTCACTGCACAACTAAGACAAATGGACTTTTTCAGGGTTCTGCACACCCCTGAAAGACCATGAACTACTTTTGCAGCTTAATAAGCACAAAATATTTTCCATAAAAACAAGTCTGCTGTGGTACTATAGTTGTTTTAAAACAAAAGTTGTTAATCTCTTCAAGACCACTTTAGGCAATCACAAATTGAGAGATAATGAAAATGATGGTGCTGAAATCTAAGATCATTTTAGTCTAAGCCACAAAATTAACTTGTGTTAATTAATACCCATCTAAATTCTCAAGTACCCCACATGAACTAAATAGTTAACTTAAAGGTCATCATATTCAAATTTGCATTTTAAAGGCAGACATACAACACAAAAGCTCAGTTTGAAGTGGGAACTGAGAACCCAACTTCAGCTAACTCTCCACTTGCACAGTGACAATTTTTACCATTGCTACAGATCTTAATATACTAAAAGCATCAGCTCAATGTGTGATTGCATGATATTCCCAGCTTCCATTAAAAACAGAAGTCTAAATTTGAAAGGTGCCAAGAAGTGAAAGTCAGATTTTCATGAGCACCAGATACTTAATTTTCAGAGATTCAGAAACAATAGATGGTTTTTTTTGAGTCTTATTCTACAGTGAGGTGTACTAGAACTAGAAATTCCCAGTGATTTAAAGGTGTCAGTGTGCTCCAGAATAAGCTTATGAGAACAGAAGACTAAAGAAACAAAGACAAGCAACTTTGCTAACATATAAGCAAGATGGCCAAAGTACAATATTTAGTTTATGTTCAGGAACACAAAGCAAATTGTAGGCACTCCAGCTCTCTTTCTAATGGCTCACAATTAGTGCTTCTGTCTATGTAATTTGAAATTTGATGCCCAGGTCAGAAGTCTGTCTCTGACCAAGAATGTTGAGTGCTAGTCTGAAAGATCTGTAAATCCCTATACATGCATTCTCCAAAAATCAGGCTTCTTAAAGAGACAGCATATTGGGATATATGCCTTTGAATGCATCTTAAATTACTGGTTCCCTGAAAATAGATTTTCTATGCTTGTCTTCATATGCCATCTACTCATCTTAAAGTTATTGCATCTTTTATGAGTTTAGCTATATCTTTGTATTTTAGATTGTCACAATTGTTACAGCCACAGCTGGTATTATGCACTGTCATCTTCAGAACTTCATTGTAAGATGTTGGTCAGATGCATTTCCAGAGAGAAGGCACATGTCAGAAGATTTTAAATTACCTTTAAGGACAACTGTCCTTAAATATAATATTCTTAAAGAATAAGATTGAAAGCAGTGTACTTGTTTCTCTACAGGTGGAGAAAGTTCCTCTTACAATTTCACTGAAATCTAGACCATGATGAGTACTGGGGTATTCTGGTTTCTTTATTATAGAAAAAAAGAATAAATACTGTGACCATTAATGACTAAGATTTTTTTTAAAAATCCAAACTCAATAAAGAATCAGGCATTCCAAACATTCCCTTTTTGCTGAACATGGTATGCCTCTTCTTTCTTTAAATGTAAGAAAATTTCATTGAGGAAAAAATATTAATGTTTGCTTTATTTTAATAACTGACCTGCAAATGTTAAATAACAAAATTAGAAGAGGAAAAAGCAACTAATATTACTTTGTAGACTCATGCAGCTGAATAAGTACAAAACACACATTTGGCATTTTCTGTGCTCAGTTCACCATATAGGAGCATTTCAGGAAGTCCTATTTACAGACTTTAATTCTAGACTTCAGTTGCATCATGTTACACCCTAGCTAGCCTGTATATGCCGTTGAATAATATGATACTGCTGTTTTGTTTTTGTAAAAGAAACAAAGAAAAGAAAATTGAGTGCTGCTAACAAGCACTGATGGTAAAAGTTTTATGTGATGTGATGTGATTTCCTTGGAAAGGAAATTGTGTGTACATCATGGAGGTACTACTTCTATGCAGTCCATGGCTAAATAACTCAGAATCAGAGAGTCACAAACTACTTAAATCTGGAAAGGGACTCTGGAGATCATCTAGTCCAACCCTTCTGCTCAAAGTCAAATAGATCAGAATGGCCAGAGCTATGTCCAGTCAAATTCTGATTATATCCAAGGACATACACTTTACAATCTCTCTGTGAAACCTATTCCAGTATTTTAACACCATCACAGTGAAAAAGCTTTTTGTTTGGGTGGAATTTTTTGTATTTCAGTTTGTGCCCACTGCTTCTATTCCTGTCAATTAAAAGAGTTAAATTTCTATTTCTTTATTTCCCACATCAAACACTCTCCACTCCCCCCCATCAGGTATTTAAACACATTGAAGAGATTCTCCCTGAGCCTTCCGTTTTCTCTAGGCTAGGCAATGTCAGCTTTCTCAGCCTCTCTCATATGATAGATGCCCCAATTTTTTTATCATCTCCGTGGCCCTTCACTGGACTCAATTCAGTATGTCCATGTGCCACTTGTACTGCAGAGCCCAGAACAGGACACAGCTCTCCAGAAATGGTCTCACCAGTATTGAATGGAAGTGCATGAGATAATCACTTTCCAGGTGCAGGACCTTGCATGTCCCTTTGTTGAACTGCATGAGGTTCTGTTGGCCCATTTCTCCATCCTGTCAAGATCCCCTGAGTAACAACAGACCACCTCACGTATCAACTGCTCCTCTAAATTTAGGGTGCACTCTTTCTTATTGTCTGTCAATAGTGAAGATGGTAAACAGTACTGGGGGACACCACTAATGACTGGGCTCCAGCTGGGTTTCAAGCCTCTGATTGCAATCCTTTCTGCCTAGCAATTCAGGCATTTTCAATTCTCCTCACTGCCTACTTATCCAGTCCTCACTTTCTCCATTTGTCTGGGAGGATGTTATGTGAGACTATTAAAAGCTTTATTAAAGCCAAATAAACAATATTCATAGCTCTGAATGTCTCAGATTTCCATAATCTTTCAAATATGAATAACAGTGGCCTCACAATGACATGGGTCTGTTTCCCCAAGTCTTTGTAAGTGCATCCCCATCAGACACCATGCAGATGTGCACATCCCATTCATTGAAATATTTGCTAACCTGATCCTCCTCTACCAAGGATAAGTCTTCACTGCTCCAGGCTTTCCCATAGGTCTCAGGGGCCTGGAATTCTTGAGGGAAAATCTTACCTGTAAACTGAGGTGAAAACAATGTTGTGTAACAGCTTTTTCCATGTTCTGTGTCACCAGGCCACTGCACTAGTGAGCCCCGCTTTCCCTCATCTGCCTTTTGCTGCTGAGATACCTGTAGAAAACCTTCCTATTTCCCTTTGTGTCCCTTGGCAGATTCAACTCCAGATGGGCATTTCCTGACCCCGTTCCTGCATACTTGGACAGCATCTCTATCGTCCACCCGGGTCACTTGATCCTACTTTCACCTCTCAGGGTATTAGTTCTTTATATAATTTGAACCAAACACCTTTCAAATTATGACAAACAGATTTCCTTTAGAGAGTTGTCCACATCCCCTGTCAAAGCTCAGCTGCTGTGCAGGCAAGACTCCCAGAGGCAAGTGAAGATGCAGCAGACTAGGATGAGCCTAAGTGGATCTAAGGAGTAAGTGCTTGACTGGCAAGGGGGAACACTGGGCTCCTATAGCACCAAATTCAAGCACACCACATGATCTGAAGAGAAATTCAGAGGTAGAAAGGGAAGAGAGGAGATGGTAAATCCTATAAAGTGACATGGAAGTCAGATATTGCATTGTACAGATGAAATGGCACAAATGAAAGATCTCACACATTATCAGAACTGACACTGAATTCCAGCTTCAATTAGAAAATGTTACTACTCCCAGAGGCCTATTAGCTGACAGAGTAACAGGAAAGCTTTAAATAAGCATAAAATATTTTGATAGAGAGACAAAAGAATAATCTGTGGCATCAGAATGAACTAAATGATACTAAAGGAGGAGCAACTAAAAGGACGGAAAAAAACCACTTAAACTGGCTGGTTAGCAAGCAGCAAAAAAAAAAACAAACTGGTTGTGTTTTTAAATAAAAAAGTGTAAGTCGATTCTCAGTCAGTATAAACTGACATAATTCCATTAATATTGCTCAGTTAACAGTTTTGTTGCACAAGGTAAGTTCCCTGCTTGGAACTGATGCTGAAGGCTGTTCCTCACTGAGAGGAAAACACACCTTAACTGAACTTTTATCTATGCAAGGGTTTCAGGCTTAGACTCAGTATGAAGGACCTTGGGTCTTTTTTAAGCAAATATGTTCAGTTTTCTAATTAGAAGTTTCTATTTTTGGGTTCTAACTTTTACAGTACTGTCCCACTCTGCTACAATGAACACTTACCTTCTTTAGCTCTTCCTGAATAGTTCCGTCATTTTCTTCTGAGGACAAACTCTCCTTCTGGTTTTCAGGATCCATTCCAGGTTCTGACTCTTGTTCTTCACCAGAAGATGTTTCCTTGTCACTCATTTTAGCAGCAAGCTGAAATAACCTGGATTTAAGCTCCTCCTCCATAAGGTCAGGTTTGATATTTTGGTGCTGATCTTCATTGCTTATATCTGTCTCTGATAAATCATCAAAATCCTACAAAGAAATCAGAAGAACCATATAATTCCTGCATTGGCACAGAAAGAAAAAAAACAGCTTCCTAGAAAATTATAGATATGATCACCCTGCAGGGAAGCTAGAAAGAAAGCACATTAAGTGTTTTGATAAAAAAAGGAATGACAGTAAAACTTTTTGCATTACATTTATCATTCCTGCTTATTTTCATATTCCCTAAAAAGGAACTGTGAAAATCATTATGTATCTGTGTGCAACTAATAAAATACGTCTAAGTAGCATTTTCCATTCCCAGCACTGCCATGACTCTCAGGTGTGGTGCAGGTTAAGTGAGTTGTGGGAATTAAATAATCTGTGACCTCGCAGTTATGTTCAGCTTTCTGCTGAAAGCTGTGCTCACATTCCCTGACTGCTTGGTCTTGAGCTTTATCTGTGTTCTTCTTAAAGATGACTGGAAACAAGTTTGGAAAAAATCTCTCTTTTATTACATGATGGTGCTTTAGATTGTCAGTTTTCCCAGTGATTGTTTGCATAGGTGGATTCTCCACAGAGACAACCGTTTTCCAAATGCCAACTTCCTTGGAACAAGTTCAATCTTCAGGAGCACCTTCTTTTCTGAACCTTGGATCCTCAAAGGTGGAAAACACTTGGTCAGTCAAGTACAGTGGGTGTTACAGACCTGATCATAAGCCCCTTACTTTGGAGGCTGAAGAGAAGAAAAGCAAAAGCTTTTTGTAAATCTGCTTAGCAGGGTGCCTGCTCAGCATTTAATAATGTGGAAAGGAGGGTGGTTTGTCAGCCCTTGCAGAAGGTCTGAGAATATCTCTTAGTTGTTCTAAAAACTAATGCCCAGGTACACACCAATTAATTTTCTGGATCTGTGCTGTCTGATTAGGACCCAATTTTGCCTGATTTCCACTACAGTCCCTGGAGAAAGACAAGCATCTCCCAGAGCAACTTATTCTGCCTGTAGTGTTGAACTGCCTTCTGGAAACATTCTCTCCCTGCTGACTGCTAAGGGAAAGTTTTGAACCATTAGATAGTTTGTTCAGTGTTTCAGCCAAGTCCATAAATTAAGATGGAATTAGGTGGTTTTAAAAGTGATGAATTCTTTGAAATGGAGAATAATTGTGCAGAACCATCCAGAAGGAGGCTATGAAGAATTCAGCCTGGCACCAGAGTGGTAGGCACATCTCAGCGGGTCTAAAGGGATGATTTGAAGCAAATCTTAGAGAGCAAATTATTCGTATTTGCTTTACGCTTTCATACTGTGACAGGACCAGACACTGCTGGAGAGACTAAAGGCTGTGTTCTCTCGACCATTCATTTGGAAATACATAAATAGGAGATTTGCTTAGCACAGCTACTCTCTCTGCAGCTACAGCAGCACTGTTTATGGATGATCCAATTACCTCCAGTTCTCAGGGGAAATGTTAACCCTGCCAACTCCCTCACAAACCCTGCCTGCCAAACCGCTTTTAATGGATTGACACCTTGTGTTCATAATGTCAGTTCTCCTCTCTCATAGAGCAAACTGGACTGTAGTGTCTAGCACTTTCACAGCTTTCTGGACAATTTTTGTCTGCAATTATTTGCCAATCAATCAATTACACAACTAAATTATTGCTTTACAGCTCACCTTCAAGATGCAGAAGGCCCTTCTAGAAAATCAGGATTTGAAAGAAAAATAGAAATTTGAAAACTACAATAGTAGGGGAACAATGAGTTTATGCTGAAATTCTTTTTCCAAACAATCAGCTTTTGCAGAAGAAAAAGCTTTTTCTGCCTAACAAACATTGAAGCTGTTCAATGATCAAGAAAAACATCTCAAATCAGTGTGTTTCCACTTTAGTTTTATAATATGACGTGCTTTTATATACATGTAGAAAAGTGGCACATTTCACAGTTTTAATTAAAAATCTGTATTTATCATAATGGCACTTCCTCAAGTTGTAAGCAGAGATGGGTTTTTTCAGACACATCTTGCACACTATTCAACAACTCATTACAACTCACAAACGTGTATAAAATCTAGTGGAGCAGTGAGGGAAGCTGGCAGTGCACAGAGGCAGATTTTCCCACATTTCCTCCTCACTGCTGTACCATGACGTACTGACAGACTTCATCATGCAGCAAGATAGGCGTGATTCCTCTGGGGGCTTCCTACATAGAACTGCTTAGCTTTACTTTTTTAGCAGCTTTATTCCTCCATGGGAAGCACCACTAGTTAATTTAAAGAATTCACATTAACAATAGCAGAAAGACAGCACCTCTTGATTCTGAAAATATACCAGTCTTCAAAGGATCACACATGGCAGCACCTCTTGGGTTGATCTCTACTGCCTCTATACAAAGCTCAGCAAAATCCTGTAAAGCCTTGCAGCTCATTTCCCATATATTTTGGAGGAAGGCATGGCAGGACAATATTGTCAAATTGCCCAGATTTAGCAGGATAAAAAAATTGAGGTAGTTTTATGAAACAAGGTGAGCGAATGTAACAAGCTAGTGCCAGTGAAAGGGAGTCATCCTGAAGCCCTTTGCTTGGTTGAAAGGTGTTGTGCAGGCTTGGCAATGGGGTCCAAATGTATGCTGAAGCTGACAAGGGAGAGAGTGGACCGCACTGGAGGCCCTGGAGGCAGATGGAGGGAAGGCAGGAAGGCAAACAGGATGGAGGTATTCCTCTTTTGGCAACAGCAATCTGCAGCGTTACCTTAGCCACACGTCACACCATTACAGAAACAATACAAATACTAGCCTGTGCTTCAATGCAAATACGAATTTTTCCTGCCTGTCTGGGAAACTTAGAGAGCGTTTTGCTACACTTGCCAACACAGGTAAGAGTCACGAGCTGCCTTGGCAACCCAGAGGTCTTATTGCACATCAGCTAAATTTGTGTTTTGAATTACACATAATTTCTTGGGGGAGGACTCACCTTGAGAGTATTGGTTGTATTACAATTGCATTCAGGTATGTCTATTAGCCCTTTTTTTGCTTCCAACCTCCTTACAATGAGCAGGTGGATTATCTACATTTGCAAGAGCTGCTAGTTCCTGTGTACATGCAGAGATAATGATATCTTATACTGCTACACATTGTGGTTTCTGTTACTGTAGCATAGTTGATTTGTGTGTTGGGCTTTTCACATAGTAGCAGCGAACTATTTGTGAGGAGATTACACATCTTTCATGGACTGACAAATCAAAAAATGCATTAGAAGCCATGACAACAATAAAAAATAAATAAATTGAAAGGTACTACTATTATTATTTATTTAACAGCTGCTGCCTTAAACTTCATTATTCTTTACTGTTCACATTTTCACTCCTTCTGGTAAGTTTAATGACATCTTTGTGTCATTACACAAATCACTGTGTAAATTCCCATTTGCATTTATCAGCAACATACAATACTAATGTCTGCAAACAAGAATAAAGGGCTATCATTTTATCTGAAAACTTAGCTTTAGTGAGAGCCTGGCAGACTGACACAGCCACGAACCCAATCTCACTAAAAGAAAATCAAGTGTCTCTATGCAAGCATAAGTCCTTTAGCAGACAACGAAGAAGCAAATACACTTTTCCTCATACACACTGTCCAAATCCTTATATGGAAATGGCTCATGACTCAATGTAATCACAGTGAAAAACAACAACAAAACCAAAAAAGCCCCAAAATAAAGGAAGCAAGAAAAGTAGTGGCTTGGAGGCTCCAGAACCAAATCCCGTTAAACTATAAACTCCTGACAGAAAGTCCCCTTCCTACATGAAACCAAAAATCAGAAACTAAAAGTTTTTAGGAGAAGACACAAATGGTGAGGTTTGCAGACAGTTTCTTTGTGGCAAGAGCTGGTGTGATTTCAGGGCAGCTGTTTTCAATAAACACATCCCAAGCGCCATCCCGTGGGGACCGGCAGGCTGACAGCACTCACCCCTCAGCTGGCGGCAGGGCTGGAGGGCTGTAATTAACAGGTGGGGTCTCCGGGTCAAAGAAGCAAACTTGGAATGAGGACACTGCTTTCACTTCAAGCAATTAAGCCACTCCTCTTTCCATCAGAAATATAAGAATAGCAGCTACATTAAGCAACGTATCCTCTCAAAAAAAGATAAGGAAAGCCAATATCTCAATATTATTATTACTAATATTATCAACTATTAATATAACTATTAAGATTAAAAGCAGGCAAGGATTAGTGGTTTGAGTGTAAATTTCTTTTAAAAAGTTACAATTTGAAAAATAATCATTATTAAAAGCAAGCTTGCACTTCCCAGTACAGTTTCCACAGAAACGTAAGTATTCTGTGGTACAAAAGTAATCAGATTATTAGAAAATTATTATAGTAGGACCTTGGCTTTATCAGGACAGTTTTCATTTCTTGCTTCATGACTGTGTTTACAGCATCTCTACATGCAACCTAGTAAAGTAGCTTGTTCTTTTACCTTTTATTAAGTGGCAGATACTCAGTTACAGTACGTTTTGGTATTTTTTTTCCTCAGGTTTCCCTTATTAAGTCACTGAAGACTTTATAAAAAAATTCTTTCTCAATCACATAGTCAGCATTCCAATGTTGAGTCTAAAATATGTTTTTAAAACATGCCACAGCATTATATTAATCTAGGTACTAGATCTTGACTAAAAATACTTGATCTTAAATTGAAATTCAGTTGTGAGTTATGAACTGACTGCAGTTGTTCCAGAACTTAACTGCTTACAATTCTCTAGACTTGGAGCAGAGACGAGAAAGGGCCCATTTTCATTGCACTGAGAGTCTTGGAGAGCAGCAAACAAGAAAGCAACCCTCACAATTTGAAAACTAAAAAAGAAACCCCAACTTCTAGACCGCTAAACTGAAATCCTGCTCTACAATGCTGATGAAAACACATTGGTTAACGAATTATCATCTTATTAACACAATGCAGTAAAAAACTATTACAATATTATTAAATTATTAATAATATTATAATATATTATTAAATTATTAATATTATTAAAAGGTTATTATTGCAATGCAGTAAAGTACTGAAAAAGTATCTTACTTCACCTCAATTTACATATAATCAGTTGCTCAGCGTCTAATATCTAGGTGCAACATGGTTTATGAGAGTTTGTATGGTCTCTGCAAATTCTGTATCACCTTATCATCTATCATCATATAAATCTATGTCTGGTTTAAGACACCACAGCGAATCTTCTTTAAGTCTATGCTGTCTGCAGTTCTTGATGCACCTACATCAATACATTACTTTGGGGAATATATGAAACCGTGACATCCCTTTAATCTCATTTTTCTAAGCAGTATAAATGATGTCTGCCTAATTCATTTTCATACCTTAAATCATATTCCTTACACTCATGATCATTTTAATTTCTTCCTAGAATTATTCAACTGTGCAGCAACCTTGCCATAAATTGTGGTAGTCAGTCCTGCTCCCAGCAGTGTTTGTGTACCGGAGGCTGGAGTAACAGTTCTACTAATGTGAGCACTGGCTGTCAAATCACCCACCTGGAGGGGTGTGTGTCCCCTCAAACACAAACTAAATGCCTGCAAACCCACCCACACATAAACTTCCTAGTGAGAACTTCACTGCTTTGAAAACACTTGTGTGATCTGGAGGCAGTGCCCCTGCTTGCCCCACTGTGGCTGAGGGAACAGGAACAGCCTCTTTTAGCCTAAAGGGTAAAATGGTAAGAAGATCTCCAAATCTTGCATTTTGAACACAACAGAGAGTTATAAAAGGCAAAGCAATGCACAGAAGACTTGGAAAGAAGAATCATTTTCTGTGCCAGCTTGTACTTTGAGGAACACACTAAGCTGCTGAAGAATGCCATCACGTATGTCTGGAAGCACCCTGTCTTTCTGACCTCCCCTGTACAAGTGTGGGGGAGGTTTAGACTGGACATTAGGAAAAATTTCTTCACAAAAAGGATTATTCAGCACTGGAACAGGCTGCCCAGGGAAGTGGTTAATTCACCATCCCTAGAAGTATTTAAAAGACGTAGTTGTGGCATATGGTCTAGTGGTAGACCCTGCAGTGCTGGGTTAACAGCTGGACTTGATCTTAAAAATCTTTCCAATCTAAATGATTCTATGATTCTATAATGTCTCCAGGACCTTCTCTGTGAGCTCAAATCCATGCTCTGCAGAGCAGTAGTACCTAGAAAGCCACAATATGAATACAGACACATACAGAATGTGCATAAATACACAAAACCAGAAAGGGAAATGCAGAAGTCTGCATGAAAGATATGGTCTTTGTGCAGTCCCTGGAAAGTTTTGTAATTCTGCCTGATGTTCTAAGAAGTCATTAATGGCCACTGATGTGCTGTCAGAGCACATTATCATACATAACTCCCCTTCAACACTTGTTGATTGTAAATATATGAGGACATGAGTATAAATGAATCAGTATCCCAAACACCCACACCTCTGTCCTAAAAGCATATGGAATAGCTACAGAATTAACAATAGTTTACCCAGCAGCAAAGCCCTGCTGAAATCCTAGAATCCTAATCTTGATTTACGATCAGCTGTACTCATGTCTTTCTATAGTAAAATACAGGCTAGTAGCTTAAGCAACAGAAAACTACTCCAGGCATCCTAAATTTGTTCAGATAGCTTTAAGACTGAATCAGCTTGCTTGCTGTCAGAGGCATAGAGAGAAGATGGCCCTCAGCTTCTTGCTTCAGGCTTACTGTTACTCTGCTGCAGCAATGATGCAGCTGCAGGATTCAAGAGGGGTAGGACATGGGAAATGGGACTGGACAAGGGGTCAATATTCTCCTCATCTAATGTGCTTGTACTCCTAAAAAAGTTTTAGGGGACAACCACTTCCCTTACTTAGTATCAGTCCCAGGCTTGGACAAACTCCAAACAGAGAAGACTTTTTGGTTTTCTGGTTATCCAACCCTTGTTTAAAAGAAAGCATTGAGAAGAGTTTGAGAAGTACTTTGCTGTCTTCAAGTTGTATGATCAGCTTTTCCAGGTTTGAGCTATTACTTTATGGGGTTTTTTGCTTGTTTGTTTGGGTTTTGTTTGTTTTGTTAATCAATTGACAAATTATTTAAATTGAGGTAGTTTGCAAACACTCACCCTAACACATCAGAACTCATCATAAGGCGACCAATTACAAGCAGACATCACTTGGACTGTATTTCACAAAAAGCCCTTTCTGAATTTCTCCTTCTCATTAGCTTTATCCCTTATCAGGACATTTGCAAACGCTGCACAGCAGATTCCCAGGCATATGTGTTATTTCTTATTCCAAGAAGAAAGGAGTTAAAAAAAACCCAAACAAACAGCACAACAAACCAGGTGATTAATTAACATTTTTTAGCTGTTGACAAATCCTGACTTTTTGGGTTTTTTTAGGAACACTGTATTTTACAGCCTTAACAATGTCTTTGATCAGATGAAAGTGGCATATTTGAGAAAGCGGCAAAGCCTGCTCATGATATATGTAACACTTCACCTTTGCTTCTTGTCATTTAGGAAGCATGAGGAAGATAAAGCTTACAAGAACGCTCCACCTCCCATTCAAGATTCACATGTTATTGCCAGCATAGTTTAATTAGTTTAGTTCTTTTTGAGAGTGCATTTGCTAAACTCAGACACAATTACCTGACTTAAATTCATCTTGTTGGTTTTTGCCTGATTCTTGTCTTCACATAATTCTTCTGAGGTTGCTTTGTTCTTCCTCCACCTTCTTGATCTCTTTTCTAAATCATAATGGACCTCTTCAGTCTCACTGCTGTCTGAATACTCTAAGCTAGTTGCCTGTGGATTAAAATTTACATCCAGTTCTCCGTGGAAATGTTTCTTTTCCATTCTGGGCATATCACTTTGAGTTCTGCTTTGCAACCAGAGAAGTTTGCTAGGTCCTTTAGCTTCCTGGGAAGAGTTTACTGAAGATGTTTCTGAATCAGAGAACTGTGTCTCAGTATTGGTGTATAACCCAGAGGAAGGGGAGGTCACTGCCTGGTACTGATCATTGCCATAAACCCATTCGGTACCATACTGGGAACTGGTATAATAGAAATCGTCTGGTAATTGTCGAGGTCTCCTACGCAGCTTGTTCAAGGCCACATTCCAGTCGTAGTCATCCTCACTGTCTGAGCCCATCTCGTCATAGGCAGACACAACATTGGATTCATTCTCCAAAGCTCTGAATACCTGACTCTTTGGTTTGGCAAGCATTCGAGGACGAGGCAAAGCGACATTCTGCAAGGCTACCCAGTTTCCATCAGTGCTTTGCAAAACAGAGGGTGGACCTACGAAAATGAAACAAGAACAATTGTGATCACAGTGTGAAAGGCTCATTTTACATGACACAAGTTGGAGGGTTCAACAAAACTAACAAACAAATGCATTGCTGCTACATGAACTCTTCCACGCTGAGAGCCGTGCTGCTGTACTACTCAGAAGCCACTACTTAATGTCGTGGCGATGACTATTTAAAATGCGAGAGTACTTGGACCAAAGATTTTTTTTCCTAAAAGAATTATTAGGTAAGGCTGATGGAACATCAGTACACAGCCACGTATAAATCCTGAGTTTTGCAAATGTCTTTGATTCTGTGTGCAGTTCTGGTCCCTCGTGTTGAAAATGAAAGATGGAAAAATGATGAGAGAAAAGCAACAAAGGTTGTACCAGATTCTGAAATGGTGTCCATTCAAGGAATGATTAAGTAAGCCAGAGCTCTGCCATCTGGAGGAGAGAAGAGTGAGAGGATACAGGCTAAAAGAGACGGTGGAATCTCTTCCAACCTAACTACTAGAGGACATGAAGAGAAGCTAGAGAAATCAAGGATCTAAACCAACATAAGAAAGAAGTGGGATGCAATGGATACCAGACCTATGGAGCTTCTTGCCTGACTTGTTACGGATGCTAGAAATTATCTGGGATAAAACAGAGATGGCTATGGACATGGAAGAGGAATCCACTGACATTTACTAAATATAGAAAACTGCTTCTAGATAAGTTGAAAGTTCTAGAGGTTCAGAGCCTACGTACAGGCAGCATGAAAAACATGTGCTTTGTCCTAATCTTTCCTAGACTCTTGCTTATGGCTACTACTGCTGCTGTTGTTGTGCCTTAGACTAAATACTAAATAGCTTTCTGTCTGACACAAGCACTGATGCTCTTGTGTTCTTACACTTTTTCGGAGTATGTTTTACCACTTCAGCAGAAAGTCACAAATATGGTGAAAAAGTGCTGTACAACTCATATAACTCAGAGAATCTAATTTTTTCTAAATTTAAATTCCATTTCTAATCAAACTTGAAAATACCCCTCTTGGAAAATATGAATGTGTGATGACTCTATGTTCTGCAGCACTTTAATAAATATATAATGCCACGGATTTACACAGTAATCTCAGCCTACTGAATGAACTTTTCAGACTTATGGATTCCTCCCATGGGTTTAAATTTACCATTTCCAGAAAATTACAGAAACTCTTAATACAAACATTAGTTTCCTCAAACTGTGAACAGAACATCGTTATTTTTAAATGGACAAAGTAATACCTGGATCTGTTGTAGATGATAATGAAGAATTTTTCTTTAGATGATTACAAATACGTGGATGATAAGACTATTTTTTTCCTGCTATTGCTCATAAAGAACACCACTATGTAGTAGGAAGGTGTGCTTAGTTTAAAAAAAGCAGTCTGAGCTGCACTACCACCACCAAAACACCCTCACAAAAATAAAATAAAAATTAAAGGGTAATAAAATTTGGGAGTCATGCAAGATATAGAACAATTTTTGCATTTTTTACTCATTTGAATCATTTTGGCTTGTTTTCACTTCCTGAGTTTCGTGTCAATTTAGAAAACTTGAGAAAATACATCACTGAAGTAATTTTTACTCCTGCCTAACAGGAAATTAAATAATACAGTTTTCTTCTAGCAGTGACCAGCTGATGATATAATTGAAGCCAGCTTTGTAGGGAGAACTAATATCTGTTCATTGTACACTGATTTTGGAGAAAAAGAAAGAATCCAAGCTACTGAGCATAAGAAACTTCTGCTTGTTCACTCTCTCCAACTATGCTCATTAATCTAAGTATAGAATTATCTTGAGAGAAAGAAGACCTTTCCTTAAAAACATTGTTCCTTCAAACAAGATATAAATCTCCAATAGGAATTGAATTCAGCTGGACATGACACAAATGTAAGAGAGTGCCACATAGTTTTTTTCTCCCCCAAACCTTATCCCCTTATTTTGTTTAACAACAACACAGGAGAATTAGTCAAAAAACCTCAGTTAACTGAAGAAAGGACAGGCTAGTAGTTGATTACATCTTACAGGGCAAGCAGGGTAGAAAGCCACTGAGAACTCTATATTCAGAAAGCTGACTCAGTTTTATCCCAGCTTCAAGCAATGTCAAGTACTCCCTTACTGACTTTTCAAAACAGTCACTTGCCTGAAAGAATCAATTTTGCACGCAATTCTTCAGGCATAAACCATAATTCATCCATGTGAAAATGAAAAAGATTTAAGAAGTTTCATTGTAAAACTATTGATAAAAGGGAAAAAAACCCACAAAGTCATGATTTGGTTCTTGAGTCATCACTTAAACTCATACAAGCTGTAATCAAAATGATTTGTGAACTGCTTTTTGGCTATATGACTAAAAAGCCCATTGATGTTACCACTCCAAACTCTTGGCTGAGATTTCTTTGGTTTCCTGAATCCTAATACAGAGCTGCTTATTACTGCATAGGTGAGACCATATTTACAAATAGTAGCACAATCAGCTATTTTCTGTAAGCTAAATAGGCACCACAATTTCATCACAAATGTGGTTTTCAGATGAAAGAAGGAGAACAAATCCTCTGAGTAGAGCACCTGAAAGGAAACTGGGTCAATTTGTCATTCTGCTATGGTTAAACAACTGTTAAGTACTAAATTGCTCAACAGTTGAATTCAATGGGATTGAAGTGGGTTCTTAAATTTAAGCACCAAATTAACTGCTTTACTGAAAATAGGCCTTCCACTAAAATGCCCAGGAGAAAAACGCTTCTGACAGGGGGTTGAATGAGCAGTTCACAAAATGATGCATACTTACTTACATCAGCTTTTAATACTATTTTACTAAAAATTTCCTTCTGGGGGGAAGGAGGGGTATTGAAACTGTATAAATGTCAGTCTCCTGAGTTATGTACTGCCATTACAGATTGAATGGATGGGTAGCCCCATCCCTGGTCTCCACTAAATCCAAATACATGTTTTGGCTGCTTCTGCTTGCCAGTGCCTAGTGAGCCAGTTGTGGGGGTCACAGCACCAGTAAACACCCTAAAAACCAGAAGTTTTCTGCCTGTGTAGCTTGATGAACCAATTGCCACAGGGGTCAGATAGGTTCTACAGCTGTTAGAAGAGAAGAAGCAGGAACAAGCAAACTCTGTCATGGGAGGGCAACACCTGGAGCCAGGGAATGCTGCTACAATGAGCAGTTCAGCTCTTCCCCTTGTGCAGCTTCTGTGCACTCGTTGCCTGGTGCTACTCTCCTGTCCTTATGTCATCTTGAAGTAAGCAGGGAATTGAATTCTGTTCCAGGGTGCTGCTTCAGGAGTAGGGCTGACTTGGAAAGCTGCTCATGATGCATCATCCGTATTTACATCTATACCTAACACATGATGACAGAGGACAGATCTAGGGATCTGGTCTGTGAAGTTCCTATTCACACAGCTTCCTCAAACTCCTATGGAAGCACCAGTTAGTACGGCTGCACATTTGTGAACTCATCAGGGTTGAAAACAAAGTTGCAAGGGAGAGTTCTAAATGTGAATTGTTTCAACGCTTGGTTCACCATGTAAGCTCATGAACAGTTATCCTGTGCAAACAGAAGGGACACTATGGACAGCTGCAAACTCCTTCAAGTGGAGGACAGATTACAAAGAAAGGTTCTTGGGCTCTTGTGTCTTAGAAGCTCTGAAATGTATCCAAACTAGATGCCTGATTTTTGTGACAATCCAAAATCAACTCTATAAAAGCCCAAATTTTGAATCCTTTTTTCAGATAAAAAAGGTAAGATAAGCAATGACACAGCCCAATGAAATAGTGACACAGCATCATCAAATATACATTTTTGCATGTGACCTCTGAAAGCACAGAGGTCAGCAGAAATGCCCTGGAGAAGGTCCTTGCTTTAAGTCGTATTTATTCCACATGTAAGTAAGAACCAAAAAAAGAATCTTATTCGTACTAGAAATATTTACTTGTTTCATTTAGCCTGTCCACACTCTTCCAGCTGGGTAATGCAGAGAGCTTGCGTTCCTTCTGCTTCCTGGACTGCCCTTTTTGCTGCTTCTGAAGAGCCTCGGTCACAGACGATGCAGAGTCTTGTCCTTTACCGGTCGTATCTTCACCAGCCAGGGAGAATGCAGACTGAGACCTCTGTGGGATTAAGAATCAAAGAGTATAATTTAAAAACAGAAATACTTAACTATCCAGCTCTTTACTGTAATCAATATTCAGTTACTCAGGGAAGTGTGGGATCCGCTAGCATCACAAATGGAATTTAATGTATTCAAAAGAATTGTTTCAGCATTAGATTGCTTATTTATGTGCATTTTGGATGCTATGCAAGGAGGCAGGAAATTTTTTATACTATCACGGCCCAAATGGAAAGAAATAATTAAGGTGAAGTTGTTGGGAATGTGCTTGGTGAGGACTGATATCTAACTGCTGTGACTCAAGTTAGTCAAAAGGGATCCCACTGTGGTGAGACGTGATGATGTATTGTTGGCTCAACAGGCCATCTGCTGTACCAATTTGCAGAAGTTAAAAATTAAAAAAAGCAAACAAACAGCCTGTTCCTCGGAAATAGATATGCAAGTCAGATGGTTTAGAATTCTATTTGCTAGGACATACACATCACCCATTATGCTGAGCACTTTTATGCAGTCTTACTATATGAAGGAAGTGGCCAAGAAGACCAGTGGCATCCTGGCCTGCATCAGGAACAGTGTGGCCAACAGGTCCAGGGAAGTGATACCCCCTGTACTCAGCACTGGTGAGGTCACACTTGGAGTGCTGTGTCCAGTTCTGGGCCCCTCAGTTCAGGAAGGATGTTGAGGTGCTGGAGCAGGTGCAGAGAAGAGCAAC
>JAWWES010000081.1:43911140-43937349 GCA_035583135.1 Lophotriccus pileatus | reverse complement strand
TGTATACTAATAAATATTTCTTTATTATACTTTGATTATTTTGAGTATCTCGAATAATCTATATTAATCCATAACACTTGGACGTTTGTCAAGTGTATGGATAGTACTATGAAACCAAAAATCGGTAATCTTATGCTAGAGATACAACTCAAGATGAAGTACATACTCGAACTATACAAACAACTTTCAAAGGACAATGCTGTTGTGTTTAGCCCTGCATTGATTATTTAGCAACCTGAGCCTTAAAAACTAGTAGTAGTTGCTGAATCAGAACAACAAAAGTAGTTGTATCCTATCACTCTGCAGCAGTGGAAGGAGGGAAATCAACCAGATTACTACAGGCAGAGTTGTCTTAATCTGAAATCCAGATCACTTTTGCAGTGAGATTACAATATTACAAAGTCATCTGTGCAGTCAGCAGATGTCAGTGTTATCTGCAACCCTTAAAGTACTTCAAGTTGGATTTTCATATAATAAATATTAATAAAGAAGACCCTTTTTTTCAGAGCACTGAAAATGAACTTTTCTTTCCCACTTTGTGCAGAGAAGATGGTGCTGCAGTTGGCCTCTCTTGGAAGGAAACAAGACAGAAAATAACCCATCAGATCCAGCGGATGGGCTTCTGGATGAATGCACACCTGCCTCATTGGAAGTAGGTCCCAGCAATACACATCATGCAAACTTCTGATGGCAGCTCATGTATAAAAGCTAAAAGCTCCATCTTCCCTATGTCGTGACACATTTATTAATTAGACATAAATATGATGTTTCTGAGACAGAGTCATTGACAGTTAGTAACTGATGTCAGCTGGTATCGACTTCCTACAATGTTATGCCTCCCTCATCTGAAATCACTCTCCCACTGTGTTGTATGACTACCAAACAGGAATGAACCTCAAAAAGGTTTTCTTCAAGTACTTGTTTGAGAGAAACCTAGCAAGGTATTGAGCATCTGCAAAATCTCCTGCTTGCAGAACCTTCCTTCTCTTTAAAACAAATCAAATGGGGGGGGAAAAAATAAAGAAGAAAAAATAAACAACTGTCAGTACACTGTGGACCCTATAATTAGCTTAACCAGTAAATTTCAGTTTCCCCCGAGGTGCATCATAATGTGTATTTAATGAAATCCTCCTTTTCCCTATATCCCTAGCTGTTTTATATCCTATAAATTATGGATGAGCTTCTGTTTATATGTGCAATCTTTTAGCTGTAAAATAAAGACCACTAATACAGCACTTAAAACACACCAGGGTGCCTGCACTCCATCACTGTTTAAATGGGATACAATATGCCAACTGGTCGTTTGCTCTCTCGTTGGCAGTGATGTATAGGGGGGGAACTGGACTGGGAAAGCAGAGGAGCATCCGCCCATTGCTCTAAGCTCCTCCTATCCCAACACTGTACAGCCTTTGCTTTTTGGTAATGAGAAACAGATGGTGCCATCCATCTCTTTTTATGGGATGGGGAAATAAAATATTCAGCCTTGTATGACTATTTTTAGCATGGGCAAGGGATCTCAGAGAAATCTAAGAGGAAAAAAAAGGGAAAGACAGTATCTATAGACACTACCACATCACAGTACTGCAGTTAAACAATCAATACTATATTTGAGGGGGGGAGGAGGGACAGGGAGGGAGTTTAATATATCTAATGATGATTTCAAAGCAAGTGATTTTGGGTGAGCAAGGGAGGTAATTCAGGGCTTCCACAGTCCACTGGAAGTTTCTGGCTGATATGGACGAGCTGCATGCAAATAGCTGCGATTAAAAGAAAAACTGCTTGGCAGGTATAACCACAAGGTGATTGCTGGAATTACAGCACCCCTGACACTGAAAGTAAGTGACTTTGGTAATAAAATGCAATGCAATAATAAACAGGGTCTGTGAAGGCCAGTGTTATAACATGTAATTGCCCTATGTTGTATGTTACTAGCTTTACTGTGCTAGCAAAACTGCATGTATTATTTTCTACACTGAAAACAAACAAAAATATTTGCCCTGAGATAAATTTCCAGTTTTAAATTATGAAATCCTGACTGCCTTGATATTTGCAAACCTTACGTCCCTTTCCTCTGCACGTCTGTCTTTGTGTTAATTGTTACTTCTTTCCTTTTATTTAATCTATCCTGTTTCTCCTAATTTGTTTGCCAGGTACCAAAGAAATACTTAAACAGGGGAAATTCTACTTAAATAATCCTTACTGGGAAACAAGTTCACATACATAACTCTGACACAGCAATAGTCACCTTGGGTAGCTTTGACAGAAAAATAGTGAACACTTGTTTTTCTTTTTCCTTCCCTTGGGATTGTTGTGGCCACAATGTCTGTCTACAAAGACCTTGGTTACAGTAGGAACACCTGTGCTAATAAATTTGTTGCAACAGACCTCTTGTCAGCAGTGGTGTGTACTAATATTAAAAGGTTTTTTTTCATTACTGGCAGATCTCTGCTCAAGCTAAGTCAACACACACTCAATGTTAGGACGTGTACACAAATCAAGAGTTTGTTTTTTTTTGTTGTTGATGTATCGTCATCAGTTAGGAACTAAGAAAACTTCATATATTGTAGTGGAGCCCACAAAGATTTGCTGTTACAGGCTTGGACTCAAGCGTTCCTGGGAGGGAGTAAGGAGCTTTGCCTGGAATGGGCATAGGGCCATAGGCCCTCTCTGCCAGCTTCTGTAGAAGCTCAGCTTTGCTTTGGAAAGAAAAAAAATCACTGCGATTCTGTTGGCAGAAAAGATAACTTTCTCATATGATATACAGAGGAGAAATTGGTGCGGTTTAATCCTGCAAATCTACTGACAGATGCAAGCTTCCCAATTGTAGCTGAATGAAAACAAAGTGGAATGGACAGTGAACTCAGGAAAAGGAATATGGGTTGTTTCAGCACTGTTGATGAGAATAAAGCAGGCTGTAACTGCTCTGCATTTGCTCTGCACAAATTGCCTTTCAGTAGGCTTTCCAGTGGGCCCTTTGTTAGAGCTTCTGTGACTTTAATTCTGCTGGTCTAACAGGCCAACATAACTGCAACTATATTAGCTATGGGAACAACTGGAGCTACTTCCTTTCCAAGGGTGTTTTGTCATACTAACAAAATTCTCCTTTGTTCAAAGCAAAGCAAAACACTTACACAGAGAACAAGGGAAAACAATAAAACAACCCTAGCAAAGCAAAAGGCAGAAACTAAACTTATGGGAGACATGAAAGAAATCACAGCGGATGGCCAAATTCATTCGTGTTCCTTAAAGCACTGTGGGAAGACGAATGAAACAAATGATGACAAATGTGGCAAAAAGAACTGGTAAAGAGGTAGAGAGTCCTTATAAAGCACTGGACACATCTGGATATCTAGTACTGGGTATAGAAGTTTTGAAGCTGTGGTCACCTTTGTGTGACATTTCTGCTACTCCAGTATTTTTCAGAAAGTCTACTATTACTCAAACCAATGAGCCTCCCTCTGGCAAAAAAATTAGGACTAAATTGTTCCTTTAGAAGAGGATTTCAAAATGGGTTGAGTTCCAGCTTAACTATCCAAATGCAGAACAACAAGCTTCTGGTATAATGACCATGGATTTGAACAGCATATTTCTCTAGTTCCTGTCCTTAAACTCTAAAAAGAAACCTCAGCTGAGTCAGACACAAAATTAACTCTCTGTCCTAGCTCTTATATTCTGCAAGCAACTGGCCTAGGAGTGACAGAGCAAAGCTCTTAAACATGCTCACGCTGACTTCTGATCACCTGGTTAACAGCAGCATCTTATAGGCATTACACCTCCCATTTGGAAATAGGTGGGAGATGGGAATGCAAGCCTGTATCTCAGCAATTCTGGTATTCTGGCATAAATCTATTCTCATTGGGAGTGTAAGATAGCAAACTTAGCTGAGAATTAAGATATAGTCCACATTCAGTTCTGGTGGTTCTGTTTAGTGGGGGAGAGGTGGTTACTGGCACAGTAGCAGGACACTTAAACCACAGTATCAAAATACACTGGAACTAACTTGTCTGCCCCTGTCTTTCCTCTTCGATTGTCAAACAGCCTGTCCAAGCCTACAGCTTATTTTAACTTCTTTTTACTTGTTGCTCTTTTAGAAGTGTTACTAATGCAGCTTGTCAGATTTTCTTCAGCTTTGTAGCAGGAGCTAAACACATTATGCTGCAAAGTAACTGAAATGAGGAAACAGTCTTTGTGTAAGACATAAATGGTGCTCTAGAGTTAGGTTTACTTTTTCTTTGTAGGTGGCGGCTATTTCTTTAAGGTCGCTAAAGAGAAAAAGAAACATTACAGAAATTTAACATATAAAAGAAAATATAACGCTCAGCAAAAATCTAAATCAAAGCTAAGTGAGCAGAAAATCTGTTTAGGAGAATAAACACTGAGGCATTGAGTCCTATTAGCATTCAAATCAAGCAGTGAGATTTCTCACACCTGAAACTTAGTACTCCCCAACACAACACAATGTCTGTGATGTACTTCCATGGCCCATGGGATGGTAGGCAACACTTTGTCCAGCCATAGGTTTAATGCCTGTTCTCTCTATGTCTCTACATACCATTCCAGGCAATAAGTATACTTATCCATGACTGCAGTCTGCTGGTTTTGTGCATCAGAAAACGTCAGTAGTCGTGCTGTGCCACTCACCCATAACGTGTAGGACCCCCTGCGGCTCCCTGGGAATGTCAGCATGCTCTGATCCGAGACTGCGACAGACGCCAGGCCACTGGACAGACGCCTGGAGGGCGGCCATTCAAAGTCAGCCTCGGCCTGCTCAGCTTTGCTTTTCTGCTTCTTTATAATCTGTAAGGCAGGAGAACAAGGGGTGGGAGGGGAGAGGAAAGAGGGGCTCAGAAAGTACTATCTGAACTGTACGGAGAGAAACCACATTAACCCTGTGTCAAGGCAACCTGCCTAGGAAGAACATTTGAGTTTCCCTTTGCTCTTGCTCCAGCTCATGCAAAGGATGATTCTGACAACTTGCATGCACTTCTTCTCATCTGCAGACATACTGCTTGCGAGCACATAAGCACTGATACAATAAATCAAAATCAAGGCCTGTAGGAACATCAATGCAGGTGAACTAAACAAGCATGGAAACTTGTTGCTACAGCAACACTTTAAACATTAGCAGCATTTAAGTGTCAAGTATTTTCTCAGACAAGACTTTTTGCCAAGAATCACAAAATACTACATAAGAGGGGAATTTCAAATGCTGCCATGACATCTAGGCACATTTCTAGTGAAAACAATGAGGTCTTAGGTGTCTAGGCACTATTTTTGCTTTTGAGAATCTACACCATCTTAAGAGAGAGAGATCAGGGAGACTACCTGTCTCCCTGCACTGACAGATTATATCCCGCTGTATTTAATTTCCACAACTTTCTTTGACTCAAATATAAAATATCTACAGAATATAATTATATAGCATAAAAGATCTTATTAGGCAGCTCTTGACAAAAGTGGTAGCAATTCAAGCTTGGCTGAGACAGGCTCCTGACTATGAAAGACTCAAAAAGTAGAATTAATCTTCTAACATCCCAATTAAAAAAGAAGGCAGATTATTTCTCTTTGAGAAAATGCTGCTCTTCTGGCTTTTTTTGATAGCCTTGTAAAAAACATGTTTCTCTTCTGGTGTGTGACACATACATTGTTGTATGTTGCCCATACACGTATGTGGCAACTTGCTTACTTTATATGGAAGGAGACTGACTTAGCACACTGGTTACTTTCCTGATCATAGGAGCTCAACAGCACTCTGTTCATGCTCATCTTGCCTTGCTCCAAACTGTCCAGACAAACTCAAGGGATATTTGTTCCCAACAGCCCTCCACTTTCATTCTGCATCAGTGCCAACTGTGAGCTTTGCAGGGAGAAGAAGGAGCTTTATGTAAAAAGCCACAGATAGGGTTCTGTGATTTTGTGTGTGTGCCTCTAGAAGCACCATTAACAGAATTCTATTTTAATGTTGATGTTTTCTTTGAATGTATTGCAGACACAGGGTTCAGGAGAGGGTATGATCAAGAGCCACACCTCTTGCCACTGGAAAACTTTGTGCCTTTGGGGAAGTGAAGTACAGATGTAAAATTCCATCGAGCAGGGGCCAGGAAAGGATATCACAGACCTCAGGGAGTAGTACCTTTCAGCTCTGAGGGCACAGGGTATCAAGTTAGGCACTGGATTAATCTTATTTATAAATTGATCTTTCTGTCAGATATAGCTGACTAAGCCTATACTGTCATAGTTGAAGTTTCAACTTGTCATTTACTTTCCTTTCTATATTGGTATCATCCTTTTTGCTGTTAGTAGAGTTAAAGCTCACCAGAACAAAGCATTGTGTTTTGGCTATTCAACAAGCTAAGTCAAAAAAGCATCCCATACCTTCTGCACAATGGTTGTGGCCAGCTCTTCTATGAGGTCCTCCTTGTGCTCCTGCAAGTAACAAGCTTCATTCTGCTTGTCCTGCATGAAAATGGATATCTGTATTTGCTAAAATCACATAAAACCAGCCTTTCCACAGAAGTTGTATAGATTGGGAAATGGATAATACTCCCTACTGACACTGTGGGAAAAAATTCCAGGCACTTAGATTGCATGTCACCTTCTGAAATGTAACATGCATTTTGGATACTAGTTCATAAAACCCATGCCCAAATCTTTAGGTATAGCATAAGATAGCCACTACTTCTTAATGTTTTCTTTTGTATCTACTTGGTTTGGTACCACTACCCAAATAAAAAGAAACATAACTGTCCTATTTAAATTAATACATTTTGTTTGGAAGTGTTACCAGGCTGTCACTGTAGGTCTCTGCCTTAGAAATAGCTTCTTCCACTGCTTCCTCTGCAACACGTAAGGCCACAGCAAGGGTATCCATCATGCTGTGTCCTAGATGAAGAATAAGATAAAAACCACCATGTTCTTTATATATGCACATTTTGCATAATGAGCTCCAAAATTCAGACTAATATTCTGGACATATATTAAAATCTTAAATTGTTCATGACAAAGTTCATTTCCTCAATCCATATTTATGCACAGTAAAATAAACAACTTAAGACACATAAATTTGTCTCAATCTCCATGTTTCTTCCTAAATGTAAATCTTAAATACAAGAAAACACAGTATTTTTTATGTTGCTGTTGGAAGAGAAGTAACAAAAACTGAACAGTAAGAAAATCACACTAGATGTGTATCAGCTGTAAATACTGAAGCAAAATATCCCAGCATGGTAGGCAAAAGACTTTTAGTATCTTGCTGAATGTTTCAGCCAAAGTATTTTTGGATCTGTGAACAAGACTTACCAGCGCTCTAAGCTACTTGTCCAGTAATTCAAAGTGTAAGGACTGTGTTTAATCAAAAGAGTTTTTAGCAGCATACCTTCTGTCTGTTGGTAGAACGTAGAGTCACTGCCACAAAGGCTTCCTTCATTCTCAATGCTGCCTTCAAACAAACTCCCCTCGGCTAACAAGAAAGACAGAGTTTTGCATTAGTATCAGATGTACCCATTAACAGCAGAGGCATTATTAGATTAGAACATTCACTCAAGACATGGTGGCAGTGCAAACAACAAGGGATAACTGGAAAATTCCTCCTAGCTGTTGTATAAATCATGGCTGCAGCAGCTTTTGTACAAAACATGATTGCTTTTATATCAAAGACCTCTCATTCATTTTGGATGGAGAAAACTATTACTACAGTAAAAGAGAGAGTAAGAGGTTAGTAGGCATAAAACTCACATGGTAGAAGTTAAGTACAGGGAATTTGCCTTCACTATGACATTTGGAGTTGAAATAGATTCTACATTTTAAAGGGCAATGCTGTATAAATAAGACACCTATATGAGAATTTATCTTCAAAGGGAAGAAAAGGTTTACTTTACATTCACACCGAGAGTAGCAGAAAGTTAGCAATGACATTTAGACTCAAAGGCCTTCCTCAGAAAGGTCTCACAGAGAGTGCACATGCCACTGCAACTTATCATTGCACCGTTCACACTTCCATTCAAGGAACAAGTGATACTATGGCTTAAGTAAAGAACTTTCATCATATGAAAGTTCTGAAGCATCCGTTGCCACAGTTTTTACTTCCGTTATTCGACTTCTGCCCTCAAGGACACAACTTCGCTTGTCTCCATATGTATTTATTCTCCATTGTTAAGGAAACTTCTCAGGAAAAAAGACTAATAAATCACAATTTAATACATAGGCCAATTCTCCCTAGAAGATTTTATGTCAATTTTCATAAGAAACACCTAAAATTTCCACTCAGGTCTAGAGAGTCTACTTACTGTCTTCTACAATTTCAGAAAAAAACAAAGTAGACTGTAGAATAATTACCACTCTCTGTGCAAATGTTAAAAGAATTACATTGGTAAAGTATCTGGTCCAATAAATCCAAAGAAATGTCAAATATTCATCTAGCTGTGTTTTCAGTAATTTGATGAAGTTACCAGCATGACACCAAACTCCACTTCTTCCAACCCATATTATATCTCCAATTACTCTTCTTATGGAGTGAAGTATTAGAACAACATAGTTAAGGGAGAATTGTGTCTTCATTTAAAAGGATGATGCCAATACTTTATCAGAATCTTTTAACTATTTACAAACATGGATAAAAAAAAAGACATGGCCAGTTTCAGACCCTTAAGCATGCAAAACTCTGCATGAGGGAATCTAAGCTTTGGTCAACGTGGATACTGAATGGATCCCATGTTAATCACATTTTGTTTCAAGCACCACAGAAATATGCTCCAAGATCAAATGTTGTGCACAAAGTTATTTTCTCATTCATTGACTATTCAGGACTGTGAAAAATTTTGGATCACAACCTAGAATACAAACTGCAATTTACTTTACAGACAGTACTGTATCAGTGACATAATTAAGATAAAATGTTCTTTGAATTCTTAAACAGCTCTCTAGACACTTCACCTATTTTTTCTCTCCACTGAGGCATTTCTTTTGAAAAAAAAAAAAAATTGCCTTAAAAATATCTCTGTTGAAATGATCTCAGAATTTCCTTTGTCTCAACTTGTATGTTAAAGTAGATAAGAATAAATCTTCTAAGAAATCAACAAGCTGTTCTTACCTACTGTATCAGGACAAACTCCGCTCTCCAGTCTATGCTTCTTGTACAGGTTCTTCAGGACCTTGGCACTTCCAAAACACTTAAAACGGCTTTTGACATTATTATAGTACCAATCCAGAGACTGGGTCCTTAGGAGCCTAAAACAGAAAAACAAACTACATATTTACAATGAGTCTACAACAAATAAATGTGGAGGGGAAAAAAAAAAAAAAAAGAAAACAAAGAGGATTTTTTAGCCCTCACTCACAGCATAAACATATTAACTTCTTTATTGTTTGTAGTTCGCATCTGGTATATTGAGGCAAAAAACCCCCCACAATGTAACTCATAAGTAAATATCTTCCTCACATTACTCAAAGTTTTATTTGTTTCTGGTTCTACCAGAAGAGGTGGTCTCCCGTTTTACATTATAATGCCAACATTACAGACTCTTGAAAAATACAAACAAGACTTCGAACAGCACAGGAAAGTTTTAAAAATAGCCTTTACTTACACAGATTTACAGACACTGTAAGAATACCAGCCCATTAATGCACCACAAAAAAAAAAAAAGACATTTACATAAAAATACATCACTGTTTTTATTTGGGGAAATCCATAGAGTAGAAAAAGCCTAATCAGAGGACCTCAAAGCAGAATGAGCAAAGAATGGCACAACTGCACTTTGGTTTCTCACTTTCAACTGGAAGCATCACTGACGTCAATAATTCATCCTGATGGATTTCTCCCCAGAGTTCTGATACTTTTTATAAAGCCATGAGATACTGGCAAGCTCTGTGTTCTTCATGCAGCATGTGACAACTTGCTTCACCTGTTACTTCAGCAGAGTGGGGAGAGAACCTGTGCCATATTCCCAGGCAACAACAACCACTGGTGACTGCAGGATAACCCACAGAGGACCTGTATGTTTCCTACTGAGGGTGTCACTAGAGAGGGGCATTCCAGGGTTCCACCTATAAATTAAAGCTGACTTATTCTTAGCAAAAAGATTTTAGAGAACAAAAGGCTAATGTTAGTATCCAGTGTCAATATAGGAACTCCTAAAGAAATGATGTTACTATCAGGAGTGCTAGACTCTCAGCACTTCCAGATCTGAACATATTCAGATGATTTAACTCCATTTTTTAAAGCAGGGCTGTGTGTGAAAAACCAAGTCAAATGACAGTCCCCCTGTAACCTTTAGATTCTCCTTCAGGGTCTCTGCAGTTTTCTTTCTGAAGTGCAAGGCAAGTGACAATGCAAAATTTTTGTTTAACACACACCATTTCATAAGCAAATAAAACCTCACAAATTGACAGACTAGCAACGTAGTTCTTGCTCAGCACTGAACCTCAGGAGATACTTGGTAAGAAACAAATATGCTGAGCCTGGGTTTCAACTAAGTCTTTCCAGTCCAAATCCAGATGTTTTAAGTTTCAGTACACCGATAAAAAAGGAACATACACTACACAAAAAGCAGAACATCATGATATGGTCCACCTTTCTGTCACCACTGGAAAGTGTTTAGTAGCAAACGCTGGCAGTGGGAAATTAAAAATAAAAATTAATGAAGCCTATCGTATTCAAACTGTGAACCCTTAAAGTTACATTAGCTGCTCTACTTAAGTCAACTGAAGAAAAAGCACATAATGGAACAGAAGCCTATTTTTTCTGTATCCCATACCAGCAAGTAGATGCAAGAGAGGTATTTACAGATAATGTAAGAATATGAGCCCTTTCCTATCTATTTGCACAGTAACATCCCAAGCCTAACTATGGCTCCCAGGAGGCTGATTGGTTTCAATATTCACCATTCTACAAACTTATCTAACATGTGACAAGAGCAAAAATCCTTCTTTTTCTGGAAAATGTCTTTCCACGTGGTGCAGAGATGATCGACATCTGATGAAAAATCAGTTTCCAGAGCACAAGCAATGCCTTTGTCTGTGAAGTACAGAATTTCTGAATTCCTGTAATGCTGCCACCAAGAAATCGTTAAGATGCCTGTCCAAGACCTGACCCCACTGACCAGGGCTTGGCTGCTGGCACAGTGATGAATCTGAATGGACACAAATTTCTTTCTCAAACCTGCAATTCTTTGGCATTTTGAGAACCTGCCTTCTTTGTGGGCAGAAGCCACTTGCTCTCATGGAAACTGCATCAGAATACTATACCTTCTGCTTGCTGAATTTGATTCACTTTTGTCCACTGAGTTTGTACAGGTGCTGAGAGTACAAGAATTCAGTCAACAGCACAGAGTCACAATCATTATGATGGATAAAACTGCGCAACTGGGTTGGAAGGGGCTTAGCAGGAGTTACTGACCAGAAAGGATGCTCTTCTGCCCAGAGAATGCAGTGATCCATGCAATCCACAAAACAGTTTCACAGCACCATCACCATGGATTCACAGCACTAGGAGTCCTCAAACACATTGCTTTAGGGGTTTCAAAATCCCTACCAACTACCTTAGCATGTTTACTAAGTAACCTCAGCTTCACTAGCTCAAAACGCTAAACTTGTAATCTTGGAAGCCAAATAGAACACAATTCTTAATATTCAGACTGAGTGACAAGGTAAAAAAAACAGTCACCTATCTTTGTACGCACCATGCTAGTTAAGAGAGCCAGTTATGAATGCTGACCTGGCAGCCTGGGAAAAACAAAAGATGGGATTCCCTGCAAGCTTGCCTCCTCACCTTTTACCCCATGTCACCATGTTCTTCTGGGTTTGATCAATACTGTTTCTGTAAAACGAAAGCTAACAGCACTGGGGGTTTTTTATGAAAGAAGAGTGTTTTGCAACTAAAACAGGTTTTGTATTTGCAATGATTACATTTTCTCTATGCAAACTTCAGAAGATTCAGAAGGATAGAGATTACACATCTCAAAGCAACAGAGATGCTTGCCTCTTCGTACTTGTTAATCTGGTGTAAACATGAGGATTGGGATTTTATTTTTTAGATTTCCTCCCTGCTGCAAGATTAACACTTCATGAGTAACCTAATCATGTCATGCTTCTCTCCTATGTGTTGGAGAGATACCAACAACTCTGTACATGTTTTATAACAGATTACAATGCCTCCTTCTAAAGCTTTTCAGCCTCTTAACTTTCAAATAAGTCACAATGTCCATGCTGATTCCTCCTAGGGAGAAAGGATTTGGAGAAGAGAGAACTTCTCTTATAGGTACTAAAATAAAGGACCCACTCAAAAGAGGAATAAGAGCATTTTCGCCTTATTTCTAAATCCTTTAATGTTGACCTATATTTTAAAGCTGTTTTCTGCAAAAGCGGTCCACGAGTCCAGAAAAATGAAAGACTATGACAGCACTAGCATTAAACTGTTGGAATGAAACCCTTCCCATATTAATTCTAACAGAAAGTGTGCAAGTTCTCTCCATGAAATAAAAGTTCACACTTTAGGGATATTAGTTGTCTGCATTTTAAAGAAGCAGGACTGGTTGAAGCCATTTCTTGCTCTTTGTGTACCACAAAGACTGTTATGTCTTTATTGTTAAGTAATAGCTTTAAACACTAAGGACATTATTTATGTTACATAATATTGCCATGGAGTTGAGTTGCATTTTGATGTGCTCTTGGCAGAGGAGAATAATGTGATTTTAAAATTCTGCCTTCCTAGCAAGTGTGAAAGCTAGGCAGACACTTTTGATTTAATAACATTAAAATTTGAACGAGTATTAAAAAGCCTCGGTCCTTTTTATAATGCAGCAATGCATTTGTCTTAATCAAGCAGTACCATAAAAGGGGATAAGTCCATTAAAATCTTTACAAGTGGTTTTCACTACACTTTTCACCCACAGCACCCCAATAGTAAAGTTTTAATATTTTCCCGAGGGAAGAAAGTACACCAGCTGTGCCAGGGAGTGGCAACATGAACCATCTCTCTCATTATTAGCGATTGCCACAATAAGATCACACAAAAAACATCACTCACACAAGTACTCGCTACTCAAAACACAGGAGGCTCTTTAGTGGCAGATTTACCACTTTTTTTTTTTTTTTTTTTTTTTTTAAAGTTGTAAGGTTTTGCTTGGTCTAAAGGCAATATGAAGCTTCTTCAAGAAATTTTCTTGCAAAGGTATTATGAACTTAATATTCATGACCTTACTCTTAATTCGTGATGCAAGCTGAACTATGAGGAAGCATTTTATAATAAAAACCTTTTTCCATGAACTTTGTGAGAAGTTTTCCACCACAAGATGAACTTGTCACTTACTGAGCTACAGTCTTTCTGTAATCTGGAGGTGCTTCCTGAAACCTGAACTTAGTTATTTGTCAGAGTGAATATATAATTATAATCACTAGGAGTTTCCTTGCTGTTGACTTGCACTGGAAAATGAAGCTTCCTTTTTTTCAGCTTTTCACATCTATGTTAATGCATCCTCACTAGCTTTGTGCTGACAGTTAGGCCAGTAAACTCTTCTAGCCCCTCAATGGCCACGCTGTGCTCCTCCTGCTGCGCCAAGGACCTAGTGTAACATCCAACCTCAGGTCACTCGAGATCTGCATGCAGCAATTGGCTCATTTCACTCAGGAAGGGAGCTGCTTTACAATTGTTGGACCTTTTCACTATTGTGGATGTGACAATTTTTAAGAAATAAGTAAAGAAAATTTTAAAAGCCAAACAAACCCACCTCTGAAACACAGCACTATCCACAGATCAGAACTGCTGCTCTGTAGGAGACTACAAAACACAACACAACCACATCAAACTGAAGAAATATTAGAAATGCAAACTGTTAGTGGAAAAGCAACATCAATGTTTAGTTTTCACTCTTTGAAGGCACTCCGAAGGTTTCTTGAACTGTCTTCGGGCTCAGCCATGAGTGAAGTGATGGAGGGAGTGGGAGCTTGGAGAAGACTGCCTACTGAGCCATGTCAGAGTTGGGACAGTGGTGGACAGGGCGCCTCCAAAGCAGACCTGCTTAGCCACACTGCTAGTCTGGAGGCAGAGCCATGCTGCAGTTAAATATTATATATTCTTGTCTTTAACCCTGATGTTCCCTCAGAGACAGGTGACTGATGCTGTGGGACCGACATCCTTGAAGCCTTGGCCCCTCCTGGGGAGCTACACATCCATCACCCTCTGGCTTGCATTCATGTGGTCGGGAAACTCCAGCTAATACAGATTAAGCTGTCTCAGGCACGCCGGCTGTCACAGGCCCCCCCGACATGGGCTCTCTCCCTGTACTGACTCACAATATGAAGCTCAAGGCCCTTGTTTTCATTTCCCAGCACTAAGTGGCCTCAACCTGGTGCCCAAGGAAACAATTAGGATTTAACCTGTCGCTTTTTGTTTACTAGTTTTGGAGTAAAATTGCTTCAAACTCAACATCCTAAAGTGTTCTCTCTCTGCCAATAGCAATATTTGCTTTTCTCCTTAGGCTGATGGTTTAGACCTTGTAATGCACTGCTCATTGTAAATTGTTGAATTAAAGGGTTTCTGTTCCTTTCAGTTTCAGTAAAATCAAACATACTTCCAGGTTCAAGAATGCAACTTCGCCTTCATTCCCTTCAGGATGAATCATTATTATAGCACACAAACAACACACACACAAATATCTTGCCAGTGCTCAGTTCTCTAAAAATCAGACTCTAAAAACATTTATTGAGAAAGTTCAGTACCCTGAAGCCCTGAACTTTGGCCAAGATCATGTCATTCCAAGATGGGACTTATATTTCCCTGATTGTTTTGCATATGTCTCCTGCCTATGAAAGGCAGTTGTTCACAACTCAGGAGTAACAGCTCTTAATCATTCAGTCCAGCATGCCACTGTTAACACTTTGAAACACTTCCTTCCCAAGCTTTAAGTTGAAATTCTATTTATTTTTTTTTCTTCATGGCATTCTGCAGATCATCTATCACTCAAGAAGCACTGTTCCAGAAAATTTCTTCCTCCAATTATCCACAGCAGGGGGGCTGCATATGGATTACACTGTGACATGTCGAAGTGCCATGGAACACTGACTCTGCAGGTACTTTGCAGGAAAGACCATCTCAGGTCAAAGCATCTACCCTAGAATGCAAACTGTGCAGCCCAGGGAAACCATCATCTGTCTTTCTCACAAGTGGAACAAAGCAACTGGCCGTGTCGCTCACAGTGAAATCATGACTTTCCTGTGCCAGCCCAGTAACTTCACTGCAGTCTACAGCATGTTAATTATTCAGTACAGTACTACATAAGGAATTTCCTAAAAAACCCACATCCTTCCAACCATTCACTGAGAAATTCACTGCTCCGTTTTGGGTTTTTAAATTCCAATGTGGAGCAACAGACATGAAATAATAAATTAAGGTTAGCAGAGAGAAAACAAAGCTGTCTTTGTTTAAAAAAGACAGCTGTATATGTAACCCTCAAGTTTACTTACTCTGTCTCCTTTACCTCTGAAACCAGCAATCAAGAAGTTGGGTGAGGGAAACAGAGTAGGTTTTATACTGAAAACCTACATATTCTTTATTAATGGAAGAAAGATCAAAACACATAAGAAGCTCACCTAAATCCTGGTTATTGAAGGAAGTGCTAAAACCTCTATCACCCTGGTCCCTTTAAATCGAGCTACAGTGCCTTTATGAAGGGAGATGACAAGGACTGCTCACAGCAGTGTGTGCTGAAGTGCAGGCTGCAGTAAGTGATGGCTAGTTTGTAAAAATAAGATCATGAGCCATACTAGTTCAAATAAAGGCTTCACCCAAGCCTCTTACTCTATCTCTGGCTGTTGGCAGATGCTAGGGAAGAGACAACAGAAAAGCTGCAAGTGTGGAGGAACCCTACTTTCAGCACACTCCGCACTTCTCAGCTCAGGACTCTGTGCTTGACATTACACCAAGACACCCTCAGAAGACACTTATTGATGGTCTTACATTCCATAAATTTGGCTATACCTTACCCAAATCCAGGCATACTTCTGACCTGCTCAAAGTTCATGGGATGCTGCAGTAAAGCTGTGCAACACTGGCATGCAAAACTGGGAACAAGCTTAAGTGAAAATACAGGCACTGTAGAACACCTGAGGAAAACCAGCAGGTAATGAGCTGTTTCAAAATAATCCAAGTTAATGCAGAACCATATTTTCCTTTACTGGGAAACATTTCAAAGACCACTAACAAATGAGAAATATCTTAAATATGTGGAATGCAGAATCCACCAAAAAGCCTTTCTCCATTCACAGACATTTCTCTGTGCCGTAGGTTTGTGACCCATATGTTCATTGGTACTCTGTTCTAATCTAATCGATGTTAAAATAAACCATGAGATTGCTGATCTTTAAACATATAATTCAATTACTGGACAGTAATCAGTATGTAGAAATCAGGAGTCAAACATATGTGTCTAATAGTCTTTTCGAAAACAAGAATGGAGAAGATACAGGTGACCGTCTTTTAAAAAAATCACAGACTTAACCTGTACTTCATTAAATAAAAGAAAAAAAGAGAAAGATTAATGACAATTTGTAATCCCTATGCTAATCTTTCTTTCCTCCAGTAGGAAAACAGACATAACAGTAGAACATGTCAGCATTTAACTGAGCTATTTTGCCCTGTGTTTTCCCTGTGAGGCTGTATGTCAGGAACCCCTGGCTCACAAAATTAATGGTCCCAGAAAGCACGTTTTGTTTTAGGGTAATCCAAGTGCAGTTATAAAGGTCAATTTTTAAAAAGAAGAGGGTTTTCAAACCCAGTGCTCCACTGTAATTTAGCTGACTATAAACACCAGGGGTGAAAACATGATCATGGAGAGTTAACAGCCGTTAAAGCAACAACCTAAGAAGGGACAGGACATCTCTTCAGGTATCTACCAGCAGTAAAAAATGGAAGAATCCACATCCAATACAGCTCCTGACATTATCTCAGCAAGAGCTAATAAGGTTTTGCCATAACAACACGCTTATAAAGACCTTTGCCATGTCTTACAGTCACTAGTGAATATTCTTTCTCCATTTTTGCTTTGTAAAGTGAGCATCAGTTGACTGGTACTTATTTATTCAGAGTTGACTTCTGAACCTGTAAGTTAAAAAACTGCATTGCATGGGGAGCTTGCAATACAAGTTACTGCCGCTTTCAAACCACTTTGGCAGAGCCTTAGGCCATGAAAGAAATGCCCCCACACCTGATGAGCTATACCTCGGTCACTCCCAGCAGATATATAGATAGCCTATTCTTAATGACTGCAGATGCTGCAGAGCTCCTCAGCCATCCACTCTGGTGTTTTCCTATCCTAATGTTGAAAGGTTTGCTTAGCATTTAAGCTGAACCTTCCTTGTTTCTATTTAAACAAGACAGTTTAAGATGTTTGCTCTTTTCCTTTTTCATTGTTTAAAGGCTAATGAATCCTGTTTCATCCCAGATCGTGTTTTAGTAATCTAATCTAATCATTCTCACTGTTTTTTTCCCTGGGATGAGGAAGAAAATACCCAAGTGGTCTATAGTGTTGCTTAAACACAGACCCAGAACTGATAATTTGAGGCCATACCAGTACTCTTTCAAGAAAACCAAATGTAACTGTGCAGATAAGACTTAGCACAGTGCAGTCCCTATGGATGACATCCCACCAGACATGCCATACTGATACTGAATCTGGGCTGTGCAATGCTGTGAGTCACACATCTGTCAAAATCTTGCTGAGACTTGCACCATGGAAACTGCCAACTCTTAAAAAAAAAAAAAAAATCTGGTCGAACTAAGCCAAGGCTATTTTCACTCCACCTTTTCTTTAAACTGACAATTACATGGATGTCGCTTTCATAAATGAGGTTTAAAGATCTCTCACTGGCACTCAGCTGCTACACCTCATTATCGACCACAAATAACCCTCCCACATAAGAGAACCATGAAGCCTGTCCTTCATGAGAAGCCTTATGGTCATATCCATAACACTACCGACTCCCCATGCACAAAAAGCCTGGTTATCATTTTCCTCTTGCTTTCACTTCTAGGTTGACGTGTAACAAGCCCCAGATGTTACTGCAGCCACTGTGGATCACTCAGTGGCCAAAGCTGGTCTGTAGACCTCATCACTAATTGTGTGAATGAAAACCGAGAACTTGTCCCCTTTTCTTCTCAGCCCTTTTAGGTGTTTCATTCAATGCCTGGAAATTTCTTCCCCACCACATTGCAAAGTATTTTCATTGAAGCCTTTTATTACAATGCCTCCCATTAAAATGTGTATCTTTTCACAGCTCATTAATACTACCTGTCAACCCAGATGAAAATTAAACAAGTAGCCATTGGATATTTGAAACTAATGGAAACAAGTCCAAATGCCTGTGTAAAAGCTGGAACACTTGGATACTGCAAAAATTAAACTTTCTACATGTTCACTTCCAAGTGCTTTTGGTGAGATTATTTTACATTACAGAATACTGTCCTGACATTTGCATAAGATCCACAGGATTTATTTCATGACACGAAAATCATAAACACACAAATAAAATATTACCATTGACATAAATATTTCCCCCTTTAGCAATTTTTCCCCCAAATTAAATTCCATGTAAAATTTTTTGTTTGTTTGTTTGTTTGTTTGTTTGTTTTTGGTTTTGTTTTTGTTTTTTAAATCTCAGTTTGCAGTAAAATACATTTTCAATATCCCACATTTTTCAAAGGAAAGAAATTCTATATCCTGGCCATCTGAGACTAGATAATTTTCTAGGCAAATCGTAAGAATTAATCAATACTGCATCACTAGTAAATTTATGCCACTCACATGCACACAACATGCCGAAGCAAAATGCAAATAAACATGAATCAAAGCAAGTTATTACAGCTACACTGAACACACATATATTGGCTTTCTCTGTCATATTTGTTTTTGCTTGCTACAATGCATCAGCGTAATTTTTATTTCAGATTTCTGAAAGACGACAGGCAAAAAGGACAAAAATCCACACTGGCAATACCTCAAAATGAATATATCCTGCTGCTTTTCTTAAGAAACAACAACAGTAAGAGATATTAATAAATTCTCAATTGAAGAGACATTAATTTCCTGCTGTGCTATTACTATGAATTTATCCTTTGCACCTACCCACTGAAGTGAAGGAAAATTCATACAGAAACCTCATGTAAATAAACTTCAGAATGCAGAGAGCAACATCAAAACACCCTCAGGAATATCTGGTCATTGAACTTTGCAATCATGTTACTGAAACAAAAGTATTTACAGTCAAAATACAACTGAACATAAATGGCTATGAATAAATGCACCGTTCACCCACATAAGAAATGTCTTCCATAAACACAGAAGATACCAAACGAAACAACAGAACATAAAAGCACTTTGATACATTACTCATATTACCTAAGTGAAGGCTTTTCTTCCTGTAAACTTCATTTTTAATCCACAGATTCTCGAAAAACAGCTGAACGGCAAAAAAAAAAGTAAGGTCGATGAAGCATAAAAATTTTCACAAAAGAGATGCAAACTCTGCTCCATCAGAAAAAAATTCCAGAGGATAAACCATGCAAATTAATTCTGTAATCCTGATTAGAAAAATACGCATGGCTTTTAATATAGAGCTCAAGAACACCAAAAAGACAACAATCCTCTGCTTGAAGGTCTGTTTCTGTTCTTATATTGGGAGAAAGCTGTGAACAAACAGCTGTGAAATGCCAGGGAAGATGAGAAGATTCATCACCACGTAAAATCAAAGAGAAAGTTGGGCGCATTTCAAGATTATTTAAAAAAGAGAGGGGGGGGAAGGAGAAAAATACTTCAAAAAAGGCACCAAAAATCTTAACACTTTGCTGGAAAGCAAAGAGCTGCAATTTCAGCTCCTATCTTTTGTACTGGTTATCTCACCCCGCAAGCCCAACTTCTGCTGAAGTAGGCTGCACTGTTTTTTTCCAGGAGCTGTGCACACAGTGATTCCACCACCCCTTTCTGAGATGACATACTTGTAGCTTTGTGACTCCATAAGCCACAGAATAGCTTAAGAAACACACTGTTGAGCTGGAGGCAGTGTCATGTCATCCAGCAGGAGCAGGATACCTCCAAATCCAAGTCCCTTGCAGGTCCCTAGCTGGGAGGTGTAAGAAATGTACTTCCTTGCTTCCCACCCACCATTGTGGAAGGAGGAAGAATTCAACAGTGATGGTGCACTCCCTAGGGAACAAACTACCCAGACACGGTGCAGATGTTTATCTAGAAGTTCAAGCAATAAGATTTCCTTGAACTACAGTGGAAAATGGGCTAGATGTAGAATCGCTGGTCAGCCCTGGAAGGTGGGCTCGGTCAACCACTGCACCTCAGCAGCTCTTCCCGGAATGGACCAAAGGCAAGGATTGAGAGAGGGTATCTGATGCTGTGTAACAGTACTCCCTACAACTCTGTGCAAGGGAGCATCCCGAGCATCCCGTGTGTGCCTCCTAACTTGCTCACCATTCTCTTTCTGCTTTTCGGTATGTTGTGCTACTTGTGAGTGGCGCTCTCTTTGATTAAGCCTTTAAAACATCCTGTATATATTTTTTTTAAAATAATTTATTCTTTTCCCAAATGATTCCATAGTCACCACACTTAAAATGTAGAGGTTTTCCAGGTTGCAGAGAAAATATTTTTAGTTGGAAGCTTTATTGTGCAAGCTGTCTAGCAGTCTGACAAAAGCTAAATTCCAGCTTACGGCTGAAAACCGTAGGAAAAATTCCAAAGCCTTTACAAATTATACAAATGAGACTTTAATCCCAGCTGGCCTCGCTAACAGGGACTCTACATCTGGGCACACATACAAATGTGCTTTTCATATGGATTTTCAGTTATTTAAATAATGAAAAAAAACCCAAAGAAAAACAACAACAAAAAAACCACACCCAAACCAGTATTTTTTCAAATACTTGTATCACAGTAATAAAAAACCAAACAGTCCTGCAAGCACAGATTAGCCAGACTGTCAGAGAAATACAGCTGTTTTTCAAAACTGGTCCTGCTCTGAGCTCTTGGGTAAAACTGATCTACTGTCCAGAGGATTCACTTCTCTAACGAATTGAAAGCTTCAAAGCCATTCAATCCTCCTGTCTTCTCCAAGGCAAACTTATTCTCATCAGCCCAAGGCAGGGGGTATCCTCATAGGGCCACCCAGTTGTGCTAAGATGCATGTGTGGGATATCAGCAAGTGTGAACAACAGCAATCAAGAAAAATGGGAGGAACTAAAATAATCAGAGTATGAACAAGAGGGATGAAAACAAGAAGAGCTGTAAAGCTACCTTGGTCATGCACGTGGAGATGACACCATGCAGTGGGTCTCTGAGTCCCTTAGAGCTGGCCTTCAACTGCTGGCAGTGAGCAGAGCCCAAACATCACAGCCCTTCTCCACTACGTCCACAATGCTTGTTTGAGAAGAGCCCCCAGTTCACTCACACGCCAAGGGCTTTTGAGTTCCCATTAAACTGGGATGAATATGTGGTAGCCAAAGGATTTATGTAACTTGACCTAGACGTCTCTTCCTGCTTTAACTGCACGAGGCATCACTACCACAACTTTTCACAGTTAAGGCAAACTCAAAGAGGTAATTTTTTAAAAGTAAGAAATCAAGTTCTATCCAACATTTTTCCAACCATGCTGCTTACGGCCCTAAGTGATTTAATGCAGACTTGCTGCATACAGACATGCTTGTAGTTTCATCTGACAGTGGCAGAAAATGTCCCATTGCAACAACAGGAGGTATCTTTACTTGGGCATCCTTCCTGTGTGTGATACCCACAGGGAGAGATGCTGCCAACAGAAGCTATTTGTAATTTCTGAGACATCATTTACCCTCACCTGTCTCCAAAGGGGAGGGAATTTAGGTCCCTTCTAAAGCAGAACCCCTCTCATAAAAACAGAGAAACTTGACAGCAGTCTCTGGGGAAGCAATCCTAGCTGTAGGATTTCCTGCTGAACAGAATGGTTGTTGAATTACCAGCTCCTAATTTGGCTCATGATGCTGCCAAATGGCTGCTGGGCCTGAGTGGGTTGGAGACAGAAGGAGGATGTGTGTCTGTCTACCCTGTGCATGTAAGGTAGATGCCTTAAAAAAACACTGAAATGTTCTTTCTCTCTGCACACATGCAGTACTTTTGTAGGTAGCTCTCATGCTGCCCCTGTCCCTTTTTCTTGTCATTCCTTTTTCTCCATTCTTCTTCCTTTTCTTGCATTACTGAAGACCAATTTGGAGAGTATTGAGGCAGGCAGGCAGAAGGCAATACACTAAGAATGTTCCTGGTGTATGTGTTGCTTCATTAATGTACTGACTTTCTTTGAGAAGGTCAGACTATGAGAAATCACCAGTCCTTGTCCAGAGGATCCAGGGATATGAAATGTCTAGTATATATAAGGCTTAAATTTTATCACACAGTGGGTACAATTCTGCATTTGCACTGTTGAAAAGACAGTGCAGGTGCTAAAGTAATTAAAATAATTAAATGACAATTTTTAAAGGATGTATTTACAGATTGAGCACACATCTTTTCAACCAAAACAAATTAAAATTATTTTGGACCCAGAAAAGCACTAAAAGAATTATATCAATGATACACAGAACAGATTAGTCTTTAAGAAGACAGATTAATCTATATGGAGTCAGATGGATACATTAAATCCAGTAATTGTGTAAAGGAAAGTGAAAAGATAAAGCAAATTATCTCTTCTAGGTATGAAACAAATAAACCTTGACTACTCAAGGGTGTTAACCCTTGATCTTTCCTTTAGTTATGATGAACTTTTGTTAAAAAAATACTCCTAATTTTTCATTTATTTTTGAAACCGAGTACAGACCCCAAGGTTAGAAACACGAGGAAAAGATGGAAAACACACAAAAATCAGAAAAAACCTTGAGTTTCAAGATGGACAAAAAAAAGTCATTCTTCTCTCCCATTCCCCAAAAGTAAGAGGCTGTACTAATATAAAGTATCAAGAGTATCTACTTACTTTCCGCATATTACGGGAAATAAGAAAAATATCTACAGTCATGGACCTCTGACTTGTAGAATGAATCATACTATCAATAATGACAGGTTAGTAGTGCTGCTCTAATATATTTAGGTTTTATACATCTGATCCATCTCAATATTATTAAACAACACAATCTCAGATGACAATAACAATGACATTTCAAGCTGCAACAATGGGACAACTTATTAAGTATACCTAAAATAAAAACACAGGTAGTGAAAAGAGATTTTCCAGTAAATGTCTAGAAACAGAGTTAAGAACAAGAACTTCTTTAATAAATAGTAACCAAAGTATTTTTCAGAGCCAACTACTTAGCCTGTGATACAATCTATGATCCAATTCCTAATTTTTTGAGATATTAACTCTGTAAGGGGCAAAGTGCCACAATTCTATAGTAGGTGAAGCAGCTAATAAAAATATTTTACGTAAATCCTATTTCATGCTGCATTTTTATATGTTTTTTTACTACTTTTTTCAATCAGTAAGTATATACCATATATCACAGTTATTTAAAACTTACTATCTCATTGACAATGCCATTATTTTAAAGCAATAAAGATCTTTGAAAGGAATTTGACTAAAATCACAACAAGTAAATAAAAGAAATGGCCAAATATCCTTTAAATCCACTGAGGCACCAAAAGATTTGCTTCCATTTACTTTGGAAATCCAGCATGTTGAGAAAGGAATTCAGATATCTTGACTTTTTCTTTCCTCTCAACCTCTTTCTAATTCTGAGCCAGTAAACATTTTTCTTAAAGCTCTGTTTTCCTATCTGCAATTTGTTCAAATTAGATATTTTAGACTAGATACTTGTGTTGAAGAGAAAAGGAAACCAAACACTCTTAAAGTCTTTATGCACAAAAAACTGTGAGCGAGATCAAAGGGTCGTATAAGGCAGGGTGACAATGCATGCAATCTCCTTCCAAATCCACTAGACAAGCAGAATATCTGAACTTGGAAACAGCCGGAAGCCAAGGATTCTGCAGATTGTTTTGTTAAGATATACGGCAAGAATTATTAATGGCTGAGTACATGAGGACAGATGCAAATCTTGAAAAGTGATCATCTGCAGTAAGCCTATTTAGCACTTCTTCTACTGCAACAGCTACACTGCTGTGCTCCGAAATGTATCAGAGAAGTAAGACGCTCACATTTTACAGCCAACAAGCCTCAAACACTATCATATATCTCAGCCACCTCCTGCCCTACAAATTCCCTTGTGCAGCCTGCATGCCCTGTAGCCCAAACACTGGCTTTATTCTCAGAGGATTTGGGATAACACAGGAACACATGTGCCCACACCTATGGGCTTCTTTCAGATTTTTCATGCTGCCTCATTCAAAAAAGACCATCACTGCTCAAGACAATAATTATCGATGGGGAAACATATTTCAGAAATATTTTTTTTGCCAGTGTGATCAAAACCAATCCCATTTCCCAAGTTATCATGGTAGCAGAAGTCAGACCAGGCTAGCTGAATGCTTTAATTATATTCCCTGTGTTTTACGCACAAGATCATCACTCCAAGTTTGGGCTTATTGAAAATTATCGAGTCCCCAGCTAATTAAAAGATCCATAAAGTAGGAGACTGCAGAAAAAAAGGGAATTGTTTACTCTGCAATATCACCCTTTAGATCCAATGTCACCTCTGAATCCACCTGTAGCATGTTATTTTGGGTAAAAACTTTCATAAAAGTCTTTGACCCTATTAGAAAATAATTCATGCAGAAATTGCTGTATAACATTCATAGCTAAATGTGACCACCACTGTACAACCGTGCACATATGCACAAAAAACATATTTGGAAAATTAACATCAGCGCTCTGATTCAACTTTTGTATTAACATGCAAATTCAGAACAAACCAGCCACTGTAAGTCACTGGTCAATACATGGGGGTATGAGGATAGCAAAGTCATCAATAAAAAGCAAGGGATGGTACCAGCACTGTCACAGTGGACCATACAGTACAGAAACAAACTGGAATATCCACCTCCACTCCGAACAGCTGACATTTTTCAAACATCCATATGTATGGTACAAAACACAGGGAGGGAGCACTGGGACATACAGCACTACACATGTACATATCTTGTGCAGCACCACAGGACTATAGTAGGTCTACATTTGCTGCTTTGCAGCTACAGAAGACAGACACGCAAGACTTCTCTGCTTGCCAAGCCAAACTACCTCAACCATTACCACAACACTTCAGCTGGGTTATGGTCAAACTACCCATCACTCAGGGCCTGCACTTACTGGTTATTCAGTGCAACAATGAAACTGATGATTGGAAGTTGGCGAATGTCACGCTGATCCACAAAAGAGCTTCAAGGAGGACGCAGGAAACTACAGGCCTGTCAGCCTGACCTCAGTGCCTGGCAAGGTCACGGAGTAGATCATCCTGAGTGCAATCCCACAGCACCTACAGGATGGACAAGGGATCAGACCCAGCCAGCATGGGTTTAGGAGGGGCAGGTCCTGTCTGACCAACCTGATCTCCTTTTATGATCAGGTGACCCACCTGGTGGATGAGGGGAAGGCTGTGGATGTGTCTGTCTGGACTTCAGCAAAGCCTTTGACACTGTCTCCCATAATATACTCCTGGAAAAGCTGCAGCCCATGGCTTGGACAGGGTCACTCTCTGCTGGGTTAAGAGCTGGCTGGAGGGCTGGGCCCAGAGAGTGCTGGTCAACAGGGCTGCACCCAGCTGGCAGACGGTCACCAGTGGTGTCCCCCAGGGATCAGTGTTGGGACCAGTCCTGTTTAACATCTTTACTGATGATCTGGATGAGGGGATTGAGTCCATCATTAGCAAATTTGCAGATGACGCCAAATTGGGAGGGAGTGTCGACCTGCTGGAAGGCAGGAGTGTTGCAGAAAACTCGGGCGGTGAGGGAAGGATGTCTTCAAATCAATATGATTTATATGCAAACTTTATTTATTACAGCATAATACAGCGCTTATATTTCATAAACTCCTACATATGTATATCATCACACACTTGTCTACCACTGATTGGTTTTATGTTAAAGATTATATTTTCTTAAGTCCACCCCACGAGTTCATGGGAAAAAGAACTGTGAAAAGCGAGAAAGGAATAAACAATACTTGTGTCCTTGTTCAGGAGATATTCTCCCACACACAGCTGCGTCTAATCCATGTTTCTCTGGACAGCAGCCCTTCACCTATTAAC
>JAWWES010000081.1:43898309-43911040 GCA_035583135.1 Lophotriccus pileatus | reverse complement strand
TTACAGAGAGAGTAATCAGACATTGGAATGGGCTGCCCAGGGAGGTGGTGGATTCACCGTTCCTGGAGGTTTTTAAGATGAGGCTGGATATGGCACTCAGTGCCATGGTCTAGAAACCATGGCAGTGTTGGATCAAGGATTGGACTTGATGATCTCAGAGGTCTTTTCCAACGGGCTGATTCTATGATTCTATGATTAATTGGAAGAGGACCAAACTTCTTCATGGGGAAATTAATTTCTATTAACCAAACCTCTGACAGTAAAGGAACAATATGTTGCTGCCTTTGGAATTGAGTCACTTCAGTAGGAGGACAGTGAGGTTTAAGAGAATATTGAAAGTTTTTTCCAACATTAAGCCTTCAAACACATCGTCACCCAATTGTATCAATGCCAGCCATTCCTTTTGGCAGACTGCATGATGTCTTCTTGTATTCTACAGCCAATTTGTTGACTCTAATTAGCAGTTTGGGAATAGAGCAACAAGAAAAGAGAAATAAAAAGTTTAGAGTGCACAGTGCCAGTTACTATAGTGAGACACACACTCGTTCATTATTATTTTTTTAATGTAGCTGAACATAGGTTGCATCCAGCTGTTTCTTCAAAACCAGACATGGATGTGAGTAGTTCCACAGAACAGAATAGAATTGTTTACACTGGAAAAGGCCTTTAAGACCATTGAGTCCAACCCTTAACCTAAAACTGCCAAGTCCACCACTAAACCATGTCCTTAAATGTCCCATCTACACATCTTTTACATACCTCCAGGGTTGGTGACTCACCCACCTCCCTGGGCAAACTCCTTTCAGGTAGCTGTAGAGAGTGATAAGGTCTCCCCTTTTCTCCAGGCTAAGTAATCCCAGGTCCCTCAGTTGCTCCTCCTCATAAGACTTGTGCTCCAGACCCTTCACCAGCTTTGCTGCCCTTCTCTGGACTCACTCCAGCACCTCAATGTCTTTTTGTAATGAAAGGCCCAAAACTGAACACAGGATTCAAAGTGCAGCCTCACCAGCGCTGAGTACAGGGGGATGATCACTGCCCTGGTTCTGCTGGCCGCACTATTGCTGAAACAAGCCAGGATGCCACTGGCCTTCTTGGCCCCCTGGACACACTGCTGGCTCATGTTCAGCTGGCTGTCAAATACCACCTCTACATTCTTTCTGCTGGGCCACTTTCAGCCACTCTTTCCCCAGCCTGTAGTGCTGTGTGGGGTTGTTGTGACCCGGCACTTCACTTTGTTGAACATCATACAATTGTCCTTAGCCCATTGGTTCAGCCTGTCCAAATCCCTCTGTAGAGCCTTCCTACCCTCCAGGAGATCAGCACTCCTGTTCCTCTAAAAATCCTTATATTCTAGGATTTTTACCTGTTTTTTTTTCTCGTGATAAATGAAACAAACTGGTGGAGTCAACACACTAAACCCTACAAGATACTTACACCACCCCTATATTCTCTCACATGAACTACCACATTTATGTTACTATGTTCTTTGATGTGAACCATCAGAACATTTACAATCAAATATCTTTAATATCCTACTGAATTTTAAAGATTAATGTTTTAAGGCAAGAAAATAAAAGGCAAAAGAGTAAAGACTGTGATGATTAAGCAAAGAAAAGAGGCACATCTCTCTGTTTTCTTTTTGGTTTTGGTTTTTTTTTTTCTTCATTGTATCCATGCTTCTTTCAGGGATACTTGGACAAAAGTTCCAGCAGATGGAACCTTTTCTAGCGTTTGCTATACAGTATCCACAATCCTTTCCTCCAGAACCAGATCTTTTGGGCCCTTGTGCCCAATTTCTCCTATTTGAGAGAAATTAGTTTCTCTCACAGCCAAAAAACTAACAGTTCATCACCTCTGTTCAGCTGGATGCAGGGCCTCACGCTGCCTGCAAATGGCCTGTTTCGGCTGAAGGGGAAGAAGCAGTCCATGTCACATAAGGTCCTCAGATGGTCATTGCTTCAGTGAAATGAACTTTCAGCTGGTGACTCGGAGTCTGCCCTGAGGCTTTCCCAAGGCCCTGCCTGCCTGAGCTCAGGCAGCATTTGACTAGGCAGCAGCAGCAGCAGCCAGCTCCATGATCTCTCACAGCTACATGGGTGCTCCTGTCTCTCTCCAAGTACAAGACCCAGGTACCACTGCCCTTTGAAAGATGTGGCTAGAGAGACGTCAAAGAAAAGCAACGTCCTCTCTCCTGTGTGTATCACAGGTAGCATGCACTTCATATGAGAGAACGAAAAAGGAAGTTTTAGTCTTCTTCCAGGTGTTTTTTGAAGGGCATTTTGCAACCTCTGTTCCCTTTATAGATGATGGGGGTGTGGGATGGCAATCACAGAAGTATGAATCAATGCACCTAAAAGAGATGGATGAAGCACTTTGGTATGAATATCTACACTAAAACAGTTTCCCTTCCTCTTCAGTGTCTTCGCTGTCTAATGCCAGACTACTTTGACACATGCAAAAATATAAAAGGAACAACTCTTGCTGTTCCCACCAGCACCTTTCCTCTGTTCTCAAAACTCATGTTTTTTGGTTTTGGTAAAGACAGCTGCTATCACAGCTTTTGTTGCTGGCTGAGTACAGAGCACTTCAAGCAGCACAGGTGGCTATAAGACACTGATCGGTGCTGAAGCAATTTTTTCATCATTTCTTTCTCAACAAAAGCAAGTATATCTCAAACAGCTGCCTTTTACAGAGAAGGAGTGTGAGCCAAAAACTTGCAATGGCTTTGGTGAGAATTGCCATTAAAATGTCACAGACACAAGAGTGCTTACATGGAAGGGATGAGCACATTAAAAACCACAAAGAATGCACAAGTAATAAGTTCAACTATATGCTTTATAGGAAGATTTCAAATCTGCATTTTGAAAATACTACATTCCTACTGAAAGATGACATTTGATTTTGAAACACTAACTCAGGACACTTAGCCCTGATTATTAGGCTGATATGATATTTGCATCTCTTTCAGGAAGAAAGAGTTTCCAAGGGGCATATTTCACAGAATTGTTAAGGTTGCAAAAGACCACTAAGATCATCAAATCCAACCACTATATCAAAACATTAAAATTTACATGATCACAGTAGGATTAGATACAGAACACTCACAAACCTCAAGCAATTAAAGAGGTTATACAATTACTTCATGCACAGTTTCTTTTGTGTCTCCTAAATTTTCCCTTCACCCTCTCCTTCTTAATTCTGTTAGAACAATAGCCTTGCTGGCATGCAGTAGCACTTCAGCCAGGCACAGGCTAGCACATCCACTGGCAGCTGCACCCCTTGGGCCAGCTCATATATTTCTGGCACGTGCAACAGCTCTTGCCAAGCCTGCCAGCCAAAGAGGTGATGAACACAGCAAGAGCTGTGGTCTTGAGGCAGGTAGAAAACAGGGGGCACAAAGCAGTACTGGATGTATCAACATAGGTGAGAGTAATAGATGCAGCTCAAACAGGCATTTACTTGTTGTGCGTCCCTACTCTCAAAGATTTAGGGCAAACCAAGCTATAAATTTTTACTATTTGTCCGTGTCACCACAAACTACTGTAATGTATTAGAGCTATTGCAAAAGATAGGAATATAACAAGCATCCTTTCCCCTAGGGAGTAAACACAGTGAGTGCCATAAACAATCACCTAAGTCTTGGGAAATTTTGCATGCCTCTGTGTGCCTGTCCTAAAAGCTCTGGTTCTATGTAAAAACCTTTTCTTGGTACAGGAAATAATAAATAAAATGGGCTTACCGTGCAAACAAGATCTAAAAGTTTGACTTGAGGAATGAAAAAATGCATTTTGAAAGATCTGCATTTTTTTCTGCACCTCTTAGGATTCTGTTAAAGGCCTGACTGATGTTGATGCTTCCACGTGGATCTATTTTCAGTCCTCAAAGCAGGACTAATATGGTCTAACCGATGGGCAGGTGTTGCAGTAAAAGTCTAATACAGCTTCTGGAGGTGAAGTGTCAGAATGGTGAGAAAAGGGGGTTGGGTTCACCTGTGCTCCACTTCTTTCTCCATCCCCTCATCATCTTTGTTCTAATTCTTTTGCAGTCCAGCTCAGAAAGGGGTGTCCAAAAATCCCTAACTTTCTCTCAAAACAAAATGCCTTTTTGAAGTCTTACTTCTGTGCATTACACCCACTATGCCAAATTCACATCAACACTTTAGCCCACTAACATCCCAAGCCCAGCAAACCCTACTATAATTAAATGCCGCCTCCCGCCTTGGCTTCAACAGCTGATTCTTCTGTGTCTGCCAATTTTTCTGGCTCTTGCTTTGCATGTACTGATACTCTCCTTAACTATCAAATTTCAAAGGAAATTTTAAAAATGCAGATTATCAGATTACAAAACTCTTCTCCACTCTAGGATGACTTAAATTTTTTAACCTAAGACTTAAGGTCTTGGGCAATCACCAGCAGCTTGCTGTTCACACTTGGCATTGCTGGCATGAGAGTTAACTGAGAGTGGCCAAGGAAACCAGCCACCCACTGCCCACATCAGACTGCCTCACTCACTTGCTGCAACAGAATGCCCCCCACTGCCAATATGTTAGTAGTGATCTTGAGAAATGCAGGAAAAAAATCTACTGCAGGTAGAAAAGAACAGAATAGATTTTATGTAAGTGTAGTTCGACAGTGTGCCAAGTTACGATGGGCAGAAAAGCTGAAAGGATAAAATGCCACCAAAAATTTCTTCCTCACTCTTTGAGAGAAAGGTGGATTGACTGTACTTGGTACAACACTGAATCTGCCAACTAGCATGTTCAAAATATTACACAACCTGCAGATCTATGTATTTCAGAAGGTTACACAGAATTAGTCTTCGAGAAGCTCTTTCCATATACATACACTATAAATACTTGCAGGATGAAAACTATAATGGGATACAATGTACATATCTATTTGGTTAAATGAGAGGTCAGAGAGGAGTATCACAGAGACAGATAGGTTAATGACTGCCTCTGTTTGTTAAATGTCATTTCCATGCTTTCTGTCAAAGTTCAGCCAGGCAGTTCACAATAGTATTTGGACCACTATTATTTCATGATACTTGATAGGAAGTGATTTGTAGCAGCAGCTTCTGAAATTAATTTCTAAATTGTCAGCTCACTTGTATAATTTGTCAGGCACTTGCGGTTTCAATAGTCATTAATACATAAACCAAAGGTACAGTGGCTGGACTTTTAAGATACAAACTGTGATTCATGTTTATATGCAGGCCCAAAGAAGGTTAATGATTCATAAATAGACAGTATGTAAAACTAGAAACATTCTGTGTTGCAGACAGCCCTCTGCCCCAGATGACTGCAAGTACATGTAACAGGTAATATTAAAGGGGTTTATTCTTAACAATTACCTAGATTAAGAAACAGGACCACAAGATTGCACACACCTCCATCTTGCATATCTGAGTCAGCCCTAGAATGCTTTTTCAGACTAATTTGGTATCTGATAAAGGGAAAGACAAAGGATTAACCAAAATTTTGCAAGAGGAGCATAACAGAAAACATTAAGTAGTCTTTTTCTATTCCACTTACTACATTTCCATTGCAATCAGAATTTAAGAGTTTGCTTGTTTACAGAACATATATACAGGCAAAAAGGAAGTACTGAATTTGAAGTAAGATGACTGCCCTACTGAGGAAAAATTTCCAAGCATTTGTTCTGAAGATCCTTCTTACAACAGGTATAAATCTCTGCTGCGTAGGAGATGAGACATTTGGAAATAAACCCATAAGATTTCTGTAGAACAAAAATCGTATCTTTATAGTCTGACAGATTAAAAGATATTTCTAATACCAAATGTGTTCATGTCTTGCTATTGACAAAGCTTGTCTGGTTGAAGTAGATGGTTCTGCTTTATTTTTGGATATAGCTGTTTTCTAGAATTCTTAGGATTTATACCTAAAATGAGAAGGTACTTTTATTCATTAGAAAGTGCCACAAAACGTCAGGATGAAAAAATGCTCCAATTAAAAAAAATTACATACAGGCTTATCCTCTTTATTCTCCATGAACATCTTTCTTAGCATATTTATCTTGGTGTTATTATGATCAGAACTGGATTCCTGAAACTACATATATTCCTCTGCCTCAGTGGCTGTGAGAAGACACTGCCATAGGTAGTGTCTTATTGGAGTCTTTGATGAATAATAATGCACAAAAAGCTCTTGCATAGGAAGGGAAAAGTGACCAACAAATCACAGATTCCAAAGGCTGCCAGTAATGCAAGTCCCAGAGAGGAAGATTCTCGAGAAAACATGTTGAAATCTATGCTAGGTGGCAGCAACTATTCAGAAAGGCACTTAGACCTGCAATGGAGGTACAAGGCTATTATTACTCTTCATAGTGGTATCTGTAACCAAGAAATAAGAGCGGTGGCTATTCTTAGCTTTCAGTACAACAAGATCTAACGAATTCTTTATCATTTAGCACAGCACCTTCTGTGAGGAACATCCATTTACAAAATCTTCCCTAATGGTAACACTATTTTTCGACTTAAGACAAGATAAGCGAAATGAACACTGGTGTTTGACGATGACTTTTTTTGTTTCAAATCAAGTTGCCTTTGTACCAAAGCGATGTTGCTTGTTCTCCCTTGGTCTCAGGTGCACCACTTCTCCTCTCTTTTCATTCCAGGCTGGCCTATTCTTTTGCTCCCTTTCTTTTTACCACTGTTAGGCCTGAGTTACCCTGAGAACTGCAGTTACCAGCCAGCTCAATACAGAGAGCTGCTGCCTGAGCACCTGGACTCCTCAGTGCCAGAAGCAAACTAGCCCAGAGTCTGCAGAGGCAGTGCTATCTCTGATTTCAGGAAAACTCTCCCAACTAGGCACAATTGAAGCACAGCCCCTGGAAGCTCAGGATCATTGATGCTTAGGCACCCTCAGTGCTGCTGGTGCATCAGCTGTCCCAAACCAGGGCAAAACACCAGTAGGTCTGGAAATTTCACCAGAAGAAAACAGAAGAGCTCCAGCAGATAGTTTATGCCCCTTAACAAACACTCTACAAACCTGGAATACCATGCAGTGACAACACTAACAAGAGGTTCTTCCTTTTTACTTTGCTCCTACTGTTCACTGACAGGACATAGCTTGAGTGTGTTATTTCACATATAAAATCTGGTGGGTCACCCTGGCCAGTAAGTAGTATTTTAACATCAGTATTGCTGTTTGTGCACTTCCTACAGAAACATAAAAATATGAATGCACATATAGAGCATAGAGATAAATTTTGCACTACAGGACATCAGGCAGAAGCTGAACTTTCCAGGAGTTAGAGTTCCCACAAAGTAATGAAAATTGAGAGATGCTGCATTACAAATGCTGCTGCACTGATCACTGCGGAGTACAGCATAGGTACACTGCCTAATTTCTATGTAAAGCATCAGATAAATCAACTGCATGCTTTTTTTTCAGCCTCCAAAATATACAGAGTTCTTCAGCACATCAACACAACCAGTCTCAAATAGCCTGGTCATTTAGGACCCATGTTTAAATCCTACGGAAATACATAAAGGACAAAGATGTTTAAAGGAAAAAAATATTTGGGTTTAAATTCATTAGTGTCCTCAAACAGTGATGTGCAAAAAGGGACAAATTTGGGGGAACCGGGGCTCAAGAAGTGGAACTGTTTTGCAACCCTATTGACCAAAACAGAGCAGAAAACAGTTTTCTATGAGATTAGCAACACAGCACAGGTGGGGAACTCACCCTGGCAGGGCTAATCTTCTCTCAGTTTTTTGAGCTGTGCATTAACATGCACAAGTACATTCTTTCTCATGGTGCTGATTTGTAAGTGTGTGATGATGAAGCTGAAAGGGGCACAGATACATTGCTCACATCACCACACCTGCACCAAATAAAACAACACATCACCAACTGAAGCATCACTGAAGATCATTATTACACAGGGAGAAGAAAACTATAGTTGGAAACTATTATTCCTTCTGCCACCTATTGCCCAGGTATCTGGCATTTGCCCAAAGAAGTGAAAACGTGTCCCAGTAGGTGCAAACAGAGGGATTAATCAGAGAAGATTGTACCTGCATGTGACCCCCTGTCTTGTAAACATTGTGTTGCCTCTGCAGACGACTGGCCAAGTCATTCACCAGCTCTGTATCACTGCTGGCGTAACAGGGAAGGAAGGGGCAGACAAGCAAATCCACTAAAAATGAGTTAGACAGAGTCTTTATCTAATGACTCAGAATAACAAGTGAATAACAGGGATTATGAAAGTACAGACACTGTTGCATGAGGCCATTCATTTGACTTGTGTTCCCCAGTGACGCAAGAAGCAAATGAACTGAGAACTATTGACAACGTACGATTCCTATCTCACTGCCTGCAATACAATTTAGAGGCTGCTTCCAGAGATAGGCTGAGTTAGAGATAAAAAGTGACATGAGGCAGCTGGTAAAGAAAGAGAAACAGACTAAGTTGATTTTTTCTTTCTTTTTTTGCACTGTTTCGCCACCAGAGAAATGGAAGCGAACTGATTGCTAAAGGCTTATCAAATGGGGCTTGTTCTTCTAGTGGTAGTGCTTATTTCCCCTGGAGAACCAGAGAAGTTTTCTGCATGACTAAGGCTGCCTGGAAGCACAGCTTCTCATAGGCACACGTGCATCACTTGACACTAAAGGAGCATCTTTCTCCACTGGCCAGTCATGCACAGGCATGAAGACCAACTGAAAACCCAGCTAGGACTTTTCACAGAGCCCAAGGTAACTACACAAGCCTGAATTGCTGTTATTCCTCCTAATAGTCCAGCAATTAAACAGGACAAAGTCCTAGCCTCCATCACCAGGATTTAGGGGTTGAAATCCCAGAACATCACTCAGTCTGTATGCCAAGAAAACACTAATGCTGACATTGCTCAAGGCTTTTGCAGCACTTTTTGATCTGCATATCCAGAACCTCACTGTGTGAGCTGTCAAGTCTTACCTCCATTTTACAGATGGGATAAAAGTGTTAAACACAGAGAGGAGTGGTTCAGTGTATAATGGACTAAAATCTCTTGTGCATGGGGCACACAAGTGAAATGGTCTCTCACTGATCATATCAAAGGAGTAAATAACTACAAACCCTCAGGATTTCACTATACATCAGCTTTCAGTCCACTTGCCTTGCATTTTTTATGTCTGACAAAACCAAGTTTCTTCAAACTTGAAATACTTTACAGTCAAGCGATAAACACACTGAGTAACAAGTGATAGGGAACAAATGATAAACAGTTCAGATTAAAAGATGACCTAGTGCGCAGAGATGCACTGTTACTATTTTCCAACATGGAACAGAACAAACCCCATGAAGCGGCAGCATCGTGCGTCACTGGTCTTTGCCTGTGGATAAAAACCTCTTCAGGAATGGATGGTGCTGCTTTCACTGACCTAAATTCTCCATCAGAAGTCAGGAAGGAAGGGGGGGTTTAAAGTACGCGCATTCTACTAGCTTATTTTGCACAGACTGCATGGGGAAACCCTACGAAGAACTACGCTTTGAATGCAAGAATTTCAATGAACTGTGTGTTACACAGGTAAAATACTGGTAGATTTAGTATTTTCTAGTATGAGACAACACTACATGAATGCCTTTACCTTGTCCCAAAAAGGTAACTTCTTTGATAAAGTTGATGAGCCCTTTTAGCCATTAGGGATCTTTCAGTCATTGCTCAAAGCCTACTTTATTAACTCCATTTTATCTAACCAAACACCTCCTGTAACTCAGGCATCCTTAATCTCTCCATTGTACTCCAGATAATGGAAAGGAAGCCTAAGATTCAATAGATTACCAAAATATCTGGCGTCATACTTTTTGATAGAGACTTGTTTTCATAAAATGTATCTGATTAATTTGTCACTTAATGAGTCTAAACAGACAACATACCAGTTTTCTAAGCCACTTTTTCACAAAAGAGGTGTTACTTCTCATGAAGAAATCATGACAGGCAAAGTAGAGCAAAAGCTACAGCTGCAGTTTGAATGCTACAGAAAAGGCAAGAAGTATGCCAAGCTCGTTAGAAGCATTAGAGAAAGAAAGTTAAAAATAACTCTTTCTCTGCCCTAATGACAGAATCACATTTGCTTATAAATTGCAATCTTAGTGTCCATCCCTGATGCGATATTAAAACCAGTAATACCCCTCCCTTCCCAAAAACACCCACAGGCTTAGAGAGTGACTCAGCAGATGGAGTTTCTAGACCTTGTCCTCTCTTTTAACTGGGACTAATTAAAACAACAACAATAACACATCTTTCTTCTTCCATTAAATACATAAAAGGTTATGAAACTCTGTGATACAGCGGCTGCACAAATATCTGAAACAGAATCTGTATTCATTCCCACTTCTCTTTAAATCTTCTTATTGGGATTTCCTTTTGTAGCTAATACGATTAGTAGCACGAAAATCTCAGCCTCAGCTTCCTTCCTAAAACCACTTGTTTACTACAGAATTTGCCTGAGCTCTTCTCTTACTTCTCCTGTAATGCTTCCAGTCTGGTCAAGTTACTAAGCTACTGAAACTCTGTGGATCAAGTAGGATCATTAGCTCTGCAATTTCTGAAGAATGCAAAATCTTGGAAACTGGGCAAGAAAACACCAGTTCCCATGCATAGTTTAAGGTCAATCAATGTGTTATAGGCTTCCCACAGTGGATGTGTTCAGGAGTTAAAAATGGGTCTCCTGAACTCAGCGGGGCTACACAGCAGGTCATGGTTTCTTCCGAACTACCAGCACACCTCATAGCACTTCTGTTAAACACCACAAGGATCTGTTCAAGAGCACTTCAAAACTTCACGCAACTTGAGTGTGTTTGAAGCAAGGTTCCTGATACAAAAGGGCAGGTCTAGCTTTAAGCTATGTTTGCTTCACTTCACATTTCCTTCATTCCTCAATTGCTTCTGTGTCTCTTTAGAAAGATTTATTCTCAAGCATATTTAAAGGGTATTAACCTATGCTTCTAGAAAGCAAATGTGCTCATAAATTGTTTCACAGAAGGAAAATCACTTTTGTCAGTTACCAACTCTTCCTTCTCTGATTTATGCTGCAGAGTTCACTGGCCTCTGTAAGCATCCCTTTTGCTGTTGCAAAAGCAATTTTTGCAATCTCTTACTCTAGTAAAGTGTTATCAAAAAAAAACCCAAACAGAAGAAACAAGCAAAAAACCAAAACACCACAGCCTCAACTTTCTCCTCCTGACCCATCATCAAGGAAAAGCACGGACATCACACTGTGCTGACACAGTACTACAGAAAATCACAGAAGAATACCAACAAATGTAATAGATTATTTCCCTTATCAAAGCTGGGATATTGGTTCTTAAACTTCAGAAAAGATTGTGAATCCATAAATGACATCCTGGAGCCCTTCAGAGTAATGCATCAGATCACACTCGCTCATCTTTCTCTGCATGATGAGCTCATATTCTGAGCTGAAATGCCTACAGGCATTAATAATGTGAAAATCTATAGAAAAGTATATACTGACACAGGAAATGTAGAAACAACATTTAAATAAGCTTTCTTTTGCTCAAATTCTACTTTTTATTTGAAATTATTATGTTATTTCATTCCCAGACTTCTGAAATGGTGATCTTATATTTCACTTCAACTAATATAGATTTTATAGGTAATACATTTTAAAATGAAGAGAAAAAAATCAGGTATTGAAAAAGAATAATTTGTCATTTCTGTCCAGTGCTTTGGGGTTTCTCCATTTGTTACAGTTTTTCCTTTCTGAACTTTTCCACTTCTATCCTTTCTTCTGATGCCCTACTTTTACCATGTTATTCCTATGTTGCAAGAAAACTGAGGAAGCACAGATTTATAATAAAATTGGTCATGAAGGTTAATGCCTCTAAATCTCCTTGTGTTGTGATGGTTCTACTCTCTGTATGAAAAATTTGATGAGTATTCATTACCCTGTACAGAAGCTACAAATACAACTGCAGGAATACTCAAACACAACTGTTTCATACAGTCAACTGTCTTTCTAATTATTTTTGCTTCCAGTAAGAGATCAGACCACTTTTCAAATACCCCAATAGCCTGCGTGAACATGATTGGGATCACTTTAAATAAGTGACCTTTCTATGAACTATATGGGACCCTAAAGACAGACAGCAGCAGCTCACGGATTAACCATTCAGGAGGCAACTGGAAACTTTTTGTCACCTACAGGGTAACTCAGCGACAGCCAGCACTGAGAAACACGAGTCTCTTGTCTTATCATACAACTTGAGCAGCTCCTTTCAAGTGTTGGCCATACAGTTGATATAGATTGAAACATATCAAGAAACTGAAGAGATCTGAGTATCTAAAGCACTCTAAGTTGCAGCAGACCTATAGAAAGAGACAGTGAGAAGTGAATCAGCTCTAACCTTGAACAGAGGCACGATGAGAATCACAAAAAAGGAGAGTTATACATGATACAGTGACAGAAGAATGGGCTGAAAAAAACTAAGGACTAGTCCACTAAGATTATCTGTAAAACATATCATTAAAAAAATCTATGTGGAAGGCTGAAGATTTTTTATGAAAATCACAATTAGCATGTGGAAGGTTTTTTATTTTTTTTTTTGGTCACAAAGCATGAGCTGCAGCTATAAGCTCACAAAAGAAGCAGCACAGGTAGCATTAGATACCTGAACTTCAACAAGACCACAGTCTAGAACTTACAGTATTTCACAACCATTAACTGGCAAAAGTGCTGTAGATCGAGTTTGTTGATGGTGGTGCTTG
>JAWWES010000081.1:43867758-43898209 GCA_035583135.1 Lophotriccus pileatus | reverse complement strand
AGTCTAGAACTTACAGTATTTCACAACCATTAACTGGCAAAAGTGCTGTAGATCGAGTTTGTTGATGGTGGTGCTTGATCCTGGTCTCCTGGAGAGATGGAGACTCCAGGAAGCCTGTCTGGGATCAGTGAGCTCCCCAGAACAGTTCCTAATGCCAGTGAGGAAGGAGCAAGATGCCATGTAAAAAGGCAAAAGCCAAATGCCAAGACATGGCCTGCTGCCTTCTACATCTCAGCATGGGAATGGCAGACTTTCAGATTAGTCTATAAGACATAAAAACACTGATCCACTGCAGTGGTAAGTTTGTTCCCAACGGTGCCTGTCGGCCCCAGGGCAGGGTAGGACCCGAGCACCACAGCCAAGAGTTAGCTGCAGGATTTAGTCTGCTAAAAAACAAACAAAAAAAAGTGTATATTATTTATGGTTTTGTTTTTGGTTTTGTGGTTTGGTTTTTTTTTTTAAGTTTTCTGCAGAGTTGGCACATTGACCAAATCTGAGCACTGGAATGACTGCAGCTATCCACCTCTCAAAGGGAAACCTTGCATTTAGTTAAGCTGTAGACAACGATCAAATTACAGTCTTCAAGGCTGTTTATTCGTTTCTGAGAGAGTAACAATTTATCATGAGCATATTTAATATTTTGTAGGACAAAGAAGAGGTTGGAGAATTCAATTACTGTAATTAGACATACGTAGCTGCTGTCATTAAAAGGCTAAATGTAATAAAACACAGTTAACTAATTTTTTTTCTCTCATTAAAACGATTCTTACAACTTTAAAGGCAAAAATTCTCTGTTAATAAACTGGGGGCTGGGGGAAGAGGGTAAACAACCATAGGTTGCATTTGAAGCAGGGTGAAATGGTAATATTTGACACTTTGGATTTTACCAAACAGAACCTCAGCAGGAATAAGCAAGGGTCAATTTAATGAGTTTGATGAAGCTTGTGTCAGGAAAGCAGATTGAATTACATGTTCCAGCATCTGGCATGAAAAGGCAGCATTATCTCTAATTCTGAACAATGATTTCATCCAGGGAAGCCCAACTTACATTCCAGTGGTGGGGAATACTGTTACCCACTTTTATAAAAGGGAAAACTAGGACACAGGGGGCTAAACTGGATGTAAGCAAGATTTCACAGTTGCAAAATTAACAGACCCTGTTTAGCAGCTTGTTATCAGCTCAGTCAAGTTGCTCCCTAATACTTTTCACGTTTTATTTTAACTGTGATTATAATATAGTTCTTTAATTAAAAAAACTAACTGAATATGCACTAATTCTTATAAATGAAAAGGGAGAGAATTTTTCCTTGGAACAGAACTGCTACTGCTTTACACACATGGTCAAATGACACTGGAAAAAATCAAAGCTGATGACAATTAGTACCATATTTTTGCCCAGATTTTTTTACTCTGCTTTGGTGAATGAATGAATTTTCCTTTTTTTGCTGTAAGGGATCCTTATTCTTCTTAATACTTGAACATTAACAACATGCAATTACACAGCATTTGTTTCCTGCTCAGGAGCCTTTATAGCAACAGAGACTTTTGTGTTATGATTGCGATAAAAATCATTAATTCTTACAGAATACAATTTTTCAGAGTCCAAAGGAAATTAGAAGCTCATTGTTATTTCCTGCTCACCCTAAAACTGCCTGAAAAAAATGAACAAACAAAATAAAAATCCCTCAATTTACAAAAAAAAAAAGGTTATTTAGAGGGATCAGAGTGACTAGGAACATAGAGTCTAAAAATATTCAACCTAGTTATTTTCCCAAAGTGAAGGAAACGTCAGCAGGGTCACTGAGACTGCAAAATGATTATCCATTATCATGTGATTCTTTCATGTATTTTTTCCTTTTCATCTACGTGCTTCATCCACTTGTTGCAGCTGGAATACAGACCTCAATGGGCACTCTATGGTGCAAACAGCAAACACCTGCACTTCTGAATGTGGCAGTAGCTTTGCCATGGACTGTCATGGTGTAAAATGAGGCCATTAATGCTGCATACAATGGAGCATTTCTGGCTGTCATCAGCCTCATCCCAACAGTAACTAACAAAATGACTGAAAAGCTTTTGACTGTTTGTTTATGATTAACTCCCCTTAGGGTGACATAGTCTGTTGCAATACATCAAGACACTATTGAAATGGGTTTGTGACAAATCACTAACTTATAATGCACATCAGCTCTGTGCAGGAGAGACCTTCGTGTTCTGCATCATAAACTTAACTGGAGCAAAGCAACAAAGCTAATTGTATTCTTGGCATCATTCTTCAGTGAGTGCTGGCAAAGTGCTTATTCTCTATTTCTTTAAATTTATTAACCAGCTCTTATAAATGAAATTAACTCACAGGTTTTCATCTTGCCAACTACTGGTAAAAGGCTATAATACTTGAAATAAGATTTCATATCTAGCCAGCTAGATGGGTTTTCTTCTATATTTTATGCCACAAGAATGACTGCTTTTCCATGTCTTTTTATGCCACAAGAATGACTGCTTTTCCATGTCTTTTTATGCCACAAGAATGACTGCTTTTCCATGTCTTTTTCTCATTCATATTATATATTTATACATATACGTGTATATACACGTGAAGAAGTAAAAGTAGGCATGAATTGTATTTTGCTCTATGAACACACACAAAATAACGTGCACAATCTATATACAAACATTCTTGTATTTTTTAACTTGTTTGCATACAGTGAGATATATTTTATCATCTGGAGACATACTGGAGAATCCGTTAGAAGTAGAATAGAAAATGTACTTTAAAATTGCCATTGTATAAACATTTTGTCCATGACAAGAATTCACCAGTTTACAAAGGTACACAATAGGATATTTTTCTATGATTTGTTCCTATTGAGGCTTTTGGTTGTTCAATGCTTTCCTGAATGGGAGAGCATAAGAAAACCCAAGATATTTTTGATATTTCCTTCCAGATAACAGGAATGTGTTCAACTATCGCTTTCAGTTCAATATATTTTAAAAAAGCACCTCTGTCATTTGCTATTTTAGCAGTTTTGTAACTTTTTTTGAAATACAAGTTTAGGATGGTGTAACTGTGTAAATTTTAAGATTCGCAAGGAGATCTTATCTCTTTAAATTCAACTGATTTTTTCCTAAATTCATGCATAAGTTACAAACCCACCTTTCCTTTCTAATTCCCTGATAATTACAATGATCACTGGATAACAGAGGTTGCTGCTGGGGAACTAATCATAACGAGTCACTTGTGAGAGTAACCAGTTATGTAATGACTATTTTCACTCTCCTCCTATGCAGCCAGGGCAGGAGCAGGGCCAGAAGTCCCATTCCACTCCACTGGGTAATGTCAGCACTTGGAGCTGATGACCCTGTAGGCCCTAACTGGCCTTCTTCAGAAATTGTAGGCAGAAGCCTCCCTTGATCCTTAAGGCTTCCCAAGAGTGAAGGCTGAGCAAAGAAAGCTTTATTAGAAAAACAGAGGCTAGGTCTAACCACTCCTCAGAAGACAGGGGAGAATGGCACAGCTAGAGAAATCTGACTGACCTGTCCACTGACCATGGGGCTGGTACCCTTTCCATGCAACCAAATGCAAAGGACAAGCTCCTAAAAAGTCACTCAACGAGACGGGAAGAAAAGAGAAGGTGGAAAGAAATGCTCAGCACATGTCAGAGCTCCAAAGGCACCTGCCAACATCCTGTATCACTGCAGGCATTTCCAAGGTAAATCCATGCTCATAATATATCAGCAACTGAATCTAGTCCCTTTGTTTTCCATATTACACTGCTTTACTTTGGCTTCCTCCCCACAGCACTGTACAAGCCCTTTTGTTCTGTACCGCATCTAACATTCCCTGGCAACTCAGGCATTAAAAAAGTGTGCCAATGCATGCAATTAAAACACCTGAAACCTGATGCATGTGCTACTCTGCACCTGCAGCACTGCTTGTAAAGGTGCAACAAAGACAGTATTTTTAGTTGAACCTGCTGGCACATCCTTGTATTTAGTCTCTTGCTTGAGAGAGGCTGAATACCCAACCACGTATTGTGTGGAGCCACAAAAGTAGAGCAATACTCTGGTGGGTGTGCCAAGTATTATCTTACTAAAATCTTGAGGAGGAGGTTGAGGCGGGAGTCCCTGACTGGCAGGTTGTTCCGAACTCCCACACCTTGCCTGTGGCTCCCACTCAGCAGCCAAAAATTCATATGGACAAATAGTTGGACCTCACGTCCCTTCAAGAATTTCCTCTGCTGCCAACCTGGGCATACAAAGATACAGGTAGTTTCTTGGTCTCTCCCTCAGCCTTCCTCTATTGCTGCACACTCTCCAGCAGCTCATGTATGTTTTTCCACTACAAGGGCCTTCACTTCCAATTGTACAGGCATTAGCAGGGATGGCAGAAATTTCTCATTAGCCTCCTGGCAAAGGAGGGAGTCGGGACAGAGTTGTTTTCCCAAACTGGATATCAACGGAGGAAACTCTGCATAAATTTTTATAATTATAGAAGCTGGGGTCCCAGGGCTAAAGTCTCTTTAATATCTTTGCAGCTACTTTTTCTACTGGCAGCCAGAGCTATGCTGTCTGTTGCCTCCAGAATTATGAATAACTATCAGTTATTCACAGTCCTATTTTCTACAAACAGTACAGAGAGAGACTCATGGGCAGACAGTAAATCATCTCCATAGCACAGGGAGCAGAGATGGGAACAACTCAGCAGCAACAACAAGCTCAAGGTACAGTCTCTAATGGCATGTCCTGTGCCCTGTGTCAATTCAAATTGTGTATATATGTGAGGGAGACATTACACCCTTTAAAGCTGTCCTTACAGAAGAACAGGAATATGTTTCACAATGACCCAAAACAGTTGGTTACTTGGATATGCCTAACTTCTTTTTTTGCTGTCCATCCCACAATATAAATAAACATCCAAGATACTGAGACTGCTGTAGCTGGCAAGATAGAACATAACAGAGAGAACTATCCTCCAGTATATGCAGTGTAATAATGTTTCAGTTTCTGCTCACTTCAGAAGTTGTGATTCCCCCTACCTTAGTGGGATAACATAACACTGCTCTAGCATCATAACACAGATGCTGTGATGCACCTGGTAAGACTTCACATTGATGCTTGTAAAACCTGTGTTATGATTGCAGCAGTAGAAAACAGTGTTTAATGTTAATGCAGCTTCCTAGAAAACAGTTAAAAGGCATTAAGAGAGAACATCTGCGGGAGCGCTACAGAATGTTTATCAAAACACTGTCAAATACAAAAAAATATATGCAGTGCTGAAGGAAGCGTGTCCTACATCAGTTACAGTGAACACTATGGATCATCGAAACGTCATTAAATCAAAAGTAGTTTACTTTGCATCAGTGAGCTCTCAGCACATCTATACATCCAAGGAAACTACTGCTATGGTTGTGTCCACAGAGCACTGCACTGCTTGGGATTTCAGCAGCGCCAGTAAACACTGACTAAACGTTTATATTTACTCAAAAATTCAAGAAGTAAAATTATTTTACTCCTCTAAGCCTCTCTGTTGCAAAACTTGTTTTTTTAAGTCTGCATTTGGGGATTAAGCTATTTTAAAATATTTGTAAAAGTCATTATAAATGTAAAGATAAACCAAAGCATCCTCAGGAAAATCAAAGCTCTCCCTAGATAATCGAATAAATATTGTACAGAGATACATTTGTCACAAGTTCAAAAAACTGAAACTTAAAATTTTTGTCATGTTCACTGCATCTCAGCATTCAATATTGAAAGGTACTCCCGATCTTTTGATTAAATCACACATTAATGTTATGAACCGAAAAAACTGCATTGCAAGGAGTGATGCACAACACAAGGAATGAAATCATCTCATTGTAGTATCATGCATGGCAATGATATGGGTATCATCATTACAAATGACAAGAAATAAAGCAATAAGCAGATTTACCTGAAGTAGTAACTGTGCTCTATTCCTGCTCTGTTTCATATTCCTTTCCGGATAAACACCCCTAAAGTATATTTCCCACTTTGTACTAATATTTTATTCATAGCATACGTATTCTTCATTATTAAGTGAAGAACTGTAAGGCTTTCAGATGGAAGGTAGAGGGTGGGGGGAACAGAAGTCCCCCCATTCTCAGCTCTCCCAGCTGAACTCTTATGATGCAGGTGGACAGAAGGGTTCTGCTGAAGGGAAGTTGCAGTGTGTGCAGCTTCTCTCAGCAGTGCTTCTCTCCCCAGCAAATGCAGCTCACTCACAGTGGAACAGCCTGCAGTAGAATAACAAGAGAATTTCTCAAGTGCTAGTGTAAGCGAAGGAGGGGGTGTGAGGGAAAGCAGGGAAAGAGAAGGCTTGGGAGGCTGCTTCTCTCTTCAGCTAAGGCATGCTGTACATCCCTCTTTCACTGGGGTCTCACGAGGATAGGCACACCAAAGATTTTAAGGCTCTAACACACAGAGCTAGATAAAATAACCAAGGTTAAGGAACACAAAATATTAAGTTTTCAACAGCAGTATCAATACCTCCCCGTTATAGCTCCTGTTATGTGATGTACATTTTGAGACAAACAGCAATATGGTGTGAGATAACATTTTTCGCCTGAAATCTAGTTGCGAAATCAGTCTTGCTGCACTATCCCTCCTCAAGAAGCATTCACCACTTTTTAAATTTTGTCTGAATTTACAAACACCATTTTCCCCAATGTATACAAAGACATTAACCCTTGCAGGCGATTAGACGGTTCTGTTTGCAGCCCACTGCTGAATGGCAACTGAAGTGACCATACAGATGAAAAACTACTTTGCAGGTACAAATTGCCAGCAAATCTACACAGCTCATGTGCTAGAAGATCAGACTTTTTTTCAGATGTGTGCAAGGCTCATCCAGCCATCATGTAACTGGAGTGTTAAAGACCTGCCGAGCCTCTTGCTGTGCATGAGGGCTCTTATCTGGTATCCCCTCCTGCAGCTCCCAGGCAGCTTCTGGGGCTGAGCTGATGTTCAGCATGCAGTGTTGGCACTTTCCTCCAGCCCTGATGCCGCTTTCCCTGGGGCTGGATCCTCCATGTGTAGTCTCACAGTTAGCCCCAGCACATGACTTCAAATAGCACCTCTTGCATTAAACAGGAGCTGGAGTGTTTGTTCTCATACATACATTGCTAACAGATAGCAGACGTTTTAAGGGAACTCTAACTCTTAAATTACCACAGTCTCTTGTCCATGCTGACTTTAATGACCAGCTCTAAGTGATATGAACCCAGTTTTCCCTCACCACTTTAAAATAACAATATTATTTACAATTAGTTGCTTTAAAAAAGCAATGGTAATGGTTATTAAGAGTTAATACTATTCACAATGATAGAGTAATGACTATACTTTGCAATCCAGTAATAATAACTGAGAGAAGTTTCTCTCAGGGAGAACTGTCATCCCCATGTGGTTTATATATGCTAATTATTATGCAAATTAAGAACCCACTGACACATCCTATTATAATACTTGTCCATTTTGAACATGTATTTGGTGAAATCATCACAGTCATATTATGCTTTGTAAGATGAACACATCCCAGCCTGCATTGTTGCCACGACAAGAGATGAGATATGGATCCATCATGGGAGTGTATCCTCCACTCTGGAAAGTGGGTGTTCGCTACCACTAAAATGGCATGGACAGTGGGTGGCAGCAGGTTATAATTTCTTTCCTACATTATGTAATTAATTCTGTCAATCCTGACCTCTTAAAAACTCAGAGTATAAGAAATAGAATAAACTGCTGTATTTTTATTTATTGCTTCAATATCCTAGCATTTTAGATTCATATTTTCTGTTCTAAGGAGCTGAGCATCACAACTATTTTTAAAAGAGAAGCCAGAGCTTTCCATCATTGTAGAAACTGAAGCTTTGAGGGAAATCATAACAAGATCCATAATAAAATCATGACTGCCAGGAGCCACCCCCCATAGCATGTGAAGAAGAAACCCCTTAGCAACATCATGTTGTCTCTAAATACAAACTGCTGACAACTTACAAGGAAGAAACAGCCAGTAATGCAAGATAGACCAGGAGTGTCATGTTAGTGTATGACAGAGCCTGGCTGGGACACTTCTGGATGGGAAAGGGAAAGGAGCTCGTGGTTGTGAAGGGAGGGACACACAAATGTCAGACCAACAGGCAGTGCCATATGTATTGCACTGACAGTGCCTGCTCTGGTGAGAGCTGTGAGAAAAGGTGAACAAAACTGCTGAAAAATCTTTCAAAAGAAGAACGCTCCCTCAAGGATGAATGACTCTAACAAGTCAGGATTAAGGAAATCATGAGCTCATGGTATTTGTATGCTGCTTATCTTTACAACAGCTAGTTAAAAGTGGTTATCGTGCTTTGCTTTTACATGCAAACACAGTAGTACATGGCTCCAACCAGTACTGAGCGAGGACAATAGCGAATGTTCTCTCTTTTAGCTCATGTAAACCTAGATCTCTAACAACGTGTAAGGCCTTTCACTGTTCCAGAGTCCGAAGAGTAACACAGACAGATCATGCAGGGACATAGGGGATCAACTCTTCCAAAACCTACTAAATGGCTGCAGGCCTGAGCATGAGCATTACCTTGCAGATATGCAGGGCCAGCTGGCTGACAGAACACGTGCCGACTGAGCGCATCTCACTCCTGGGCCACCCACGCGAGCACAGGGCATGTCACACTCCTGTGTGTGTGACACCAGTGTCACAGAGCAGGAACAACACATGTGTGAGTCCTGATCTAGGCCCTGGAGATGTGATGGGTCTGACACATCAAAAAGAGAGGAGCCTTAACATTATAGCTCCCTGTTGTGCACCATTAACACAAGGGCCAGGAACCTTTGTGAGGATTAGGCTCCTCAGCTCTGTACATGAGAGATAAGTGGTAGAACTGATGTGAATCCTTATTGTTACCGGGTTGGAGACCTCAAGGCCTCCAACAAAACACAGACAACTGTACAAACAAGAGGCATTCCTTGCCTAGGGGAGCTAATCATCTAAATGAAAAAGACAGGCAGGGAGTTGGAGGGAAAGCAGAAGCACAGAGAGGTGAAAGCAATTTGCCCAAGGCCATGCAGCCAGTCAGCAAGCAAACCAAAAATAGAGGCTGACCCTCTTGATTGTCAGGCCATTGTTCCCTCCACTAGACTGAATCTCCCATGGTGAATGTGACATTAAATTGGTATTTCTGTTTTGCTGCTGTCATTTTTAAAAATAAAGCATGACGACAATGTCTCTGTACTGAGATGCTGTAATCGAGGCCACACAAGCACTTATAAAAACAATACCATGGAGAACTTTTGTTAAGAGAAGAAAGCAAGGCCCCAGGACAAAGGGATTAGAAAGCATATCCCAATTACGAGCTACTCCTCTGCCATTAAAGACAAACGTTACTGCAGTTTTGAAGGTTCTAAACATCAGTGCCTTTACCAGAGGAAACCCTAGACAAGAAGTGCAGCTGAAGAATGCCATGAAGGGCAGACACCATTAAGAACTGAGAAAGGACCTGGATATGCAGAAGATTGTAAGGGTATCTGCAGTAGCTCTCAAACTTGGCACTGCACATGAACTGTTGCTGATGACTAATCAAGATCCTGGCTGTTTGGACACTCTTCCAAGATGCAGGGCACTTGTTCTTTTAAAGCACGTTTTCCTACTCCTTAAACGTCACTTTAAAACGCAGTAAAGTCTTCCAAAAGACCCATATCTACGTTTTTAAAGGGCTGCACCAATGGTACTTCAGGCGCTGCAAATGCAAAACAAGACTTCCACCAATGTGTACCTGAAGCAGTTTTTCAGATAACCCTAATGAGCACATGACCTTGGAGGCCTCAGCAGGAAGAAGAGCCATACATGCTGTCCTCACAGAACAGGAATTAATTACCTGCATTCCAACACAAGGGCAACTTTTCCCAAGTGCATTGATATTTTATTCCATTCATTTCAGAACAAAAATCACACAGAATTATTTCAGTTACGTTTTTAAACAGCTTCCTTGGTACTACATACACAGCCTTCATCTCCCAAACTGGAAGACAGCAAACGTCTCTCTGGTCTTTAAGAAGGGTAAGAAGGCAGATTCAAGGACTTACAGGCTGGTCTGCCTCACCTCAGTCCCTGGAAAGGTGATGAACAAAATACTCCTGGGAAAGCATTTACAAGCACGTGAAAGACAAAAAAGTAATTGGGAGTAGTTAGCCTGGAGTTACAAAGGGGAAATCACGCATGACCAACCTCATTGCGTTCTTCAATGAGACTGGATTGGTGGAGAACTGTCTCCTGTAAGACTTTCACAGTCAAGCTGACAAAGCACAAGTTACACAGATACTGAAGCAGATTAAAAACTATCTGAATGGCTAGACCTGAAGGGATGTGATCAGTGATCAGGTACACAAAGTCCAGTTGGAGGTAAGTCACTAGTGGTGTATCCTACGGGAAATATCAGGGCCATTACTGTTCAACATCCAACAGATGACCTGTACAATAGGATGGAGGGCACTCAGTAAGTTTGCAGGTGGTACAAAACTGGGAGGAGTGGCTATACAGCAGATTGATGTGCTGCCATTCAGAGGATTTTCAACAGACTGGAAAACTCTGCAGAGAGAAACTTCATGAAGTTCACCAAGGTGAAATTCAAAGTCCTGCACCTGGGAAGAATCACCAGCACAGGCTGACAGTTGACTGGTTGGAAAGCAGCTTTGCCGAGAAGGACTTTGGGGATCCTGGTGGAAACAAAGCTGACTGTGAACCTTCAACATACTCTTGCAGCAAAAAGAGGTCAAACAGCATCCTGAGCTGCTTTTAGGATAAGCATCATCAGCAGATTGAGGAAAGTGATTCTTTCTCTCTGCTCAACACTGATATGGCTGCATCTGGACTGCTGTGTCCAGTTCTAGGCTCCCCAGTACAAGAAAGATAAGTACTTACCGGAGCAAGTCCAGGGCAAGGCCACAAAGATGATTAAGGTCGATGAGGAGAAGCTGGGAAAGCTGGGACTCGTTATAATGGAGAAAAGAAAACTAGTGTGTGGATCTTACCAATGTGTATAAACATTTCATGGGAGAGAATGAAAAAGAGTGAGCCAGACTCTCCTCAGTAATGCTCAGGACATGATAGAATGGAGGCAAACGAAAACAGAAAAAATTCTATCTTATCGCAGGAAAACACTTCATTTTTCATTTTGAGGGTGGTGAAACAGCAGAACAGGTTGCCAGAGAGACTATGGATTCTCCATGAAGATATTAAAAACTTGATATATTCCGGGAAAACCTGCTCTAGCTGACTCTGCTTGAACAGTGAGGCTGAGCAAGACAATCCCAAGATCCTGCTTCCAATCTCAATGATTCTGTGATTTGCTGGTGCTTCAGTACATAAACAGCAGTTTGCTTGCAATGACCATACTACAGTTGGTGCAGGTGTATGCAAATATCTCACCATGGTTTCTTGGTGCGTCTTCTCTTCTTCTGCCAACAACAGATTGCATCAAATTGAAGAATTTAATTCTAGTCTGAAGATTTCCACGGTACAAGTAATTAATTTCTTAGTAAGATGTGCTAATTCACCTTCGTATTTGTGTCCTTCTATGCTGCTGTGCATATTCCACTACTTTAAGTGAAAGAATGGAAGTATTTAAATACTTAATTTACCAATGCTAAAGCATTCTAACCCTTTTAAACAATAAGCTGACTGATTTCAGCACATTATTAAATAAAAATATATAGTACTTGCTCATCTCTTGGGAAAAAAAGGATAAGAAAACTATTTTTCTGAAGAGTAAAACTTCCACTATTCCTAGACTAACTTGATTGAGAAATTAGTAATCTTAGATGTCTGTAATAAAGATTTCTCTCTATCTACTAGGATATCTATATACAAAACATATTTGAAGGTAGATGGCAGAAGCAGTTTCATAATTCCACATAACCACATTTCCAATACTCTCTAGGAATGGAGTCCTCTTCATTAATACAGGGTGACACAGTGTAACGTCAGAAGTTCAGAATTATACAAAACAATTATGCATCAACTGACTATAATTTCTTAAGTTAAATGAAGTACAGATAAAGATTTTACAGAATTGTACGCATAGTCTGTTCTTTATTTAGAGAAAGTACTGCATCTTTCCATATATTTGGCCAATATATTAGAAAATAATAATAGAATAAGTATCACCAGTAGAATAAATATCACCAGTTGATAATTCTTTCATGAGAATCCTCTTGTCATTTAAATCAGCAAGAGGCCTAAGAAGATTCACCTTATTGGAAAAAACAAATTTCCTCCATATGTAGCTGCCCACAGCACTCTCATTGTTGAATACAAGTTCTAGGGCTATGATTGACTACTTTTTAAAATTAAAGATGTGAAAAATTCCTGAACATATAGAGAGAACTTGATAAGGTTTAAGAGAAATTAGTTATATGAACGTAAAAGCAATAATTCTAAAATTACTTTGAAACCCTTTACTTCTGAAAGACAGTTCTGAAAGAGCAGTTTTCAGATGTGAGAATTAGGATGGGGAGACTGGAGAGGGATGTGGACTTCCTATTACCACAGCAACTGAAATAGTTATGAGTTCCCATTTCTTGTTTAGACATTATCTATTTAAGACCATCATCTACCAGCAAATCACCAGCAAATCCCCACCAAATCAGATTCACACTTGAACTCCTGAACTTTATTTGACAGCAGCAGAAAGGTCCCCTCATCCAAAGGGTTTTTATTTTTTTTTCCCTCCCAAAGAATCTGACTATATTTAAAAATAATATACCTTACAAGCTAAATAAAATATTGACTTCTGTATTATGATGACAGTGTTGGTATAAGAGCTGGTCTTAAGATTCAACAGTCAGACAGTAAAACCTGTGGCTATGGCAAATCTGGCTTCCTGTTGTAATCTGCACAGCACAGCAACACTTCAAAACACAACATTATCAAACTAGACTTAGGAAAAAAAGCAAGCTTGGGAAATTTATGTAGTGCAATTTCCTGGAGAAAAAAAAAAAAAAAAAAGATTTAAAAGCTCTAGTAAGGTGGCAAAGTTAAAATGAAGTTTTCCGAAACAACTGAGGTTCATAACCCAGATCAGTAGTAAAGTAAGGAAACTGAAGCTGTGGCTTCCCTTCTGTCTGGTCCAAAGTCCACTATATGTTTAATGCACATGGATTTTAGTTCAGTAGAGTTCAAATCCTGAAAACTTTCTACTCTCAGGTCAATACTGCACAAGGAAAGCAAGTAAGAGACTGCCGCAAAATAACTCCCAAACTAAATTTTGGTTCTTGTACACTACAAAGCCGACTACCGTGGCTAGTTTACTCAAAGAATTGGATACAGGAAAACATAATTCCTCAGGACCTCTGAATATGCAGCACTCTGTTGAAAACATAGTTTTCAGCAAAAGAAAACCACAGTTACTCTTGGCACAATCCCAATCTGACAGCAAGACAGCAGAAGTATGGATTAAGATTTCACAGTACTAGTTCCAACAGGTTTTTAAAATAGCTGTGCATATGCTGTTCTACCTGTAGGTGAACTGTTTTGCTCAGTATCACAGAAAAATTTTAAAAAGGCAATCACAACTGAACATTCTTCTACTAGAGGAGAATGCATGCATGAAGCTGTAAATTTTCATACTTTCGTCTACACAAAGTCCTGTGTAAGAACTACCCATAGCTGTTCTGTTGTATGCTTTTAGTAAAATTAAGTCCAACATCCGATGAGGACAGTAATATTAAAGAGGCCTTTGAGAAACAAAATTAAGAGTTACTCTTCATACATCCCTAAGGCTGCAGGCCTCCTTTGCAATTAAATTTAAAATCCAATGGCTCTGAAATAATCAACAAATATGTCTGCAAATTTAAGAGGTACAGCTCAGATCATGCCCAATCATTATTTAAAATGCTCATATATTGTACATACATTGCATCAAAATTGCTCCCTTGGGCCTGGAAATAGTATATGTATTTATGCAAGATATGTTTCATTAAGTAGTGCTGACATGAAGCTTCCTTGTTAGCTCACATAATTAATGAAAAGAGTTTTGGAATGTGCATGCAACAATTTCTTTTTAAAATACATTTCATGTATATAAATACGTAGACATAGACACTTATTGTTTGAAATTATTAGATAATGGTACTATAAACATGGGGAAAAAATACTCTTACTGTATTTTCACATTAGAGTGGTCTTGATCTTGTGGTCTTTGATTAAACTTCCTTAGAAATAGATGATTACAACTGATAGCCTAGAGAGCAAAATTTAAAGAGAAGTTGGCAATACTTTTAATTGAAACTTCAATATGGCCACTGTTTGCAATGTCACCTTTATATTCAGAGAAGGCAATCTCTCCCACTACTGAATTTTGCCTTACATGGTTAACACTTAACTGATCATCTGGAACAGTAAAAGGATCTTGAGTTCAGCCTGGACTGCAATGACAAGAGAAGCCACATTCACATGATCAAATAATCCATGTTGGAACTACTCCCAGCCCTGTGTTAATTAAGGTTATAACTTGATTTTCAGGCTTTAAAGGAAATTTCCACAGAAGGATGAGAGGACAAAAGCAAACCCTCAAGACCTGAAGAAAACCAGCATTAGCTATTGCATATCATACAGGATTTCTGTAGCAAGTCCATCAGTATTAAGGCCCTATCCCACCTGACAACAAAGAAAAGAAGTATGAGGAGATACTCTCTGTAGAAAAGAGCCCACAGTTTGCAATATGTGGAATAATCTATGAGAAAAAAAATAAATGTACTGATCTACCAGAACCTTGGAGGATGTTCCTAACGAGAGCACATGGAGCCTCCACTACAGCAGTGCACTCCAAGATTTTGATTAGGCTGCAGCCAAAGAACTCAAAAACTTCTGCTTTAGACAGGAGGTTTTACTTGATATAAACTCATCCTCCAACGGGAAAGAAAACCTTCCTACCAGCATTAAAAAAAATTAGTATTTTGACGCATTCCTTTACAGACAAGAAACATGAGTATTTTCATAGAGCACATCTTACAAGCCTGAATAAATTCCTGATCCCCACGATGAGAATAGAAATAGGGAAAAAAATGTCCTCATATCTGAAACAAGACTCTTGCTTTCTGCTCTTTTTCAGCACCTGCTGGCATCTTAATGCTTTTCCAGCAAATGAAACGGCACTGCAAAAACTGGCAGAGTTAGAATAGAATGCAACATGGCTTCAAGGCTGCGTGACACCCTTATGTGGTGAAACCAGCTACTTAAGCGTAGAGAAAGATAAATATACCCTGTAATGCAATTAGCTTCTAAGCACAAAGGGGGTACAATGATCACAAAAAGGTTTATTAGCATCACCAATGAAAACACACAGTAAGAAATGAAAACACTAATCAGTGGTAGGGAGTGTGTTCCTATTAAGTTAGCTCGTTAAATCGTTGTCAAGAGGTGCGCAGGTAAGGTCTGAAATATATTGTAAACTGGCTTACAATTTACTGTTACCCTTAAGATTGCCTGACATCTCCATCTGTTGTTTGTTACTTTGATAAACTTCAACCCCTTTGAATTAATTATGTTGTGTTCGGAATTTGCCTTACATTAAATATTTGCAAAAAAATACCAAAGTTGTTCTTCAATTTCTAGGATGAGGCTGAAGAACAACATATTTTTCAAAAATATGGAAACATTAATCTTTTGATTTTTTCTTTGAGATGCTTTTCTCTTGCATGGGTTGGAGGACAGCTTCTGAAAGACACTGGAAAGTTTGTGCATCTCCATGAAAAAAAAAAAAAGCAACACCAACTTGGCAAAATTATGTGATTTTGAGAAACCACAGTGAAGTTTACAGGGACTTTGCAGAGTTGTGTGACTTTGCCAACACGCTCTATGTAAAAATAAACGCTCACTAAAGCACACACCCTTGCAAAGGCTGGAGCAGAGACTGAGTCATCTGCTGTTGACAGATCTCTAAGAAACAAACTGACAAAGCATCCCGTTTTTACTCCCAGGCTGCCTCTCAAAGGGTAATAACCACCAGCTACTCCTCTTGCCTCCAATGCCAAAGACCTGCAAGGTTTTCAGAAACATGCAGGTGTTGCTAAAGATGCCCATAGATCTCAGTCTAGTAGAACATGAGGAAGACTGCTTTTGGTTTGTTCTTTTCTTTGCAAAAGGGCTACAGAAGCTGTGCCTCCAGGGCAATTTTTGGCTTATTGACCACATTACTCTCAGCTTCTGAAACAAATGAAACAAAACAACTGCTTTAGCCTCTAGATAGTCCTTTTTTTTCTCTTCTGCAGTGGGACTTCAGGAAGGCAGATGTCCTGTGGGCAATTCAGTAAGAAACCACAGTCTGAAAAAATTTATAATGCACATGTCTGAGTTATCTCTTCACAGTATTCTTAATCACTGCAAAATATATCTTTCATGTGCTCACTGTTGCAACTTAAACTACTCTTTAAACCTCTTTGTGTGTCACTGAGATGACACAGTGTCTTTAACTGATCCTGGTGATTTTCTTTTTGTAGTCCTCAAGCTTCTACAGAATGTAAAAAATGTTTTTAAGAAACTGAAAAGAAAAAGATAATTAGATCACTACAAAGATCACTGCAAAGAGTAAATCTATTGTATTAACTGACAAAACACAATGTTGATAAAAATAACCAGGATCACTAAGATTGACCTAACTGTATATTTTCTCAACAATAAGCAACATTTATATTTCAAGGTAAAGTTACTGAAAGGTAAAATAGAAAAGTGAAATGTTACCATGGAAATGTTTGACACCAAAGACAAATGGAAGGTCTCTAGGAAAATGGCTCAAGGTTTAAGTAGCAGGTATCCACTGCAAGCACAAAATCCTAAAAGAAGGAATGTCTCTGCAGAGTAAGTTATATTTTTCTTTGCATTCAGTTACTTGTCTGTGTTTTCGCTCTGAGTTTTCTCAGTACCTCAACTACTGTTTACAATCTGGAATTCCTACTATTTTTATTGGGAAACGAACTGCCAAAATTGTCTCAAAAAATCCAGGAATTTTTTTACCCCTTTTAAAATTTCAATGCTTTGTTCTAAGTTTTAAGCCTGTTTCAATCTAGCATTGCAGTCAAGAGTTTGTAGAAGTAAACTTACATTAAAAAAAAATCTGTAATTTTGTGCCTTCTATCCCAAACCCAGCAAACTAAACATTTGAAATAGATCCAGCTACATTAAGGTAGGTAACTACTGTAAGGCAGAATTACTCAAACAACTAAAAGTCTACAATTCTATAAAGTCCACAACCCCAGCTTAGATTTTAAAGATTTTAAAAGAGTATTTTCCATGCCCACTCATACTGTACTGTGGCACAACAAAAGCTGTGGTTCATTTGGGAATACAACATGAATATGCCGATACTGAACTCAGCAGGGGTAGTTTAGGGACACTCCAAACAGCACTTAGTTCTAGTCCCTCTAAGAAATCAGTGAGTAATGTGTACTTTAAAAGACCGTTCTGCTGAATGTAAGTGTATGGGGAAGTCATTTTGAGACAGCAAAGGGATTTCAAGAGTTTGTGTCAGTGAAACACTATGTTTAAATTCCCTGCTGAAAAAGAAATTTCATTATAGAGAATGGCAGAAAAATCATGACCTAAGAGCAAATTCTCCAAATATACCAAAGGTTTCAGTGATTTAGTGAAATGGGAAGTCTGCATAGCTTGCCCTGTTCTGCCATTATGCTGTATTATGGACAGAAATTATTTTGAAATTAGATTAAATTCAAATTAATCAAGATACTTATAAAATTTTCAGAATATTTACTTCAAACCCCTAAACGTATTTGCTAATCTTAGCAGTAATATGAAGCATTCCTCTTGTGAAGTATCCCTCTTGTGGAGCTCTGCTTCAAATATTAAATTCATTTTAACTTCAATTACGGAAGCACAAACAGTATTGACATAATAACATCAAATAAATTTCACAGATGATGGTTGGGAATATTTATTTATAATGATTATTTATTTATATAAATGAAACCAGCACCACATGATCACATTAGACATATGCACACTGACTCTGAAAGGCAAATTTGGTTTTAGAGTGTTTTTTTTCTCTATCTGACAGCACCACTGTGAATTTTTAAACATACCAAATCAGCAATTCTCACATCCTTCTTGTAATAAGGCTGAAGAGGTAAATACACAGAAAAGCCATTTAGATGTGGTACTTTTACATACAACGAAATCCTTGGCAACAAATGAAACACAGACCCTGAAATGACATTTTGCAGAGGCTTTGTCTAAACCAGTTAAAAGGCCATAAGTATTTTGTGAACTTTCACTGTAAACTTATGACAACAGGCCTAAGTAGAGGAAAATAACCAAAAAATGAGATAATTTTGGAACAATAGAAAACTAGGCAACTCACCTCACGGGATGAACTTATAATCTCTTGGAAAAGAATATTTTTCTATTGCAAACTCACTTATTAACTTCACAATTTGTTTAAAAAATAAGTGAGATGGTACAGCTTTCTGTCAAAAAGAAAAAGCAAAGCTCATTTAAACCCTGATGTCAGCTTGAATTAATTTATTTTAGACCCATGGCAATATTCCCTGACACTGCAGGTTTTTTAATTATTAGGCATAAAAGCAGCATTCTTAATAAATCCCAACAGTAATGATAATGGCAGAAGTATTTTACTTTCTGCAGACTCTCAGAGGCTGTAAATGCTGCATTTATTCTGAGGGCAGTGTTCTGATCGAGATGAATCTCTAGGAGCATCTGGAGACAATTATTCAGCTAGAATTAAAAGCAGAATAGACCTGTGAGATTTGAGTCTGAAAGGAGGAAGCCTTTCTGCACGGGAAGCAGCACTCTGCCAGTTTTGTTCTCTGAATCTTCTTCTCTGAAGATTTGTTGTAAGGGTTTCAGTACCACAGAACATTTTACCTCATCTAGGAAGATGGTGCACTAGTGAAAGCTAGTCATGTTACATGAGGAAGAGAGAGGATTTTCTGCTCATCTTGTGTATATGTCAAATAGGGAAAAAAGCCAAGCAACCAATATGTTGCTGTTCCGATGGGATTAGGAAAAGTCACATCACAGAGAAGCAATAAAGCTATTTAGCACCTGGTTCCCCGCCCCAGCTCTCTTCAGATTTGCCAGAATCTTTGCTACCAAAGGGAAAACACATTTTTAGCAAGAGGAAGGCATCTCAAAAGCATGGTAGGGCAGTTACGCTTTCTGGCTTAACAAAAACTTCCCACTACTGAGAAAATTCTAACTAATACAGAGCCCAAGTTAAAAGCATTCTTTGATGAAGCTAATTCTTTCCCACCACATATTGTTTTGGGTTCTTTTTCTTGCAAAATATAAATAATGGGATATGGGAAGTTCCATTGATAATGCTGAAATAACAATTTCCTCAACACACAAAAGCACCTCTGCAGAATGATCCAGATCTTACTAATGAGGGGCATCATTCCATTTGTTACATGCTGATTTTCTCTCACATAGGTTGTAACAATGCAAGTAACATGTAGGATGAAACATGTAGGATATATATCACTGAGAATATTCTGAGTTGGAAGCGACACACAAGGATCATGAAGTCCAACTCTTAAGTGAATGGTCCATAGCAGGGTCAAACCTGCAACCTTGCCATTATTAGCACCATGCTCTAACCAACTATGCTAGCTCACTCTATATCTACAATCCCTGCTAAAAGGAAATTACTTACAGAATCCAAATTCTAACTTAAATTAAGCCCTTACTCCTGGCCTGGCTCCTCAGATATATCTTCTTTGTAAACTTCATCTGCTGGCCCCCCCTAGAAAGGACAGGAGTAGCTGCTCTTTGTATGAGTACACCCACATCTGATTTCATGAAAAAGATTTGCTATGATTTAAGAAATCCCATCACAGTGGATCAGGCTACTTGTGAAAAATCCCATTAGAAGAGAATGTTAGGAGTTTATTATATCAGTTGTCTGATTTCAATCAAATCAGCTAGCCTCGGACACAAACCGTAAACAGTCTGTTAGTTAGAATGTACAATGTCTATGTGATAACTAGGAGAAGCATCACTTTTAGATTTTTGCTTCACTATTAAAAAAATTATTAAAACCATGAAATCTAGCAGCTAAAGACAGCTACTACGGAGGAGGTGTTTCCCCTCGCTAAATGCAAAGCTTTATTTTTATGTTTTATTTTTTTCCTGATCAAGATTTCCCATCTGCTATGTTATCAACTATGAATTTTCCAGAGAGATCTCTTCAGACTTCACTTGACAATCACTTGGACAGGAAAGGCTGCTTTTCTCACAGGTGTCTCTCAGGTTCAATTGCAGTGCCTTGACCATAGGGAAAACATCACTGCAGTAACAGCAAGAGTCTTCAACTTTTAGAATTCTATGGGGGTTTTTGATCTGAAGGCAGAAACCCCAGCTCTGTGTCCCCACCATTTTCCCATGTTACAGCACACAGGGGAGCAAATTCTGAGCCATCTTGATGCTTTTCTGACCATGAATCTACCTGTGGATAAAACGAAGTAACACGCTCTTCTGCCTTGGAAAGCCCTTGTTCAAACTCATGTTGTGGCCAAAAGCAGGCACAGAGCACACATGGACACACAGTAAGGCAAAAAGAGAAAAGTAGACTGGAGATACCCTACTTCTGATAGATGAGATGAGACTCTGGATTGATTCTTACAGAGGATGCAGAAGGTGAAAAGCTTTAAAATGTCTGACCTAGTTAACTGGATGGTGTATCTGTTGTTCCCCATTCAAGACACAGTAAGATTAACAGAACCTGGAGCCTTACAGAACCCTGATTTCCCATATGCAGCCTGTCACATCCCTGTTTTTCATTCCAAAATTCCAGGTCTGTAAGACACCAAGTAAAGAAAAAAAAGAAAAAAAGGCAAAAAAAAAAAAGGCAAAAAAAACCCCAAAACACACTTTATCAAGGTAGGGATTACATTTCTGTCATAATGGAGCAGAAAAGTGAAAGCCAGACTGACCTACTCAACACCAGATCACCAGATGGTGAGCAGGTTCTGAGTAGGAAGCAGAACCCAGGTCCACCTTCTACTTCCTTACCTGATGAATCCTGTCACCTACAGAGTAATAAAAATATTTCCTCCCTTCACGTACTATAAAAAAATATCTACAAGCCTTCATATAGATCTGTGATATAAGATATGTAGAGACATGGAGGAAACACTCTTTTCCGCTGTAGCAGGATCTGTGCATTAATTTTCTACCTTTAAATATACACTAAAGCTATGTTTAGATGTGAAGTTCTTCTACCCTTCACAGACCACTCAAAGACATTTGAAATGCACACAAATCAGCATCAGCATCCGTTCAGGAAAATGAAAGTGTCCAAATAATTTTGGAAACTGCAATGATGCCTTCATAACCTAAATGAAAAGTGTGTAAATATCAGATAACTCATGAGATTCAACAGAATTCAGAAGTCATTGCCTGGCTTCAACAACGAGAAGAAATTCACTTTCTATTTCACAAAGTAGTTCTGACAAGACTTTTCAGCGTAAGCAATGCTGCAGTGACAACTTTTCAATGTGCCCTTTAGTAACTGGAGTGGTACATTTGAACTGAGAGAAGCATAATCTTTGTGTGACAGGAGCTAACAAAGCCCATGAAAAGGCCAAACCACATACTCAAAGGCACCCAGTTATATGAAATGAGAGAATTCAGAAGTGGTGCTGATCCGTATTTACATTCTGGTAGCACCCATGAGATGTACTGTGTACCCGAGCTATGAGCCGAATTTAGAGGTGGTCCTTCCCCAAGAAGCTTTGTACTTAAACATACAGGAATTGTCATCATCGCCTATTTCACCAAAAAGGACCTGGGGCAAGCAAAGTTTAACACGGCTGCCCTTCGATAGAGATCATCTGAAGGAAAGCCAGGAGCTAAGTCAGGACTCTCAGAATTCCAAGGCAGTAATTTCTTCACGTGACTCTCTAATATCAGTAACTGGTGCATCTGAGCAATGGCAGCTGTGGGAAGGACACTGCCAAACTCCACACAAGACTTCAAGAGGTGACATATATGCTCACTGAACACAATAGTCCGTATCCCTTTGAAAGTCAGCAGATTTAAATAAAGCCTGCTAGGCTGAAGTCCTGGCTGTCGGAGATCAAAGAAGGTTTCTGTCTTGAAACTCCTTCTTCCACGTTTTTCACATCCAGCTTACTCTAGATGCTATTACTGCAGCTAGTCCACCTGATCACCTGAGAAGTTTATTTGTCATCCATTAATCCTATCAAAAGTGAGCTGTTGCTATAAAAAAGTATCAAAAAAGTGGTATCACTACAGCAAGCTCAAAGTGTATGGTTTTGAATTTATCTTTGCATTTTTCTCAGGCTCTTTTCTGCAAAGAAAAAACATGAAAAAAAATTGAGTATGCCACTTTCAGTTGCATAAATTACACATAAATGGCCAGGTGAAGGATCTGGGGGTCAAACCAACTACCTTGTGGGAGGATTTAGAGAAGGAAGTGCCAGACTGTCCTCAGAAGAGCTCAGGGAGCAACAAGAGGCTGTGGATGCAATCGAGGACATGGGAAATCCTGATTAAATATATGGAAACACTTATTCATCATGACTGTGTTCAAACACTGGGACAGAGGCCCTGAAAGGCTGCAGGATCTGCATCCTTGAAGACCTTAAAAAAGTCCGCAAGTAAAATCCTCCCTGTCCTGCTTGGAGAGGGGGAGTAGGACAGAGACCTCCAGAGATCATTTCCAGCCTGAATTATTCTGTAATCTTCCTGCCAGAGACCATTCTAAGGGGCAGGCATATGTGCAAGTGTAGCTGCATCCCACATCTACCAGCAGCCTTCAAGCTGCTTCAGCTTCCAGCAGTGCTGCCTTTGCAAGCCCTGTACCAACCTGCTGTGAATCACTTGCTCTCTTTTACCTTGGACCTCCCTTATCACCAGAGAGGGGCTCGCTGGAGCCCCAGCCACTACAACAGCCCAGGGAGCAGGTGGCTGGCACAGTACCCTGACACATGAGGAAGAATAAACAGAGTAAGTTTTTTGGCTGGATGTCCTTTCTTTTATAAAGTCTATTCATGCAACAGGCATACTGTAAAGCCATAGCCAGCTACCTATGGAGCTGCAGGTCTGGGTTTGCTAAGACTAATTCTATTAAGCAGTGGAATATGTTAGTGTATGGGGCGTGTGAGGCAGGCATCTGCCAAAAAATTGGCTAATTATATACTGGAAGTGCTGTTCAAGATCCCTCTAGTGTTACTAATCCTTTATGCAGATATGTGCTGTTTAATTGCCAGTTGGGAATTACCATGACACGTTACATGACTAATTTTTCAAACTACAATCGTGCTATTTCCCCCACCCTCCTCCTTACACTTTTCTTGTCAATCTCCTTTCACTCTACTCTGTTGCTGTTTCTCTTGCCAGAACCACCTTCTTTGGTAGCAACTGCAAAACTTTGAAAGTGGAAAATACGGTATTTAAATGTACCACATGGAATGGACTCAGAAAAATATGCTTTTGCAGGTCTCAAAACCAACCCTCTCTACCTAAACCCTGTGGAAGACTGCTTTGAAAGCTGGTGTTTCTCAAGAATATTCAATCTCTAATTATAATTTGCATGATAAGAAAAATAACCACTATGGCCACACTGTGCTTAGGAGCAACAGAGACACTAGTTATGTATGTTCTCTGTGTGAGCAGAGGTCATAATGCCCAAGACTTAAAGGCACCAGTTGTAATGTGGTGGGGTTTTTAAAAACAGGTAACAGAACTACTTCCCTCCAAAATGAATGGCTCAGAATTTTCAGAGCACAGGAGGTATGGGCATTCAAAATGTAGCTCACAGTGGACACTTCTCAGTAGAGCCCTTTACAGATTTTTTCCCCTTTGAGACAATTTCTAAAAGCATTTTGCATCAGAATTATGCACTGCCATCACAAACAGAGGCCTGGCTATTGGTGAGTTGGCAGGATTGGGGGACAAGTCATCACAATTCTTTTCCCTGCTGCTAAGAGATATTAATTCACTTTTTGTCTTGCCAGAGTTTAAAAGTGCTTTTGACAATTGCAACTACCTGAGATATAGAGAACTCAAGAAATCCCCTAGGTTACAAAGTCCTGCAAACACATCAGCAAGACAAAATCACAGCTCCTGATACAATTTCTACCATCCTTCAAATGGATTTCCTCTACATCACAAGCATTCGTTGAAGTTTCCACACTCCAGGCACTATTTTACAAGCTGCTACATTGACAGCCAGGAAAAATCATGAACACAAAGCAAATCTGTCATCAGCAAATTGAAAACAAGGTGAACCATGATATCTCTATTACCCTATTAACCTCACATACAACCTCAGAGTGTGAGAGAAGATGGAAAATAATATTGTCTAACTAGATGAACAAACTCTTTCATTCAAGACTAATTTTCTCTTGGGAGTCTCATGAAAACAGGATGGCCTTCTCAACTTGAGGTCTGGAGAAACATCCCTCAAGTCTTTACATCTATGAACACTAACAGAGCTGAAACATAAATGAACCACTACAGACATCTAACTCCCACATATTGCCAAGAGACATCACTTGCTTAATTACAACAACAGGATTAGAGCATATTAAATTTCAAATCAAAATGATCAGGACCAGCAGTATTACAGCAGCCACACCCACATCATTACCTTACAAAGATTCCTTCCCAAAGCAAAAGTGTTCAACCCAAGAAGCAAGAACCCCTTGTTCACAGAACAGCCTCCCAAAAAAGGGACTAACAAAACCACTTCAAAAAAGTGTTAGCAACTCCCTGTTGGCAGCCAACAATCTAGAGACAGAAGTCAAACTGTAAAACCATACCATGTTTTAAATTATGGAGGGGGAGGGGAGAGCTATGAGGAGAGTAAAAGACATATTTGGTATGATTCTGAAGAAGAGTTTTAACTTCACTCCCCATGTTTCAGGCAACTGAACTGTGATCTCTTACAGATTCATTTTCAGATTTTTCATGTCGGACCTCATCATTTTGCAGTTAATGTGTGGAATTTCACTTTTACTACAACAGCTTTCTGATGAAAACAATCTATCAAAGTAATTCCCAAGAGCACTATAAATCCAATACTAATCTGAAAACAAACAGGAAGTTGCAAGAAGAGCAATTCACTCTCTAACCAGACTCATGCAGTGCTTACCCGGAATAAGACGTCACAAAAAGCTCGATGCAGAAAAGATACGCTACTTACGAAAGAAGTACAAGAAACCCAAATACTTAATTCTGCACACAAAGTTTGGAAATGCCATCTTCGGCAGAAAGACAGAGCAATTGCTTTTTCCACCTTCCTTCTCCCCCGAGTTATGGAAGCAGGATGAAATATGCAAACGTATGATCTCATAGATTCTTATCGAAGATACTAAGCAGTAAGTGCTTCGGTACCTCTTTCATGGGAGAGGTGGGCCTGAGCAGTAAGAACACAGAGTGACTTATTGATGTGGTCAATCTTTTTTAAAATGACAAATTAAGTTCTCACTTTCACTTCTTTGCTAACACAAGAATGTTTTCAGAGGGTAATATTGCAAGCTGCACTAGCTAGAGGAGAGACACATCTGTTACTGCCATTCACTGCTAGTGGCTACAAGTCTGGAGAATTTTGCTTCCTCCTCTTAAAAGACCCTTGTGCTAACTACAGCATTTATAATGCTTTTAAGGGTACCCACATGTAATTAGGCAGCTATTCACAGTTAACAGGATAAATCTGTTGGAGTAAAAAAACACTGAGGAGGCACAGAGGGTCTTTATCCACAGAAAGTGGGATAAAAATAATATAATTTGGCAAAGTAATATGAATTTCTCGTGGACTGTCAAAATAGTCTTCATATAAGTCTTATACTGACAGAGTCAGAGAGGCATACAATACAGGTATAAAACAGTCTTCCTTCCTTGTAAGAGGTGTATCGGAGGTACATCTATGTGGTGGTTAAGTGGGAGAAGACTCTGCCTTCACGGCAAACATAGCATCACTTCTCTTGCCCAACAGACATCACCCCACAGTTCCTCAAATCCACAGTGGGCCCCACCAAACATTAAGAACAGAAAAAGCAAAGAGCATGCATACAACATGCCCCTTGGGGACTGGCAGAGTACAGGCCAGAAGCTGACTTCACTCCTCGAGGTGGCAATGTCAGAATCAGCTGGAGGAAGTGACTGATTTCTGTACTTTGTTAAAGCTTGTTTGCACAAATACAACAGAAGAAAACATAATGACTCAGCAGATGCTGAAACGAACACACACCGAGCCAAGTAGCAATCTTTCATTGATAATTTAAAAATATTCAGTCATATGTCAATGTGAAAGTTATTTCTTAAAGTTATTTCAAGAGTGTTAACCACAGCATGAATTTTTGCTTTATTACATTCATTTTATGATGTGAAAAAAAAATATTAGGGCATAATAAGACTTCACAAGTCAAATCTGATTTTCCCTTTCAAAAAATAATCCAGTATAGGTGTCGTTTAACAGAGACCAGAAAAAATGAAGCAATGATATACAAAGATACTCTGACTTGATTCAAAAATCGAACATCTGATCTAGAGGAGCAGTCATGAAAAACTCTGCTTATACAACTTTGTTCTATTAAAAAAAAAAAAATCAGCAGATTTTAATTTTCACTTTTTTTTCCAGATTAACGTGTTTTAAAAAACAGTTTTCAAAGAACATTAATTCTAAGAGGATTTCAAAACCCAATGCAGAGAGGAAAAACATAAATCAGAAATCAGTCTCTGTTAGGCAAGTAAACGTACAGTGGTCTTGAAGAGGACAAGGAAAGAGTGATGATTGCTGGTGCTGAGGAATATCCCAGCATGTTCCAAGGCCAACAGACAGTTCAGTGCTGCTGCATGACCTTGGGAGGGGGGCAGGAGGGCTGAAATGCCTGCGCAGCAAATGTCTTCTCCTGAATGTTACAGTTCAGACTGACTGAAAGCACTTCTCTGAAGCAGTGTCTCACATTTCAGCTAATGCCAGTACAGAACAGAGCCAAATGCTCTTCCTTCTCAAAAAAACAAAAAGAGTTCACTTGTGACTTTCCACAGAGTATCAGGGAAACACCCTAAGTGTCACCCAGAAGCAGACAGCAGCACCAGTTGGAGAGAAAAAGAGGACCCAGCATGGGTAAATCAGAGGGGTTTATTAGAATCCAAAGCTGCCTGGACACACTGAGTTTATTATAACTATCAGTCCTAAGTTGTCTCAGTTTCCTCAAAAATCTTCCATAGTAGAGGAGTTGTCAGAAAAGCAAACCTCATCCCTTCTGTCAACCAGGAAAACTCCACTGCAACACACAAAAATATCACCCTACTTAGGCTACATATGTCCAGGAACAACTTTCTCAAGATTGAGCATCTGAAAACATGAAGCCATTGGCAAGACAGTATGAAAGGAAGTAATCACTTTCTTCAAGACAAAAAGACAGCAGGTTAAACATCTGATATATTTAAAAACTAAGAATAGTTATGCTACTGATTAAAAGAATTAGTTGAAGTGGTCTTGCTTTAGGCAGAACCACTGTATTAATGAGGGATACATAATTTGATATTATGCTTAAAAAGAAGAAAGGTACTAGTATTATTGAATCAACCACCCAGGAGTCAGAATGATAGACTATTTTTTGACATAACTTCTTAATTCACTCTTGTAGGAAAATCTTGGCTTGCGATCCTTTACTACTTCACACATTTGTAAATTTGAGCCCTCTAGTTATTGCCATCTCTTATTCTTCCTTGTTTGACCCCATGAACCCTACGTCTTCCCTGAGTGACACCAACACAACGTGGGGGATGTGGTGGCTCACAGCCCTCCAAGTCTCCCGCAACAGCAGTCAATGACAAGGTGAACAGCACATGAAGTTCCAGTTGCAGAACTGATGCAAGGGAAGTTCTTCCATAAATTGTGCTTGATATTTAAGATCTTCTATCTCAGCTACTGTAAGGCATGAATGTTCCCACTTGACACTTAAGTGCCCACAATTAAAGAATCCCGTGTAATCTTAATCAGCTCTCAATTTGTCACCTTCACTGAAAGTCCTTCAGCTTTTGCAAAACTGAAAGGCGAAGTCCAATCTATAACTTATATGCTGCTTATTATGTGGAAAAATTGTGTTACATCTTTTCCTATTCCACTCCTCCCAGTTTAGCAGTCCCAATATTTTTGCACACTATTTACATAATATTTATTCCAACTAGAGAAGATGTTTGATAACTTTTCCTACTATGACTTGCCAAAGGTAGGTGGAGCCAAACACAGGCAAGCACTTATATATTAAAATTGAATATAAAGCTGTGGTGTTCTACCCTCATTCATTCTCTGCAAGAATCCAAGCACTTAATTTGCTGTGCAACTAAAACGAAAAGGCTTTAACCATGCTGACTGCAGCAAAACTACTATAATAAGAATACATTAATAATACTTAGCACTTTATAGCCATAGCATTTAACTTTTCAACCATTGACTTCCAAGAGCTCAGCATCATCAAATCCATTCTGCACAGGAAGAAACTTGACACATGGAAACTATCCCAAGGTCACTTGACAGCTAAGACTGGAATCCAGTACTTCTAAAACACTAATTAGTCCTCCAGGCACTCAGACACACGTTCACTTCCAAGGCTTCTTAAAGCTAGAAAAGATCGTTTAATTAGCACTCGTATTTAGCTGTTTTAATAGATGTCTCTTTCCTACTCTCCTCTTCAATTCCATTTTTAGATACTTTTCTTAAAGCTCAGTGTAGCATTGCAGTCTGCTGTATGTTATGCAAGTTTAGCTTTATTCTGTCTAGCAGAAATGAAATTCTTCACAGTGCATACTTCAAAATAATTAACACAGATCAGTATAGCAAAAAAGCCAGCACAGATCTGTCAAAGCAACCAGTTTGCACATTCCTCTCTCTCCTCCTCCAGTTAGGGAACAACTGAATAAACCAAAGACTGTTCTTGGCTCTTGTGCAAAATCCAAGCTCTTGCCCTTGCTCTTCATGGGTACAGTGAGCAAAAGGATATGGAGTCTATGATCCACTGCAATGCTAAAGCATGGTAAGGAGAAGGAGATCAAGAGACAGGATACAAAACAGAGAGACAGTGGCAACAGAAAGAGGAGGAAGAAAATTTGAATAGAGCAGCAGGCATTTTTGGAAGGAACTGCATCAATTTCTACAAGTACATACAGCTGAGAAAAATAATTTTTGCTGCAATTTACTTAAAATTAGTAAATCCCATAAATACAATATGAATAGGATCATTCAGAGGACTTTAAAAAAAGCAGAACAAGATCCATATGGGTCCAATGAAGACAACATGTACAAGGCAGAACTAAGACTTCATCTTCTGTGCTATGCCACACAGCAAGTGAATCTTCCTATACAATTCTCTGATCTTGGAAGAAAAAACACATTTCTTGGCATTTACGTGACAAAGTCACAGCTTCCAAGTTCTGTAGAAGTTCTCTCTAATGTCAGACAGGGACCTCAAACAGCAGAAATAGCAACTGTCACAAAACTATACACAAAGCTCCAAGCAAGGTTGAGGCAGATTACCTAAAATACATTTCAGCTTCCTTTTACCAGATGGTTTAGCCTGCTTGAAAGGAAAACAAGATTGTTAAATCGCATTATATCTTCATTAGCTTTCCACAACTAAGTCCTGAAATCGACTGTTATGTTACAGCCGAATGCATCAACAATCAAATACAAGGTTTAGTTATTAACTAGGAGTACTACTTTCTCTCAAGTACCATCCCAAGGTTTTGTCAAATTTTGATTTTTTTTTCTTTTCTCCTTTAGAAACTTTAGCAACTTTTACACTAAAACTTGCATCAGCTAAGCAGAAGAGATGTATCCTTGGGCAGGCTAAAATCCCATCTACCATCAACTTTATCATGCTTCCACAAATACCTGCTCTGTTCTGCTGACATTAAAGCACATTACAGCATTTTAGAGGGCCCTCCAAATTAAACCAGGTGAAGTATAAAGCTTTTATTTAGGACTGTTCCTGAAGCTGGCAAAGCTCCTTTCCATTTGAGAAGTGTTCTGCCTAGTAAATGAGCCCAGACTTTTATTTCCTGTTGCAATTTTCATTTTCTCAGAAGCATTGCTCCATTTTTACATTAGCATTAATCCCAGTACATGCTAGTTGCAGACAAAAGTACTGGGCACTGCAGGTAGACTAACTTTAATAGATTTTCTTAAGTCTCACTCTCCTGTGCATTAATAAACCCTAATGCATATCAAACTAATTTAAGTCTAATTAATTTTCAAGTTCCAGTAAAACAATAACATTTACTAGTGATGCAAATTGTTGTCTTCTAGTTAGGATCCTACTTTTCAACAGGGCACCACACCAAACTCAAAAGCAAATGTAATGAACAATAATCAATAACTCTGGTTTGAAGAGTTGATGAAGGTAATTGTTATTGTTTTTTTGTTTTTGTTAAAGCAGC
>JAWWES010000081.1:43826325-43857914 GCA_035583135.1 Lophotriccus pileatus | reverse complement strand
GGTTTTGTCCCGGAAATCAACCTGGACAAACCATTTCACAGTCCCCCAGGGAGGGGGGACCCTGCTAACCCACGACACTCCCAAACTAGAAGATCACCGATTTGTCTTAAAACTGGTTTCAATCTTAGTTTCACAATTGTTAAGAGCCTTAAAACATTGTTTCCCTCCACAGAAGAGAATGCCTTCAGACACTCTTTTATCCAGGCATCCTTAATTCTCACCTACACACAACAAGCTCTTGAGGCATTTTGCTTAACACAAAAATCTGGATTTCTGCCTAATCTGGAGAGCAGGTGAACAAGCTCTGATGTGCTTGTTCCCAGCCTTTCAGAGAAACCATTTTTACCAGCTGCACCTCATGTTTTTCCACTCCCACAGGCAATCCAAACTTGGTCTGTTGGGCTGGGAGTTTCCCTGGGTTACAGAGATCAGCTAAAAATACAAATTCCACCAGTACTCTCTAAGCTACAACGCTGGAAGACAAAGGGCTTTCTGTATTCAGAGGCTAACATGCATCACAGTATTCCCATCTCTGCTCTCCTTAGACCTACCAGATGTGCACCAGATGCTGGAGTTGGGGTAAAGATCCTTTAATCTGTGGACAGCATGATGTCTCTTTTTTCCTTGGCTACTAGTACAGTGAAGAGTCGTCACAGGCTGACTGTGACTGACATTTCTCTCCCATTCACATTTTCAATTTGATATTCAAGATCCCAGATTGTGATTGCAAGAAGTGGTTCCCACCTCTGCCCTTGATTCCTCTTTCCTTCTCCCAACCTCCCAGCCCCCCCCAAAAGTGGACCAACTAGGTTACTAAAATGCTGCTAAATTTATGGAAAACACTGTAAGGTTTACAAGCCCAACTCCTGGGCAGGGATCAGAGAGAACTAGGATAGCTCCTCAGCATTTTATCCCTTCCATATTCTTTGTGTCTCAATGTGTGGCATGATGCAAATAGTGGTGAAGCTATCTGCTGACAGGGTCATACATCTTTTCTGCCTGTGCTATACAGAAAGAACAAAATTCTCCCAGCAGGCATATGCCTCCATCATTATTTACTCTCTTAGGGTTCAGTGCTATTTTTTTTCCTATCGCCTCTTCTTCTCAAATAGTTTATTCTTCTCTCCCAGAATAGGCATCTAAACACAACTCTCAGACAGTGCTACACCATCACCACACCCCCCTTTGGTTTCTCCCACATCTCTGCTAAATTGTCCCTGGTGAAACTCTACTTGCTCTCTTTGAAAAAGTAGAGCAGAGGATAGTACTACATCCCTTTACAGCAGAAGCCAAGTTAATTCATTATCTTAAAATCAAAGCCTTTTTTACTATGCTCTTATCAAGCCTGTCACAATTGTTCCTCGTGCTATATTTAACACTTAGTACATGAAGCAGCATTCTACACATTGCTGGTACTATCAAAAAGCCATGCTAGCACACCTGCAAACACACCACTTGCACTTGGGGAGCCTTTGAAGAATATCCATCATTTTAATCTGTTCAGAGAGGTATCAGTCCAGCAGCAGTAGCTGACTTTAAGAGAGAACTGGACAGCAATGAGTGTACCATAAATGAGAGTAGGAGGGAAAGTAACATAAAAAACATTCTAAAACAAAGCACAAAGTCTTCAGGGCGAGATGGGGATTTGAGCACTTAGAAACTCATAAATAGCTATGAGTAAGTCACTTGTACAAAAGTCAGGAAAATTAGTATTTCATGGTCCAACTACTCCAACAGCAGTTGGATTCTTTTACCTAAATCTTACTAACATCTCTTGAGGTTTTTTTCTCTTCAGCTTTTCATTTCTAGAATATTAAATTTCCATAAAATTAATGGGTATTCCTATAAAATCTCACTTTTTTATTTCCTCCTCCTTTCAAAGGTAGGAGCAAACAGTGATAGTGCCACATACATGCTATGCTATGATCTGGTCTTATGAAATTCTTTACAGTTCTTGTTGAAGTTTTGCGTTTTTGTTGCTTAACTCAAAAGGCCTACAATGATATCCCATTGCCCTTAAAAAGCAGTGCTATAGCGACTACTGTGCATTCAAACCAAACACTCTGTTCCCTGCACTGCACCATGTGGTTACTAATGCTACGAAACCTGTCAAGGAAACAGTAACAGAGGCAGACATATTTAAGACGAGCTGATTAGCATGAAAACTTCAGGGCCATCAGAGGTCTCACAGGATATCAAAGTATTTAGGAACTTAGGATAACTTATTGTGTTTATCTCGGGTTAAATGAGGTACAAGAATAAAACCCTATTTCAGTATTTTTCAAACTGGCCTTTGCAGCAACAATGTGGAGACTATGTGGCCTCCATATTACCCTACTGGGAATACCCCATCTGCCTCAACTGATGTTCCTCAAAGCTGAATGAATTAACTGTAAAAGACAGATGTATGCCCTAATTTAAAAAAATACAGCTATCCTTCTACAACCTGAGACAGTACTATAAAAAAAAATTAACTTCATAAAAAAGTATCGCAAATTCTGGGGACAAATCTTTCTAAAAATAAAAGAAATCCATCACAAACATTGTGGTGCTTTTGGTTAGGTTTTTTTGTTTTGTTTTGGGTTTTTTTGTTGTTGTTTGGTTTGGTTTGGTTTGGTTTGTTGTTATTTTTTTAAGATTTGCAAAACACTTCTTACCATGGGAAAATAATTGCACTGAAACCTTCATATTTCTTATTACATACAATAAAATAAATGTTGTGAAGACTAACTCATGGAAGGTTTGTGGTAATCACAGTTGAACCAATTAAACTGCTCACAAAACCAGAAAAATGACAACAAACTCAACACTTAGCTTTGTCAAAAAAAATGTGTATCAGGCACTGGACTTGCTAGAGAGAGAACTGATCCAGTCAGCACCAAGATATGCTGTGTTTTGCTTGCCCCAGAACAATGCCTTGTTTGTTCTATCAGATTCTACCTTAATCTGTTAACAATTTCATGTTCAGGTAAAGCCATTTCACAAAATGAGTGACTGCTGCTGTATAACTCTACAGGCACCATGCTAGTGACTATCAAAGGAAGTTTCCTTTTCTGTTGCTGGCACAAGCACTATTAGTTGGTGTATGTCATCAGCTGGAACTGACTGACATGTCAGAGTGCAGATAAATGAGATAAATAATATACTGGTATTCTTTTAAATTCCTTCTCATTTTGTAAACCCATAAATTGCCAAGGGACATTGTATTTAACCCCAATTTCTTCTGTCACGTTGGATATCACAGGAGCACAGACTGTGAACCACATTTAACTGAAAGGCTTTGAAATCTTCTGCGGGTAAGTGGAGCAGCAAAGGGGAGGCAGGTTTTGCATTACAGAACAGATATTCTGGAGAGCTCTGGGGATACTGGAAATCTCCACATGAAAGCTAAAATGATCTTCTCCAAGACACAGCGCTGAGAGTATGGACTCCTTTGCCCTCCCGTTCTAATACTGCCACATGGGACACATGAAAACAAATCTGGGTTTCAACATACTTTTTTCCCTTCACTCTTCCTTCACACGTGCTCTCCTATCTCAGTTAAAGATTGGTCTGCAGCAAGGCAGGGTATTCTGAGGTGAAATCATTCGTCAGTGTTGGGGACAAGCACTTCTACTGCAGGTGCAGAACCTTCTGGGTAAATCCTGGGTTTGACTGAGAACGGCCAAAAGGTGTTTATCCCTGTTGGACATCAACCACAAGCTAAAAACTTTTCCCCTTTTTTTCCTATTTCATTCATAATGAACCACTGACCACTACTACCTGAATAATTTTTAAAATAATTGCACCTGCATGTGCCCCATGCACAGAATGTGACTACAGAATGGTAAGCTTCAATTATCATTTACAAGAGCATATTGGGACACCTTCCTCTTAGATTACAAACACACAATACTTTATGTGATACTACCTTATTAGACTGCATTACAACCTAGCAAAACATCATTTGTTTTCCCACCTTTCTTTTATGCCTTCTCTTTTATGCCTTTCTCTTTTTTCCTTCCTACATTTGATAGGGATTTATAGCCACATAAACATTTGCTACATTCCCCTCTATCTCATTTCCTCTCAATAAACGTCATTTTGTTCTCCCCAAAGTATTTCTCACTGCCTGCCTGCTGTCTTTTTTGAACAAGTATATCAATGTTTCTTGCCTTCTTTATCTAATTATAGTAGAATTTTATTTTCAATGTCCTTTCCACGTAATTTCCAGAAACAGCAAGAAGCTTATAAAACTGCAGTGCATCAACAGCATTGATAACTACTTATCACAAACAGTTTATTTGACCAATAAAATCCTCCACCTAAAAGCTTTCTATTCCCTGCCATTTACTGTTATCCTACATAATAAGCAACCAAAGTGAAATTCTAAGTCTCTCTAATGCATTATTTCTGTAGCAGTCATTCTCTATTTACCATTTTGCAGCTTATAGTGGCGTATTTCACCACATACTTAATCCTGTTTTTCTTCTCCTTGTAGCAAGAGGAAAAATATAGTTTAACAGAACTAATTGTCACGTGCATCTAATTTTAAAAGGATAAAACCTGAATTCCTAGCCATATATTTACCAGATTCCTCTGATTATTTCATTGTAGAGGAAAGGAAAGTATTCATCAAATGCTGGTACACTTGCACAATTGACCTGCATTCCCCCCTGCCATTTGTCACACTTTGTTCCTCTCCCTATGTGCCTCTCACTCAAGAATTTCACCTTTCTCCTATCAGGTCCTGACTTTCAGTACAGGATCATACCTGGAGAATGATACAGATAAGTATTCTTTAGAATAAAGTATTGTTCAATTCAAAGAGACCAAAAATATTTTGTGATTTAATTTCTTTTTTTAAATGTATATTCTCTTCTATCATGCTTACATGCAATACATTCTTTGCATCACTGGTGGCATCTGTGAGTCTATCCCTCTTTGGAATCCAATTTTATGCCCATATCAGCTTGACAAACTTCATTTAATAATAGAAACACTCCTACTACCTTGAGCAGTTCTGTCAGTGCTCCTTTCACAGTGCCATCTGGCTTGACCTTGTGAAACACAATTCATAGCCTGGCTAGTGTACAGCAGGAGAGCAACTGAGACATCGACTCTGAAAATCTCTGAAGTATTCACTGTGAGTCATTCTTCCCTCTTCCTGGCTGAACTTCCAGCAACACAGACCTACAAAGATTTGCTCTAGGATCAGTGTTGTGACTTGGCCCTTACCAGCAAAACACACAGCACAATAAACAAGCGCAGGCAGCAGAGCAAACAGCAGAGCTCACCAAGAAAATGGGTCTCGCAGCCTGACAAGTCAGAGCATCAGAGACTGAGTGTGTGTTGTTTGAAAACGCAGCACAAAGACGTTCATCCTGGTGTGTGTACAGACAAGATGAGTAACATTACGTACTCAAGGGCTTTCTGCCCCATGAAGTTGGCTTTAAAATTTGCCCATCCCAACAACTGCCTACCCAGAGAGCGGCTACCACTCCAGAACCCAGGTGGGATGGAAACACTGGGAAAATCATATCCTCCACGAGCACGGGGAACACAACACAGACAAATCTATGTGGGTGTCCTCCCACATCAATGTCCAATGAGTATTTTGTCACTTCCTGCAACAACCATGAGAGCCCTAATGTGCCACAAGGAGAAAACAGAAGGTATCACAAATGGGCCATCCCTGGGACTGTTTTAGGTGAAATCCTATGCAATCCTAGGAGCACACAAGAGGTTCCCATTAACTTGGTCTCCGTGTGAGTTCCTAGAAACTGTAGCACTTAACTCTGTATTTTCAAGAAGTCCATATGTGCGTAGCTCCCAAAGTCCCCTTCCCTAGTCCAACACCTCATCATGCTGCCCATGCTTCTAACACATAGTAAATACTGTTCTTAGATATTCCACGCAGACTCTGCAATTCAAGTAGCCTAAAGATTGCAAGGCCTGTGATTCCAAATGGTCAACATGTGTCAAAAAATAGTAGCTTGACATTATTAGCAAATTTAAGCCTACAAACAATAGTAAGTATATCGTAGTAGTCTTATCTCTATGCTTTTTTAAGTATAGAGATTCTTTGCAATATCCATGCAGGGTTTTTTTTGTTTGTTTGTTTTAAAGACAAAGACTTTTAAGCTTAAAATTACAACTTACCTGTATTGTACACAAGAAAGTATTTTGGCAGACAAAAGAATCTATTTCAGAATGCATTTTATATTTAACACGATATGTTACCTGGGTGCTTTTCATATTAAAAATTAATATTATTAATATTAACAATATTAATACCTTCTGAAAGCAGCATCATACCCCCCAGAGAAATGTCTGCAAAGGGGCAGGAAATATCAACAGCACCTGCACTTCCCCACCCAAATACACATATTTAGGGTAGTCCTTTAAAAAAATATTGGTATATTCCTACAGTAACACCTGTATTTAATAAAGACACAATCTTCAGTTAACACTTTTATAATACTTCGGATATCTCACAGTTAATGTTCTTAATCCAGAAAATTTTTATTATGGGAATGTTTCTGCAAATTTAATAACATACTGGTATTTTAACATATAAAAGAATATACAGTAATGGATTGAAAGCCAATCAGTAAGCAACCACACACACAAAAAAAGGACAAGCTAATAATTCAGAATTTATTTAGAAGATAATCATCTATATTTTGTAGCTGTGACTACAAATGTGGCTTTTTAGCTTTATTCTGCATCTGCCTGTGAGCATGCATACACATATAGATAAACTATATTGTTCAATATCCTTTGCAAGTGAAGATTGGGACTCTCACCCACCTAATAGTCCCCATGGAAACATAGTACTAAGGACTGTCCTTGACAAGGCAATTCAGCTATAGAAGAGGAAACACAGCCAGGTTACCAGACAAATGGGATGCTATGGAACTAGTAACTAAAGTCCTGTTGTGCAGATGCTCCTTCAGCTCAACGAATCCCAGTAACTCTTCCTCAGCCTTGACAGGACACACAAGGCTATAGACAGTGAACTTGACCAGAGGGGAAAGGATGCAGGGGAACATCATAAATCTGCCTTTTTTATTCCTCCTCTTGGCCTCTTTATGCTCTCTGCTCTTCTCAATTAGGTATCTGAAGCAAATATACATCAGGTGAGATGGTTTTGGTGAATGGCAAAAAAACCCTGAAATATTACTTAAGCTTTCAAGAATTGGAAATTTGCCTCATTCACAATTAGAATTCAGAAAGATGATTAGGTGGTTCATATTTGGAAAAGACAATGTTTCTTCACTGCTCTTCACCATTTTTTAAATTATGTGTTTGGAATTTTAAAAATGTCAGGTTTTCTGACTTTTTCATAATAAAAGAGCTGCAAATACTATTATTCAGTTCTTCTGTGGATATTACCATTCAGATATCTGTTGCCTCACTTCTCTCCCTCGTGCATTTTCTCTCTTCAAAAGCAGCAGATGGAAGACATCTCCCTTTTGGGGAGCTTATAACACAGTCAGACCTCAGACTTGGTACTTGGCACAGACCCTCTGGCTATGTCTGAATTTGCACCAGGAGCCGGTCAGTAGACTGAACCAGACAATGCTGAAGGCCTACACCTAACACAGCATACAGTGCTGCAGCTTTGCTGCAGGGAGGACAGTATTCCCTGCACCAAATATTCACACACTGCACACAGTTGTAGCCTGTCTGAATGCGTGATTTACTGGTTCAGAAACGTTGACTGAGTTACTTCCGAAAGGAATCCACCTTGGGCACACCAAAACCAGCCTCTGACGTAAACCATGGGGTGATAAGTGAGGAGGAGTAGGCTTGCTCCAAAACAGCTCTGAACTGAAATGCTATCATAACTGCAGTCATAGACAACTAGAAGTAGCTCTCTCAACACAGCTTGAGCAGGTAATTTCTCATTAACAGGACAATAATAGACTTAGCTACTGATGGTTTGGAAAACCATTTCGATACCTGCAAGACAAATAGAGTAATGGAACAAGAAGACAAAAGCTACACCTTTGTAGCTACAGCCTGAAATGCCACCAGAGGAGGGTCAGACTCTCAGTTTTTATTCAGCAGTAGAAAATGGGTACAGAGTAACCTAGGCATTCTCTCAGGAAAATACGTACCTTTTCTCAGACTTTTCTGCTGCCTTGCAAATGTCTGTGCTTCCAGCAAATCCTCCTTCCCTCACCATGCTTTCAAATGAAACCAAAGCTCTACCAAGCCGCTTTCCTCATAGGTAAATGTAGCTTGGATTTACCTTCTGGACTCAGCAGCTGGACTGACAGTCTGTGGGCAGAGAACTGTCAGCAGATAGTCCTCTCCTAAAGCCCTCATTTGCATTGATGCAGCATCACCTGAATTACAGATCAAATCTGCTTCTGATGTGTGACTGTCAGTGATTTCAAGTTAAATACATCAAAAGGAGAATTACTGGTTTAAGAGTAATATTTTGTTCTCAAAACCAAACATTTATTCTTAAGGAAAAAAAAAAGTGACTATAAAACACTAATCTTTCAAAATAGCCAGAATATAAAAGCATTGTCATGTCCATAAATTCAGGAAAACTTGCGTGATTAAGTGGTCACAAGGGAATATCTCTGTAACTGAAATATTGCTTGATTTATAACAAAAAAAAGTTCTTTACCCAGAAGGTGTTTGGGTACTGGAACAGGCACCTCAGGAAACTGCTCACTGCAGCAAGCCTGACAGAGTTTAAGAAGCATTTGGACAATGCTCTCAGGCACATGGTGTGACTCCTGGGGATGGTCCTGTGCAGGGCTAAGGGTTGGACTTGATAATCCTTGTGGGTCCCTTCCAACTCAGCATATTCTGTGATTCTGTGATTGTGTAAATGTAATTAAACTGAAAGTGGAGGAAGATCTGCCAGTGGGAACCATAACAATATACGGATTAAAAATTGCAGTGGTGACAAAATAAATATTTCTTTTTAATAAATATATTGTTCAGTTGCATTTTATACATTTAGTTGCAAGTACATGAAAAGACTAAGGAGTGACCATTTGATGCTCAGAGGGTAAGAGAAATGCAAGTGGAGATCTCCTTCAAAACAGTTCTAAAATGCATATTTAACCAAGATTTTACTGCTTAGAAAAGGTAAAACGATGCTTCCCATAAATATCCCTTAACCATGGAGGTGCTCTCTGCTTGAAATGTGCCTCATCTGTCTCAGCAGTGTGATTTGGGTGCAGGAGGGTCAAAGCTTAGCAAAGCACATTTTGCTGCACCATCTTGTGTCAAATAAAGGGGAAGAAAGGAAGCCTCTCTTATTAAAAAGTGATGGCTATGGCAGGTAGTGCTATATAACAGAATGTGCTCAAGAACACAATAGAGAGTGGTTCTGTGATGCAGATGTCACAAATAAACAAACAAGAAGGTTGCTGGAGTACAGGCACTTTAGTTTCAAGCTGGATGCATACAAGGATGCTGTCTTGACGCTCTCTTCTTCCCACTCCTTTCCCTTCCACAGAAAGCAAAATAATAACTTTTTTTTTTCACTTCTATCACATACCACACTTTTTACAGCTTTTACACTTTTATGTATTTTCTGTCTAAAGCACAAACCCTCAGAAAATATGACATAGAGGGTCAAAGGCAGACCGCAAGAATCAAAACTCAATAGTTATCCCCACAAGCAGGGGTGGAAGAAACACATAATCAAGAGTTAATTGTTGGCAGTTCAGCAGCCATTTATATTCAGTCAAGACTAAGAAAAATACAAGAAAATACTGAGATAGAAAGATGGTTTTCTTCACATACAGTGCTATATAATTTTTTACCCAATTCTGCACTGTGCTCCTAGACATATTTCAAATCACTGTTCTAGGGCAAGGGTGCAAATTTCAGTTACTACAGTAGTATGTCTAAGTCAGACATAACAGAGGAAGTATTTCAGAACTTACAGCAAAACACAAAATTTTTCTAAAAAATCTTGATTAGCAGCTGATTATCTTTACTGAGATTGCACAAATTCTTGCCTAAAGCAAAGGGCTAATGATATACAACATTTTTGAGAGCTCTAAAACACAAATTGGAATGCAACAATACTTATAATCACAGATTCTTCCCTACAGAAAAAAAAAAAAAAGCTTTAGAAGCATTCAGTATGCTGGTTATATGTATGTAACTACAAAAGCAGCTAAAACAAAAGCTCAGTTTATAATCAATAGTTTATAAATCAAAGCAGAGCCTTACTTCAAAAACCAGAGACAGACCTGAGAAGAGTTGCTGATTTATAAAAAACATTATTTGAAATCAGCAAGCAATTAAAGCAAAGCATTTCTCTTTCTTCTTATATAGGCAAAGCACACACAGGGTCTAGCACACATAATCAATGATGGAGAAAGCTGTAGCATCTGAAGTATTTCCCCATTGCAAGAAACACTGAAATTACAAAGATTATCTTGGTTGCAGTTCAGCTCTTTTTCTGAACGGTGCCACCACAGTCTGTGTCCAAGAAGTACTTAAACCACTCTACAAACACGATTAAGTTCCCCAGCACACTTAAAAAGCTGAATCTGTCTCTAACTTTGCAGAAATCCCAGTTCAGACTCACATGGGACAGATCGATGTCAGTTACACCCAATAGCTGGAAAATGAACAGACTGAGCTCAAATAACAACAGATAAATAACTACAGCGATGCTGTAAAAGCCAGCAGCAGTTTCAGAGATTTTTGGCCATTCAGTGTCCAGCTAAGCCCCAGAGCACAAGCAAGCAATGAAAAGCAATAAAACCCCCAATCTCATTATTAGATTTGGTCATCTGTGCTCTGTGTTCAGGACAAGTTTTTCAATATTACATTTTGAATGTTTTCAGTCTGACTGTACAGATACGTATGGATATTAGATCATACCATCTCTGTACTGCTCATAACTTGAGCTGGATGATTAAGATTGGATTTTTGGTTCCGTAGTTATGGAATGTAGAATGACACATGCATTACTGGAGCTTGTTTTCTAGTGAAGGCTTAGCCTTTCTGGAAAATCAAGTCCCTTAAATTTCTTTCACCCTTCTTCTCTCTTTGCATACCTCAAATGTTAAAGATCCAAAGGCATTGATCAAATAGTTTTTTTACTCTCTATTGCTAATTAGTACAGTATCACCTTTTTTCACTCCATTAAAATGGGTTGTATTCAACACACTATAATTTACCCAGAATATTTGCACTTTTTTTCTGTCTTAAAGGTATATTACAAATATCCAAGTAGAAGAAAATGCTGTGCTGAAGTAAACCATTTAGATTGCCTCTACTCTGTGTAGCTGAGAAGCTTCTTCAAGAATCTTTAAAAAAAATCTTCAATGACTTACAACTTCTTCAAAACCCCAAATGATAAAATATTTGTTAACAACAGGGTAGAAATCCCCAGATTTATTATTTAATCAGGAGAACATGCAGAGAAGTTTGTAAGAGATCAAAGAAATACAGATGTAATAAAAAAAGCAGTAAGCTACATAAATTGGAAAAACATTTTAAAATATGCATTATGTGCCTGTTACATTTGCATATGTCCAATTATAACAACCAAAATCCCAACCAAACTCCTTGACAGCATGCAAGTATTTTATTTAAGGAGGTCTAATCTTCTATTCAATAAAGCAAAAGTGACTCAGATTTTGACTTCCTGGTTTACCCTATTAAAAAAAACCCACAAAAATACCACACACACAAAAACCCCTTATAAAACAAAACCATGTAATCTATATGTAATTAGGACCCCGATTTGCACATCTGAGATTGACAGGGGCTTTGCCCTTAACTGAAATAGGAACATAATACAAGCCTTTTAGCATAACCCACACAGTATGACTACATGTGATCCAACATGAATGACCCAAAATCCACCTACTTCAGTATCTTAGTATTACATAGCACATCAGATACAGCAAGTATAACAGAATCTGCTAGTTGGAAGGAACAAAGAAAGGTAAGATAAATGTCATTTATTTTAATTAGCAGGCTGGGTATTTCTAAGATGTCTCTGGCATCTCAGTGTCAATTATCCTGATCTATGCTATTATATCAAGCCTTTGAAAGTGTACCTTTAAGGACAATTATATAATCCAGAAGCTAAAGCTATCTAAGTTCCCTTCAAGTCAGTAAAAATACTACCTTTGCACTCAGGGGGATATCTTTCTCAAGCCTGGACATGTATTCATATCAAAATACACTGTTTAGGATTCAACATTTTACTTAGGAGACTCTTCCCAGAGCACCAACAACTGTTTTGCCATTTCTTTTACTTCTTTCCTTCAGCACCCTGAAGCACGTTATCAGCTAACAGTATATATGCTGTAACAATGCTAAGAGAAACAACTTCACCCTTCAGCTCAGCTCCCCCTCCCCCAGCGAAAACCCCCACAACTCCACTACTAATTATAACAGTACCAAAACAAGTGACCAAACCAAGCTGCATTCTTTGTTTCTGCAACAGGACCAAATTACAGCAAATCATATAAAACCCCCAGATATTTGACTAACCAACCTTTTACTTCCTTATTACTTTGCACTAAAGAACCTTGCTTTAGCAAGCGGAGGCAGGAGCACCATATTCAATTGTTACTCAGCAGAACAATCCTTCCACCAGGTCTGATGTGAGGAAAAATCACAGTATTACATTATTTGTCTCAAAGGAGACGCTGTGCCTTCCCACAGGCCGTGGTCTCTCCACTCTCAGGAGCAAGTGGAAGTCAAAGGGAGAAGCTGCTTTAACTTCTATTTCACCGTATTATGGTTAATTGCTATTATTCCTCTTTCCTCTGTTTCCTCCTCCTGTTTTCTGTATCCTCTGCTAATGCAGCAGTCCATCCCATAATGCATGCATGCAATCACCACACACACACCTGTTCCCATGAGGAGCTTTGTGCTGGCACATTCAGCAAGGAAGTCACGGCAACTGATGTATTTCTGAGAGCACCAATGTTACTTTGGAGATGTGTGGCTAGTAACATTTACCTCATCTTACCTTAGGCCTAAGTACACAGCAACAATTCCCACTTCATTTCACATTTCCAGATGTTGCTAAGAGAAAAGGAACTATAAAGGTGTTGTTACAATAATGCCCTCTGGAAATACATTTCACCCTTGCAAAATGCTTATTCACTCAAATACTGCTCAACGCAAACTGTCTCTGTTACATTTTTCACCCACATGAATTTTAAACCCTATTATCCCACATTTTGCTTCATTAAGTAGCAGCAAAATTCTATCTTGGTTTTTTTTTAAGAACAAAATTAGTTTCAGATTCTCCAATATTGTTAATTTAATCTTCTTTTTTAGATTTCCAGTGATCTTTTCAAGTAAAATTCTCAGCCTGAGTTAATTAAAAAACATCTGTCTCCCCTAAGGCTTTCATTCAGTCTTCTGAGTATTAGAGCATTGAGTGCATTTCTTTATATTGACTCTAGAGTACCTGGTATTGTTAATTGTCTTCCAGAGACCAGAGAATTCATCATCATATTGCAAAGATATTAGACACCCTAGCACAGAAATTTATTGTGCATATATATTAAAAAATCAATATGCTCCAGCAATACACCATACATTTTCCATGCCAGCTGAACCCTATTCATCTAAAGGAGGTGACATACAAACTATTTACTGTAGAATGTGCTCTTGCTGTTGTTATTCAGAAGCACTGTCATTTTCTCCCTTCTGCTCTCAGAATTTGGATTTTCACACATATCAAAGCTTGGGAGACTTTTAAACTTCTTAAAGTCAAATTTTTAAAACTTACTTTCAGTGAACAGTTTAAACAACAATTTATCTCAACAGTTTCTTCATTCAGCCTTGACTTAAAAACCCAATCTCAGGATTAAATTTCATCCATCTCTTTCTTTTGAAACACACATAATCAAAACCTGCAATCAGCATTTCAATGGTTTCCCAAGGCTGCACCCTGGGCTGTCTGTGACAGACTTCGAAGCTTAGACATACCTCCCTCAGTTTGATCAGGGTACCTACCCTGCCTTTGTACAGCTTCCCTTTCCACATCCCCCCCGGATTTCAGTATAGTGACTAACAAACAGTTGTGAAGTGATAGACTTCAGGCTTGGAAAGTAAATTCCAAGACGGACTATGGTCCCTGTAACATTTGGGTTAGATGTCTGACCAGACGGGCAGGGATCATCGGAACAAAGGTTTATTTGGTCTATTTGTAATTTCCCTCCCTGCTCCTGCCTGAAGAAATAGTCTTATTCTTCAAGGAGTGAAAGCTGTTATCATATTGAGGACTTGTAACATGAAATTTTGTTGCTTGTCTTTTCAAAAATCCTCTTAAATCTGAACCTCAATATTATTTGGAAAATTAATTCCCTAGCCTAACCATGCAAAAATAATCAGTTTTACGTAGTGTAAATTTGATGATGGTACATTTGTTATCAAAAGGAACTACAAGAGCACTTAATTCTATATCACGTAATATTTTCTGTAGTTTGATTGTGTCCTTCCTTGTCTCTTCTGTAAGGCAAACTCTTAAACTCTCATGTTTCTTTTAACAAGAAAGTGGCTAATGAAAGCTCTCATTATTACCTATTAGCTTCTATCCTGATCAGAAGCAATGACTATTTTAGGCAACAAGGCACCTTCAGATTGCTCGTGGAACTATGAGAACATCTGTGCTATATTCTATCATAATTTTTACATACTCCAGTACTTACCTTGCACAAGTACAGTTTTTGCTGAGGCATCTACCTGACTATTTCCCATGAGTTTTCAAACTCAGTAGAGCACATCTGACTAGGTTCCTCTATCTAGGTGGCTTTGCCGAGCATTTGTCAAAAGGGCAAAGAGAGGAAAAAAGAGGGGAAAAAAAATTTAAAAAGGGAAAATAAAAATCCCAATCCAGTCAGAGCTTGAAACAAAATCATTACCTACATCCTTGAAGACACTTTTGACTTCACCTAATCTAAATCCTTCTGTTGCTTCTGAACATCTTGCCATTCATTTCTAAGTCATTGTTTAATACGCTGAAGAAAAGAAGCCCTTTAATACAAAGCCCACATCTCTAAACAAAGCTGAAAATTCGCTGTTTGTTCCTATTCCTTAGTTTCAGTTGCAGTTTCTAAGCTATAACTTTTCTTTATTTCTAATCTCCTGATAACATCGTGACCTTTTCTTCATATTTTTTTTTCCCAATGAGAATATTTTTTTAAAAGCTTTTTGGAAATCAAAATAATTAATCCTATGGAATTAGGCAGTGCAAATAGCAAGAAGGTTCAAGAATAGAAGCCTAACTATAGCACCTGGACCTTAATACAAACTCTAAGCCTTATGTCTACTGTTTTTTAAATGTTTAAACAAACACTAATGGATGATTGAAACTGGACACAGTTCCTTAATAATACAATCCTTAAGAAAGAACAAAATCAGTGCTCTGAATTTGCTAAATGGAGATGACAATATTTACCAAACTACTTTGTAGGGAATCATCACACCTACAAGTGAAAAGTGCTATAGGAGATTACATAATGGATGCATCTTAATTTATTCCTTGTTGCTAGAGACAATGGCATTTGAAAACATGCTTTAATTTAAATGTAAGGTAAGATGATTCCAAATCTATTATAATTTCTTATTTTATTAATTAACAGGTAACATAAAAATAGCTACCAATATTTTTATTATATTAACAAAACAACCACATTCAAATACTTTTCAGAATAAACAAAGTAGACAGAAAACACTGCAGCCTGTAGAAAATCAGCTGAATTCCAGACCTCATCAAAACGTTTTGCTGGAAATGATGGCGAGCTTGTCTCCTGAACCATGAACAACTCCATCACGTATTCTCTTGTTCAAATTATTCAGACATGCCTAAGAAAATGTTATCTCCCTCAAAAATAAAATATATACTTTTTCCCTGCAGATTTAAGCTTCTATAGGAGAAAGCATTACAATCAAAACTATTTTAAAAACTTTTTTTATTTTTAATAACTTTAAGCATGGAAGCTTCATTTTCTGCCTCTGTATAGGCCTAAATAAATAACGTTCTACATATTTATTTGTGATCTAGTCACAAATCTTTTTCAACCTTTAGTAAGCAAAAATGGCTACCAACATTTGAATAAAGAAGCAGAATAAAAATGCTTTAATAGTCTTCAGAAATGGCTGAAATTGCCTTCCCTCATGTAACAACACCATAAATCACAAACTGGGCACAAATTTTTCAAGTAGGGGCACATTAAGATGAATTTTACATCTTTGCAAAACCTCACTGAAGCCAGTAAAAGGCTTCAGCCGGATCAAAAAACATCTCAGTTGAGGCTGAGCCTGAGACACAAATGGCCATACTAAAATATGTCTGCTTAATGTACACTGTTTTCATTAACACTTTTTCTATGATGGATTGCATTCTCCCTATTTATATTACAAGGGTCTCAAGGTTGGCAGGTATGTTTGTTGCTTTTCTTATAATTAAGGAAACTTATTATATATAGGAACATTGGTGTGTTAGCACACATATATACACATGTATAAAATAAATTGAACTTATCAACCCTCAGTCTCAGATGCTGCTTTGCTGCCTTGTTGCTAAAGACAAGAAGTCTCTGTGCAACTTTTCTCAGCAAACTTGATAATTTCATTATTTATTCTTTTTCCAAATAGTAATAACAGTTTTTAAAGGAAATCCAGTAATAATCTCACGCTAAGGAAACTAATGATTTAGTCCTATTTTTCTGCCTGCCCCAATTTTTAAAAATTGGCCTTTAATCCATGAAATTTGTTCCCTCTTATTGCTCAAAAGCTTCATTTGTTCAAGAGCTTCCATTGAGTAAACTCATTAAAATCCTTTCAAATCTAAGTGTAGGACAGCAACTTGGTCACTGTAATTCACATGTTTCTTAGCTCCTTCAAGGCCCTCTGCTTGATTAGCAAGGAGTGACTCTGCCTCCAAAATCAGGTGGATTCCTCCCAAGTATTCCTGGTTTGAGTATAACTATTTTCTTTATCAACATTCATTCAGCATAGAAGTCAGGCTTCCTGGCGTGCAGCTTCCCTGTTCCTGCAGCCCCTTTTAGAAACTAGCATCACATATCAAATCCACCCGTTTTCCTGGTATCAAGAACAATTTAGAAGACAATTTTCGTATCACAGTTCAACCATTTAATTTTTGAGTTCCTGTGGAACCTGTGAGCAATTGCCATCTGGTTCTGGAGACTAATTTCTCTTCACTGATTTAGTCTAAAACTTACTCTTGACACTTCCAATTAAGGCAGACCCCCACACAGTGAGAGACTGATGTGAAAACTCTTCTAAACTCTTCCAGAAAAGAAAAAAAAAAAGGCCAATGTAAAGAATTTATTTTGCAGTCATTTACCGACTTTATCTTCCTGTTGTGCTCTTTCATCCTCCTTTTCAGACAGCACATTCACTCAGAGATTCTTCAGAAAGCTTCCCTGATATCTCTGCACAAAATTCTGCTTGTTTTGGGGGTTTTTATTTATTGTCCCCCATTTTTAAAGAGTGCTTTAGCTGTCCTAATTCACTGGCAGGTTCAGTCACCCATGTTACAGAAAACCAAAGGAAGTAATCAAAACTGAATTGCTGATCATTCCACATAGAAACTTCTTTTCCCTTTCAAATCCTAGTAACAGGCTGCTACTTCTCCTTCCCTACATATTTTGATAACCAAAAATACAGTTAACACCAACGGCACCCTTATTGCCATCTGAATTGATACAAATGGGACAGTCTACAACTCCAAAGCATCATTTCAGCTTTTCTACAGATTCAGCAAACATGACTTAATTTGTTTGATTCTAGCCATGTTTTCCAAAGTTTTCTCCATAAAGCAGCTTAATTTATTTCCCTCATAAACAACCAAAATTGTGGCCAAATATTTTGCTCAGATTTTCAAAATCAAAGGGGATATGCCTGCAGGAAATCCTTCTTATATGAAAATAATCACATTTCAAGAAAATGCCAAAAGCATTTCAGAAATAACTAATCTACTATCACTGACTTACAGAAGGGCACCATCACCTATGCAGGAGCTTTCAAATTACTGGAATAAAATATGATCCTGCATTCATGGAACATCCTGAAGTCTTCCAGAACCGATGATAAGATGAATAACAGCAATAACGAATGATACACTGCTATTTTTTCATTACTAATTCACTTTAGAAGTCATTAGGCAATTTGAGTTTGAAATGAGATGCTGAGCTACTGCTGCTATTTTTCTTTTTAAGCTTCAGATTCCTGACTTCAGCCTGTAGTTATGCAATACTGTACAAGCAGATCCCTCTGGTTTCCAAGAATAGTTTTACTGAGTATACAATTAACTAAGCAAGAACCCAGGGGTTCTGTAAATGACATACTGCTGTTTATTGTTTATTATTTCTCCTGCAAACCTGATTATTTCACCAATAAACCTTATTAACTGAGGTCCTGTACAATACCAAGAAAATAAAGACTACAAATAACATTTTGCTTGTGCTCTTAATTGTGTACCATACTGTTCTGCTACATTACCTGCTGCAGAAAATTAAATTATATGCTTACTTTGTGAATTTTCTCACCTGCCAACCACTGGAAAGAAGTCTGCTATACGAAAGAAGTTAATTTATATCAAAGGTTATCATTAAGTACAGGTTGGCAAAAGATACTGCAATTATCATTTTATTGGCTCTCATTAGCAAATGAAAACAGAAAAATATATATTACTACTAAGTATTTCTGACTTAATTCAGTAACTGACTCTGCTCCTTAAGCTTGCAAGCAGGCAACATAAATGTTTAATTCTGAACGTATCAATGCAAATTCAGTTACGATGTCAGCTTCCCATAAGCCAATCTGTTACATTTTGGACAGATTTGCTATAATGCTAGAGGAGCTTTCACCACCAGAAGGGATTGAGAAAGGTCTTGTAGAAAACCTCGGAGAGTCCTACAGTGCACACAGTCACTCGTCAAACAGTGAAGGAGCCAGGGACCTTTGCAAGTGATGCAAGTTTTCCAAGAAAATTCTCAGAACACCCTCTGTAACTCCTGTAACTCCTCTGTGATTACCTCCTTGGATCTACCCGATCCTCATTCAGATAAACAATTAAAGCAAAGTTAAAATACAAACAAGTCTATCCTTTCCGAGCCTAAAGTCCTCCAGCTTATGAAAATGAAACTGAGCCCCCTGTGTGCAAAGGAAACTACTCAAAGGTCATTTTGTGTTTACTTGGATCTCTGTTTGTTCTGTGCATGAAAAATCAGCTTCCATCACTTTTGCAAAATGACAGCATGGAGAAGAACACTGGATTCCATATCTTCCTCAAAAGGACTCTGTTTAAAAATTCATTTATACTGGGAAAGAAAAAAAAATTAAATTAACCACCCTACCACAGTGACATAACCAACATAAAATGAATCACATTAAAAATATAATCATTTTAATTGCAAATATCTGTGCAATCTCACATAAAGAAGGCAGAAAACTGAAAGAGCCATGTGCAGCACTGCAGGACAGAACTGCTCCATTTGATCAGCATGGAAAATTACATGAATACCAGAAAAAAGACTGGACAGATAAAGCAGCATACAAGAATTTGCATTATTTTTAAAACACCCGTTTACTCTTCTTTATAAACTGACAGATCTGTAAGGAACTAGCATCTTCGATCCCTAAGGTGATCAAGCTAGTTCATCTATGTCACTCCACCAGTGCAATTAAAAACAGTTTCTCAATGACATTCTGGAGTTTTTAATTGTTTTAAGGAGCAGGTTTCAAGTGTGTAATAAACAGCTCCACCTACTGTCCCAGAAGCAAGGAAAACATTTCCCAAATCTACATTTCCTGGCTGCGGCAAGTACAACAGATCCCTTCCATCCTGCCCCTTTGCAATGAAGGGCTATGTCTGAAAAACATTAATATCAAAGTAAAAAGAAGAAAAGAACCAGTCATGTAAAACCCCACTCTGAAGTTCTTCACATGTCCTTTAGGCAGATGAAGGTCCCCATCCCAGTCAGAAAAAGTGTAAGAAACCCACTGAGACATAGACACTCCTGCTCAGCTCCTGACACAGTGCTAGAAGAGAGGGGAAGGATGCTCCCCAGCAGGTCCTGGTTTCTTGATGTCTTGCAAAAATAGCTGCCTCTCACTGCCGTTGTCTGTCTCCCAGAGGGAAATACACATCTAACTGCAAAATACTAAGGCACCACATAGGCCAAATCAAAGGCTGACACAATCTGTTGCAGATTTTTTCTGAAATTTGAACATGCAAGATTCTTGTGTATGAGAGGGAGAGTATCCAGAAAAAGGAAAAGACAGTTTGCTTGAGCTTGGATCTTCTGTATGACATGAGGAGCAATGCTGTATCAACCCCTATCAAATCAAGGGCCAAAATTTATCTGACCAGTTCCTGAAGCTTTTTAATGTAGCTTTTCTGAGTGAAGTTCTCCTTTACAAACAAATCAGATGTCAATGGAGAAGAAAGACTGTACTCACTTCCCTTCCAAGTATGACAAAAATATTCTGATACTACATCGATATGGTACTCAGAAAAACACAACTTGCAGCCTTCGAGACTGTCCCAAACTGTGGTTTGGAACTCACATAATTCTTCAAAGAGAAAAATAAGTCTACTTAACATTTTAAATGCAAAGTTTCCCATTTTAAGTAACTAGTAACTCAAATTATACAAAATTAACCCAGATACTATTTATATGCTCTATAGGACAGTCCGTTTTCTTCTGTTCCGAATTAAAATAATATAGTCCACCCATAACTCCTACCCTAATCATCAGTCTTTAAGCACCTTTGAAAAAACTAAGCTAAAACCTGCTTTTGAAAAACTCAGAGCACAACTTGTCCAGACAGCTCTTTGAAAAACGTCACGAGACTTCCCAGTTGCAGTGTCCTGGCAGCATTCATCACTATCTGTCACCCTAGTGTGGAATGGTACCATCAGATTTGTGACTGCAACCAGCTGTTTGAAATTACTGTGGCTTAAGATGGAATGAATACTTTTTGTGGGGGGGAAAAAAAAAAAAAAAAAAAGAAAGAAAAATACTTGATAAGTTTTTATAGTTTTTTTGGTTTTTGGGTTTTTTTTGAGTTTTTTTTGGCTGTGTTTTTTCTTTCTTTTTAAATTAATATAAGACTAGGATGATTCAAACAAATTACACTGAGGTTAAAACTTTGTTGAGAGTTGACTTTTGCTCGCATGACAGCCAACCGACACGAAGAGTCATGTCAGCCGATTGTAATACACCTACTAAAGGGAAGAGCAGCGCTGGGAATTTGAAAATAACCCAGTTTCATTTGCTTGCACCGGGTAAAACTGAAGCAATGACATTAGAGGAAAGAGCTGCACACAGAACAGAAGTCACAGTAGCAGCACACAGCTTACCTTTCACACAGTTTTGCCATCTTCCCCCAAAGCCTCAGGTTGATCCTGAGTCACACGACTTCACCCTGATGTTCACTGCTGCTATATGTGTCACCCGCCAAATGCGAAGCCATCAAATGCGAGGCTTACCGCCCAGAATGCACACTTGCAGTGAACATACCAAGATCCTTATTCTAGCAATCTTTCTGTCTCACTCTGACTAGAATCTGCTTCAGCTCCTAAATTTAGGATCTGTCATTGTATCAAGTAGATGGCACTGCAAGCTTTTATGGCTGAGTAACAGTGGGGCGCACGCTCAATAAGAGTATATGTCAATAGCAGCACAGCTCAGAAGGATGCATATGCTAATAAAACGTAACTCTAGGAAAAGGCAGCAAAACCTTCTTATCCTTTTCATGGGATGCCAGCCAGAAGGGTAAGTACAGTTACAAGAAGCACACTGCTGCCAAAACCTTCAAAAACAGAAGTTACAAGCGTAACACTCATTTTTCTTAAATAGAGAGCTAGCCAATAAAAATGAAAACTTTTTAAACGAGGAGCAATTTTTATTAAATTCCTTGTATAGCATCTTTGTCCATAATTATGAGGATAGCATGCGTCCATTTCAGGAAAGTCACAATTTTTTCCCCTTTCCCAGAAGTGAAAACACAGCTGGCCGAAGCCTGGCTTCACCTCAGGCATCCACAAGGTCTGTCCTGCCTTAAGTTATGCCTTGCCACAACAGCACTCCCCTTGCCTGCTATTATCTAGTCTCTCTCAGGCACACTGAGACGCTCAGGAACTAAGTATTTTGATGCAAGGCTGCACACCTTGCTTCGTGTTCATCAACACAACACCACTCAAGCTGAACTACACAGTTCAAGCTGACTTTAGGAGGGTGGCCAGTACCATCCATGCCTGCAGGGCAGCACAGACCCCCACCCAAAAGCAATGCCCATAAATGCACTGAATTAAATTCCATGCGATTTCTGCTACTTTTCAAATAGAAATATATGAATTAGCTATGACATTGGACACAACCTAAACTGACGTGACTGCAGTGAAGCTGCAGTTTTCCTGATCCATCTTGTTTTGATTTCCATGTCCAGTGAGACAGAAAAGCCACAGTTATTCATTCGCTTATGCCACTTAATGTTTGTGTCAATGCCCACTGCAAGACAAAAGCTCAGCAAATTTAGCTGCAAACCGCCCCCTCCCCCCCCTCCCAGTTTAACAATCCAGCTCTAAAGCAGCAGACATTTGCTATTTGGACCAAAATTTTTGTAGGGGAGATTTCCAAGTCACTGTGTGTGTTATCAAGTTTCATTAATGTGTGCCATGAACCGTGAACAATCACCTTTGCTGCAGCAGAGTAAACATATGGACTGTCCTCCTTTAGAAAAGTACAGTCAGAAAGCAATCAAGACCCATGGGCATGCTGTATCACTGTCCAGCAAGGAAGTTCACCTTGAACCCTGTGACAAATGCAAACCCAGGCAAAGCTTCAGCATCGATGTAATAAAAGTATCCGTTGCAATTAAAACTAATGTTAGCAATCCTATGCTTTGCACGTGTCTCAGTCTGAATAAATTGGGTCAATCCTCATTTTGTTCTTTCTTATGAATAAACCAGGCAAATCCAGTATTTCTTTAGATGGACAAAATGTGAAATACTGTAAAATCCTGGCAAATGCTGTGTCTAAAAGTCAGTAACATACAGCCAGACTCACACAACATACTTAAAAGCTTAATGTTATTTCCTCTATTTTTTTGTAGCGTCCTCTTTTGCTTATTACAATAAAGCAAGTCAGAAAAGGTGCCTTAACAATGATTCTGGGTTGGTGTTTTATGAGAGAATTTTATATCATTTTATCAGAAAGAACAAGCTAAGATATTCTGAAAGATTTAATATTTACTATCACTATGAACTTTTATTCTCATATATTGTAACATTATTAACTGCACATCATTCTAACATTCTCAAAGAGTGTAAAAATATAAGACAAAAAAATATAAGACGGAAAAGAAAACATAGCACCAAGAACAGTGTGCATAAAATAACTTGGTTTGTTATTGGTGCTTTATTATTGAAAGGGGCAATGAAAGCTGTACTGTACTGAAAAAAAGTAGCAGTACCTGTTCAAATGCCAAGCCTTAAGGGCTCCATGTCTTATATAGAAAAAAAAATATATCTTAGTTTATTAAATTCCAGGGGCAAAAAAAGTTCATAGCAGAAATCAAAATCATGCCTTTGTCTTCTTTTTTTCTGTTGTTATTAAAAATAAATAAATAAAAAAAAGGCAAGAACAAAAAGACTGGCACACGGGAGGACCACTCTGGCTGCAGCTAGACCTGCATCCTAAAAAGGCTCAGAGTACAAGCTAACCCAATGTCCAGATGAGGTCCAACAGAGCATAAGGATGATCTGATTCAATACAAGAATCACTCCTGATTCAAAAAACAGCACAAGTCCTCTCTCCCTCAATTCCTTACATATGCAGTGGGAATACTTCAGAGCACGGTAAGGAAATAAAATTCACTTAGGAAATTAAAATTCACTTAATAAAATTCACTAAGGAAATAAAATACACAAACATGACAGGAATTTGGGCCATTAGAGAATTTTTTGTTTTAATGTAAAATATTGGTTTCAGAGCAGTTCTGAATTTCCAAAAGATTTCATGCCTAAGGATTACTGATATTGCAGCCATGATTTATATCTTTTCAGTGTGTTTCAGAATACAGTGAAATACTGCTTGTACATCACAGGTTAAAGAAAAGATCCATGCACGGTTCTGTTTCTCACAGTGGCTAGGTGAGAAAACGTTGCCCTTCGTTTGGTACTGGACACCTTAAAACTTCATGTGGCTAATTTTCAATATCAAGACACTCTACTGCCTTGGGCCTTGGCTGCAATTACTTGCAACCTTGGTTGCTGCAGATGCATTAAGACTGAAAAGATAATGCGAAACAAAAGAGACTAAATTAAATATTTCATTAAGTGTTCACAGATCTTAGTATTTCATTAAACTAAACTATAAGCTTTTGTGGTGGATGAGCAGAAGGATACTAATTATAAAAAGTATGTATGTCAAAATTTAACATTGTTTTTTCCCAAGTAATATAGCCGTAGAGCATCTCGGGCACCTTGTATTCACCTGTTTATTTGATTTTTTTTTTTTATTAAAACATTGATTTTAGACAAAATTCAAAACATAGAATTTCAAAAAACTTTTTAATACCAATTCTCTCAGTTATCTTCAGTGTCCTACCTCCTGTCTTTTGTCCTACTACAGAGCAGGTGACTAAAAAGTGCTTTGAGCAACAGAAGTAAAGGTCAATGCAGCTGAGATGTCCGCCTTAGTGCTTCACCTGACATGCTGGGATAGAGAAATTTGGGCAAGGAAGGGTCTGTATGAGAACATTTAGTTCACACCTCTCCCAAGATAGAATAACTTACTGTATGCCTTCTAGTGAGTATTTCCTTATTCCAAAAAACTTTTAGAAACGGAGATCCTGCAGTCCTTCTGGGTAAGCACTACAAGGTTCACTACCCTCAGTGTTTAAGGGTGCTTTCAATGTCAACCTTCACTTCAATTTAAACACATTAATTCATATCCTAACACCAGCCCTTCATCCTCTCTCTTATTCCAAGAATCTTTTTCCTTATCAATCTACATAGTACATGCCAGCCTGATTGTGCTAGCCTGAAGGAGCTCTGAAGTATTTCAGACTCATTCTCTGGTGCACACTGTATTTATTTCACCTGTTTAAGTGAGGTTTCTCTGTGTTACAGAGCTACTGTTCAACAAGCATTCAGGCTTAACAGCTATCGGAGCTGCAAACCTTCTGAAGGACAGCTCCCACCTCCTGACGCTTTCACTGCACCTCAGAAATAGTAAAATGGATCAAATGAGGACATGGGAATACCACACGTGTTCATGTTTTCTAATTCAATACACTTTGACCTTCCTTCTTTTCATATGATGGTCGGGGAATCATTCATCCTTTTGTGAGTTCAAGCCACTGCCTTTCACACCTTACTAAGCGTCAGTCAAAACAAGTTTATATCTAAGAAACTACAGAGTAGTAGGTTGCATGATACGTCACAGCAGATACAGTGAATTGAATTTGATTACTGGGGAAACTATCTGCTTTCTGTGTTACAATCAGGTCTATAACATACAAACTTAATGACGTCACCCTCTCTTTCTTCCCAGCCCCACTTAATGAAGTCCGCAATGGAAAGGAAAACGCAAAATAGCTTTTGACTACTTACTTAGCATCTATCTAAAGGCTAGTAGTACATGATAATCATTTTAATGAGGTTGGAATGAGGACAATTTAATCTTTTTGACTCAAGCATACATATTACACACATCCACCAGCTTAACAAGACCAATCTTTACAAAGGAAGACAGGAATGGACATGAGAAGGTTTACTAAAAATTATCGTCATACTTTTTACAGAAGTTAAGAAGTACAGAAAGTTTTGTGAAAACCAACAAATCCTTCTAAAATTCACATTAATTACTTCTGCTATTCTACTATACCAACCATGAAATTAGCCCTTGTCCTGTTTGTATGTACTCTAAGGATATTGCTTTACATTTTGTACTATGCACCTCACTGACTCCTTTGATCATCTCTTGAGCACACAACAAAAACATTTCCTGAGTAGATCACACAAACAGGATTATTCTGAACCAATTTCACCCAAGCTGAAACCACGAGACACAAAAGTGTAAGAGAAGAGGTCACAAAATACTCTTCTCAGAAGAGGAGGTACATGAAAAAGTTTTCCTCTAAATAGAAAGCAGGTTAGGGTTGATATAGTGCCCAAAAGGCAATAAAATCTGCTGCAGAAATGAATGCTAGGAGAAAACAGGTAACACTGAAACACTGCAATTTAAGTCAGTGATGTGGTATCCATCTTACAGAGATGGAGTCCTCACAGCTACTTTCAATTTTAAATCGTCAGAAAACAGTAACTCAAGATCTCCTTAAAGCCTTGAGTTCCTATTCACCCAAAATGATCAGATTTTTCAGGAGAGAATGTAGTATCTTAACTAATCAAAAGTGGCAATAAAGATGCATCCACACTGTGCTACCACATCCATCCAAAATCTCAACTGATCAATTGAAAATTTTTATTAAAAATAATTAAAATACAGAATTGCATAGAAACAGAAATAGAGGAAATCTACAGCAGGAAGTTGCAATCTATTTCCACTTTATTTTAGAAGATATTTCCTCAGGCAGCTGACTGAGTTCACGTTATCTTATTGGCCTTGGACTGAAATTTACCAAGAAGGGTTCTTATTTTCATTTTGTCCTGACATTGCAACAAAGAGCACAACTCTTCCAGACTTTCTTGTATCACAACAACATGGAATTAGGCTTTAACCTTTGGGTAGATGAAGATTCCTTGAAATTCACGTTCCCCATATTCTCTCATCTCCAGAGCTTAAATAAAACTTGGTTTAATAGGCTTAATGCTGCCTGAATTTTTATCATACAGCAAACTACTACACAATGTACATCAAAAACATGTATGTTTGGCTTTTGATAGAGGTAAAACATCCAACAATAAAGTGGCAAAGATGAAAAGCTTTTCCTTTGCTTCTTACAAATCTACACCTATAATTACTCATGACAGTTCCAGTTAACTGAATTTCAACAAAGAAGGTCAAGCCATAAAGGCCTAATTAATTTTACAAATACTCAGCAGGATAAACTAAGATTTCCCTGGGGAGTTAGAGAACCTGAAAGGACTAATTAAGAATGAGAATATGATGTGGTAGCTTAAAATTATGGAAATTTTGCATGCATTTTCACTCTGATCCAAACTGGCTGGAACCCACTTCAAATATTTCCTTGAGTTGTTGTTACAGAGTAAACCAAGAATGTTGAAAGGTTACAGAGAAATTATTATTTCCCCACTTCATTTATCTTCAATTCTGAAACTAAATATTTCAACGCTTTATATACATATACATATGCATATATATATATATGTAGGACAGAGCAGGACAAGTAGGGGGTTGTTCAGGTTTCTAGTTTTACAATGTTCAGTTTTCTGGCTTTACAATAGAAGGGACTTTACTTACATTACAGCTTCCAAAACCAAATACCTATGTGAAATTTAGACCTGTTTTTTAAGTGAAAACCAGAATGGGCTATGCTAGAAATAACAAAATAATTTAAATTTTATTATGAAAAATAATTCAGCTGAGGTCAAGTTACTCCTTTTCTGCTTTCATCCAAAACTGATGAAAGAAAGAAAATGTATCTTTAGTATACATTGGGATGATATGTTCAAAGCACATACCAATACATATAAAATTCTTCTCATCCTGCATTAAGAGAAAAGCTTGGGGAAAAACAAATTTTATCAGAAACCTAAGGTGATAGAAACCTTAATGCAAGTAACAAAAGTACTCAAATTTGTGTTTTACTTCAGAATTCTGTAGTTCATGATGTTCAACATTTCAGGCCAGGTACATCAAGTTCATCTTTTCATACTGTCTGTCAAGTGAATAGAGTGAGATAAACCCACAAAATCCACTCAACAGTCTCCCATTTCACAGTGAGAATGAATAGGATTACACAATATATATAGTTCTACTTTGTATGTAGGGGACATGTGATACTCTGTGGACACGTCCTGTTCTGCCAGTAAAGACAGAGAGAACAGCAATTATAATTAACTGCACTTTTTTTCCACTGGACGGATTTCTACACACATCACCCCCAAACAAAAGGAAAATTGAATTTAATACAACAGAATAAATATAATGCTATAGAAATAGGGTAATATAATGCTATTTAAAAAAAAAAAAGTAGAGATTGGAACTTATCATGGGTATTTTTTATTGTTTGGTTGTTCCTTTTAAAACATCTTATACCATTTTTCACATCCCAAAAGTGTATAGCTCAGCTCGGCTTGCTGTGTCTAGGCTTCACACCACCACTGAAAATACAGTATATATTAAACAATCACAGTAGGTGTGTCATTAGAAACAAAACACCACAAAAAACCAAACCAGCATGCCCTCATTTGACAAGCATGCAAGCTGTTACAAATCACTCACAAGTGCACAGATTACTCATAACACTAGATACACCAGTAAACAAAACTACTTTTGAAATTACACATTGCTTTCTCAACTTTTAAACTTGCAAGCATTTGCTGAATGATCTCACAACACTTCATGTGATGAATCTGGTTATGTCATTAAGAGACAAATGCAGATCTGTGAATTCCAAACACACGGACGTTGTTGTCATACAGGAATAAACAGAATCTCTCAAATTTGATTATATAAAGCACTTCTGGTGAGCTTCAAGCTTCTTTCATTTCAGAGTGCTTGGACAAAAAATTAAGTCTTATTTTATCCTCAACAATCACCACCACCCAGAAAGAATAATGATTTTTCAAGAAATGCTGTTTTACTTTTAACATGTAGAAAAAAGCCTTAGGGTTTGCATTAATGTCCCAGAGAGAGGTTTGCATTAATGTCCCAGAGAGAGTTTCACAGTGTCCATTTATTAGATATTTCACAAGCTTACACCATTTTCTGAAAAAAACGAACAAACAAACAAAAAGTACTTTTAATAAAGGTTAGGGGTTTCTTTAATAAAAAATATGTTCAAACCTTTGTTCTCTGGCTATTTAGCACAGAGTTTGCTCCTTCCATGCAAATTAGTAAAGAATCAGTGACATCTGGGCAAGAAATATAACTTTCTTCTAGAAATAACCCTTAGCTATTGCTTATTAAAAGGACCATTAAAAAGATTCTATTTCTATAATCAAACAGTCAGTGAGTCAAAAAATATCTTAAGCTAAATTTATAAAGACATGGAAGCATAGAAATTTATCTGATTTGATAACAAAATGTAAGGCTTTCATGACAATCCCGTTAAATCCGTATACTAGAATGTTTCTCAGAGAGGAAGAAGGTCATTAATCATCTTTTAGGATGGTATGCATTTTTCTCCAGTATCAAGTACAAGAGCAATGCGTTTGGAGATCCAGAATGGACAAGAATCAGAAAAGGGGCCCAGCTGAGGCAGCGTTCAGGGCAGTACCTACAACAGTGTCAAGGCTGAGAAGCCTCAGTGCAGGGTATTTAGCCCTGCTCCCACGGGGTGCCTAGGCCACCTTTTCTGATGCCTGTTCCTTCCAGATGTGCACAAGAGATCCTCTCTTGCACAGGAGCTGTATCTTTTTTCAGTGCTGGAGAGGTCACATAGTCATCTTCAGAAAGTTCTTCCTGAATACATTTGGGCTTCAACTGCATCGCTTTACTAACCATAGTCTCCAGTCATGAAATGGGGACAAAAGCACTTTCTTACCTCAACTTGGCCATTAAGGGAATAAGCAATAAAACTTTCTCAGGTTCTCCAAAGCTACAATGACTTTCTTGAGTAAGGCAGGAGACAACCCACTCAGCCATATCTCACAGAGGTTAAAAGCCACCAGAGGCAAGACAGAAACTAAAATGACTTTAAAGGCAAACATATACACTGATGGAATTAATTGTAAAATAGAAAACATAATTAAACTATTTTTAATCAAATGCAAGATGGCATCTAAAATATAAATAGTAAAGACGGCAATATTTTCATTTTCCTTATCTTTTGTCGTGTTCAAGTGAGGGTTTATATGCTTTTTGCTCCAACACATTCTATTAATATGGAATGGATGATTCTGCATTGACTGAGATAGAAGTAGAGCTTTGTGCAAAAAAAATAAGGTAAAATTGCTGCTGTGTTTTGCTTTCTCATTGAACACCTCAGGGTGTTCAGGCTTTTGAATGCATTATGTAGAAGCACGTAAACCAGTAAGTATGCTCAACACTTGAACGTGGAATACAATCCACTGGCACCTACATATAAAGCAGCTTTGATTTCTCATGGAAATCTGCCATCCTTTGCATCACGAATAACTGAACTCTGCAGCATGCAATATTAACCTGATTACCTTTGCTAACCAAGGCAGTAGAAAAAAGATCACGGAGCTAGCATGCTGATAGCTACATTAGATAATCATTACTCTTACACTCCACAAAAACTGCAAAACATTATCACTGCCATTGGTCCATTTAAACACTACTTAAAGTATGTTTAATTTCATGCAAATGTTATCTCAATAAGGCAAACGTGATCATTTGAATTTGGAATGTTGCATATTTTAAAAACACTTACTCCAGAGGGAAAATGAGAAATTCCATTATGACAAATAATAAATTCTCATATAATTTAGATTAGGCCTCACCTTTCTTTTTTTGTGTTTAGATAACATAGCCTAGAATGAAAACTTACCTCTGTGATGTGATTCTTTTAGTAACTGTGGAAAGAGAACTGACTTGGGGGATTTAACACTTGCATATAGTCAATGTAAACAGCAAAGAAAATAAGTGATGTCATATGGACTTCTGCATATGACTAGGTCCAAGTTTCTGTGTGTGATGAATTTTAAATTGTATTCCTAAATTAATGTAACATCTGCTCATCTTAAGAGATGTCCCTTCGAATATTCCCAAAATACCCAACAACACTGCTGACTACCCCGGATAGGGAAAAACAGACAGGGTAATGTATAGTCCTAGATAATACAAGAATGAATTCAGCTGCAAAGAAAGAAGCCTTTTCTAGGACTGCAGTTTGATTTCTTCATTTGACATTAACAAATCTTTCGCTTCCTTCAACAGAAAATATCCAAAATACTCAATCATTCAGAAGTAATTCACATCCCAAACTCAGGGAAAAAAAAGCTATGGAAATGTAATTATGTATATTCAACAGTGCTGGCCTATTAGGTACATAATATCCATTTCTTAATATTGCTTAACTACAATTCCATTCTCTTGGGTAATCAACAAACCCATGAAAAACATACATCTGAAAAATTTACCTGAGAGAATAGAATTAGCATCTTTAGTAACAGAAAATACTGCACGTTCTTTACAACATTTGTTTAGCTAATCAGCACATTATCCCATTGCCTCTCTTCACTACAGTTAGCCACCATAAACCTTTATCATTTAGGGATCAACACGTAACAAGATCAATTGAAGTTTATAGTGTTAAAAAAAAAAAAACAACCCACAAACAAAAAATTGTTGTTTTTCTGGTTCGTAAAGCTGTTCCACACTACAATCTGTCCACAGAAAGGTCTCTTCGAAGCTGTGGTTTGCACAGCTTACAACATGTGTTCTTGCTGGCATTGAGGCCTTTTACAACTGGGAATATGCTGTACTATAGGC
>JAWWES010000081.1:43814568-43826225 GCA_035583135.1 Lophotriccus pileatus | reverse complement strand
TGGTTTGCACAGCTTACAACATGTGTTCTTGCTGGCATTGAGGCCTTTTACAACTGGGAATATGCTGTACTATAGGCACTATACAAAGGTATAGTAAGAAACAATAACTGCCAGTAACTGGCCTTGCTTGCCCTGCCTAGTTAGGCAAAGCTCTGAAAGACAATTGGAATTAACTTGCCAAGACTCACACAACTCCTTGGTCACAGAGCTCACAGTGTTCTCTCAGCTCTCCCAAGGCCAGAGCTGCCTTGTTTCTGGGTCACATTGTCCCCTTCTCACAGAGATTATCTTCCCCAAGGAGGGCGCATTATGAAGGAAACAGGTATGCAGGACACAAGCCCCGCAAGCGCTTTAGAGCCTGGCAGTATTAGGCAAACAGTTGGGATCCTCTGCAGGCAATAGTTCTTCTCCCTAATGAAAAAAGTTTATTTCAACTTCTGCCTGTGTCCTTATCTCCAGATTTAATGAGGAAGCAGCCTCTTTGCTGCTGTTTGCCAAGTCTTTTTGATCTTATCATTGCGTACGTACTGGTTGTTTGCCATTATATAGAGTCTAAATAATGTATATTGATGCTAGATAGCTCCGAGTACACTATGTACCCAGGAATAATGAAAAGCTACTTTTTCTGTAACAGGAATCTTAAAAGTGGTTCAAAATGCTTGGCTCAGAGAGGAGGGACACATAAAGCTGTCCCATGGTGATTCCATGCTTGCTCCATGTCTGCATAACCCTAAACCACATGGGAATGCGCAGGGCAGAAACAAGAAAACAAATTGAAATATTAAATATTAATTTTCAAAATACCATTTATTCTACTCTGTTAGATTAAAAAATTTATATCATAATATAAAGGGAAAAGATGCTACAAGTCAAAAATCCCAAGGTAAGTTAGCTTTTATATCTTGGTGTGAAAGCACGAAGCATTATAACACAAATTTTTACATTCTAAGCTTGGCTGTATCTCATTTGCTTTTGCATCCATAATGTGCCAGGTCTCTAAAGGATACTTATTTATGATGCTTTCATTAGGAGGATACAAATTTAGATACACTAAAAATTTAAGATTCAGGATATGCACAATTCCACAAACAAGCAATGCTACGCAGGACCTTGAAACAGTGCATAAAAATAGATCTGAAACAGAAACAGGCAAAACAGGCTACTTCTGTGGATAAACTGTGCTGTAACTTCTCTATGCACACATACACACATTCAAAGAGGTGGAAAAAAACATTATTTCTGACCTGTTTCAGGCAGTTGCTGAAAGAATTTATTATTAATACTTCTGAAGATGGAAGGACAGCATCATTGTCATAATAACACATCTCTCAGTTGCGTATTTTGCACTCTGTTCCACACTATGGAAAACACAAGACCTTGGAAATGGTTGTTTCAGAACAATTATGCAGGGGAAAGATGACCACCAGCTTGGGCTAAGGTTTGGTCACCAGAGGTTGTGACTTGCACTATAGAAAGCTCCTGTGTGGTATCTGACAAGTCACTTGTCTTCTGGCCTCCAGGCCCCATGTGTATCCCCAGTTTTACCTGGCTATCATATAGCCTTATGGTCACATAACAGGTTGCACAGACTAAAGACCAGAGTATGCAGATGCTACTGCAATTAAAAATTAAGTAAATGTTAAAGTGAAAGAGATATATAGAAAATCTTGGTGCTTGTCAAACCTTAATAGGAAACAAGAAAGTGTAATGCAAAGAGAAACGGGTGCTGTAACAGAGAGGGGTGGAGTCACTGCACAAATAGCATGCACCAGCTCTTGACACTCAAAAAAAGCAGACCAGAGCTGTATTCCTTGACTCAAACTGTTGTTTTAAACCCACAGTGGTATCTGGCCAAACACCTATCACCTTCAGCAAGAGGGGGGAAATAGTTTCCTGAGCCTAGCAAAATGTATGGCTGCTGAAAATAGAGAAAATCACTGTTATTTCCTGAGGCTATCATTGTTAAAATGTCACTTGTAAAGAATCATTGACACACAAATGTGGTTGCATAATTTAATTATGTAGGGATCCTGATACCATTAACTATTAATTTAATCACATCGGCATTTGTGTGATCATACATAATCATACAATTGTGTTTGCAGGCAAGATAGCTTTCCCCAATCTAAATTAACTAAAATACTATTGAATAAACATTGCAGAAACAAAGTCATCTATGCTCACTGCTGCTGTGTTTTCCTGAAGCCATAAAGGTGATACTTCAAAATCCCATCATATTAATTAGGAGTATGGTGATATAGAAGGAAATCACCTGCTGCAAAGGCAACTTCAATGGCTTGGAGTAAAGACAACACAAACTACAGGAACCATTCAGGACACAATAACCTGAAAAAACAGTAGGCAGAACTTTGTTTTCTAAAACTGAATTAAATGGACCAAAATCACCGAGGTCTTCAACCTTTTTCACAATGGAATATATAGAGCTCTAATTCACAGCAGAAGTCAAATACGGAAGTCAAATCAGAAGAAAGCTGCCTCTGTAGGACCTCCCAAAACATTTGAAATAGTTTACATCAAATGCACATTTGATAAAATACCCAAGGACGCAACCCACACACACTCTTTCTTTACATGATGAAGGTACCAGTCAATACAAGTTGATGGGAAAAGGAAGGAATGATTTTGTGCTTTTTGGCTACCAACGTAATGAAGAACGACAAAATGGAGGAAGGCTTCTCAGGCTAATATTGCAAGTAATCTGCTATTACACAAATTTGGCTATCACACCAAGGAAAAAAGATTTAAGGTTAGTGGTAGACTGAGACAAGGTAACTCCTTCTTTATCTAAAAATCCCTAAAGAGTTTCTGAAAGATAAAAAGAGAGCACGAAGAACTCTCTGGGAAGGATGACCACTCCTGTGAGTAAATCTGATCTTTAATATTGGATATCCCGTAGTAGGTATTGAAAAACATACAAGTTAAAAAAAATCAGTGGCTAGAATTTGATGAGACAATTTAAGAAATAAAGTCTATAGAATATTCAAAAACAATATCTCTTTTAACTTTTTATAAGCCAAAAGATTGTTATTTAGCATCTTTCTCCTTACCAATTTTGGTGTTAGGGGACTACATAGTCCATATGATCTATTCAAAGGTGCTATGAAAATGAGAAGACACTTGAATGCCAAATCTGTTTTGGAGAATTAGATTTTACTTACATAAACATGGCAATGTGATTGCTAATGCTCACTGCCTGTGATGACAGGAGCCCCATGTCTGTGCTGCGCACAGCCTTGACATCAACTCGTCAAATAGACAGTCAGGCTTGGCCCAAGGAATTTAGATATTTAACTCAAAAAAAAAAAAAAAAAAAATCAATGGAAGTAAGGAACTCAGATATCTCCAAAGGGTGTGGGGCCAACTTATTTCCCCAAGGTCAGACGTTGAAGTCTTCTGTATAAACTCCAACTCTGATCACAGGATTTTCCATCTCTTCTATGAGATCACAGGTGCAAACCAGGCTGTATAAAGTGACTGAGGAGTTCTTATCAGAGTGAAGAGCATCAGGTCAAAGTTGCTTTAGAAGGCCTCCCATACTACCTCACTATATAATTTCGCATTTCCCCCATTTGAGTGAATGGGGAGACGTAGATTGTTCGGGTTTATAAAAAATACACTTCAGTAGCAGGAAAACCAGCTTCTAACAGAACAAAGAAATAGTGGGAACAATTTAATTCTTTTACTGTCTCCTATTTAAATTCAATCTACCTGCAGCAACATCTAACCTAATCAGCTTTCCTTATAAAATTTACAGCAAATGCATCTGCCAGAAAAAGCTGGTTTTACAAGATTTTATTACAGCAAGAACTACCTCTCAGCTTTTCAGCAATCTCCATAAAAAGCTTCTCATTTGCCCCTTGATGAAAACTTTACAAGCGAAATATTTAGATGTCATCTATAAAAATCACTAAAAATAAAGTTCAATTGATCTGTGATGCACAGTCTTGACATAAGAAATGTAGACGCAGAATGGACTGGCTAAGTATAGACAAAGAGAAGCTGTCAGTGGATCCCTCAAAATGGAAAGACAAATCAAGTGGCACTGCAACCTGTTCACTCTTCATTAATGACGTTAGAGAAAGAATATGCTTGTTTGCAGATGACAAAGGCAGCCAGAAGAAACTCAAAATGATTGAGATTATTGATAAATTGGCTGAAAAGAAACCTCCGTGAAATTCTGTACAGGACAAATCCAAGGTCAAAGACTCACACAGGGAGAATCAACTTTGCAAACACAGGATGAAGACAGTGGTGGAGTAGTAGTTCTTTAAGGATAAATTCTCCCAGAAAAGCAGCAAAATCTGAGTATAAGGCAACAAAGTTCTCAATACTATTGCAAAACCACAAAGCATTAACAATGTAACAGCCTTTGAAAAACACCTAAAATCACCCCGCTTGGCACAAATAAGGTCTCAGCTGAGTTCATTAAACCAGGGTAAGGTATGCTTTTTCAGTAATATAGGCACCAACCAAACAGAGTCAGCAGTTTTACCAGATTAAAAAGTATGTAAGAAGTATTTAGAAGAATACGTTTTGGCCACAGAGTTACAGTTATAAGAAAGATTTGGCAAAAGCAAAAAAAACGCTTCATTAATACTTAAAAGGAAAAAAAGCTCATCTCCCATCCAAACAGCTGCTCTTTTTAAAAAATTATAAATAATAATGAATAAGACATTTTATTTATGAATAATAAGTCTCAGGAAAGCTTTACATTTGACATTACTGGAGAAGCTTAGTTGAAGCAAACCACATGAAAAATTAATTCTCCCTAAACATATCTCTCTTAACACACCCATTTAGGCATTACATTAAAGAAGCATGCACAGATCTCTGAGCTTGTGCTCATATCACATCTCAGCTTCAGAAAGAGTCAGGGCAAAGAAAATACTCAGAGGCAATCCAATTGGGTTTGACTTCTGCCTGACAACATATTTGCAAAAATAAACATACTTTATAGGAGTTAGAGATTAATTAAATGTCCAGATGCCCACTTAATTCTTACCCTCTGGCAAGCTTGATCACTCCCACGCCATGTGCTACATAGGCATGTTTCCACAGAGCTTGAGGCTAGGACCAGCAACTCACTCTGAGACAGACTGCTAAGCAGAGGGCAACTACTTTGTCATTGCCGATTTATATTTGAATTTGAACTTGTGATCTTCAGGTGAAGAGCTGCATATCCTGTCATCAACGCATTAAAGTTATTCAGTCCTTTAAGCAGTGGAACAATAATGTAAATGGCGAAGGATGGTGAAGTGGAGGAAGTGGTCTGTGAAGTCATTGCCATGAAATATGATGCACTGTAGTGTACCTTTCAGGCTTTCCTTTCCTTTGCTGATGATACTGCTGTGATATCTGTTGCTCTTACCATAGGGTAATACAGGTGATGTTATGCATCCTGTCTTTTTCAGTTCAAAAGACTGAAGAACAGAAGTGCCTCATATTCTACTAATTATCACAAAATACAATCCTACCCAATTAAGGTGAGGGGTCCTTTTTAACCACTGTACAGCTTTATTACTGGCAATTTAATTATTTGTCACTAGTTTCATTCTCTAAGGGTGACAAATGTATATGAAATTCTAAACTTCTATTTTTTGCCATTAACTTTCATGAGGCAGTGTACCTAATTATAAAATTCTTTATGTAATTAAATCCCCAGAGTGAGCAAACATCATGTTAGTATATATATATATATATATATATCTATCTGTGTGTCACTGTCCTTTATATTACCATAATACATGCAACAGTATTACAATATGATGATACCTTTTTATTTTATTCTTTTCCATTACACTCATCTACGGTATAACACCATGTATCTACTTACCACCTCTTCTTTGCTTTTAATGCAGTGGCTTTCAAATACAGTGTTTTTCAGACTGGGTTGCAAGGTTTTCTTTTACTCTATCATTACTTACTGTTTTATCAATACTGTGCAATAAATGCTACTGCCTTTAGACACTACCACAAGCACAGCAATTACAGGAACAATTACACATAACAGAATCACAGCATGGTTAATGTTTGAAAGAACCTCTGGAGTTCCTCTGGTCAACCCCCTCCTGCTCAAGCAGAACCACCTACAGACCCCTGCCCAGGTCTGTGCCCAGACGGATTTTGAACACCTAGAAGGAAGGATGGAGACTTCAACACAGCCCTGGACAACCTCGGTCACTCTCATAGTGAAAAAGTGTTTCCTGACTTTCAGGGGAAATTTCCTGTGTTTCAGTTGGTGACCAGCACCTCTGGTCTTGTCACTGGGAAGCACTGAAAGGAGCCTGGCTCGGTCTTCTCTGTACCCTACCTTCAGGTATTTATGTAAAACAGTTTTCCCCCTGAGCCTTCATTCTCCAGGCTGAACAGTCCCAGCTCTGTCAGGCTTTCTTCACAGAAAAGATGCCCTGGTTCCTTAACAGTCTTAATGGCCCCTCACTGGACTCACTCCACTATGTCTGTATGTACTTGTACTGGGGATCCCAGGACTGGACCCAGCACTCCAAGTGTGGCCTCACTTGGCAGGCCTGGCAGCAGGAGCACCCCAGCACCCCAGGCAAATTCTCCTGGTATTGCCCCATTGACCAGGAGCCACAGGAAGATAGGTGGGGACCTAACATGCCTGGGGTGGAGAGGACACAAAGCAGGCTGTCACTGCTCATGCAGAAGTTTCTCTACACTCTGGTATGATTTTAGGGGAGATGGTTTTGTTTCTATTTTTAACTGCTTATAATAATACAGAAAGAACTGCAGTAAATGAAAGCAAAATGATGTGATCTTTTAGGAATGAGGCATTGTGGAACGAACACTGCGAAGCCTCATTTGACCCTAAATGCAGTAAGAACTGCAAGCTTGATAAAAAGTGTTCATTACAGTACACACTGCATAATAAAAAAACCACCCACAATAAACAAACTGAAACAAAATATGCGGAGCCAACAGCAGTCCAAGTTCACTGGCTCAGTTAAGGAATTAATAAGAAACAAACCAGAAGCTCTGATTTTCACAGGGACCATGGAAAATACGAGGACATTAAAGAACACAAGCAATTTACATTTATTAAGTACAAAAATATTAATGAATTAGCTACTGTAAACCTGGGAGAAACCTGTTAACTTTTAAACCAAATGGAACCCAGTCAAAAAATTGCCACGCAAATTCTAATACCCATTGCTCCAAACTGACACCACTGAATTTCCATAATTACTACTGCAAGTGAGCAACTCAAGGCAATACTGAAGTCAGTGTCTCAAGCAGCCCACAGCTGACACAAAGTCGACAAGTTTTGCCAAGCAGAGGTTAAGGAGGGAACGTGCTGCCCCCTTGCCTTTAGCACTGAGGACTGGCCGCAGAAACGAACGGTGCTTCTGGTCGTTGTCCTTCCCTTCCGTGTGTTCCTCCTGTGTGGTTTCTAAGAGAACTGGATTGTGCTCCAACAGCAGCAGCAGCAGATATCCCACCAGGGTGAGGCCTCCCCCTTTCCTCTAAAAGTATTAGTTAGCACCCCTGTAATATTTTAACCCCAGATTTTTAATTATTTGACACAGAAATTACAACAGAAAAACTAGTTCTGTATTTAACTGTATTCTTTTGTTGAGTTCTTCCTTCTTAACACCAAAAAGAAAGTTACATAGATTTCTTTTGTCCCCAAGCACTGACTGGTTACTTTGCATCCAAGTGCTCCCTGAGGTAGACAACAATTATGAAGTTTAATGGAATTCCAGTCAAAGACAATCAGAAGTCACCAACTAGGTCTAGCTAAACTGCCTTGATGTTGAGATAAAGTTACAGGATAATAAAAAGTAAAATGTTACCTTAGACAGTGTCTTTTCAAACTAAAATCTGAGTCAAGCATTAGTGCACGTTGCCTCTTCTCCTTTAGAAAAAAAAGGAAGACAAAGCTGCTCTATTATTTATATTTAATGAATCATTTAAAGACACCGGTTGTGTCTATTAATAATTCCAATGTTTAAATATAGTGCACTGATTGCTTCTTGTCTTTTTCAAGTACGACATAGCAACATCTGGGAGTTTATTTTTGAAAACAAAAATCAATAGAACCTATGAATTCAGCATCCAAGTGGCTCTTAATTGAGGATGCTGATGCTGACTGGTAGTTTCAGTTTAGGTCCACTGAGGTCTCACTCTTCCAGTGGTCTCAACACATGAAAGCAAAGGTGGAGCCCCCAAAGGGGCCCACAAAGACAGGGAAGAAAAGAAAGGATAGCTAGGGAGAGATTGTAATATTGTGTTTGTAGCCAGCTGATGCCAGCTGTTCCTTTCTCCTCTTACTCCTTCAGTTTTTGCAATATTTCTATGTCCAGCCTTTTTGGGGAGGGGTATTTCCTTTCTGCTATACTATCAGAAAAGGGATTATTGTCACTGCACTTTGTGAGAACTGCAACACATAAGGTTCCCTATTTCCAGAAAGCTTTTTTGAATAAAATGCTGCTTCTGGAGCTCTTACTTACGAGATACTACTGCTAATGACAAGCAATAGAGAACCAAGTATTCTGCTGGATAAGGCTGTCTCTAGCTGCTGCTGCTGGATCAGTATGATTCTGCTCAGCCCACTAGATCTTTCTCTTCATGGTCTCCTCCTTGGAGCCCTCCACATAGCTCTAAAGAGAGATCTGTGAAGGTACTGGAAAATTGCTTCTCTCAGGGTGGGAGAAACCAGGCTTGCTTTCCAACAACACTGCACACAGACTGGGCTACTGTGCCCTCTCCATACACACAGGTATCCAGTTCTCCACCTGTACCATTGCTGGCTGCTACCTCTTCCTTTCCATGCCATCATAAGAACAACTTCTGTACTATTTAAAAGGCACAGAGCAATTTCTTGTTCTCATACATCACATGTTACAAACTCCCTGCCTTCCCCATCATGGGGGACCCATCACAGTAAAAAGTGAATCCAATACAGTCCATGCTGTTTGACATGTAACACACATACACACACACAACTCTAACATCCTGGATGCATGTACTACGCAATGATATAAACTTGCTTACAGTGGGGACAGAGGAAGAAAACCCCAGTTAAGATCACTTTTACTAACAAATCCTGACCCCACTCTAAAAAGTTATTGAAAGCTACAGCAACCACAGGGAACTTTTAAACAGCCTCACCGTACAGTCAGCCTGCTCTCCAAGTAAGAACCAGATACAGTAAAATGAAAGCAAATAACAAATAAAACTGAAGACACTAAAAGTTCTGCATCTCGGTTGAAAGTATCCATTGAAATAAGGTTACCCATTCTATTGAAGCCATTACTTTATGCTAGAATCCATTCTGGCCTTAGTCAAAGCACCCTTACATCTAGAGGTTCATCTCCACAAAGCACCTCAGGCCATCTGCCACTCTGAGATCATGAAACAGGAACTCTTCTGGGTGTCAGGAATGTAAAAGTATAACATTTTCTCCTGACACTCAACAGGATATAAAGGCTTGTATTAGATTAAGGCAGGTTTGTAACTAAACAGTAAGATGAGGATGTATATGGTGCACTGTATGTCTGCTTGGCAGTTCTCCACATCCAGCATGACAGTGCCCATCTCATGGAACTGTTCACCTTCCTTCCTGAGAGGTGATGGAGGACACTAAATGCCCTTTAAGGGGTTATGCCCATCCAACTTAATTGCAGAGATGGATTTCAAACTACAAGGTCACCAAACAGTTGCTCTCCACATGGTGGCTGTGTACCAACAAAACACTGCTTCAACACCCCACTCTGGTTCTTGCTTTTCAGCCCTCCTGAAGTAGTGAATGTTAATTGCTATATCCTCCTGAGTCACCCCTCTGAACAACAAGATCCCCATCACTGTCTGCAGCAACAACTGCAACTCAAGCAGCCCCTACTCCAAGGCACAGTCCATTCAGTGTTCAGGGTGTGAGCAGACCAGAATAAAGCCAACAGGACAAAAAAATGAAGTTACACCAAGATGCTGCACCACACTTGAAGGAGGTAAGGAGAGAACGAGTTAAGTCCTTCCATTTCTTCCCTCAAACTATAACTTTGTTTATTTGGCTTAATATTCAATGTATTTTTCCAAATAGAACAATACTATTGTCAACTCCGTATAACTCCTTACGGATTTTGTGAATTACGGCCGTGTAATTATCCAACCTGACAAATATGAATAACTAAGTTGATCTGCAACTGAGTGAAAGGGTCAAGTAATTTCCTAGTTGAGATTTTCTGTATTTTTCAGTGAGGTAAGCAACAATTGGAGGAAGGAAAGGCTTAGGCACGACATTTCAGAAGTCAGAAGCTGTTCTTGTAAAACCAGGAAAACCACAGGTCAAAAAGCTGAAATCATTAAGGTGGGGGGGGGGAGGAACCAAAACATTAGGAGTCTAAAAGACTAACAAAATAGCATAAACAACTAGAACAAATGTATGTATATATGCAGAAAAAGTAAAAAACTAAAAAAAAAAAAAATTAATGGAAATCTGACAGGGCATCAAAACAGCAGGATAAAGAAACAAGAGTATTGAAATGGTCCATTTTCTTTCTTTTAGGAAATAAATATGTCAGATTTTAACTTTAAAATGGAAAAATGAATTTGCAGCTGGGTGGGGTTTTTTTCAACAATATTCATGTTTAATGAATATAATTTAGCAAGCCAATGGGCTATCTGTTCAAATCAGTGATTCATTAAACAAGGTTGCTTTAATTATTCTTAAAATACCATTGCTACATTTATATTTTTTTAAAGATTTATCAGTAGAGAGGGCTATCATTTACAGACTACTTGAAAGATTACAGGGCATATATTGAAGATATTAGGAACTGCAGAGTGAAAACAAACTAGTCCAGTCTTATATACAGAAAAAAAAAGGATCAACTACAAGATATTCATATATATTAAGGAGAGTGCAGATTCTTCTGCTGTTTGAAATAGTAACAGTTTTTTTATGTCTGGTATAAAGGGTAGATGATTCTCGCACTGTCCTGCTTACTAGTAGGTTTCCTTTAATTCCCTTTTGAAAGAGACTGCATCTCTCTAATAGACACATCAACCAGACTGTCTTTCAGTTTCCTTCTCTTCTTTAGTTCCCCAGCAACTAATTGCTAGCTTCTTTAGCAACTCATTAATCTCACATACTGCAGTATGTATCAACCAAGTTACTTTAAAATGAAATGACCACATAAAAATATACTGAAGTCATGCTATGAAACAAAACAAAACCATATCAAATGGAGACCTTCTAGATTTTGTAATAGACTGTGGCTTTTCCCAAGGAAAAAGATGCAAACAATACAAAAGACATCTGGGCTTTTACTAGGCTACAACTAGCTGTAAATATGGATCTAGTAATTTGGTACACACTATTCGAAGTTGTACAATATTTCACAATTACACATATTAAGAACTTATTGATTCAGACTTCATCAATAAGTAGGCCATACATTTAGAAACAGGGATAATCACTTTAAATCTTGTAAAACTTAAAAGGTAAAGCCTACAAAAAATAATATTACAGTAAAATGCATTACTGGCACAACAGCTGCCGCAAAGATAAAAAAGAGCAAAATAATTGGGCCTTTGATAGTGTCGTGGGTTTGTCCAGGTGACAATTTTTCCCACACCCCCCAACCAAATTGGTCTAAGCTGTGAGAGAAGGTTTA
>JAWWES010000081.1:43784144-43814468 GCA_035583135.1 Lophotriccus pileatus | reverse complement strand
GGAAATCAACCTGGACAAACCATCTCACAGTCCCCCAGGGAGGGGGGAACCCTGCTAACCCACGACAGATAGAAACACATCAATCCATAATGCCCACACTATCATGGAGCCAAGGGGTCATTAGAAGAAACAGGAAGAGATGCAAGAAAATCTGCATTCCAAAGAAATGCTTTTCCTTTGTTTAAACTATGCAGCCATACCTAATTTATATGTTTATTTAATCCACGGTAATTTCTACAACTTGGTTATTTGAGAATTTAATGCAGCAGGGGAGGTGAAGAAGAAAGACACGTGTTTTTGGACACACAGGGCCTTCTTCAGGCTACCCTGATTTTAATAACTGTGACTATTACTGTATTAAAGGATATAACCTCTTCCTACAGACCTTATCTTCTTTTTTCTGTAGACAATCTTGACTGCACTGCCAGTACAAACAGGTTATGGTCTTTGAAGGAAGAGAGTCATTGGTTTGTTCATTCATTTGCTCCTTTTAAATAACTTGTTTCCTCCCTATTCAGTCATGTACTCTAACTCATACCATTAACGCAAAATGATGAAGCAATTCACATTCTTTACTACACTCAGGATTCAAAAAACCTATTTGATCGACCTCAATACCATTGGGGTATTTCCTGAGCTGAGAAGTTTTAGCCCTCAGACAGACAGTATTTGAACAAACATGACAACCTTTGCTATACATTTACTACTGCTGTAATATTTTAAAATGTTAGGGAAGTGCACGGTATTAAGAAATGAATGTGGTACAGACTCACACATTCCCACAAGTCAAGTTTTCTGATTCTCTATTCCTCTACTACTATATTGTCAACATCCTTCTAGATTCAATAGTTCAGAACCACTGAGTGCTGAACCAATTCCTAAGTCCTTCTTCAATGACAACAGCTGATTTACTCATTTAAAGGTTAAAGTTCTTATGTTTTTTTTTTCCCCTTCACCATGTACATTGCTTGGTACTTACCAAAGTTTAATTCATCTGCATTTAATTACTGAAACAACAGAGTCCCACAGAAGTTTTCCTAGTTGCTTTTTATTCCTAAGAATCTTTTTCCATACTGAAAAAGTGACAATATATTGGACCTCTTGTCTAATATTTCAATGGGGGAAAAACTCTTGAATTTTTCAGACATGAACTCCAATGAAAAAATATTTAAATTAGTTGTGCTGCAAATCACATTATCCAGCAGTAATGTCTCCTTTTCATCCTAATATTATCAGCTCTGCTGACTCCCTGGCAAACTTGTTTCTTGCTTATTATGTATTTATTAATAATTGTTATGCACTTACAAATTTGGCTTTGAAATATTTATTTTTTTGTTATTTTGTCTTTAAAATGTCAGAGTTTACATTCAATTTTCTCCAGTGGATAATGTTTTCACTTTTTAAAGGATGTATTTTTCTTTCATTCTGCTTTTGATGCCTTTTTTTCTTTTTCTTTTCAGACTTTATCCTTTAACTGGGACACACTTAAACTTGAGTCTCTACCTTTCAACATTATTAATCCTGACTCCAAGCACCCTCCCTTTTAGCTGTTCCTTCTATTTTTTTTTTAAATTAAAATCCTTTTTGTATCTCAAAACATTAGACAAAAGTAAACCAAAGGTACAGCACTGTGCCACTACCTCCTCTGCTGAAATGTTCTGCAAAAAATAAAAGGCTTTTATATTCACAGCCATTGTTCCTCAGTCTCAGGCAAAAGACACATAAGACCTAGTCCAAAAAAAAAGAAAAAAGAAAAGTTTTAAAAACTCAGGGACACTGTTCAATTAGTGACAAACATAATTGTGTGCTCATAACACAACTAATCCAGGATTACAAACGGACTTGACTTTGCAATGCAAAGCATTCCTATGCTTAATTAATAAAGATTATTGGAAATGTCAAGCCTTTTTTCCTCCCTTAACCCCCCCCCAAAAAAAAAAAAATTTTAAATTTTTTTTAGCTTAGCTGCACCTCTACAGCTAAGTTAGCTAAATCATCTCTCTGAAGCATAGAATAAGCTTCTCCAAGGCCAGGAGAAAGTTCCTGCACGTGCTCAGGGCAATCCCAAGCACAAACACAGGCAGTGTGTGGAATGGACCAAGAGTAGCCCTGCTGAGAAGGACTTAGGGGTGCTGGTGGATGAGAGGCTGGACAGGAGGCAGCCATGTGCCCTGGCAGCTCAGAAAGCCAAACATGTTCTGGGCTGCATCAAAAGCAGTGTGCCCAGCAGGTAGAGAGAGGTGATTCCGCCCCTCTACTCTGCTCTCCAGAGATCCCACTTGGAGTGCTATGTCTTGCTCTGCGGTCCCCAACATAAGAAGGATGTGGACCTGCTGGAGCAAGTTCAGAGGAGAGCCATGAAGATGATCAGAGGGCTGGAGCACCTCTACTATAAAGGCTGAGAGAGTTGGGGCTGTTCAGCCTGGAGAAGAGAAGGCTCTGGCAAGATCTTCGAGTACCTAAAGGAGGCTACAAGAAAGCTGGAGAGAGACCTTTTACAACCACGTGTAGTGACAGAACAAGGAGGAATGGCTTAAACTGACAGACATATTAGGAAGAAATTCTCTTCTGTGAGAGTGCCGAGGCACTGCAACAGGTTGGCCAGAGAATCTGTGGATCCCTGACCCCTGGCAGTGTTCAAGGACAAGTTAAATGGGGACCCTGAGCAACCTGGTCCAATGAGAGGTGTCCCTGCCCACGGCAGAGCAGTTGGAACTAGATGATCTATTTAAGGTCCCTTCCAACCCAAGCCATGATTCTTAAATTATTACAGAATTGGAATCATTGAGTGAAAAAAAACCCCAAAGAAACACACCAAACATATGTAGGCTTGGTGTTGTCTTGCTAAATAGGTAAAACATTTAAGCCCATATTCTACACTCTAACTTATTTATTAAAGGTTTTAAATAATTACATATTGCTATTACTTAATTCTTCATTTTGATGCAAAGACAAAATTTGAAAGCTTCTATCTTGTTCACCCTTCTTACTTCTACTTCCTCAGTGATCTCTAAGGCTCAGCCTGGCCACATAAACTCTGTCCCTTTACTTATCTGGCACAAATAGTTCTGTTAGATCATAAAAGACTGAGCTCCTAAAAGACATACACAGTGGAACTTAACACTTTTGACACACAGTGGAACATAACTGTCTGCCAAGAAAAGATAAATTACAGAAGTTAAAATAACCAGTAACTTCAATACATAAACACAGCTGGTTAGCAAGAAATAACCAAACCAACAAGAAACGATTCAACTCAATCCAAACTTGAGAAATGCATTTTCATTTTCTTTCAATAAGAAAGAAAGAAGTGATTCTGCAGTAGGTCTTTCAGACACAATGAATTAGTATTCCAGGATGACTTCCTGCAAGTCAGCCTCACATAAGGGATCATTTATATTTTGAGAAAATTGATGATATGCAGTTGACGCAAGCTGCTCAAGCAAAAAGCTGGGGTTCAATAAATGAAAAAAAAAGCCAGTACCAACTGACTTGCACTAACTCTGACTAGAGTAACATATGCCTAAGGTACATTCACATCAGATTGTAAAGTTATGTTCCCTATAAATAAGAATATAATAATTAGTAAAAATTAATTAGGCCTAAGACCAACTTATATGAATGTTCTGAACCATTTAAATATTTTTCACAATTGGTTACTGTGAAGAGGATTGTGCTGTCATATGCTGAGGATTAAGATGTCACGTTGGAAGTGATCAGGAGCGGATGGATTTATAAGAACAACTGATCTGCTTTTATGGGAAGAACACAAGCATATCTTTTCATACACTTTCCAGAATGCAACAGCAGGAATATCTTATAGTGATAATTGTTATTATGGGTTCTTTTTAAATAAAAAATTCAAAAGCATAGAGAACAGAACACAAATAAAGGGTTACAAGGATATAACACTACTGAAAAGCTCAGATAGTTCGGAAAGTCAAACTTACTGGATCCTACTTCAAGAATTCACTTGAGCCTGTGCTGTGCCTACAAGATGGACCTTGATTTAATCCTCCCTTAACAGTATACAGTATACCAGAGCAAACTGAACCAGTACAAGACCCCTCTTCCACACCTATCCTTACAAGCATAATTCAAAAGCAACAGGCATTCACCTGAATCAAAAGTGCACTCCTAGTTCTCTACAACAGAATTAGTCCCAAACAACTGCACAGGCAGGAAGGTTCCAGTTTAGAGGCACCAAGTAGGAGCTTTACTCTGTGTTGTCTTCTTAAGGCTATTAATAAGTTCGCCACTTGAGGCGCTTTATGAGACGGACTGACTTTTGTCTTTACAATATGAAAAAATAAATACAGATCCCTTTATAAATTAGAAATAAGCTGGAAGGCTTATTTCCTGAAGCCTGCTTGCCCTGTTCCCCACTGTCCTCCTCCCCAGCCCCCATTTAGTACATTTTTCTTTGAAATTAAGTTCTCAGTAAAAGGAAAAAGGGGTAAAGTGAGGTCTGGCACCTCTCCTTTTTCCTCTGTCATTTTCATACATAATATGATAATTTATTAAGTGAAGTAGCATCTTTCATCAAGAACCACCTCCCTCTATCATCACTCCTGAAAAGTCAGCCTGCCTGCACACTCACACAGGAGATGCATCTTGTCAGTGGGACTGGCTTTCCAGAGATGCACAATACAAGTCACGCCTTTGACACCTCATGGGACTGGCTGCTACTCCCTTCTTCTGAAGGGCAGAAAAGTCCCTACTGAGGCATTGTTATAGGTAATTCATGTCGTCTATTAGTTATCATGCAAAAAATGTGGACATCAAACCTTGAAACAAATGAGTGTTCACAATATCCATAAGAAACTGCCAGTTCTGAGGTTTCCAGTACAAGTGAGAGACGGACACACTGAGGAGTCCAGCAAAGGCCCATGAAGACTATTTAGGTACAAGGGCACCTCTCCTACAAGGACAACTGAGAGAGCTGGGACTGTTCAGCCTGGAGAAGAGAAGGCTCGGGGGGGATCTTACCAATTTTTTGTAAATATCTGAAGGAGGGCACTCAGGAGACAGAGCCAGACTCTTTTCAGTGGATCCCAGTGACAGGATCACAGATGATGGGTACCCTGAACATCAGAGAACAGCAGTCACCTCCATGAAAAGAGAGCAATGGCATAGGTTTTCCAGAGCAGTGGGAGGGTTTTCCTTGGAGAAATTCAAAAGCCACCTGAACACGACCCTGGTAAACTGGCTCTAGGTGATCCTGCTTGAGCAGGGGTATTGGACAAGATGACCTCTGGAAGTTCCTTCCAACCATGCTATGATTTTGTGAACATCAACTAAGTAAGATTTATCATTTTCAGAATAAACTACACTCTAAATTGCACATGCTGTTCAAACCTCGGCAACATTATTAAATGCTGAGCCGTAGTTCTCATCAATGCAGCACTCTTTAGAACATGGCTGGATAAATACAGATTGGGAAAATTCTGAATGAGTATCACTGCTGGATCAATACTTTAATTAAAATGGATGAAATTACATTTCAAAATTACTTTTAGCAGCAATAAGGTAACAAATTTCTACTTTGTTACTATGCTTTGATATTAAATATAAATCACAGCAGTTAATAAGCCTCTGGCAAGGTTAATTAATAAGGCAATATCAACCAAATATGAAGTTCTCATGGGACCAATGATACCCATGGCAAAAACAGAGAAAAAGAGACGTTCACCAAAAAATAAAAGCCAGGCAAAGACTACACTGTTTCCAAGATGAGACCCCGGACTGGACAAGCATAGCACAAAGACAACACTCTAATACAGTACTTTAATTCACCACCTAATACAATAACTCTAATGCAATAATTTTCATGTTAAACTGTATCTGAATGGAAATACCCATCTGCAGTGTTCCAATTTAAATATCACTGGGTTTTCCCCATTGTAAATTTAAAGTCATCAATTATTAATCTTCTCTGGAATAAAAATCTGGAAACAAATATACGAAAAAATATTCCCTGATGCCCCAAGGCATTCAATCAAAACTTCTGGAACAGCCCCACAGCAAACTGAATCACTAATTCAGTTTGACTACCCAAAACCATCTTGCTTAGGCTCAAACTCATCAACTTTATTATCTACCTCTATGCACAGGATACACTATTGTACAAGTGCCCTTCGATTAAAACGCCCAAGATTATGGGGGGAGAAAACACCAAAACATTTCTGAGACCATAAATTATATGCAGCTCTCACAATTTTGCACTGTTCCCGAACAAAATGACATTACAGGATCTATCTCCTCACCGAGCTGGGGTCATACACCTCATCTGCTGTGCAGGCACTGTGTGCTTTCAACTCTCAGTGAGAGAATTAGAGCTAGGGGCACTTAGTACTTCTCTGAATCAGTATCTTAATGAGAGAGGACCAGGTAGCATTTCTGACTTCATTTTCTGAATCTAATGCAAGGAAAAGAAAATGATGAGAAAATTCTCCCTGACAATGAAATTTATTTTTACTTCCAATTAAAAACAAATGAGAACTCTATTGAAAAAAGTAGCATCGGAGGTTGTCACGCTTGCACAGTTAAACAAGTGTCAGGAAAAACATGAATTCATACAGAATGTGTCATAAATGAATTCTGCATTAGGAGTCAGCTTTTAATTACACTACCTCGTGCTAGAGTTTCAAGATACTCCTGAGCTCTCCCACTGATAAAGAGTCTTGATGACCTTCAGGGTATTTTTGAGTATTCAATCAGGTACTTTCAGTAAGAAGCTGTCTTTATTTCCCATGCTGTTGTCAGAAGTCATTGGCATCAGAAGGCTGATGGAACTTGACTATAAAGGCAGAGCAACAAATGTATACAACAACCAATATAGGACCAGAGAAAGAAACTTGGAGCACTCAAACTGGCTAGCCACCTCATGCTGCCTACTTTCAACTTTCTGTATGTTTGCCAACATAGAGAGGGAGGAAGGACAAAAAGCCATTGTTTATTATGGAAGGGCTCTAGTTAAAAAAAAAAATCCAAACGATTTAACTTAACACAAAATAAAAACCTACAGTATCAGAGTTATGGTTCATGACCAGTGACCCAGGAATATGGAGAACCTGAACCTAATAAATTAGTATTTTTTTCTATGTAATCTAATGAGAATTTTTTTTATTAAAACCAATCTAGCCTTTATGAATCAGACAGACCAAAAGAACAGATCCTCAGTACAAAATTACCTATAGGACGGGAGAAAAAGGACACATTTTTACTCAACAGATCCGCTTACTGATACTTTCAGTCAGAAAGATAGCCAATAACTTGCATGTATTTAAAAAACGGTGAGAAAAGATAACATTCTTGCACAATAAGCCTTGCTAAGAATGAGCACAAACCACCACTGGTGGCTTTAATCCCACTAATTGGGATTAATGCAGCCATTATTGCCTCAACTAGTCCAACACTCAACGGAAGAGAGATTCTGCAGGACACTGTACTCAAGTGACCTTCAGCTAGGAAGGAAGAGGGACCAAAGATGCTGTGAAACAAGACAGATCACAGGGAACATACAATTAGGCTTGACTTGAGATCTAGAAAAAGATTTATCCACAACCAAGAAGATAAGGGGTTCAGTAAGTGAAAACAATGGGAAATAAAACCCACCCAGTGCACAGGCAGCTACACCCGAAACAACCACCTTGGGAACTGTAACACAAATTGGGCTGTTGCCGCATCTTCATAAAGGGCTTCACAATCTGACAAAAAATTGTTCAGAAAATACAGATAAACAAAACATTCATTATTCCTGTGGCCTTCACGTAATGAGGCTGAAGCTTTAAGAAAGGTCAGATAATAGTTCTACTGGATGTGTAGAAGGTTAAAACGCCCATCAAATCAATTGCTGCACCTCTGCCTGCTGTGAGTTACTGCAGCACACACTTCAGTTTACTGGAAAGATTACAAATTATTTTGACAGTCTTTGCCACACTTTAAAGCATTTCCCAAACACTGAAAAAATTAAAGGCTCAAAATTTAGTGGAAAACTATGAAGACAATCCCAGTCTCATGTCCTCCACCTACTGTTCAGCAACAGCTGCTATTCCAACACTGGATTCTAATTACGTTTTACAGACATACTCATGCCAAGGTCAGCAGCTTTGCAGAGAACCTGTCCCAGGCAGACTTTAAAGGAACGACATATATACTTATGGACAACCTGTCACTTACAGTATATGTGTTCTGAAAGCAGGATCTGAGTGCTTCAGTTTCACAGACGCCCGTTAAGCACTACACGTCCAGCTCAGAGAACGCTGTACTTGTATGCTAGGGTTGACTTGCTAACTGAGGGTGGGAGCTGTCAGAGAAAATAGGGCATCTCTGGAAATGTTAAGATTTTATCAATATTTTGCAGGAAAAAAAAATGCTGAAAACCGGTTTGGAGTGAACTTGCAGATATATGCCAGCAACTAACTTAAATTCTTACTAACAAGATGAAAAACCACTATAAACAACAACACATTAAGCAGAAGCACAACTAACATGAAGCTTGAATATATTATCTTTACATGCACATACCAATTCCTTTTTGAAATAAACATCACAATAAACAGATTACAGCAGACAAGTTCAATGCGGTGACCAACTCCACCTGTGAAAAGCCTGATAAAAGTCTCATATAGATCAGACATACATGTGCATAAAATGCTCCCCAAAAGATAGACCATCTTAGAATTTTTTACTTTTTTTATGACACACTGTAAAGGATACGATTCTAAGACTGCCTTCTTCTAGCATTTCTAACATTTAGAAAACAAGACAGTTGATTGATGAAGGGAAGGTTAAAAGTGAAAAAAAAAGTATTCAATAAACAAATTCTTGAATGAGATGAAGCAAGAAGTGATCATCATTGCAAAATAGAATGACACTAAAGCGGGTAGCAAAATAGACATAATAAAATGACACTGAGTTCAAAGCTGGTCTTACCACCTCCCCACCCACTGCCAAAACCCCAGAAAAAAAACTTCCACACCCCAACTTTTTTTTGTCCCAACTCCTCTAGCTATTAGGACCAATACTAAGTGTGTCAAAGTTACACACACAGGATGATCCAGAGGGATAAATCTGTATGCAACACTAAGCAGACTTGCCTTGCTTCACAGACTGCAGCCCAACATAGGAAGAGTTATTTGTTCTCCTTTGCCCATTACCTCAAAGAAACCGTTCCATCTTGAGAAACTCTCTTTTTGCCAGGATCCTCTATTCCAACATTTACTTATTTATTTTCTTGACTGAATATCCTTAATTTGGAGGGTAGCTATGCAAACACAACATACTTGCTTATATATTATTTCATTGAAATAAAAACAGAATTGATAACTTATTGACAGAATTCTTTAATGCATAAAAAAGGAACAACCTCAAGTTTAAATGACTGGACCCATTGTTACAATGTATAATCAGTACCAGCCAAGGCAGCAACAATAGCCCTCTTATGCCCTGCTGAGAAGGTCACATACAGGATTAAAGCTGAAAAATCTCCATGGGTGCATGGTTCCACAGAGCTTGCGTCTTCAAGATTAAACCTTTGGTTTTCATTAATACTACAAAGAGTAAGAACAAAACCTTGTTAAATCAGACACATAAGCTTATTTCAAGAAGTGCCACTGTTCTAACTCAAACTCATGAAGCTAAAGAGAACCCCAAGACACTCTCAGGAAGGCTGAGGCTCGAGCCCAGGTCACCTTACCCAGCTAATCCCTTGCTAAGTAAAGGTCTCTGCCCAGCTACAGTCCTTGTACTCACAGAACACTGTTGGTTTCCTTAGGTCGAGTATGTGCTCTGCTAATCTTGCAAGCCTACTAGCTGAGGATCAGGCTTTGTTCCCAGGGTGCTTAAACTGGCTACCAGCTTCTCCTCTACTTATGTCAATCCTGTCCAGTTTCAAATTGAGTCAGTAGCCAAACTGAAGAACTCCAAGAAGCAGCACAGTTCAGAACCAGATGGGGCTGCCAGTTTCAGAGCAAGATCAAAGACTCACAAAAGCAAACTAGTTCCTTTGTTCCATGCTCCCCTGAGGCAGAGCAAAGTTAAACCAGTTCTGAATTGGTGGAAGAAAATAGCAGCTAATAGCAGAGTTAACCTCAGATGAAATACAACACTATTTACACTGTACTAGAGCTGCCCTTCAGATATAGTGAGACCAAGTACACCTTGCTCCTTGGACAGGTTCAGCCCTCTTCTGCTTCTTGACTCATGCCAAAAGGCACAGGAAAGAAAAGCTGCAAGCCTGCAAGGGAGAGAGGCTGACAGTACAGACAGATTAATCAGAAACTGGTAAGAATTAGGCATACAGCAGAAACGTGACTTTTCAGAAGAACTTTGCAGTGAGATCAGCTGAGAGAGATGAGGCCAAAGCAGTGCTGTCACAACAGCAATCAGTAACATTTCACGGAGATAAGCACAATTGCCCTAACACTTCAGAACTGTAAAGGTTACGTTTTTCCTGTGAGATACTTTATTCCAGTAACTACAAAACGCACCAGAACACTTTTACTGTAAAAAGATCAGAAATATGGGTAAAAAAAAAACAGTATCAGGAGATGGGGGAAAGAAAACAAGGAACAGACTCAACTCAGATTAAGTTTATTTCCCCAAAACAAAGAAACCTTTCCGAACTCTCTCTGACCCATACCTCTGTCATCTATGGTACCTCAAGTATTATCAAATCAATTACAGGTGATTTTATAGAATCTAAATAACTCTGAAAGGTCCTGCATTTATCCCTGTCAGGTATGTTTGATTCACATTTCCAAAAAAGGCCACTGCAACACACTTGGCAGCTAAGTATATTGTAACCTATTATCACTGCACTACTTTGGCTCTGATAAGTTCACCAAACTGAAAGACTTGTCTGATATGCTGTAAAGGTCTGTCTTTCCAGTTCAATGAGTAATTTATAGCTGTCATAAAGCTTATTATATTAAAGCAATCGATATAAATCTCCATATACTGCTTACAATAATAAATATTTTTTAAAACATCTGCCACGTTTTAACATTTACATTCAGAAGAGCCAAGTTCATCTTTATTTTATCAGGTATAGATTATTTAACACCATGACACATTTCAAGTTCTACATGAACAAGATGAGACACATAAAAATGAGAAACATTGTATTTTTTATTTTCCGCAAGTGTTTTTAAAAGATGACAGAAACACTCCTAAAAGCAAAGTTCTACTTGTCTAAGACCAGACAACATTTTAGATTTTTTCTTCTACACACAGTAAAAAATGCTGTTCTTGGACATAGGAAAATTAAAAACTCTTGCCTTCTTTAACCAGAAATCTTTGAGAAATTTACTGGAAGGTGGGTTGTATTTTTAACACCTAGGTTGGCCACATTGGGGTGATTTAACTTCTCTCGTACATACAATCACAGCAAAATACCATTTACACAAAAGCAGTTGGTTCTCTGTTGCAAGGCTCTTCCATGTAAGCACTTTGCACATCTCTTTTTTTTAGGACTGCACCTATGCTGGAGCACAGTGAGATACACAACAGATCTGTTTGACTCCAGAAACAATTTAGTCCTGTTCGTACTGCTTGGGAGCTGGGAAGCCCTGCAGGGACAGATCCCTTTCAGCCATGGGATCCTAGTTCTGCTTGGTAAGATCCAGTACTGCTGCATGCTACATTACTGACTGTGATCTATATTTGCCAGCTTTACTGCCCAAAACAGGCATTCCCTAAACAAGAAGTACAAAAAAAGGCATGCTGACGGGCTTAAAGATTACGAGTCACATCTTCCAGTCAATGCAACTGATGCGTTGATCTGAAAGAAAAGCTTTGGAGGAACTCAGAGCATCTGGCAGTCAACGCAAGAAAGGCCTCTCTTCTACAAGTGTTCTCAACCTCCTACCAGTAGGCAGAGACAAGCAGGCTCTCCCATCTCTTTGCTATTGGGAATAATTTACTCAAATTGTCTACTTCCACTCCCTTCAGATCAGACTTAATGAAACAATACCAGCCCAGCTGGCAAGAAGTACAGGAAGATGCAATTGAATGAATGGAGCTTTGATTTGTCCCTGGAAGAGTGTCTTGGCGCCAGAGGTTGGTCCCTCTCCTCTTCCTGTCAAGATGGAAAACTGGCCATGGCAATGCTTCAAGAATGTTCAAGTGAATGCCTGTCCCCTTCCAGAACAGTGGGGGTATTTTAGCTACTATCTACTGTGTTTTGAAGCCTTTCTTTTATATAAGCAGATATACTTCTTCACACAGTCATTTGCCAGTGAGGATTCAGACTTCAGACATCTGAAGTTGCCTTTACACGAGCAATAGTTTTTACAGTATTATTCCACAGACAGGTAAGTACCCTTATTGGTATACTGAACAGGGGACAACAGCTACACAGAACATTGAACAACTGCCTCAGTGTCAGATGCCAATACAATGACTATAGTGTATTGCTGTGCTTGGTAACTACATAACAAATAAATTTTTAATCTAATTTGTTAGCAAAAAGATATAGTAGACTGGAGGTAGAAACATTACACTTGCCCAAAGCATGACACAGAGTGCAGTTGTATCATCTGGAAGCAGTGTGGAGAGAAAGGAAGGATGAGCATATTCTCCTTTGGTGTACAAAAATAGAAAGAAGAGGGGAAAAAACCTGCAATTCCTCCACCTTTTAGTATTTCACAAACCTAAGTATAGGACAATCAATTTTTATAGCTTAAATTTAATAAAACAGTAAAAATGTATCTGTTCTTTGATCAAATGAGAAACTGCTGCAGAATATAAATTCTGAGACACTTTCAACTGTAAGTCACCACTTGCAACTGTCTCTACAGCAATTTACTGCATGTTGTATAAAGAAATATTTCATTATGGATTGCAAGTAATAGCAATCACAGTGTAATTCTGTGTTCAGGAAAAATTATGAAAAAGCGCTGATTTTTACATATTGCTTCCCAAATCCTTGTGATGAGTCTAGAAATCAAAAAAAAAAAAAAAATCATTCAAGGTATTTATAGTACATTCTGCAGTGTCATATGGATTTTATCTTTTTTGTTTGTTTCTTGTAAAAGACAAACATTAGCAGGCAAAAACCTTCAAAGCCTACTTCACTGTTAAACATTTTAATGTTTCACTTTTAGTTACAAAAGTTAATGACAGATTATCTGTCAATGCTAGTGGAAATCAGGTAAGGAAGGTGAAATACGAATATTGTGCACTATATCCATGTTTGCAATAAACTACAATCTGTCTTTCATGGGACAATTTAGTTCTTTACCATTAACATTCAAGTGACAATTGTAAACGGATGGACAAAAGACAAATAGCCATAATCCCAGTTCTCTAAATACTGAAGATTTAGGTCTATAATGAAAGCTAAAGCTTCTCATATGATAGGTTCGTTTTAGGAAACAGATGCAGAAATGGTACTTGATTTGCCTCTGACACACAGAGACTAAAAACATCAGGACAATGGTAAGCAACAGGTCTTAAACAAAAGGCTCAATATGTCTAAAATTTTAACTTTTGAAGTGTTAGTACCTCAGGTGTGGATTTGTGAGATGATGGTTCCAGAAACATTAACTTGAACTGAAATACAATTCTCCTATTTTTTTTATCCTGCAGACTGTCTCCCAGTGAGTATTCAGTCATACTTTTTTGATGAAAATCAGTATATAACTTCTTATTCCTCAGAAGCCCTGAAGACACAACATTGCTAAATTGAAACACAGATGGCTTTATTACTTCTTGTGCAGTATTTTACAAAAAAATCTAATTACTCACAATCACGCATCCCTACTGCTGATGAAAAGGCTGCCAAAGCAATGCCTCCATGCAGTGTTTAAGGGACTGTAAAAGGACAGTAATGAATGAAATTGAAAGAACTTTGCTCCACTTTTGCAGCAGCGGTCAAGTTTGCAGTTAGTATCAAGGGAATAGAGAATGTATTTGGTAAAAGAACACCAAGAAACAGTAAATATAGGACTTTAAATAAGAATTTTTACATTTAAGTTTTTTTCAACCAGGAATACATTAGAGGGTTTCATTAAGTCAAACACAATCACACCAGCAGCACCTTGTTAAATCACAGTCCGCCAAAACCTGTGAAACTACCTCCCTCTCTTCCCCAGCGTAGGACAGAGATTTTTGAGTCTATTATGGCAACACATGGAAGAGCTTCAAGACCACACCTCACACCCTCTGTGCACAAACACAGACAGACACTTCAGTGAGAAGAGTGCAGTTTTTTTCCCCCTTCCACACTTCATGAGCATTTCTCCCATGCTTCATGAGCATGCTTAGTATCTATACTAAGAGTATACTAAGGATACTAAGAATAGCATGACAAAATCCGAGTGCTAGTTGAGACCTTCCGAGCACAAGAAGAAAGTTCCTACACCAACAGTGCTTTAAACCAACAGCCAGGACCACTGCAGTGCCACTGGCATCTATGTTCTGGTCCTCAGAAAACATCAGGCTTTTCTGCTTTTAATGGCAACTGCTCATCGTACAAATTCCTTCTGTATGAGGCTCCCCTTCCAGTCAGTTTCTTGGGTAATTTCACCACATTTCATAAAACATGGAGGGAAAACGGACTCCCTGCCAAATGATCCCTGTCAGGAAACAACATCCACTTTTAAATAACCTATCATGACTAAGGACTAAGCAACAGCTTTGTTTAAATATAGTATTTTCACTGCCTTTTCTGATGTTGATAACAGAGTAAGTATATAACCCAAAGGCTCTGTAATAAATACCACTGTGTGGTTTATTATGGCCAGAGAAATAGATTTACTGTCTCAAAGTCCAAAACTATACAAATATGTGAAATCTTCTCAATATTTGCTTATCTATTAAAGCAAACCTAAATATTTTTTCTAAGAAGCAGATCATGTGTATCAACAAGAGGCAGTAAATAGTAGCTCACAAGCCAAGTAGGAAAATGAACAGATAGAAGAAATTTAGAGTTTTGCAAAGCAGAAAAGTACTTGGAAATAAATGAGGAGTTCCAAAAGAGAGAAGACTTATACAAAAGGTACCATATAGACAGCACTCACACATAAACAGCTTCCTCTTTTATCTACAGAAGTAAGTTCCCTAAAATCAAAATTTTCTAAAACTTTTATGAAATGTACCTAAATATCTTGATTTTGAGAAGAATCTATATGACTTTACACAATGAAAGATGACTGGCAGATCATCACGGTATGATCCTGTAATTCAGGCTTATGTCTTTTTAATCCAGCTTTCTAATTTATCTCTGACAGAGACAGTATTTTAAGTTGAAGTAATGGTGGGAATGAATCTATAACATTTATTATACAGCCAAAGTTTTACTGTTAACAGACAAAGAAAGGCTGTGCTCCATTGCTACTCAATGTTACAGTTACCTCAGGTTAGTCAATAGAAACACAGGACAACAACACGGGCTCTCCACAAACAGCTTCCCAGATTGCTATATAGCTTTTAATCTAGGCCTAAGGAGTTCTACTGGCCAGCTATTTAGAGATGTAAGGAAACAAAGGGTATTACCTACTCATCAAGTGTCTTCAGGGAAGACCAGCCACTTCACCAGCAAGAAAGGACCTGAATTCATCTTTTCCCTAACTGAATTGCTCAAACTGAAAGAGAAGTGTGGGAAACTCTTTATACCCTCAAACTGTTCTTCTGCAATCCTAAACACAAAAGTCATAATAAGATGGCTTAACATACTTAAACATAAAGTATCTGATGATGTTTTACTCAGAACACGGAAACAATAAAATATAACTGCTCCTAAGTCATGACATTTTCTCATCAGATATCCGTGCAGGATATTTATTTTTCCAAGATTTGTAGCATATAAAAAGATATGGTGTTTGTTATTTCTGTCACCCAATTCCTAACTGCTTCATGAAAGCTAATATCCATTATCATCTCTATGGCAAGCTGTTTCTGTCTCAAGTTTTGCTACATTAGGCATCTACAATGTTAGGTGGGAGATAGGACCAGATTCTCAAAATGCAAAGACTAAAATACATATGTTGGAGTTGCAGTGTCTCATTGCTTGGTTTTCACTAGACAGAAAGACAAAGATTAAATCTTGACTTTACATCCTCCATGCTAATTGCTGTTATCTAGAACTAAAGTATTTGAGTGAAGAACAAAATCCATAGTACTGAAGAGAAGTTTTATCCATGAAAAGCCAACCGAGCTAGACTCATAAACCACACTAGAAGCAGTCAAATCAAGAAAATATAAGCAGGATAAAGAGACCATCAGATTTCACCGGATAACAGTGGCTTCCATAATATTTTCTTCTTCTGCCTCTTTTCCAAGATGCCTTGTCTCAGATAACCCACATCACTATTACAAAGTCTTGTAAAACACTGAAGCAAAGTAATCAAAGGAAAATGCCAGCACAGTAGGTGAGCTAAATATGAAGACATCAAATATACGACTGAAATGCTTTGTCAAATTTCTGAGATTACTATTCTGCAGCAAGTATCAGGATTAGAAGATTTTTTTTCACTGAATGAAAAAAGCATCGTGGCAGTTTTTAAAATTCCTACCTTTTCGTATACATTACAGTTATGTACTGCTGATGCACTGATCTCATCAACTGTAATAAATGCTAATGCTGATAGCTGATGCTAAAGCAGCCCTGCTTGCAATACCAAGATAACATATCTATTTAAGATCATCATTTCTGCTCAAAGTGATGACATCACACATTCCTTTTGCAAAATTATCCTCTTAGCTAATTTATTCCAAGTAGGTGTTGTATGGACAGGACTGTTTGCTTAAAAGAACATTTTAAGGTAGAGACCTGTTGTTGAGCTTTTCCTGTTCAACAGTCTGTCTACAAGACCACTTAACTTCTGAATCTCAGCAGTTCCAATTGCCATTCCCAGCAGGAGTCAAGAATGCATCCAAAGCCCACATTACTTAACTCAGCTATTGCAAACATGAGACTGGGGGGAATTTTAAGAACAGTCTATGTTATCACAAAAAGTGCCAATGCTATCAACTTACCCAGAGAAATGTAGGTCAAAAGTAAATTCTGTGATGGCAGAGTTGCTGTCCTTTCTTTTACAAAACTGAATCCCAAATTGATTAATGGAATGCTGCATATCTTTTTAAATTACCCAAGGGCAGAAATGCTTTGCACTAGAGTGCCTGGAACTGCTTCCTCAATTGATTAAAGACAAATGAAGTTTGAGAGAACTGTCAGCCAGGAGAATACTTTTTGGTGATTATAGACTCTGCTAAGGACTAGAATAATATTTTGTTTAATTAGGAAGAAAATTATTCCCTCTTATGCTACTAATACTTATTTTCTGTCCTCATTTTTATTCAGAATGCAAAAAGATAAAAATGCTAGCCTGGAACTAAACTAAAAGTTTGGCAAGTGTAAGGAATTTAAAGTTCCTCCTCAGATCCACTATAAAACATTAAAACCACCTTTGAGTGAAACCTGTACAGTAAAACTACATTTTTCTTTATCAAAATGATCAATTAGCTATACACAAAATACACATTCACATTCCACTTTTATGCACTAAATGCACCTACCTGTAATAACATAACAGTGAAAAAACAACATGCAACACTTATGAGGCATATAGAAACTTCAAATGGTATCTTGTGGCGTGGAGCAGATTTCTTTACTAGTGACGTTATTTAGATTAGTCTCCTACCTAACAAGAGATATTCCACACCTGTCATACAAGTATGTGACTATTTTCATATTAGTCCACCATTCAATGAAATAAAGTTTTTAGAAGACAGCCACTTGTTGCCATCAACTGAAGCAACATCAATTAAAAAGACAGGTTCATTCTTTTTTGTGACCAAGGTAGTGGAAGGATTACCACAAGATTATCTCCAGGACAACTGACAGGCTAGATGGAGTTACAAAAAAGCCTTTAAAATTAATCATATTTTCAACATTCCTACCAAAACAACACAAGTTTTTGTTTTCTTAAACAGGAATGCAAAGGAGAAAAAACGCACACAGTCAAAACGGAAGCAAGTAACTCATCGCTTCCTGAAGGTTCAAGAACTATAAAAAACATGGGACCACAGTGGCAACATTAATGAGCTGCCCTCTTTTAATGACAGATCTCCCATCACAATACAATGGCCCCCTCCCTCCTAGTGCTATGCTCTGGGCAAAACCATAGTCCATCACGTGCTGATAGAAAACTGAGGTGGGGAAAAGGAGAGAGGTGTCACTAGCGCGTAATCAGCTGCCCTCACTGACAAATACTACAGTAGCCAAGAGAGGCATTAAAGACTCTTTTTTTCAGTCTCAACCAAAGTGCTTCCGAACAGCAGAAAAATTTTGTTAAATCCCCACCACCTCCAACAGGCATCTCTTTTAATTGCTTCTTGACTTAGAGTTCTTATGCTTGAGATGCAAACACTGACTTCTGTGCTTCATTCCACTTCCAATGTGCTTCACAAAACCAGGTTAAATTCAAAATAACCTTTCAAGTTGGAAGTGCTGCAGAAACACCAAACCATATTCAGCCCACATCCTCCAATATTTACCAGTCAAATTATAATCCACACTGTATCAAGAATCATACATGATTTGCTATAAAGCAGTATTAGTTTTGCATCTTCATAATGCACTAAAGAACCGCACTAATGAAGACTTATTATGATTCTCCAAGACACTAATCCTGTTGTAAACCAGTTTTAAAGAGATACTTAATATTTTCCTTTATGGATTTGGTATAGAAGAAGGGGTAAAATAAGTACCATAGAGCAAAAAGCTTAAAAAGGTATGTTTGTGGTCAGCTGCTTTCAGAAGAACTTTAGGTCATCTTTAGGAACCCAATTATTACAGCAATAAAGGAAAAGAGGCATAGGCAAATATGTTGACCAGTTATAATTCATTTCAACAAAAAACAAAGGATGAGCCTATTACACAGACTTCTCTACTGTGCAGTTCAAAGACTTGCTCTAGCCTCAGGCACAGAGCCAAATACATACCAACTGTAAATAAAGGCAACAGTAGATTAACAATTTAACCCAAGCCAAATTACAGTAAAAAGTATGACTCTGTAGTAACTGTACATATGTTAGTTCCTTCCCCTAAGCAAACATGAAGCTCATTGTTGTAACCCCTCAGGGGTAAATCATAATTATCTTGCAATTATCATGGGGTAGGATCATATACTTTGGCAACACCCATTGCAGCAAAACTTTATGGTATATTAACTTGCATAATACCTTCAGTTCAGACACAGCTGACAGTTTTTATATGTCTAAAATATTATAAATGCTAAATTTAACACGTTAATTTCTACCATTACTCTTTTTTTATTATTTTCACAAAGGTAACAAAAGCAAATCCATTTTACTTCACGTATGAACCAACAAGTGGTGGAATGTGTTACAGTAAAAAGTATCTCCAAAGGCCTTTCTGAAGCTACACTTTGGGAGTGTTGATAAAGTGTTTTGACATCTTTGGTATTCTCCCACACATGCATACCCCTCTCCCACTTAGTGAATTTCATTTAGAAAGAAAAATGCTGAGAAGTTTGTAATTTGTGAAACAAAGACCAGCAATCTTTAACATATATCTCAACTCAGTCAGCTCTGTTCCCCTCCCAGAAGTTGTCCGGTAGTCCTTGGAACTCATCATAAACAGAGAATATGCTTATAAACACTAAAAATCTATCTCACCTCTAGCTACACTCTATGTCATTTCTGGAAACCAAGCAGATCAGAGTTTGCAATAGTTCATTTTGAAACGAAGTAGAATAGTGAAGAATCTGAACCAAGTAACTTACAAAGTAGCTATCTTTCCATAACTTCTCAAGACACAGGTTCCTAGACTCGGAACAGATTTCTAAGAACTGGTATCCCATTTAGCACAGCTCATTCCTCTGGGACAGCTTTAAGTAGGAAGCTGCACAAGAAAAGTTCTAGAGAACTTGAAGGATGAGGTGTGAGGTGAATACAAACTCACCAAAGCAATTTATTAACATTCAGTCACCTCTGCTGATTCAATAGTTTGAGGCAGATCCTGTGACATGCTCCCTAAGCCTCAGCATTGCGAACAAAAACCTGAACTTGCTCTTTCTAATACAGTGGCCTTACCTTCTCAAAGTGCTCCTTCCACACATTTTTATTTGCCATTAATAGTTTTTGAATGTTTATTTGTCATGTGGATTCCGAGGTGCTTTCAGTTTTCATAGGCTTCAGAAAGGAAGTATTAGCAAGTATTCAAAATGCACCTTTTTATAATTAAAAGCATGGACAGTAGGATACAGCTCCCTATTCAGTACACAAAGGTAACTCAGCTTCACAGCAGCCCTCTTCCACTCTGTCACCTTCCTGCTGTTACTTACAGCTGTTCTTGGTTTTACTCACAACTGTGGGCACTGGAACTGGCCACAAAAAATTACCAGAGAAAAATTCATCATCTCTGAAGAACACAGAGCATAGAAATTCCTGAAGTAAGCAAAGACAAAGATGATCCCTTGATTCACCAACAATACTTGAAATAAAAGTATCAGCAAATCCAACTCCTAGTCAATATTACTTTCCTTAAATCTACTATCTCTGAAATATTATAATACTTCTCAAGAATGGTTACCACTTCATAGGTAGAAGCACAAGTCTTTTTCTTTCACAGACATTAGTGTTTCTTAAATGTATACTTTTACACTTCCACAATGCATGTTTCTGAAAAAAAGGATTACAAGTCAAATTTCAGATCTAAATGACAAGTCTCATTATTCATAATAATGAGCAGTATTTCTTATTTTCTTGAAAACCAAAGGCTAGTATAACGAAGGTAGGAAGCCATGCAGTTTCAGGCAGATCCATCCATATTTGTGCAGCCAAGGACAGGTCTTATAGCATCATGCTGCTACAGAAACTTACAGTAAAACTATTCCTTTCTGACATTAAAAAAAAAAAAAAAAAACAACACCAAAACCAACGCACATTTTAAATACGCCACCTCCTCCAGAACTAAGACTTCGCACATATTACTTACAACTTAGTGAATGCTGCATGGAAAGGTATTCAGAGTATTCCTGTTCTCTAAACTCTAACATGAAGAATAAATCCTGAATAAGTTACATTATGCAGCCATTCTTTTCACATTTATTTAAGTGTTCTACCTTAACCTTAAAGTAATACTAACAGCACTGCTATAGTAACATCTGAACAGAGAAATCAATATTTAAGGCAGACTAAATTGTAAAGACAGAAGCTCATATGCAAGAAAACAACCTGCACTGCAGGGCTAGTCAGATGAGAGAAGATTACTCCTACAAGTCACGTTTAACAGCTTAGACTCTTCACACACAAGGCATCAGAGATTAAATATTGATTTTATATTATAGCCATTCATTATCACTAGGAACACTCACTCCTTTTAGCTAAACTGTAGCCAATAATTTGATTAGTCATAACCCACAATGAAGACCAAATTACATTTTAAAAAGCCTGCAATAAGCTTTATAGCATCTCTGCAATGCCATACTGCTTCCTTTTAATACTCACCCACAGGTTACACAAGCTTAGCACAGTGTATGCCAGCTGTGCTTCAGCTCTATCTCCATAGCCTGTCCAATATTAAAAGTGTTAGCTGGGGACAATTCTTTCTACACAAGTTTCTGTAACATTCCCTTACGAAAAGTTTGCAGCTTGCAGCTTTTCATAAGCATAAAGAAACATGAGAGATGATGCTTGGTTCATTTTCTCTCAGCTGAAGCTGCATTTGTAAACACATTTTGAAAAAGCCAAAACTCACATCTGGAATTGCCTGTATTCAAACACCTGGCACTAAGAACTTGTTGAGAAATTCCATCTGTGCTTTTGCTATAGCAGCTACATGTCATTCAGGTAACAGGAACAGTCATAGGTTCCCATTATACTCACAAGCATGGACGAGCAACATGCACAGAACTTGCCTTAGAGGCACCTAAGCTCTTTGGAAGTACCCTGACATTTTTTCCCTCAACTAGAGAGAAAAAATCTGGACCCAAATCTATAACTTAAAGAGCTGAAAGTTCTTTGCTTCTAACGCCAGATTCTTCCCAGTGCCCTGATTTCTCTCTTGTAAAGCATAAAATGGAATCTACCCTCTCATCAACTGCAACTACTTTCTCCACTTGCAGGTGCAGAAGGGACCAATGCTAAGTCAGCAGAACCTACATCCTCACTACCTTTGTACCAGTACCTTGTGGTGTCAGAGCAGGGACTTTTGGGTCAAATAACAGAAGGGACTCAAAACACTGTTGCACTGCACATGAAGTAAGATATTGTATCATTGCTGAGATGCCTACTTCCTTGTCTAACCCGAAACACAGCAGTATTCCACAGCAAGCAGAATGCTTGGATCAATATTTCCTGAAATTAATGGCAAGTTAGAGTTTCTAAATGCATTTTAAAGTGCATCTTTACTGACTGTAGCAAAAACAACCATTAACTATCTGACTTTCATGCAGAATTCATTCAGGTCAATGTTTTTTGATAAGCAACTTAACTTGACCTAACGCTAAGGGATATCTGTTAAAATATTAAACACAGCTTTTGAGAGAGGGAAAGTATCTAGTACATAGATGCACTACTGACAGCTCTTAATCCTGATTGTGTGAGCTAGAAAACAGGTTTCTTTGCATCTTGGAACATTATGTAACAAAACTGCTGATAAGCTATAAAAAAAGATGTCTTGCTCTTAATCTTATTAATGAACTCTTACTTCCAGGAAACAGCTGTAGTGCCCTAGATATGTTTTAATCTTGTTTTATAAGTCAAAATAGTAGCAAAATAATGTACTAAGCTGCAAATTTGATTCTAAAGAATTATTCTTTGCACTCAGAAATAATTTTAGACATAGGAGTGCTAAACTTACAACAGCTCACCAGAGCCTTGCCCTGGAAAAGCGTGCAGCTGTTTTAACACAGGAAGCACAAAGAGCATCAGTCTCAGAGAAGGAGTAAACCACTCTAAGATCTTTTATCACAGGGAGAGAACATGTCTGCCAGGACAACCCATAAAGACATGCTAGTCATTAGTGTGGCCTTGTTCCCAAGCTTCATGAGCAGAAGCAGGGATATGATGTGGTATTTTACAGTCTCCTTCTCTGGATCCCTTGAGGAGTCAAAGAGCAGGCACAGGAATCAGAACAGTGACTATCTGCTTGAAAAAAAAAAATAAATAAAAATCAGGTAATGGACAGGAATGCTCTTCGGGCTCACCCCACACTGTTCATCAGAGTAAAAGGCAGCAAAGTTGACCTTATGAAATCACTTCAAGTAACAAGGTATTGATCACAAGTCCGTCTGCTGTAACGCTGAAGCTTGTGACAATGAGACCAATCTCCTGTTCCTTCCTCACTAGGAAAACAGCTATAAAATGGCTTTGCTTGGAGGTGAGGAGAGGAGGGAAGACAGACAGGCGTTTTTTTGCTTGGTTTTTGTTTAGTTTAAGTTATTTGATACAAGCCTGCCACAGGAAGAAGGAACAAGAACTGATATGTAGAATCAACAGACAGCTACCCAAATGTCTGACTTGGCATTTTGCCAGTTTTATATGACTCACACTGACAATATTTTGATTAATGACGTTTGGAAGAAGTTCAATATTTTAACCACTATAAGACCCATGACAAATACTGTAAAAACACCAAAAGTCTACTGTAGTCTGACAAGAAGCGTCAAACTGGTTTCTGGGTTTTGTCAGGTATGAGAATTTGTTTCTTCAGAAGCTTCTTCACAGGCCTACTCATGCTGCAATGGAATATTCTGAAAAAAGAGCAGAAAGAAAAAAGCAGGCAAAAGCGATTTTCAGTTTAAAACATTTAATCATCTTTTACACAAGGCTCTACTATAATCCCTTAGCATTCTTTGGCTAAAAAGATAATTAGAACAACCAGAGTAGAGAGGGCCCTCCAGTGAGCAGAGACATCTAATTTTTTTTTTTTTCTGCAAATAAAATACTTCTGGAGATTTGATCATGAATCACTGTGTTTGTCTTTACTACAACTGAAAATGTGACTGTATGAATAAAGGTAGCAAAGCTGATATTCACCAACCCAGCTATGAAAAACACTGTGATGGTTCTGCCTGTAGGTGACAGTCAATTCTCAACACTTCCCTTGTGCTATTCCAGCTATCCCACATAACTGTTTTAAGTTGTTAATGTGGCACCATAAGGTCAGTAATTTTTCTTGGTAAATAAATTCTCTCAGGCGAGAAAACAGCAGTGGTTTAAGCAAAAGAGAACCACACTGCCTACAAATAAATGTTTTTCATCCCTGCCCAAATCAAGTTTTTAAGGTTTTTCCATAGAATACCACCACACATATAGCTGATCCAGCACTCACTACTGGAATGGACACTTTTGTTAGCCAACAGTTAAAGAAAGACAGCTTAAGTCACTCCAACCATGGCCTCCTAAAGTAAAGTAGCTGCTGACAGGCAAAGCATCTGCTCTGTTTGCAGCTGATCAGCACTGAGCCTTTTCTACGCCTGCCCCATTCCACCCTTCTAACTTTTTTCCCTTTGCAGTTGTTCTGAATGTTAAATTCAGAATCAGAACAGCCATCTTTCAACCCATCCACACTGCTAAAACACAGTAGGTTGGAAACGTATACCACAATAGGATGATTCATCAATTATTTTTCATAAAATTATAATTTCACTCATTTAAAACACCCTGAATTCTCAGCATTCCCAGTCTAAAGCAAGTGGACAAGCATGTTTAAAATACAGTGGTAACTATAAAAACAAATCAAAGTGGGACTTGATTTTGTCCACATTGGATGAGAATAAAGAGTAGTACATACACAAAGACAGTCTTGAAAACAGCATAAGCAGGCAGTAAATGGTAACAAATAAAAGACAGCAAACTCTTTACACATCTGTTTCTCTAAAGAGAAATATCTCACAAACACAAATTTGGCCTTGTAAGCTCTTGTAAACTCTCCTCTGTCATTTCTTTAAAAAAAATTAAATAAAAGAGCACACAAACCCCTCAAGAACTGCAGATATGACAAAGCAAAACATTAGATGTTTAACTGTCAACACTGCAACATTCTGCATCTGCATGAAGGCTGAAATTCAAGATTAATACATGTGTATATAAGAAAACCAATCATTATCATGTCCAGTCAACTTCCTCAAAAAGCCAGCTATGATTCCTAGTTTCCCAGGAGCCCAGAGACAGCCTGCCAGAGCTTCAGTGGCAGAGGAGATGTACAAAGTTTGTACTACCATAGCCTAGTTCTGAGCACACATGAAAAGCAACTCAAAACAATCACCCTCCTAGTTATGCCAGATCTGCCTAGGTTTTCTACTTCAACTGATTCACAGTAAACTAAGTCCCTCTATTTACAAGGCTGTGTTACAGCTCTAGCCTCAATGGCTCTGGATGACTAGACTAACATTGAGAGTAAATAAAAACATAACACTACTGCCAAAGAACAGAGCCAGTGCATAATCAAAATAGAAAGATAATGGGTGAACAAGGGAAAAAAAAAGAGTAAATATCATTAATCTGATACCAGGCTGAAAGCCATTGCAAAGAAAAAGAAACCAAACCGATATGAAGCAGTAAAGCATAACAAATCAACCACTCTAATCACTAAATACGTGCATATGTTTATCTTATTGTTATCTTACTATTTTTAACCAACCTTTTTTTTTTTCTGAAAATGTACAAGAGCAGCCTGTCTGATAACACTAGGATAAAGTTGTGAGAAAGATTTAAATTAGAGAACCACTGCAAAAAATTCTCACTGCAGAGAGATTCAAAAAGGCATTGCAGTGGAAAATGAAGATGGATCAGTATAGCTTTTCTCCACACATTCATTATGTCAGTTTGTTTACGGAATATGGAAAATAAATTAAACTGTAACAACTGCAGTATCATAAAAAACATTGGCATGTTAGCTCTAAAACAGTTGCCATTTTACTTCACTACCTTAAAAACACTTATTAGAAGTAAAGATAAGCTTCACTTCTTGTAGTACGTTACTTAACTGCTCAGCTGCCACTAGCAAAGCAAAATTGAAGCTATCAACCACTCACAGTTCTCTTAGCTTTCACTGTTCTCCTGATACAGTGGAAATCTATCATATTTTTCCTTGACTAGTTCTTGATTTTTAAACATAATTGCTACAATAGGAATAATCCAGAGAGAGAGATCCATGAAACAGCTACTTCAGTCTTTGTGGGGAAAAGCACCCAAAAATAAAACTATCTATGAGATGAAGAATTATACAGAAGCCTTATATCACAAGCAAAAACTTCAACAGCTCCATTTAAAGACTAAAGCTACCACCTCAAATTAATTACAGGAAATAAAAAAGCCAGCACAAAAACATACCTTCAGATTTAGCTTAGTTTGGGATTTGTTAACAGAAGTCTGAAAGTCCAACATATAAAATATATATGCTGATTTTTTCATCCTAGAAAAGATCACAAAGCTTTACAAAGTTTCACTTGTGAAGTGAAACTGTACTTTAAACCTTGCCAGTTGACAATTTTCTAAATAGAAATGCGATAGAGCCAGGAACATCAAATCAGACACAAGATCTAATCTGTTATCTTACAGACCGAAATATCTAATCTATAGCAACATCACAGAAGTTTATTATAAGATTATATTTTTAATCGCATAATAGTACAAAAAGATGTGTTGCCACATCCTTCCTTTAGCTCTGCATTTTGTAAAAAAAAAAAAAAAAAAAAAAAAAGAAAAAAACAAACAAAAAAAAACCAAACAAAAACCAAAAAACCAACCAACCAAAATCAACCAGGCTACCACAATTTAAAAGAAACCCACAAAGTCATAGCTTTTAAGTCAGAAGTAAGCTTTGAACTTCACAGACAGTTTTTAAAGTCATTAAAACTACTTAAATTCATATCTTAAATATCAGCCTACATTTCAGAACTTCTGCTTTATCAGTACAGCTCATAATTTGCAGCACTTCAATATACTTTAATATTTGCAAAAGGCATGAACTTTGCAAGAAGAAAAGAGTACACAGTCATATATAAGCTGAGTCTGTGTGTTTCACCTGCTGGAGTGGTTTAGCTCTCTTCTCACACCAGTTTTCTACTCATGATCATTCAATTATCAAGTCTCATGAAAAACTTCAACAGCAATACGGTAAAACACAAGCACCAGCCAAAACTTTTTCTATCCAGGCTTTCTGGTCAATTTTTTGTGTGTATGCCTTAAATCCTTCCCCTTCCTCCTCCCACTATAGGATCTAGTTGTATAAAATAGGCAAGATGCCCCAGCACTTTCTAACTGTGGTATGCTTGCTCCAGTAAGATACAATCAGTCACATTATAAAAAGCCAGAGAAAGATCATGCACTCATCCCCCTAAAACTGCTTCCAGAATCTCTTGGCTTTGTTGTGAAAGATTATCAATAACCAGTACAATCCATGGCACAACAAACAATCATTAGAAAACATAAAAGAACTGTATGCCATCCTTATCCAGTCTTTCCTCCCTGCAGCAAGCTTTCACTACCAACCCAATCAAGACCTTGCACAGCATGCCAAAACTGAATTAGGTCTATGCTGCAAGCCGCCTTTATTGTTACTGATGTTCCAAGTAGTTTCAGAAAACAGTAACAGAAAATTGACAGACAGGATTCCCTTAGTTTCAATTGCATATAAGACATATACCTAGTTTTCTGTTTATTTCAGTCATATTCCTGCTCCGTTGACTTCAGTTTGATGCTAAATGCCTGAGATATGAATAGCACAGTAAGAGAAGGTGCATTTGCCAACCATAGATAGAGACTTCAGAGTATGTTAGATAATAAATAATGATGTTTTCAAAGAAGGTAATATAAAAATCAGACATAATAATTCAAGGAAATGGTGTTGAAACTACAAGAAAAACATTGCATCTACCAATTCAGGTCTCTGTCCACAGTCCCCTTGTCACATACGGATTCGTGAGTGTCCTAGTTACAAGGGCTGGGACCAGTTTATCATTGTGTGGGTATAACCAAAACTGTGTATTCTACACCCTCGTGTCATTTCTGATGGACTGTTAATAGTGAATCGTTTTCAGCAGCTGCCCAGGGCACACCTGACACCTCAGGCTACAAGCTATGTGTCAAAAAAACCACTGCAAGACAGGTGAATGTTCCTTTGTCTTCACACCAATGACTCAGCTGTGATAACTTCCCTCAGGAAAGGCATTAACACTTTCACACCCAGCCTGAGGGGTCATCTCTGCTAATGGGCCACAATGAACTGTCATAATAGGCAGCTGAAACACCTAGACCATAAAAGATTCCAAAAATATCCCATGGCTCACAGAGTTAAATCACCCGATCATGAAACTACCTGTCCTGGGGGAGGTACTGGGCATTACAACCTGAACCTGAGCACATATAATCTTGGGACTTTGAGACTTCAGGTACAACTCATCAAATGCAGAGGAAGACCAGAGCTTCAACAGGACTGTGACTGCCACTCTCAATAAGACTGCGACCATCATCCAGACCAACAGGTTTCCTTTTCCTTTTGCTTTGCACACAGTGGGGCCATCTGGTGCTTAGCACAGGGGCTAACAAACACCATTCTGTTCTTGCACCAGGCTGTTGGGTTATACATCTGTCCTTGTGGGTTAAAACAAGGGTTTTTTTCTCTGTATCACTGTATTTATTGTAATCTTTTTAGTAAATTGTAACTGACTTCTAGTCTCGCTTGAGTTTGGTTCATTTTTCCCACTGGTTTACTTTTAAACCTGAACACTGGGCTGAGAAAGTTACCTTGCCAACAAATTCCATTTGTTTTCTTCTGGGTTGTTTCTGCTTGTAATCATTTTGTAGATAGATTATTGAAAGCCAAATTAAAACTCAATGGATAGCTTATCCCATTGATTATTTTGAGGGAAGGAGATGGGTTGAACTTCTTCACTTTCAGATGTGTGCATGTAGACAAAGTTTTTGAACAAAAGAAAAGGAACTGACTACACCAACAAAAAAATTCCCTTAATACAAACTTCTGCTTTTGATAAAGTCAAACACTAGTTAGCCTCTACCCAAGAAATATATAGAGATGATTTAGAAACCGCTGCTGGGGTTTAGGCTAGAATAGACTAAAGACAAAAATGGATTATTACTCAATTACTGGATTCAGGTGGAGGACATTGGATGTTTCTTGCTTATGTGACAGGAATGACTATTAATGCACAGAACACCACAAAAAAAAATCTGTCTTTTCCAGTTTCCTCCAAAAGCAGTTTGTAATAATTCAAATAGACCAATGCTTTTATTCTTACCTCAGCCTTTCTTCTTCTTTCTTCCGAAGGCTGAAATCTCGCTGAACCACCTGGAGTACATGCTCTGCTTCTTCATCAGTCAAGCCAGAAAGATCCAGTTTTCTCCCCATTATATACCGTGTCCTGGATATGAATATCTATAAGGAATATCTGAAATCAGAAACAGAAAATAACAAAATTAATTGAAAGCACTGATATTTTTCACAAGAGTTGTTGAGATCACAGGCACATCTGCCTAACAAAAAGAAAGTTGCTGCCACAAACGTCAGAAAACAATTGAATCTTTCTGGTTGGAAAAGACGTTCTATGATCATCAGATCCAACCATTAACCCAGCACTGCCAAATCCACCACTAAACCATATCTCTAAGTGCCACATCTGCACATCTTTTAAATACTCCAGGGACGGCAACTCAACCGCTTTAGGTAACCTCTTCCAATGCCTGACAAGCCTTTCAGTGAAGAAATTGCTCATAATATCCAATCTAAACCTCCCCAATACAACTTGAAGGATTCGTTTCAGAATTATTTTTCAGGTTCCGTGCACTGAAAGCAATCAGTCCCAACTTGAACATAAATGTAAAAGATAAATTATTTGGGATATTAAGAAATGTTGAGGGAAGATCTCAGTGTTGCTTGCAAAATGACATATTTTTAACTAACTGAGGTGAAATCAGGTTTAGATATTTCTGAGGATTTTATGCCATGATTTTGCAAAATTGCTTGCAGTGTAATCCCTGTGCATGGACAGAGAACATACTCTCCTTAACATTCAAAAATATTTTATGCTACCAGCTATGAAATCAGGAATTAAAGAATCATTAAAAAAACCAAGCATATGAACTTCAAATGCATTTTCTGAGTAACTGGAAAGATTTAGATGCCACTATCACCCCTGTATCATTTCCCATATTTGAGGGAGAAAAAGTATAGTCAGTATTATGTCTGAGCCAAAAGTACTAGAAAGTTTGAATTAGAGCTTAGTCTGTTTAATGTCAGTGATAAAATTCGTTCTAATTTATTTTTTCATGACTTTTAATAATTTAAGTGAGTTCTAGTAAATTCAGCTCTCAGAACAGATTTTTGTA
>JAWWES010000081.1:43755289-43776399 GCA_035583135.1 Lophotriccus pileatus | reverse complement strand
TAGACCGAAAGAGTTAGCCCTGCTCAGTCTCAAGAAGAGAAGACTGAGAGGGATATTATCAATGTCTGTAAGTATCTATAGGGAGGGTGTCAAGAGGATGGATCTAGGCTCTTGAATGAGAGGTGACGGGCAGAAACTCGTGCACTGGAAATTCCACCTGTATATGAGGAAGAACTTCTTCAATGTGCAGGTGACCATGCCCTGGAAAAGGCTCCCCAGAGACGTTGCGGAGTCTCCCTCAATGGAGATACTCAAGAAACATTTCTGTGCAACTTGCTCTAAGACGACCCTGTAGGAGCATCCTCCAGATAAAATTCAACAAACCAACCAAGAAAATATAGGTCCATTAAGATAAGTTTTTCAACTTCCAGGTGCCAAAGCATCACTATTGGGCAAAGCAGTGGTAAAGCTTTTCATCCGAATTATACATACCTTTAATCTGGATAAGAAAATACGGAGAGGGAAGGTGGCGCTTTTGTAAAAACTTAAAGCAACCCTGGAAGCACTAAACATTTTACATCTGCATTTAATTTTGCATTTCAACATACAGGCAAAAGGGTTACGATAAATTAAGAATCTCAAAGCTTGAAAGCCATACTGCGATCAATCCATGCAAGCTACAAAAGTAAACATTAAAGTGTGGATTGCTTGACTGCTACAAAACATCCATAATATAAAATCCAACCAATATGCAAACACACCACAGGCACCCTTAAAATATTCTACACAATAAAATGGATTTTTTTCCCCACAACATATGTTGCACTAATTGATATCCTGCATATGAGCATATCCTAAGCTTGATCCAAGAACCAATCTTTGACTGCGAGAAGATTCCTGCATGACTAGAATAAAGACAAAAAGTCTATTTTTAGAGGTAAGAAAATGCTTCCAACAGCAGTTGCCACAATAAGGCAGTATTCTCTAGTGCTGCCAGATGTAGAAACAAATTTAATACAGTAAATCACTGCTAATTCAAACCACTGACAGGAATCCTCGCTGCAAATTACGAAATTTTACAGATTAGCAAATAAACAAAAAAAAAAAAAAAAGAATAATTTTATAAAACTGTGCCTTCCACATTCACTGGGACACCTACAAAGTGTTTCTAACCCTGATTTATGCTCCAAGAAGCATGAATCATAAGAGTTACAACAATAAAGAGTGATATCTGTAAAGCCACATGTCCCCTTTCACTGAGACTTAGTGATGAGCTGTAGGTGGTTGACACACAATTTATGCCCCATGCACTGAAAAAAGGTTTCAGTAGCAGGTCATCTTTGATTTGTTTAGATAACCATTTGTCAAGTGACAATAAGCAAGAGTAAAGTAGAGCCAGAGCTGTATGAAAAGCCAAAGTAGGAGCTAGATTAGCCTGTCAGGTGGGGGAGTTAATGCATTCCTTTGCTGACACTGGAATCCATGCCACACTGCGCTCAGAAGAGGCTCTACTTTGGACTTGGGTTTGACTAAATTTTTTATATTGACACTGCACAATATGGAGATAACCTGAGCCCGGACCAACAAACACAAACCTGAAGTTCTGGATCCCAAGTTTATACAAACAAAGAATGTTTATATTCAAGCATAAGACACTGTAAGGCCTTTTCTGGAGTTCAAAGGCCAACTTCACCGTCAGGTTTTGACTGCTGGTTCACTTATATTTGAATCCAAACTGGAGCAGCCTCCTTTAGTTTAAACTACAGAACCAAAGCAGTTCATCCTCTTACAGGTTTAGGGAATCATCCAGCCAGCACAGACAGCTTTTTGAGTCCCACATAACCTATTATTTGAACAACATAATCAAGTTAAGCCACCACCTTCAGGAACTAACTAGGGCCCCTCACTTAATCACATGTGCAATCTAAGACCACCGTATTTCCATTGATTTGTCTCTTCTGGACCTCTGATACTACCTTGAAGCAGGAATATGAAGCCTCATCATTAAACATTAGAAAAGGAGTGTGAGGTGAACCGGTTTCTTCTCATCTGGGACTCAACCCATGGCACCTGTGCTTACAGTGATTAACACATGGACAATTTTTGACACTGCCTTTTAGATCAAGACCAGCTGAGATCGTGAAAAACAACATCACCAGAATATACCCTTTTGAATCCTTCCCAAAGCTTTTTCAATTGTTTTTAAAACCTGATGTTGTTCCAATTCACGCATTATGATTTAACTTAAATCCAAGTCACGGTCTGTCAAACAAATGTCAAAGCACTTATGACAGCTGTATGCGAGCATTGAGACAACTTTCAGAAAGGTACACCAAGCACTTCTGGGGATGATCACTGAGGAGCAGAAGGATCAGTGCTTTTAAGGGCAAAAAAAAGAAATCAATCTCTTGCAAGATAAACAATGGTTAGAAAAATAGGCACACTCTGCAACTGGAGGTATTTCAGGTCAGTGTTAGCTGCATCTCAGTCAACAGCAATTAAATCATATGCTGAACATCCATGCCATAGCAACTAATGATAGCGGCACAAACCAGCACTTTCCTTTCTGGATTACCCTGGGATACAACGTCCTGTTCACGCAATTCAAAAGGGACAGAAGAAAATCCCACTGAAACCCATTTCAGTATCAGAAGTAATGCCCAATAAGCAAAGAAGCTCTTGTGTTATTTTCAGAAGAGACAAAACTCATCACAAGAGCAGAAAAGAAAGTTTATTCCATGAGTTATAAATATATTTTGCTTTTTTTCTTTTCAAGAAAGGAAACAACAGGTTATATACTGCCTTACTCCATGAACAGAAAGTTGGTTTACTACACCAAAGCCACATACTATTCTGCACAGAGACAGGTGGAAGGTGCTGGAGAAGGGCTTGTTTTGTTATTGAAAAAAACCCTAAAAATTGCAGGCTACTGCCTGGCTTCAAGACTCATTAAAGCCAGCGAGAATGCCATGAACCTTTAACAGCTTATGAATGAGGCTCTACACTTCAGATTGCTATCACAAGAGACTACATCTCATTTTCTACAGTAAATTACCTCAGCACCCTTTAAACTGACTTAATCCAGAAACTATGGGTGCATTAAGTCACTAATCCATTTATTCTTCTCCATCAATAAACGGCATATGTTGCTGTCCAGGAGAGTCAAGAAGGAGATTCTTGAAACTGCTGCACAGCAGAATTTGAACTTGGGTCTTCAGCAGAAGGAAAGGCTAGAGTTCCCTTCCTGCCTGTTAGCCACCACCACCAAAAGTCAAGAAGACTGCTTAATTGACTACTGTGAGTCAATTTAAGACAATACCACTGAAAGTGTCTCGTCTTCAAGACTAATCTCCACAGTAGTTAGCTCTGCTTCAGTAGGTGATGTTTTATTTGGAAGTATACTTTGTAGAATGTAAAATTAATTTCCTTTGATAATGGTTTATATCTTAAAACAACCAGTAGATAGTAATAACTCCAATAATCTGAATACCAATCCCCAACATTAGTTTTTCCTTTTTTGATCATCAATTGATCACAAGGTAAATGAAGTATATAGGTAATAAAAAGTAACAAGAGATCTTGTTTCCTTTGCCTAGCTCAGGGACTAATGGGTCAGTAAAAAAATTAAAGACAAGAGGTTTTCTTAGTATAACATACTTGGAAAAAAAAAATATTGCTTTGCTGTTAAAATTTAATGCATATTGGCCTGGAAATTTGTCATGTTCCTATTCCCAGAATTGTATCCATAAGATCTAAAAATCTGTCATTGTTGCAATAATGCTGATATTAACTTCTGACAGGTCAAGCCACTGCAATCTTTATACCCCCTTCATCTAGGATAAAGCTTCTAGGTGATTCACTAAATCACTGCTTTCCACTATGGTATGTTTTATTAATTAAATTCTCATGACATCGAATGTTAAATATGAGATTTACTGAAAATGAAGTTTTAAAAAAATGCAGCATGACATTTTTATATAAGATTGTTAAAAAATAAAAAAGGATAACATATTTCAATTGAAAGTTAAATAGCAAGCACATCTTGCTAGCAAACACAATCGCTAGTCTTCCATACAACCAACAGATCTTACTGGTGTGCCAAGTTCCTCTTGGGTTTCTGTAAAAATCACATAAAGTTTGGATATAGGCACCTTTGACCAATCTCACAGAGATACACAAAACTAGACTGTGGCTTGAAATCTTAGCAAATTACACTGTATTTAGACCTGCTGCAAAATTCCCTGGTTGTGTCATAGATAAAGGCCAAGTTTCTTTGGTAATCTGAGCAACAGTATTGCATGCTTCACTTCACACTGAAATATAGCAGTCATCTTCTTCTTCCCTTAAGCCCAAAAATCTTCTTTTGAAAGTAAGCTGCTATAAATCTCTTGATATAAGAAACTCAGGGCTAGTTTATTCTCTGGCTGTCAGTGGTTCACAGGTAAGCCAGAGGCCTTTATTATCTCTAAGAATCTATCTAGAAAATAACCTACCTGGATACAAAAAGGAAGATGAACAAAGCATTCCACAGGAAGGCAGCATTAGTCCACTCAAATTAATGGGTTGTCTCAAAGAGAAAAGCTGCCCCTACTGTTTTCATGGAACTGTATTCAACTACTTTCTGTCAACTTGTCCAGCTTTCCAAGGGCAAGTTACAGTGGTTTATTCTGCCAAACAGCAGTTTCCAGTCTTATAACAATAGGGTATGTTAATGTTGGCAGCTGTACAAAGAAGTCACATTTTCATACAGTTGTACTGTTTATGAACAATAGTGCATTTGGTATATAAAGCTTTTCTTCAGCATCGCCCATGCATACTTGGGGATTTTTTTTCTTGTTTAAGTACAAGGCCTTCAAGTGTTCTGTTTACTGCAAGTATGAAGTGAAAAAGTTGAATTCCTACTGCGTTCATACACTTGGGTACACGCTATGTAGTGCACTCAGATGCATTCATCAGGTTAGTGTAGAAGCAAGAAACCAGCTCAGGAAAATAAATGGCAGTTTTAGCTTAGTTTTCTTGATCCTGTTTTTTTCTTGATTCAGACAGCACTGGTTCAGATGAATTAAAAAAAAAAAAAAAAAAAAAAAAAAAAAAAAAGGACAATATTGTGTCATTTTAATCAGCAGCAAGTCCAGGAGAAAAATCCTGTCACAGGGTGCAGTGCTGTAAGTATCTCTTGCCCCAGTAGCGGCTACTGCGGTGGAATTGACTTCTGTGAGTTCTCCCCACTGGCAATTAATGTATCACAGCTGCTGAAAACGCTACTCCCCTGTTTCTAACTGCTCAGTGCATTGTACTAAGTTATCTGACAAACTCCACAGGAAGGCTACAGAATCACCATGCACATTTTTAGACACTTGGGCATAACGCATCAGTAAACATGTTCTGATACAATCCAGTACCTGAGTAATGATGGGTAAGGCAGTAGCCTGAGAGTTTACATACAAGATACATCACCCTCTGCTTTTTACACAACTCTGCTTTCTAAAGGTTGAATTAAGCGTCAAATACTACCGTTTGACATTTAACTGCAGGGACTGAGTCAGTGGTCTCAATGTCATTCATGGGGAACAGCTATCACCATTAACAAGAAAATATAAAAACCTGTCCAGCTTAATGACAGGCCCCTCAAAATCAGAAAAAAATATCTGGTAATGTGAGAACTAGACTAACTGTTCTCTCTCTCCAGCCTTCCAGAAAAGGGTTATCAGAGGAACAAGCAAAAGCCTTTATTGCCAAAATCCTTGCTGTGCCTATTCTAAGAAACTCCAGTCTCCATAGCAAGACAGCTACCCACATTTTCAGAAACACAGGAAATAGTAAAATGGTAGGTATAAGGCAAAAACAATCATTTGTCAAAAACAGATTACTAGATACAGTTAACGTCCCTGCAAACCTGCTTGAGGAGGGATGCACATGCACTATAAGGCATTTTGCAATCTAATTTGGTTATGCTTGCCTGAAACATAACACAAATCCCAGCACAACACAGGCTCCTACTTAATTAGATTCCCTAAGAAAAGTCAGTCCGAGCCATATGGTATTTTCCTCAGCAGTTACGATAAACTGACCTTGATACTAGGAAAACGCACACTGCTTCTGTCTGAGGCATAAATTACAAGCGCAGTGACGGGATGCTCCCGAGGAACGGGGGCAGAGCCAGTGCCACGCCAAAACCCTCCCCGAGCTCGCGGGGAAGTTGATCAAGAGTAAAACAGCATTGATAATGATGATGATGATGCACTGCAGTGACAGCGCTCGAAAAGCCACGCGGTCAGCAGAACGCCGCGAACATCTGTCCGGTAATTAAAAGCAAGCCTAATGCCGCGCTGCCGCGGAGGAGCGGCCCGCCTCGCCCCCGAACGCCGAGGAGGGCGGCGGCCCCCGGGCCACCAGCGGGACCCGGCCCCGCCTGACCCCTCACCAGCGGGGCGGGGGGACCCGCCGCGGGCCGAGCGCCGGCCGCCCCCCGACGGGGCTCTGCGGCCCCGCCGCTACGGCCCTCCCGCAGACCAACCCACGGTGCCGCGGGGTCGCGGCGAGTAAAACCCCAGCCCCAGCTCCAGCTCCGGCCCCAGCCTCAACCCCGGCCCGCGGCGGCCGCGCCCCCGGCCGTACTCACCCTCGGCCAAGTGCGAGGGCTGCACCGCAGTGGCAGGCGGACAGCGAGTGCCCCGCGCTCGGGGCACGGGCAGAGCCACCGGCGGCGGCTGCGCCCTGTCGCTCATGCACGGCGGGATCCGCGGCCGCCACCTGCGCGGAGCCGCCGGGCACAGGTGCCCCGCTCCTGCCCGCACCGCCCGGCGCAAGGCGAGAGCCCGCAGCCGCCGTCTCCTCCTCCTTCTCCTCCTACTGCCGCCGCTGCCGCCTCCTCCAGCCCTCCCCGCTCCGCCGGACGCGCCACCGAGTACTGCTGCTGCGGTGCCGGCGACAGCAGCTCCCGCCGCGCACCGGCACCTGCCCGGGCGGTGCCGCCAATCGGCGGGAAGGGGACGGGCGTGGGGCGGGAGGTGGCGTGCCCAGCCAGCGGGGTGGGAGCGGTGAGGGTGGGGGGAAGAGCTGCGCGCACCTCTTCACTCCCCGCGCCCCAACGCACATCCCTAAAGCTGCGCCCCCGACAGGCAGCGACCGCGCTCCCGCCCCCCACCCCCCGGGCATGTGCCCCGGGGCCGCTCGCAGCTGTCACACCCCTGGTCAGGGGGAGACACCAAAGCCCCAGCTGGCCACGCGAAGCAGGGAGAGGCACAGGTGCTGCTAGGCGGTACCTGTCTGGGCCCGGCCGTGGTGCGGGCCGTGCGCGGTGGGGTCTAGCAAAGGGAAAGAGAGGCTGGTTGTTGGGAACGGGCGAGAATTCCGTACATGTGGATGCGGCGCACCGGCCAGTCATAATGAAGGTGCGGCCTGGTCAGTCGTTCAGCTCATCAGTGAGTCACCGCTGTAACGTGGTCGCGCTTTTTAATGTCCTAAATCACTGCAGATTGTACTGCATCAGGCTAATTACTTTTCCCCGGTGTTATTTTCCATCTCCCTTTTTTTTTTTTCCCCATGCTTGCTTAACTTCATTTTAAAATAGCTGCAGCTGTTCACTGCAAGGTACAGGTTTATTTGATCTCAGCTGAAGTGCTCTGTCAAGACAGATGCATTCAATAAATCTTGGCAGCTTTTCAAGGAAAATATTTTCTAGGAGAGTATTTTTGTTTACAAGAATTTCATGGTATTACAAATAAACTCGTTTAGCACACGTTTACTTCTATGCTAACTTACACTTGTTTGTGTAGTAAAACGGGTGCCACACTGTGAGGTAGAGATCACGTTCATTTCAAATGTGTATGCAAAAAAAAACCCAAACAAAAACAACTTTAGGAAGTACTCTGCATCAGACATTATTTTTTATTTCCCAAACACACCTATAGGTGAATACACGTCTGAGTGTTTTCCAAACAGATGAAACTTATTACTTCTTTAAATAAAACCAAGAAAAAGAACCAGTCATTTTCAGCAGTAACATTTTTCAAGAGCAACATGACACGGCAACAAATCGAGGACTGACTTAAACAAAAGGTCACCGATTGCCTGTATTAGAAGAGTAATCAATAACACACACTGAGCATTTTTAATAATTGAAAAAATCTTTGTATAGAAATCCCTCTCCAATCTTACAGTTTCAGCTGAAACACTGAAAGAATGTTTAAAAGTCAGTCATCAATACCAATTAACTATAATGCTTAGGACTACACAACCATGAGATCAAACAGGTGAAGCTGTCCTGCCCCTCACTCTCAAGCTACTCAACTAATATTGAGTTCAAAAGTAATGTTTTGCCTTTGCCTCAACATTATGCAATTAGATACACAGAGAGGTTATTCCTTTCTCTGTAGTATTTCACATTTTTATCCCCTGGAGATAAAGCATTTGACTAGAGGCTCTTCCGTCCCACAGCAGTACAGTAATCAGTATGTTTTCACGTGTTTACACTCTTTCACTGCAACAGTACTCCAGGAGAAAGGTGTTAACTTAAGGCACAGCTAAACCAACCAATAATTTACAAGTTGCAACTGAGATAGGGGAAAGAGAACAAAGCATAAGTGCAGCAATATTGTAATGGCCTTATGGATAGGATGCTGGACTTCTCTACTTGAGTGCATCCCCTCCCTATTTGTTGGATGCCTTATTTGCCCTCATATACAGGTTTGGGTGTCTCGCTTGGAAAGAAATAAACTTCTCTTTGCATTCATAGCAAGTATTTCTTGATGGATGTTGTTTGCAGTAGAAAGTACACACCAAAACAAACAAACAAACAAAACCCAAAACCAAAAACACAAACAAACAAAAAAAACCACAAAAAAACCCCACAACATAAAACGACCTAACTAATATCTCTTTTTCAGGGATAGATGGGGAAACTGAGATATGCCAGGCTTTCTTTGGAATCACGTGAGACACAGACACTGAATAATTAAAATAAATACATAAATGAGCATGCAGAACAAACAGAAGTCTAAGAGAAACTATTCAGCCATAGACAAGTCCCAAGAGGTAGCGTGGAAATTTTTACCCCATGAGCAGCACATGCCCAAGCTCCTTCCCAGTGCCTACGACTGCGGAGAGGAGCAGGGCACTGAGAGGTGCAAGGGATACTGGCAAGAGTGAGCAGTCATCAGGGAAATGGGAACGCCCTGTATATTGTGTCATATCCTGTAGCTCTGAAATTCCCAGTTCCCATTAAGTTCACAACAGTTAGGTTAAACTGCAGGCCATGCAATCTTTCAGTGGTAATAACCTCAGTATGTAGAGAAGCAAAAAACAAGTAAGACCTGTGGTATGCATCTGTAGTAAGAGCAACCATGTTGCCATATGATGCTAAATAAGCAGTAGCATGGAAAAAAATCTTGTAAAAAAATAGATTGCAGATCTAGTAATAACGGGGTGCAGGACAAGAAAATATGTATTTTCTTGCTGGTGAGTTTCTCTTGTCACAATACAGCCTTTTTCCATAAAGAAAAATGTCAGCCAAATGTAGACTGAAATAAGCAGGTTGGTATTGCTTGGCAAGCTCAGCATAGAATCCAGTGATGCCATAAGCTGTATGTGGCTATGGGGCTGCAATGGCCAACAGGTGACTCTTCAGCCTGTCCCCAAACTTTGCTGTGTAACGAGCTGGCTGCACTTGTGTAAGGAGCTCAGGGCAGGCTAATGCCAGGGCCTGTGGTACCTTCCTTAGTCCAACAGCAAGAGACCTGGGTAGGAGGTCCCTCTCTACAAAAAGCTTCCCTTTGCCCTCAGCATCCATGGACTGAGGCCCCTAGCCACAGGGAAGATTTTTGGAGCACAGTTCCTATGGTCAGGAGTTATGGCCATCTTTTGTACAGCATATGACTGTTGCAAAACCTCCAAATAAATTGCGTTTTTTTGAAAATAAAATTTGTGCTGGTTTGGTATTCCTTCAGGGGATCTACAGGGGGATGCAGAAATATGATGTTAGCATGTAATCATGCTGGGTTATTCACCAACAATCACAGACCGCTCTGTGAGAACTTTGTGAAGTTTGCTTTCTGAATGTCCCAACCTTCTCAGTAATGGCAGGGTTCTTAATAAGGAAATTGGACATCCAAATGTAGACAGTACCTGCTGGAAAGCCACAAGCTGCTTTGTTAGCCATGGGGACCAATTATGAATTTATTCCAGTCTATTGGTATCTCAGGGCAGGAAATGAAGACAGTAACGAGTAATTAGAAGTCTCTTGCTTTCGGCAAGACTTCAGAGTATTTTTACAAATTGTAGTTAACAATAATTTGATGATAATAACTTGGAAGCCATTGTAACTTTTTACCTTAGGGTCTCAAAGAACTTCATAAATAAAAATCATTTTATAAAGTGAGTATGCAAAATATGGAATATTATTATAAATCAGTTGAAAAAGTTAAGTATTTCATAGTCCATAAGTAAATAACAAAGAAGTGAAAGAGCTGAGAAGAATGGAAAAAATTTTAATAGTAATTCATATGTAGGGCATACCATTTGATACAGCACCTTGCCATGACTTTCCTTTGGAGATTTCAACAGGCAGGTTCCCTGCCCTGCAAGCCTCACAACGCATGCAGGAGCTCTGACAAATGCTAAGTGTGAAAAGAGAAAAAGGAAAGCTGAAAGAAGACAGAATTAGGGTTATAAACCTACACTAGCAAAGGGGAGAGCTTGAGGAAGTTTTGCTATTAAACTGGCAGCAGGAGAACTTAAGCAAGACAACACCTTGAAAAGAAACAAACTTATCAAAGTCTCACAGCTAGAATGGAAACACTAGCAGAAAAACTGTAAACTGACAGTAAAAATTATTTGTTATGATCAGTGGGGGGAAAGCAAAGGGGAGATTTTTTTTTTTTCTTTTTATGGTGGTGATGTTTTTGTGGTCAATAAAAAGGTAACAATGGGAATATCAGTTAGTAAGAGAGATGGTAGAGAAAAAAATATTATGGTAAATGGTAAGAGCTACCCATCATTACTGGAAAGAGTAATCAAAATGGGAATAAATTGCAGAAGAGAACACGCTGCTGGACTGTATCACTGCTAATACAGATTTCCTTATTAATTCAGGGTGCATAAATGCAAGCTTGAAGGTGTGCACGGAAGAAGCTGCATGCAAAGAAACGAAGGCTCTTCACTTATGGCTGCCACCAAATGCATATGGGTGAAGACAAGATTTAACTACAAGTAAATGGCTGCTCATTTCTGCAATTAGAAATAAAATTCTTTAAAAAGTGTGATGAATTCTTCAATTCCCATTCACTTCATTTTGTGGCAGTGGCTGAAACACATGCAGTGAGTGTCCTTCATCATGTCAGGGGTTTTGTTTGTTTAACTTTTTACATCAATCGTTTTCCCCATCTTTCATGCAATAACTCCCTCTTGCTCATCAGTCTGAGGACAAGCAGTTGCAGGAAGGATATGGTCTACAGAAGATTTTCTTTAGAGCTGCATTTGTGTCCTGTGCTGAGGATGTGGTAGCACCTTTAGCGTGGTTCAGCTCTGCTTTCTTCTTTACACATCAAAAAAAAAAAAAGTGAAAAAGCTGCATGATGCCCAGGGGAGGAATAAGAAAAACCATGAAAGTCTCCAGCTAAACAGGAAAATGCTCCTATTAAATCAGTTTTGACTTCACAGATTCAAGCACTGAACAAACAGGAGGGAATGTTGGTTTAGCTCTTGATCTTTTGTGTTCAGTGGTATTTTCTTTCAGCCTCATTTGGTTTCTTTGTACCAGAATCAACAGATGGCTGTGAAATTTTGGGTTTAAAACTAACCCATCTAATACTATTATGCCTGTTTTGTTTGTTGGTTCAATTCTTTAGCAACATCAGAAATTTTTCATTTGCTTTTAAACATAACTTTTACTTAATGCCTCTGATACCTAGAGCCAGTCTATAAGACTACAGTAGATTGTTTTTCATAGAAAGACCTATTAAATACTTCTCTTATTCAAATAAATTGTACCTTTTCATTCTTTGAAATTATAAACATTTACATTTTAGAAGCTGTCATCAACCCAACTGCCTTGGACTAAAGCTGGAAAATGTAGGTGATAGTGTTAAAAGCTTTTCTGCCCCTTATTATAACTCTATACGGACAAATTATCCTCAGATGCATAAGTATACTTTATATAATTCTATGCTTATATTTTACAAGCAAAAGCACAGCAATAATTAACAAATCCTCATGAACAGTCTTAAAAATCCTAGGCAGTACAAAACCAGTGAATTCCTTTAAGCAAGATTAGTCAAAATTAAAATACTTTATATTAACTTCTTATATTTTAGTACATCCTGAATAAAGTAGTTTTCAGAAATTCTTTTTTTGAAAGAAACTCTAATCCTGACAGTAATTTCTGCGTGGAAATGAGGTCAACAACACCAGCTCAGAAGAATTTTCCAACCAATTATTTGGGGATATAGGATTTAACCATTTCTGAGTCAAAGAGAAAACTCAACTTTTCCCTTCCAATTACACCACTGGATAGAAAAGGTACAATTTCATCCACATTTACAAAACTTTTATGCATCCGTCTTACATCCAAGTCCCTTCTTCTGTGATATTCATCTGTTCAGAATCAGTAGCACGCAGCTGAGGAAAAAATGGATGTTGTGAACAGCAAAAATATCTGTTAACAGTGAGGCAGGTTTTTTGCAAATGACACAAGCTAGCTCATGAATATTTCTGAGCTAGGGAAGCAGACCATATTAATTAGATATTTACTGACTGGTAAGATTTACTCAGGCACAGTTGTAACAGATATTCTGAGGAACTTTCCTCCACAATGTATCTAGCAGAGATGGACATTAAAATAAAAATTATGGAGCAAGAGCCATTTCCATGATGACTCTTTCAGAAAGGTAGTTTCTCTGTTCTCAAACCCAAAGCTTAGAGACAAATTCATAGCAGCAATAGTCATGGCAATTGAAAGAAAGCTGCCTGCCAGCACCCCTTTACAGAAAAGAACTGAGTTGAAGTATGGTGAAAGTAGATGTGTTGGATGCTGGCACATCTAATCATGTTATTGTTTGACATATTCTTGCACAACCTATCACATGCCTTGATTATACTCAGTACCCTTTGAGCTTGTTCTGTACAAGCCCAGAGAAAATACAGTGTGCTTGTTTCAAAGAGCTTACCCCATGAATGCTTTAATTCCTCTCCCTGGATTTTCTATAATCAGTTTGTTCCTTGGTGTTTTCTCACACACAAAGCAAAATTCTTCTTATTTAATTTACCCCCAAAAGAGCATGGGATGTACTGGAGAAGGATTATATCTGTCACAAGCTGCAGAAATGACTGTGTGGTTTTATGCAAATCAAATCCTCTAGGGATTGTCCCAAATCCACAGAATTTTTTTTTTTTTCATAGCTGCCCTGGGACCTGACAGCAGGCATTTTACTTTTAGATCTTGTTTTAAAAGTATTGTGTCTGACAGGACCGTGTCACTTACTTCACCTTGGCTTGTCCTCGTGGAGGGCGGTGGGCACCACACGGATGCACTCTTCTGCAAGACCAGCATCAGCCCTGCAAGACTTAATCCTTACCTCCTCCCACCCTGCCCAAATTAACAACAACTAGACTTCAGGGGTTACTCATTTTTGTAACTCCTGTGAGAACCACCTTTCCCGTTTGCAAACTGGCAAGCACCAGCCCTCCAGTAGACCTAGGACCAGATGACATACGTTTTCTTTCCCTGCTCAGCTCTGAAACTCTCAGCTCTCAGACCAACAGGGTGTGTCACCCCAGACAAATATTTATATACCGAGCTTCATTTCCTTATGCAAGTTCGTCATGAGTGTATAAAAATACAGTCACTGGAATTTTAAAAAACTAAAATACTCACATCTATTAATTAAGTATTTAAGGGGAGAGACTGGTCTCTAATTGCAAAGCTCAAACTGTTCATTTTCCTATGGGTGCCAATTATTATTGTTCTCCTTGGTGGCATCTCCGCTGTAGGGCGTGGGGTAATGAAGACAGATGAGTAAACAGTGCACATAAGATATTTGTGAATCATTAACAAAGTCATTAAAATGATCACAGATAATTTGTACTGAAATAGAGTCTAGCACAGAGAATAGTTAGTCTTCTTGTGCTCAGGCTGTCTGTGATGCAAGGAGCAGAAAGCTCTGGCGCCAAGTCTTAATCCAACAACCCTTTTGATTAAAAAAAAAAAAAAAAAAAACCAACCCTATGACATTCACTTTGGAAGCCCTCAGTTGTTTTTTCTGTGGTCATTCTTATGAAGGATTATTCTGATGCATTGACTATTCACTGAAAAGCAGCTCTATGTCAGGAAAGAAGCCCATGACCCCTGCAGCAGGGCCTGGGAGGGCTGACAGGCTGATTACCTAGGTGGAAAAGAATCGAACCCTAATTGTAAAGCAAACATAAAGTTGCAGGCTGAGGTTTATTTACTTTAAATACACTTAGGCATGAGCATGGTCATCCATGGCCTTCTTGGGCAGGTGAGTTTTCCACGTTGGTTAGTATCAGCATGCTGCACATGTGCTACCACATTCCCTGTAACAAGTGCCTGTTACCTGGATCTTCCCTGTATGTGGACCCATCAATGACCCACAGCTCTTATTGGAAATCTCAGCCCTTTTTATTTTAGTGCTCCTGATTCTGTAGCTTTATCTCCTCATGCCTGAAGAGTAAAGTCAGCATGGTCCTGACCTGGCATTTGAAACGCAGCACCACTCCTAATCCCATACCTGGCTCAGGAAAGTGAAAATTTTTCTGTCCTTTAATGAAACTATCTTTGATGAAGGTCATTAATTTTCAGTTTTCTTTGAAAGTGCCATGAAATGTGATCCTTGAAAAAATAAACCCACTATGATTATGTACTGCTGTAGTAGAAGAGACAATGTTTCCAGAGCAACTATTAGTGGGGACCCAGCATATATCATGAGCATTATGTGATTTCATTACTTCTAAACCATTCGATGATCTATATTAGACAACATTAATGGGAATAGGTTCAGTTACACTTTTAATACCCAGTTGATGTACTTGATGTAAACAGCTTTACTGCAAGCTTTAATTCTTTCCAAGAAAACCAAACCCTCAAACAGAATAGAAAATAAATTGTTGAGCCAGTGTTCCCGCAAGACTTCAGCTTTTATATCTGAGGTTCATTTGTTTCACTTGCACCTATACTGCCCTTTCTTGCAATTTAATCTTAGTTCTGCTGCATGCATAAATAGGTAAAAAAATCTCCATATCAAGTACCAAACAATTTAAAAGTACTCTATCTTTGAAGGCATTATCAAGGCTCTTCACTTGGTGGAAGGAGTATTTTACCAATTAAGAAATGAAGGGGAGTGCAAAGGGATAAGCTGAGAAGATTCAGGATCCCTGTAGCCCCTAGACACAACTTTATCTGTGAAGTGAGATTCTCTGGATGGAAGATAGTGAGGATAAGGATGAACTCTTGATAAGGAGCAAGACAGAAATACATAGGGTTTTACCAACTGCATGAATAATAAATTTCCTTCAGTTTGTTGAGCAAGTGTAGTTCAGGAGCAGGCCATGAGCACCAGCTTCAGTGATCAGCTCTAAGGCTTCAACATCCTTTCCTACTCAGTGAGAAAATTATAGAGGACCAGGTACACACACTCATGGAAGCTGGTATCTCAAATCTCAGGAGCTCAGGGAAAGGCAAAAAGGGAATTATAAATGAAGTATGAATTTATTATTGGTGTACTCTGTTCAGTTGTTAATGGAAGAATCCATTCTCCTAATCTTACCTGGAGCATTAACTAACTCTAGCCCATAGATCCTGCCATTCAGATAAAGAAATGTCTGTAGAGTTCAGGGAATCTGCTAAAACCTTTTAAATATTTTCCCAATAGTTTATGGTTAATATGGCACCTTAACCAAGACAGAATCACAGAATCACGGAATATTTTGAGTTGGAAGGGAACCACAAGGATCATCGAGATAGCCCTTGAGTATAGATACACACACTAATTAGTTGTCTTTCCAGACTCATTCAGTCCCTCTTTAAAGTCACTACAGGAAGAGATATAAATCATATAATATCCAATTTAATCTTCCAATCTCTGCTTATACTGTACCCAATATGTGTAAAGAGAGATGGTTCTGTTATAATAAGTGATGACAGAGACTAGAGTCAGTAATTCCCTTAGGCAGGAAAACTCATGTGTTTAAAACTTCCTTTGTGTGACCATGTTGTGACATAATTTATGTGTTACTTTGCAGGATTATGACTCACATATAGGATTACTTAAATTTATTATTAAAAGTTATGTGAAAGGCTGACTTCAGCAATATGTGAACAAAGCAACAGTGAAACAGTTTAGGTACTGGTTGGGATCAGTTCATCCAGAAGCTGAATGCAGGAAAGACAAAATTGTGAAGATGTACAGGAAGAAAAAAATCCCTTAAAACATTTCCAAGAGCTCTCAGCAGCAACAAACTCCCGTTTCCTAGGACTCACAAGTCATTTTTTGAGAGGTCATACCATTGTTTCAGAACAAAATCTGATTCCTCCCTGCCATTCCAGCCCAAAATCACAGGATCTCCTTTTGACTAAGAGAATCCACCTCAAAGCAGTGAACAATATTCTGGCCTTGTTACAGAAATTCCAACAGCAGCAGGACACTGCAGTGCAGCTCTGCAGCCTGAGGTAGACCTGGTATGACAACACTGCACAGGCTGGAGTGGGAAGCTCAGCATCTTGTTCCTTTCTTCCAGGTCTGTAATGACCCAGGTCCTTGAGGCTGTGGAGTAGATATCTAGGCTGACTATTCCACTGAAGCTCCCCTGACAAGGCCCTGGTAGGGGGCAGAGTTTCCCAAAGGTATTGCTTATCAGTGAAGCCAATGCTGAGAGAGCCACACAGTCAAAAGCTACCAGCATTCTGCTATAAAAACATGCTGCTGGCTTCAACTTTGTCTTAATATTTGATATCATTTGCATTTTAAAGTAAATGCAATCAGACCCAGACACTTTACAGACACCAAGGGAAGGAGAGAATACACTTTACATTGGAAATGGCAGTCACATCCTTTCCTACAAGAAAATGAGAATAGACTGTGCAATGAGAATGATATCTAAATCTGTATCAGAACTACTACATTTGAAACAGTGGCATCGACAAGGTGAGTCTCAGACAACCTTATTATTCTCTGGGTGTGATTACTTTGGTAGTTCTTCTTCTAAATGCCTATTCCTTGTCTTGCAGGGTCTGAATGTGCAAATTATTCTGCCCCTCTCTACCTATGCTGTACCAAATCTATTATGGATGAAAGTGCCAACTTCAGTCACTTTCCAAAATTTGTATGTGACTATACATACCATTTTGCTTATTATTTTATTATTTTGAAGATCTTTGAATGGTATTCTGTGACATCACAACTTACACATTCAGAAGATTAACTTGCTTGAGTTGCAGCAAGCATTTCATGTGCACAAAAATATTTTTTTTTTACTTTGCCAGATATTCAAGTGTATTTTTCAGCCCTGACTACTAAGAATCTGCTTCTCAAATTAAATTGTTCTTTCTTTCCCTTGTCAGAAAAATAGAGCTATACCTAGTATTCATTACCTTTTTAATGAATGGAATAATAAAGGGTATCAGCAAAGAGCCCAGCAGCAATGCAAATAACGGTTCTTGCACTCTAACTATGGAGATAAATTGGACATTTTTTCCCCCCAGTAAATCTTCATGAAAACCTCTAATTTATGTCTTTGGCCTGCTTTCTCCCTCTACTGGTCTGAAACAGAATCTTTCCTATAGGAAATTTCAAGACCTTCCATACTAAGCTCTGACCTTTGTGTTTGTAATACAGCAAAGAAAGCACGATGCCCCAGGAGCTCATTCCATGTTGTTCATGGATAAGGACAATAGACATCTGGCCAACATTTATGCTATTTCTTTTTACAATACCTCCTCTCTACAGGGATTTAAGCTTGAATAGTCATGTGATAGCATGAGAATTAATCACAAATCCATGATTTATACATCACTTTGAACCTCATTCAAGTGATGTGAGTGAATTGCTCTTTGAAGTTTGTTCTCTGTTAAGCAAAATGGAGTGCGTGAATGAGAAAAGATGGGGGACAATTGCCATCTTAAATGTCGTAATAGCAAGAACATCACAAATTCTCTGAGGTTGAGTGTTCCTTACTCAAGAGAAGCCAGTCTGCATGGATGCTATATTCAAATCATGTTGCCACTGTGTTCTTCCTTAGTCATGTTTTTCTCTCTCCTTTGACAGTCACATAGTCAGCTCAAGAAATGTGTCTGGCCAAAATATAGTTTTTAATATACCTTTCAAAAAGTTGGTTTTTTTTCTTTTTATCCAGCAACTTGCACTTTGGTCAACTTAAGGAGAGAATGAATCACGGCCTGATCACAGTTCTGACATACTCAAGTTCTCCATTTTCCCTTAATATAGCCTTCATTTCATCTGCCGTGTTCTCTTCTTCCAGAAGGACCTGATCCCTCTGTCCCTGGTTTATCTTTGTGCCTGAGAGATGCCCTTTAACCTATAGTGCCAACATAGGTGAACATGCAAACACTGAAGTCTCCTTGCATACTGTGCTGGATTAGGCCACCATGTATTTCTGTGAGATGTGGGGGAGTGGCTGGTATGGATCATGCTCAGATCAACATACCCTGGACATCCATCTTCCTCATGATCCCTTCTTCTCACCTACAGAAGAAATATTGATTTTCAGCATGACTCATTGACAAGTTCTTACCTCCCTGTCTTACCTCCCTGTTTGCCACTGACAAAGGTTTGCATTACTGTCTTTCTTCAACCACAGCAAGAAAGTCAGATGATCTCCTTCAAAGCTGAGCTCTCCAGAGGCCACCGTAGGTGGCTGCTGCACCCCAGCAAGTAGCCACATCAGAGCACTGGGATGCTGAGGTTTTTATTCCTGGAGCAGGAATCCACTGCATTTTCACAGTCAAGTGGACCAGAGAAAGCAGAGCCACAGGGAAAGTTTCCAAGTCTGGGCACATCGTACAGCTGTTTGTACGGAGAGCCCAGATTAATTTCTGCAGTGCAGGTTGTTTTGCTTTTACTGGTACAACCTCAGCAAACCTAGTTATTCAGAGCCTATAAAATTAATGGCTTTTTTTTGTTTTGTTTTTTTTTTCCCCACCACAGCCTGGGAGCTTGCAGCTTTGAGTATAGAAACAGGGGGAGATTACTAAAATTAAATGTAAAAACCCCAGTCTGTAAGCACCATTAGGCTTGATGGCAATGTGAAATGTTTGCTGAGCAGTTCAGAGACATGGATCATATACTTGACAGTGTGAGAAAGTATATAACCTTGCTGTCAAAGGAGAAAAGACTGTTAAGATAGACGAAAAAAGCCTAGCTCAGCGTCAAGCATGGCTAAGCAAGTGTTTAAAGCTCATCACAATTTGAAGAGGTAGCCAGGAGATGCAAGGCAAGGAAAAAAAAAAAAAAGATGTCAAGGCTAAACCACGTGACCAAGGAAAGGAAAGAAATACTCTGTAAACAACCAATAAGCAGCAGAAATAGGTAGCTGAAGAGCACATCTTAATTGCAATATTTCATGTATTCTCATTTGAGGGTGTTTCTGGCCTATTCATAGACAAGAACAGGCAATGGTATGAGGGCTGCCTGTCTCCAGGTTAGACTTTTGCCTTATGCCACTGATACTGAGGCAGGTGTGAGAAGTCAGCCCACCCCACCATGCTGGGATACATGTGCCTGCATACCCCACACGGCTGCAGCCACCCAGACTCATCTGCTCCCCACAGCCAGCTTAGGTTGCTCCCCTCCCATGGCCTTGGGAACCTGCAATCCCTCGTATTTCTCCCTTTGGCTGCATTTCTTGATGTGTAGCCCAACTGCAGCCAGACTGGGGTGTGCAGCCTTCCTCCATGAGGACAAAGGAGGCAGGCAGAGGCTGGGGCTGCACTAAAGAGCTGGGGCATTTCATAACCCAGGCCTTGCACTCTTAAATACAAGTTTCTATTGTTGCATTAAAGATAATTAACTGAAGTAGAGGGTGTAGACACCTACCCTCCTGGACTCAACCCAGCCAGAACCTCACCTCCCAGATGTTGTGGTACAATGTAACCAGGCTGGCCGGGTTGAGTTAAAAATCACTACTTGGGAGTTTCTCTGAAAGCGATTACAAACCCCTGTGCTTTTTCTCACTGTTTGGTTTGACAAAGGCAATGACATGTCCTAACAAAGTGCACAGGCCGTACAAGGAGTCATTTATCTTCCCATTCTCTTGAAAGCATTTGATCTCACATTGGCTATCTTTTGATGCTAGGATGAAATGGATGGGCAAGAAAGCAAGAGGAGCAGGGTCTGCTTCCTCCCAGATGACCCCAAATAGAGCAGTTTCTCAGAAGAGGAAATAGTCTCAAGGAGAGGATGTGGCTTTTCTGTGAGACAGGGTAAGAGAGACAAGGATTGCAGTGGGTACCAAATCCTTCTTTACCCACTCAAATAGCCAGGACCAGGTTTTGACTTCTTAGCAAGCACTGGCTGTGTTAAAGCTGACGGCTGTTCTTGTGTATTCCCCTCTGCTTAAACAGAGCAACGGGGCACTGTCTGCACAGAGATTAGGAGCAAAAATGCCTCCTGCCTTGGGTGAATGCACACACAGTGGGTCTGATCGGGAGCCAGCCAGGAGAGAAGGGAAATGCCACTGGAGCTGGCTGTGCCCAGGGAAGGGATGCACTGTGACCAGGGAGAGACTTGTCTGTAGAGTGAGGAGGCATGAGCTGCCAAACCAGGGCAGCAGAAGTGGTGAGAATGGCTCAGACAGGTGCAAAGAAACAGCCCTGGCACACAATAAAATGTGCCCAGAGCTTCCTGCTTGGCTGCCATTTGCTCATATCTCTCCATACAATTATAGACATTTAAACCTGCCAGTTTAATACCCTCTTTGATTTCCAATGGCTGGAAGGACCCACGTCCTCTCACCAAATTAGCTTGTGATCATAATTCAGTAGCTCACCCTGGATAAGCTCCAGTTTGCACTGCACATCTCAGCCTGGCAGCTCATTCAGGGGCCACTCCTATTCAGCTGTGGGTTTCAGTGGCATCTGCATGGGCATCAAACAGGCGGAGGGAAGGGAAGGGAAGGGAAGGGAAGGGAAGGGAAGGGAAGGG